>VZSR01003049.1:8313249-8976846 GCA_013398615.1 Brachypodius melanocephalos
CGCTGCTCCCCATCCCCGTGGCGGCCGCTGCCAAGGAGACGGTGACGGTAGGTGTGTGCGCGCCCCTTCGCAGGGAGCGGGCTCTGCCGGGGGCGGCTCTCCGGGAGGGCGCTCCCGGGATGTGGCGCAGAGGTGACCCTGCGTGGAGCCAGCCCCGGGCCGGGAGGCGAGGCTGGGCCCCAGCAGGAGCTGTCACCGTCGGGAGAGACGGGCTGTCACCGGAGCGCGGCCGCGGGCACCGGCGCGTCTTGGCTGCGCCTCGCAGCCTGACTCCTCTTTCACCTCTGGTGCTCTCCTAGTCGAATCTTTCTTTAATAGAAAAAGCTGGTTTGCAAATGGGACAGCACCTGGCAGCGCAAACCCTGAGTTTCGAGATATACTTAGGATAATTCCCTTTCTAATACAAAATTTCCTGTAGAGTGAAAGGTTTACGCTGAACTTCGTAAGAAGGGATAGCATTGTGACAAATAACGGTTCAGTTGGACTAATTCAGCCAAAACACCGGTTGAGTAACCAGGGGTAACAAGAAACAGTTGATGTTAACCTGGGAAATGAAGTTTCTTGTGAACTCCTGCGCCGCAGCCTATGTAACATATGGTAATCATAAGGCTGGGTTTTTTTTCATTTAAAAATGTTAAGAGCTGTGATTAGGCAGTTTGTCAGAGTGGCATCTGCTAAGACTGGAAGTCAGTGGTGCAAATGGGCTGCTCTCTCTATACCAAGTTTATTTTATACTGTCTTTGAGAACAGGATCTACATTTTTGCAGTAGTGGCCTTGTGCCTAAGTATGAATGTTGTCTGCCCTTTTGCCCTGCATCATTAGCAGAAAGGCAGATTGTGTTGGCGGCATCCTTTATGAAGGGAAGTTGAATCTGATATTTTTGATTATTCATAGTCTTGTGTCTGGAGTGTGTTAGTGTAGTATAGAAGACCAAAGACAAACTTGAAACTGTTTCAGGTTTACATAGTGTTTTGATTTGACGGAGCTTTACATTGGTTTACTTCTCCAGTTTTAATGGTCAGTTATCTTTAAAGGGAAGTATTGCTGCTGTACCTTTGAAAAGTCAATAAATTTGCTTGGATGTATGATTATGAATTTTTGCACACATCACTGTAAAAGCATTGAGCTTGGAAATTAAGAACTAAGTTTATATTTTAATTAATGTAAAACTGAAAAAATATTATAAAATGTAATACCTATGTATACCTATTCTTTGAAGACAAACACTGTCTGGAAGCACCTTGCTTCTGTATGGAAAGAGCTCAAATTATTTGGTTTTCTATTTGCAGAGCAAAAAATTTGAAAGATTAACTTGAAATATGTCCAGTCAGATTGTGTGGACTAAATCCAGACTGACATCTGAAAATATTAGTTTTATGTTGCAGGTTTTTATTTTTGAATAAAAAGAAAATTTTGATCTAATTGATTTCTAATTGCATGTCTGTGTGCTCAGGATTCCTGAAAAAATATCCTTTCAATTGAAGCTCCCTAAAAATAGCTGTGGAGGATCAAATAGCTGTGGAATTTTTGGTCTGTGGTAGTGGATTCCTGTGCTTTTTTATTATTGATTCTTGTTCTGCAGAATGGCCTGCGGGGAAAGATCACAGTCTGAAAGCAAATCTAGGCAGAGAACTACCATGAGCAGTTTGACCATGAGCTCTATCTGTGATCCATTTGTAATTGCCCTCTAGACCTGTGATGAGCACCAACTCTTTCACTGCAGATTTCTGAAACATCTCCAGAGATGATAGAAGGGATGCAAATACTGTGTTCAAATGGTGTTAAATGCTATTCGTGCTATTTTGCAATAGTATTGTATTGTAACATCCTTTGTTAGAAGGGTGAATTAGTGTTGCTTGAGTGGCAGTAACTTTTAATTCCTGATTTTGAGTGCTGAGCTTTCAACTTCAATAGCGTGTAACAGTTTAAAAAGCCTGATAACTTTGAAAGTAGAAAATTCTGTCATGAAAAGTCGTAAAGGTGTTAGTCTTACTAGGATTGAGGTTGGACCTCTTGGATTTACTGCAGAGTGTGTTTAGAGTAATCACTGGAGAATGATAGCCGGCAGCTTCTGTATAGATGAGTTTGGCGGAATGTGGTGCAGGTTTTGCTTTTGCTAGGATATTTTCACAGTTTTATCAGGTAGTGGCCAACAAAGAATGATGAGGCTCAAGTATCTTGGAATCCTCTCTAGCTGCTTTTGGTTGTTTCTTTATTCCTGATGCATAAAGTCTGTCCCTGTTTTCTGGGGTATTCTAGGTTTATCCTTACCTCACTTTCCTATTTCCCTAGTTCCTCATTTCATTTTGAATCTCAGGCTGCCTTTCATTTCACAAAAAGCAAATCCTGCAATGGCTTTTCTTTTTCCTCCCTCCATCCAAGCAATATTCTTCTACTTCTTCCTAATATTTTCATTTTCATGTTTCTTTCTTAGTCATTCCTCTAGCAGCATGCTTTTCCCAAATGCTATTTACTTAGATCATTGGAAGTAGGAAGTGATATCTCTGCTGTCAGTTTCTTGGTATGGGGATCTACAGCAGCTGGTAGAAGCAATTACACAAAATGTTTCTTCCATTACCCCTGGGGGACAGAATAACCACTAAAAAAGATCCCAGTACTGACAGTAAAGGGACCAGCCCTTGCAAAACCTGAAATCCTTTCCTTTAAGACATAGACAGCCATAATATATGCATTTGTATAAACGTAGACTTGACAGAGAGTCTTAATTTTTTTGTAAATATTCTGGTGGGGGAAGTCTATCTCCTCCCATAGATTTTGTGTTTTTTTTTTTTTAATCCATTCTAAAACATTAATTGATGATGGATAATTTCATTTTTAAAGGTTAAGACATAGTGAGTTTATAACTGAAAACAGTGTTGCAGTGTAAAGTATTCAGATATTCAGGGTGGTTATGGCTGTCTCACCAGTTGATAGTTGGTTGCTTTGTCCTACTACTGCCTTCTAGGATTTATGAGCCAAGAAATTTTAAAAGGGGGTTTAGATTCCAGGACTAATTGTGATGATTACGCAGATGTCGATGGGACCACCTTTTAGACCAGTTCAGAAATGAGGCACATCATTTGAGACTAACTGGAAAAAAAAAAAGTATTTGAGACTTGTAGAGAAACAATGTGTCAAAATGGTCTGCAGTTCAGTCTCCATGTTCTATGAAATTGTTACCGTATGAAACATGTCGAGCAACAGATTTCTGAGTTTATGTACAGATGAGTAAGAAAGTGCTGTATGCCAAAAGTCAGATAAGCTCTTAAATGTGTCACCAACATGGGGTCTGTGGTGTGGCACAAACAGTAGCAGGCTGTTTGATCAGACAAAGATCATGGGATCAGTGCAGGAGTATGCTTGCTTGACCAAGCCTACCACTTGAGGTGTTCTGGTGGAAAGTAAGATTTGTTACAGAAGCAGCATGAAGCTGAGCTACCTACAGGAATACATTTTCCCAGACGCTTTCTGAGAATAACTCTGGACCCAAGGGCTCTATATATAATTACTTGGAGTGAAATCTTGGACACTATAATAAACTGGCAGTGTTAATTCCACAGGTGCTGCCATAGAACATTTCAGAACCAAAGTAAAATTCTGCACTCAGAGCTGCTAGTTTTGTGTCTGAAAGTTTTGGTGATGACTGGGAGAGCTCTGCTAGCACAGAGCTCCTTTAAAGTTTAGGGGATGGTTATGCAGAGCAAGAATCTGTTTGAAAGAGCTGTTGTTTTGACAGAGTGACAGAGTTCCTCAGAGAAGTTAATATTTATCTTCTTACTTCCAGAAATTCAGTGTCATTAGTAAAATGGTCTTGGAAATACCCATGATGCATCTTTGTACTCCTAGGAGACCTTTTATGTAATCATGTTGTCATTATGTAAAGGTAGTGAATTCCAGGCCTCTATTTATTTTGGGGGGATATTCTCTGCAAATCATTTCCTTAAGAGGGGCAGGGAGAGACAGACACAGACTGTATACTTCATCACATTTTTTGAAGGCACATTAATTTCCAGGTGTTTCCAAAGGGTTTTTAGTACCTCAGCAATACTGTCAAACTCCCACTTTGTGAAAATACTCAAAGGGTCAAATGTTTTCATAGCAGCACATTTCTAAGTGCATTACATCATGTATTTCCATCTCTGTGAAATGAAGAACAAGACTTTGCCTCCACAAAGTAAGGGAAGCTCCCCTAGGGAGGAGGCTCTCCTGCCTGCTCAAAGAGGTTGCCATTCCAAAAGATGCATAAGCATCACTTTTCCAAAAGCCACTTGCAGCAAATGCTATTTCATAAGTATTGTGCATTTCATGCCATAGGGCAATTGCCAAATGTATGAAGATGGTTTGCCCTTTGGCTGATCGTGTCTGAAGCTCCTTATTAGCATCATCCTGAGGAGGATACTGCTTGCCAGCTGTAGTGAGAGCCATGCTGAAGGACAAGGAAGCTTCACCTTTTGTCATTAATTCTGTGTTCTTCATAATCTTAGAAAAGGATGGTGCATGTTTGGGATGGACAGATCCAGCTACTAGTGTGTTTTGGTGTTGGATGCAGTGCAGCATAAGAACAGGTGGAGCTGGTTATACATACTGACTAAGGCTTCTTGAAGAACTGCTAGAGGTGAAGTGGGTCCTCTGTGAAACTAATGCAAGGATTGATATATTAGTTACATTGTTACCCCAAGGATTTCCTGTAACAGAGTTATATCTGAACGTGGCCCTTTTTACAGCATTTTAAACACATTCCAGCTTCCTATGCCTGTAATTTTTAATATAATAATGTCCTTATCTCAGTGAAGCGGGATCAGCTAACAGAATTGTTGGCTAATTCATCTAAGTAGTCTGCTAGAAATACAGCTTCAGTAAGCATCAAAACAATTTTGTCTAGTTTGGGATTTTCCCACACTGGGAACCTGACGGTTAACCTTTTGGCCACCCAGCATGAAAACAGAATTGTGCTACTTTTATCTACATGGGAGCATATTAAATAAGCCTGAAGTCAAATATAAATGAAGGAAGTTAGGAACAGCGTTGCTTTGAAAACCTTTGTATTTTAATAATTTGCACAGATTCTCATTGATTGAAGACAGATTACTTTGGAAACAAAAATTCAAAGAAAGTTACTCACTTGATATAAATTAAACTACTGTAGCAAACATACTTTTGACTGCAAGCAAAATGTACCTTTAGTAGTAAACCTTGGCTTCTTTAGCTAAAATAGACTCTCCTTTATTCAGTTGGAAAAAGCAAGAGAACACTGACTTGACTTGGAATAAAGTTGTGAGACTTTATGTGATACTGCTGGAGCTTTTTGTCTCACATGCACACACAGAATGTATATTTTTGACTATTTGTTCTGTAAAACATTTTGCATTTTTTGTGGATATTCTCAGAATCTGGGAATTGGAGTATTATTCCGGGTTTCAGCAATGGATTCTTGTAGATTACTTGTGCAGAGCTTGTAGGCATCACATTTTTAATTTCCAAAAACGCTGTAGCTGGCATTTAAGCTTATCTCTATGAGAAAACTAGATTTTTTTTCAGAGAATAAGACTTACTTATTACTGACCTAATGTTAAACAAGACTCACACTTGACAACGTTTCTTTTCTGGTTTTTAATAAAAAGAATAATGAGGTACTGCTTTGTCGTCTGCACTTTACTCCCAGAGAATTTGGGCCATATCATTGCCATTTTTTGATATTTTCAGATAGTTCAGTGTCATAACTACTGCGAAATTTTAGCTGTTTTAATGTCACTGTGGGCTTGTGCCCTGTGTTAGGCCTTGTATGGTGTTATGACAATGTAAAGTTATTGCATGGGTTTCACTGGTAGGCCATACAAGTTAATGCATGTAATACCAGATTTTACCAGAAAGGAAATGTTTCTGACACAAGACAGCCAGTAAAATGAACATGGGACATGGGACCAGAAAAAGAGATTAACCTGTACTTCAGGGAACTTCACAGCATACATGGAGACCTTTGGTGAGAACACCAGATTTTTAGGACATTTTGACTTGTTTCTATTGATAGACACAGTACATGAATGATGGACCCAAAATGGGAATGGGTTTTAAACACTGAATTTGATAAAAAATGTAAATTTTCTTCACTCAAGTTTTTGCTGTGAATAATGGGAAAAAATACTGAGGAGCATTACTCTGAAGAGTTTCTGTAAGGAATGCTTTCAAAGCGGATTGACTTAAAAATGTCAATTGTAACAAACATCTTCATCTAAAGGACTATTACTTTATGACATGTGGTGGTATTATTACAAGAAGTAGTAATAGGGCTTTGAAAGATGTTAGTGAGAAATCATTATCATCATATTTTCATTTGCGTAATAAATTTGAAACTTTAGAGGCCTTTCCCAGATATTTTAGGCTATTCGTATGTTTGTATATGTTTCTGGCGTAGATTGACAATGACAGCACACCCAATTGAAGAATGATACACTCCCTTCAGAGAAGTACCCTGCCAAATTTGGTCTTCAATTTAATTTTTACTTATCTTTTTTCAATAAAAAAATGTTTCCTTATGTTTCTTTTGCCTAAGTGTGATTTGTATATGAGCGTTGAATCTATTTAATCCATTTTAGAAGGGGCTTTGAAATATCTTTCATGGGAGAATTGGGTGTGTGTATGTACAATTCTGTGTTAGGGAACAGCAGGAAAATAGGCCAAGATAATTCTCTCTCTTCTGCTGTTTTGAATACCCAAAACAGGTGCTGTGTTCTCTCTGCAGTCCTTCTGCAAGAGTATGGCACAGGAGGATCCGGGTGAGATGTGGAGCAACAAGGTACCAGAGTTTGAGGAAGGAAGGGCAGAAGGATGATAACCAGAAGTTGTTTGATTACAACTGTTAACACTTAAAATTTTTGGAGAATAGGGAAAAGATAATATATTGTACATGAGTTCTAATAAGCTTAAGTTTTGCCCCTTTTTGTTTACTTCTTGAGTTGTGAAGTTGAAAGAATGGAAGGTTTGTCTACCAGCTAGATTCTTGGTTTCACCTGTGGACTTTTTTCCCCTGTATTTCTAATAACAAAGCAGGTCAGTGTACATGTGCAGGTAAACCAGAGATAAGCAGCTATGCCTAAAGTTAAGGTAAAACTGCTATTAGGGGATTGTAACTTTCTGTGTGATGTAAATAGGTGTGTCTGTTTTTTAAAAGACACAGAATTGTAACATGATACAAGATCATAGTAGGCATGATTGCCAAGAGGATTGGTAAACGTAGCATAAAAAAATCTACCTTCATTTGTTTGTCAGAGAGATGTGCTTTCATGAAAGTTTTTGAAAATACTTGCTAATCACAGAGAGATTTGGTCTGGATAAGCTCTTGAAACTTCAAATAGAAATTGGAAACATAGTGAATCCTGTTCACTCCTTCACCAACAATACCTTCCCTGAGATATTCAACATCTACTTTCTGTGTTCTGTTCACAGAATCATTGAATGGTTTGGAGAGGGCCTTAAAGATCTTCTAGTTCCCAACCCCCTCACTATGGACAGGGACACCTTCCACTAGACCAAGTTGCTCAGAGCCCCACCCAACCTTGCCTGGAACATTTCCAGGGCATCCACAGCTTCTCTGGGAAACCTGTGCCAGAGTCTGACCACCATTCTTTCCTTCACAGTAAAGAATTTCTTCCTAGCATCTAGTCTTACTCTGCTCCCTTTCACTTTAAAGCCATTCCCCCTTGTCCCACTTCTACGTGCCCATGTAAAAAGTCCCTCTCCAGTTCTCTTGCAGACCCCCTCTAGGTCCTGATAGGATGCTCTAAGGTCTCCCTGGAATCCTTCATGCTGAACAATTTCAACTCTCAGCCTTTCCTCTGGAAATGTGTCTGCCGTGTCCATTGCTACAGTAAGATTGTCCAAGATGGGCATTAATATGAAATAAATCAATCAAGAGCAATTGGTGGTATCACTAAGATTTTCACACTTGCCTTATTGTATTCTCATTTGCAAATGTTGGGGAAAACAGAAGATGTTTTGTTGTTATATGTTGAGATTAATTTCTTAAATTAATGCCTGAAGAAGTGCAAGTTGAGGTAATACTTTAGAATGTCCTGGTTTTAAATTAGAATATTTTTTACTTCCTAGTAATTATGGTTTTTATACAAGAGCAAATGTTCTGTATGATACATAAATTATTAAGCATAATAGAAGTAGTAAAGCTCTGAAAAGAAATTTGGATAAAGATAATATGATTCCCAAAGAAAGTTTTGTCAGTTTGCTAACTGTGTGCCTGGAGCCTTCTGCAGCCAACCTTTGCTTTTATTTGGACATTTAGTGTACAGACCAGTGATCCAATACATATTAAGCCTTGGTTATGTTTAGTTAAATCCATGTTGGATCAATAGCAGAAATAAGTTGTTTTAATTCTTTCAGCTGAAACCACCAAGTTCAAAATAAAGGGGTGTTTTTACTCTTTGCAATAAAATAATGCTTAAGCTCACAGTTTTCCCTCATTTGAAGTAGGTAGAGCTTGCTGCTGGAACAGGTGGTATTTTCTTTTTTTCTTTTTTCATAATCTGTGAGCTCCTGTGGCCTAGGTTTCAAAACAAATAACTGTTTTTGTGGAGTAGGTCCAGGCATCTATCTGGCTTAAAAATATCGTCACCAAAAGGAAAGTTCTCAGTCAGACCCGTTCCCTTATGCAGTTTGACACTTGGAAAAGTGAACATAAAGCAGCAGAGCAAGGTCGTGCAGGTATTGGGCCATAGGGAGGTACTCCTCTTTATGGGGGCAGGCTGTATTCATATCAGGTTACAATGATTTTGAGCCAGAGCATGAAATATTGGCATTGCTATATAGTCAGAGGGAAACTAGATTGAAAAGTGAGGCAGAAATTAAGGCTTCACTGACGTGCATAAATTTTAAGCATGTCTTTAAAATTCCATGTTTGCAGCATGTTATTTTATACTTGTAGTAGCATAGAGTACTTAAGATAGTGTTGAAATATGTGTCTGAGAACTTAGCAAATGTTTTTCTGAGTGTCTCAAGCAAAATATTAAGCAGTAGTACCTGAGACATGGAGAATTTTTTGAGAGCAAAGACTCTCAATATGCTCTCTGAATACTGACAGTGATCAAATCTAAAATGATATTTGAGAGATACATTATCTAGAGATTTCCATGATTATGATTGATTATGACTGATTACAATTGATTATACATACATTGTATGTAGTAGGGCCTTGAAGCTGTTTCTTTTCTGAAAATTGACTTTGCAGAAATATTGCTTTATTACTCATGTTTGCAACCTGACTGTATTCACGAGTGTGTTTGTAATAGTGATAAAATAACATACATATTAAAAAAAAAAGATTATTAAACTTCAAATACAGGGATAATCAGTTATGTCACTACAAGTTCTATCAAAACAACTGAGCTGTGTACTTCCCACATGAAGGCATAGCTTGAATGCCACTGGACTGCTGAAGGATCAGTAAGACCAAAATATTCAAACAGTGAGATAGGACAGAAATATTTGGTCTTGCATGTGAGTATGTTAGAAAAGAATTCTGCTCCTTTCTGTAATTTTAAGTTTACTTTATAGGTCTGGCTGTTAGACTAAGTTTGTCTCCTCATATTTAATTTGGTAATCATTTGACAATTATAAAACACATGTAGCTCTGGTTTAGAGCTGCATCTCAGGCAGAAGCGCAGAATATTTGTAGAGCAGTCTACTGAAAATTAAATTACTGTATCGACCTTTCTCTTAATCTTACTTTCTATTGCATGTTTGTCTGTTGAAACAAAACATTTTCACACGTACACACATGGAGCAATGATTTTGAAAGTATTAGTAACAGTCCAGAAAGAGAATTACACAGTCAGTTTTCTTCTGTCCTTATAGAAGGCTGGCTAAAATGTCCTAGATAAAGTATTAAGTAGTAAGACTCCCTTATAAAACATCTTTTTTTTTTTCAAAATAGAAAATGTTTGATCTCTTCTAGACATATTAATCTTTGATGTTTCTCTTCTACAAATCTAATTTGATCTCCTAGTTACAGCTGAGGCCGTAAGATTTTGTTTGACTGCAGAAGTCTCACCAGTATTTTATTTTTTAAGGATGTTGTTTGAAAAGCTGAAGAAAAGTGAGCCCAGATCTTTGACTACTCTGTATAAATGTGTCTTTGCTTCCAATTGCTGAAATCTGTAATCTGTTCTTGGAAGGGTTTTGGAAAACCAATTTCAGTTTGTATTTGAGGGCAGTTATCTCTTAGTCACTGCAGATATCTTCCAACTTAAGTTTGGGTTTAGATGCCTCTCTGAAAAATAAAGTACATTTGTCTTTTTTCTTAGCTGTTAAAACATAATATTAGTTAAATTGTGTGTGCCTTAGTTAGATGGAGAATTTAAGGAATACTGTATTAAATGGCAGGAATAATGAGCAACTTGAGAGATTTTATTGATAAGATGCTGCATTCGTATTTTAACATAATGGCAGAAGCTACCTATATGATTGCTCTTCCTACAAGGAAACAGTTTGGGTTTGTTTTTTTCATCTCTGAAAAAATGTTGATACATTTTCTTCAAGATAATGATTCCACAGAGGACCTTGCCTCATTATGGTCTAAAAAGAGTTTTCAGATAGCAGTAACGTATTTTCTGTTAAAGATTTGGCGGTGCAACAGAAAGATGTGAGAATTTAGAGCATTTACGGTTTTGTACTACCAAGTTTACATTTAAATCAGCTGGATGGGAAATATACCAGAAACTCCTGACACAGACTCACGTGATGTGTGAACTTAATGCTATATTATACTTCTGTAACTCTGGAATTATAATGATGCTCTTCTTTTCTTCAGTTCTCCCAGATATGGTAGATTTACACGAGTATGTATTATGGAGGCCTATTACTATCAACAGCTGCACTCTATATTAAGAAGCAATATGGAAAAATATTACTCTGTTCTCTTCTGGAACTATCAGAAAACTGAAATAGTTTTGGCAGAGTTGTTTAAAATCTGCCTGCTGAAGTTACAATGACTTCCTTGAGTTAAAGTTGCCCCTTCTTCTATGATTCAGGAGCTGAAATTCTCTTTTTAAAAATTTTTTGTTCTGAGGTTGGGTAGTACCACCAGTTTCAATTTCAATATACAGAGACTGTTGCTAAAGTTGTAGAAGACTGAAAATGATAGCAGTGAAATACCAATTGCAGTTTCAGCTCTTACTGTAGAAAAATACTTGAATGTGTTTGACTTTATGAATTATCACTTTTATAGTTACAGTTCCTTTACGGCGAATGTGGCAATTGTAAATCAGAACCTTCTCATAGATTAAAACTGTGTCCTTCTGTCTTTGAAGGTTACAGAAAACAGATCAGACCTCGAAGATTTACACCTTTATGCAACTCCACGGGAGCAACGGTTTCGTAGGTTTGCCAGTCTAGAATTTGAAGGACAGCTGTACATGACTCCACACGACTTCATCCAGGCTGTTACAAGTGATGAACCCAAACGTAAGCAGGAGTTCTATAGTGCTAAAACTGCTAGGGAAAATGTCCGTAGTGCAAGGTATTTTCCCATTTGCTTTTGATTCCTACTTCTGTTTCTGATTGTAGTAAAAAGCTACTGCTTCTTCAGAATTTTAATTGTATCCAAATGCATACACACGGTATCCTGATTGTTACTGGATGGTAAACATCTGTATGCTAGTTAAACATTCTTGTCTTAAAGGTTGCAAACAGCTCAACAGTCATGAAAGGTGGCAAGTTAATTTGTGCCGTTTGCACAGTTTCTTTCTGAGCAGGCCTGTATTGCTGTAAAACTCTTGCTTCCTCTTCCGTGTAGATTCTCTGTAAGCAGGCAACATAGGCATTCTCTAGAACACCTAAGACATAACATATAACTATGGCTTTCTAAACAGCATGCTTTGAGTAAGAGTTTTAGTCCCCCATGGGATCAGCTTTCTACACTTTAACATTGCCAGTGTTAATACTATGTGTTAATTAATGGAAAATTAACTATCAACTTTATGTCATTTAATTGTAAAATCTTTGCTTTAAGTATCAAAGAGTGACTAAATAGTAAGGTGATCCCTTTCTGCTCTAGTTTGATTTTCTGGCACTCAGGCTTGTAGTGCATTGGTAGCAGCACACAGCTTCTGGGGAATGGGAATATCCTTGCTCAGGTGTGACATATATAATCATTCACCTTAGGTTTTCCTTTCTTCAGTCTACACCACAAAGCTAGTATATAGAACAGTCAAAAGCAGTGCTAAAACAGTCAGAGGAAGGTTAAAATTCTGTGCAGATGCTGGATTTTTCCCCTTTGTTCCTTAACAGTAATGAAACAAGGGCAAAGAATTCAGCCATGGCACATCAGTGATCAAAACTTCTGTAACATTTGAATAAAGATATAATCTCATTGTAACAGTGAAGATAGATCTTAGGCAGTGAAAACTTGCAAAACTTTGAAACTCTTACCAGAAAGCAAATCTTTTTTTTTTTTTTTTTTTGGCTTTGCAGTTAAAAGAGAGGAAGCAGATTGCTTATCACACAAGTTAATACAAATACACATCAACACTTTTTATCTATTTCCTCAGCTTAGACCTTCAATTCTTCCCTTTTTTGTTAGTGTGGAGTTGGGTTTCACTGTGTATGGACATGAAGCATTTGTGCTATATATACTGGACATCATTAAAGCATTTTGGTTTAACTTTGTTCTATGACAGTTTGATTGGCTAGAACACACTATATGTATGGTTTGCTATTAAAATTTTTACATGCTAATGAAGTTTTTGCTTCCTCCTCTCACAAAGCAGATACTCAGATTTTAAAAACCAAACCAGCATTCTGTTTATCTCATGGAAAAGGAGAAGAGATGTGGAGTTTGACAGTCAAGCATGCTCCTGAATTCAGTGTAGCAAACCTTATTTCTATTAAAATCCTTTCTGTTCATCCAGTTCACCTCTGAGACCAAGAGCAAAACTAACCTGGGTGTCTTTTAGGTTTTGTGGTATCAGAGATTACATGGCTGACATAACTATTTTAGAGGATTATAACTAAGTAGAAGTGGATCACTCTTTCTAGTGCAAGCCATATTGTCTGGGACAGTGGGACAGAAGGCTGATAAATAGGAAGTAATAGCTGAAACAGATGACCCACAGATTACCACATCCAGAATCTTATCTGTGACTATGGTAATTTTAACCTTTGTACCTCAGCAATGCCAAAGTACCACTTTGTCTTCTTGGGCAAGTTAATTTTCTGTCTTGCTCTGTTGAAAGTAGTACATTTAAGGAAGGATTTTTTTTCTAACGCTACATTCTAAACATTTTATTTTTTATTTTTGGGGTCATTTTATAAATAACTTGCAAGTTGTATATAATTGGGTTCATTCAGGCTGACATACTAGACCATCTGTATTTTGCATAGTGAAAAAAGAACTTATACCTGGGGATTTTTTGAATGAAGACTAGAAAGGTCTTGAGTTTTGTCAAAAAGCAAAGATGCCTTTGAAGTATAATAATAGAAGCTCTTTATGTCTGCTTTATAGAAAAGCTAATAATACTAGGCCTGAATGATATTTGTGGTGGAGTGAATGCGTCTATTGTGACTGATTTACTTTGGAAATCATGTAAACCCTACAAAAGTCAAGAGGGTGTTCACTTCCTTTTTTGATTAAACACTAACTAATATGGTAAGAGCATATTTTCTTTTATAAAATATAACTTTTTACTCCAGGCATCTATTACAAAAAATAAAAAATAAATGCTGTAATTAACTTGCTTCTGCCATTATGGTGCAGGCTTTCATTTGAGAGCATACATTATTTTTAAGAGTCATTCTTGATACATTTTTATAATCTGATTATGTGTTTATATATTGAGAAAGCAAATTGAGAGAAGATGAAGTATGCTTTTCCCCTTAGTGCTAACTATAGTAAATTTAGCTTAATACTGAGCTGTAAGAAGTGTATATATATATATATATATATGTATACACACACACATAAATCTTCACTGACTTGTCCAGAAAGAAAATACATATATAACATATGAGACTGGGAAATTACCTGATTGGAAAATTAGATATATTTATTCTCTAAGTTTTTTATGGTAGGCATAAACCTACATCAATTTATATAGCAAATGAGATTGTTTTAGGGGACTTCATTAAAAAAATTAAACTGAAAAACTTATGAAAATCTGTTAGCTCATGTTATATGTTGTATGATATAACTCCACCATAGTTAGAGTGGGATTTGTCAAGACTCAGAGTAAACCTTTACCAAGATGTAAAATTAAAATTTCAGTCAGTTTCTAACCATGAATTGATGAAAGACTGTAGTGGGTAGCTTGTGTATTGTTTTAATTTTTCACTGGAGCATGAAATTCAGGATAGGAAAAGGATTTCAAATAACACAGCGTGTTTTGCTCTATAAAGAGAAGCCTTTACCTACCAAAAAGTTATGAACTTTTGACCACATAAAATGCTACTTTCTGGACCTTCATGAATTCTGATATTCACAATACCTTATCGTAACATTGAATCTGTACAACTGTTTGTCTTGAGAAGCAGGTGTCTTGAGAACCTCAAGTTTTGAATTCTTGAATGGTTATGGGCAACTCTTGTTCAATTATAACTGCCAAAGAATTGAGCCTGACAGAGGCTGGGAAAAGACTCTGAGATAATAGGAAGGGATGAAGGGTGTCTTAGCACTTGGTGTAGTTTCAAGGGCGTTTTTTTCTGTATTTGCTTTAAAAAGTGTGAGTAGTCCGTGAAGCAAGGGTCGTAATTTTAAGGTTTCCTTAAAATTTGCATTTTAATACTACTGTTACTAAATAATAATTTCAGAATATTGATGCCAGGGGTTAGCATGAATGCCCTGTATTTCCTGTTAAATGTTTTAAGGATGTATTTTGGAGGTTGAAAGTCTTTTCCCTCATTGAAGCAGAGTTGGATTAAAAACTACTGAATTGGTTCTTTAAAGTTAGGACTTTAGGTATGTATTAAGTTAAAGGGTTTTTTAATAACATAAAGACAGTTATATTCATGAAGTCAGACAAATAATTCTTTGTCTAGAAAACACAGTGTAGATGTAGTCCAATTTTTATGACACCACATTGGCGTAACTAAATTCTGTGCATTCATAACTTCTTCTTTTGTTACAGATGCTAAAAAGTGGCGATCCCTTTCAAAGCAGGTGAGCAGTAATTCCTCTGTGGTCTTATAACCATACATTTTGGTAGCTGATTTTGTTTGTGATGTAAATGTAGAGGCATAGATAATTTCTTCATTTTTGTCACTTCAGACTCAGCTGGATCTAGGATCTTGTTTTGTTGGATTTACTGACTTTCTCAAGCGTCTGTCAGTTTCTCCTTCAGTCTATATCTGAC
This sequence comes from Brachypodius melanocephalos, assembly GCA_013398615.1. Lineage (NCBI taxonomy): Eukaryota > Metazoa > Chordata > Aves > Passeriformes > Pycnonotidae > Brachypodius > Brachypodius melanocephalos. The sequence continues at coordinate 8,328,601 of VZSR01003049.1, forward strand.
TGCATTTCTTAGTGTCTACGTGTAACATGTATATCCAGAACTGCCTGAAATATTTATGCCACTCTCTCCCTTTTGTGGTGTTTTAAGTGTCCCCCGTTGTTTTTTTTTTTTTTCATTTGTGTAACTGCAAAAAGGACTCTGTTTCCCTGTATTTTAAATAAAGTACATTCATATTCATGGGTGAAGTTTGCTTTAGTTCAGGTCGAGTGTTTTAAAAGAACAGTTGCTTGGATTTTGTATTAAAACCTTACTGAAATCCAGGGGGACTTATCCTTGGCTTCAGTCATTATGAGCAGTGGTGAGTTATTTCAGCCACGAATACATTGCATGTCTCTCTCTAGCTCAGCAAATACTTAGTATTCATGCAGATGAGTAATTCTTGCAATAATCGTGTCTGCAAAAATTTTCGGAGTGCTTGAGTACTTCCAAAATCATTGCGGTAACTTAAGTTAAATTAACTTGTAGTTTTGCATGCAGTTCCTTGTCTTTTATATTGATAGCTTAGAATTTCATCATAATCTATTAACTACTTCATTAAATACCGAAATATATGCTTTTAAATTTTTTTAAACCTTATTTTTTAGGAACTGAATCAGATCCTTATGGAGACACCACCAGTTTGGAAAGGATCGTCCAAACTTTTCCGTAATCTTAATGAGAAAGGTGATTGAGGAGAATTTGTTATCCTGAACCAAATTTTCATTCTATTAACTTTTTTGTGAAGATGTACTTTAATTTGAGTCACATTTTCAAAAATTAAAAAAGCACTTACTGTTGCTTTCTACATTTTACAGCATGGAAAAGTTTCATGTAATCTCTACAGTATTTTAATGATGCCATCTTCCAACTACCCTCTTTAAATGATTGGGGACTCAGAGTCTGTGAAGCCAATGTTTGAATATTTCAGGTTGAGTTTGTTGCCATGAATGATCTCTGGACTATAGACAGAATATTCCAGAAAAGAAACCATATTTCTTTACTTCTTTTCATTAGGTTAAATAATGTGATTATTTCTAAAGACAGTAGTGGTATCTTATATCACTGAATAAGCATTTTGTACACAACACAGAGACAGTTTCAGAAATGTTATATATTCATTTAAACTCTGGACATGAGGGCTTTGATAGCTTTTAAAACTCACATTATTGTTAAGAAAGAGCCAAGAGTCACTCCTGGTCTCCTCTGTTGTATTTTTTCCTTTCTAATAAGCTCTATCACTTCACAACAAAAAATCATAGGGAAATAAAATAATGATGGCTTTACAGACTTTTAAAAGCTATTTATGATAAATAATACACATATTTCTTTGCTTATATTTAGAGTGGCAAAGGTGTGGTGGCACGTTTGAAATATTTTCAAAAGCAGATACGAGTACTTGTTGTAAAAGAAAGACACTTTATGGGTGTTTAAAATAAGCACGCCAGCAACAGAATTCCAATCAAACATATGCATGTAATTGATTAATATAACTCAAATGCAGCTCAGACTTATTCAAGGAGTAAGTAGTATGGACATACTCTCAAAGGAAGCTCTCTAGTGCATGGAGGCACTCACTTTTTTTCCCTGAGTCTGCAGCCAGCACTCCAGAGAGGCAGGAATTGGCACATTCTTGCATTGTATTTCAGTGTACTTCTTTGCTCTAGAATGCTTTCTGTATAGTCAGAGCAGCTGACTTTTGAAATATTAATTACATAAAAATTCAGCCTCAGAATCTGTTAAATTAATACATTATCAGTTAAAAAAATGTATCAAGATGTTGCTTATGAGCTCTGTAAAAAATTGTCTGCAACATGTACAGTCTTGATTCAACAGTCTTACTCCAGATTTCTGCCAGTGAGTTCTACAGAAGTTGATGGAATTGGTAGGACTCAAACTGTCAAAATAAGGTGGTAAAATTAGTATTAGACCTTAGTAGCTGGATATCTTTTCAGCATGTTTTGTGAAAAAGCAAGTTCTATTGCTCAGTTTTATAAAAAATGCAAGAAAATATGATGCATCTTATGACTGATAGCATAAATTGGTGAAAGAAATGGAAATAGAATTCAAGTCTCCTTAGTTATAATTTAATCTTTATTTTTTTGTTTCTTACTCATTTTTTTAAACATGCACATATGAAGCAAGTAGTAAAAGCCTATGTCCATGTATCTTGCCATGGGTTTATGTAATTCAGCTGAGGCATGCAGATTTATGCCGATTGACCTTAAGTTTTTATTATGTTTTACCCTTGAGTGCCCTCCTTCTCTTCTTTCTGATCTTAGTGTAAGTTTCTCCTTCCCTTCAATCATCATTTCAGAGCCTCTCTCCCAGAACACTCAGAGCAGTCAACCAGAACTATCTGTCTGCAGCTACAATATGCCAATACAAACAAAAGGAGAGAAGGCTTTCAAGGCCATTTATATTGCTTTCGTAGTACCTGTGATGGACTACTTGACAATTGCACTTCTTTCCCGTTTTACAACAAAGAAGGTGCCATCAAAAAACCAAAAATATATATTTACATTTATTGACTGGCTATTAAAGAATGTTTTCTATCATTGAATGAGAACCTTTGAGGTATCTGATTTCTTGATAGGTGCTTGTCCAAACAGATTCAAGCAGGCCTTTGAAAACTTAATTTCTGCAAGCTGCTGTATAAAATCAAGAAGATAGAGCATATAAAGCATGTGTTGCTTAAATGCCTGCATTTAATCATTGCCTATTTTGATTAATGTGGAAATTGAGGAAAAGAGTAGGTGGTATCAAAAAATTGTAGTAACTTTTCTAACTAGATCTACTAGCAGTAATAAAATACTGGTTTTGAAGACTTAAATTTGCTCTTTTTTTTTTTTTTTGGATTTACTCTTGTGGAGTAAAATCCACATGAATGATACAATGTTTTCGTTTTAATTGTCCGGGTTTTTCAGTGCAAAAAGCTTCAGATGACTGCTTACCTAGTTTGTCACATATTCAGTTAAGTCGGATTTTAAAAGATACTTAAACATCCTAAGATGTGCCTGTTTTTGGAAAAACTTTTGCACCTGACTTGGACTGAAATCAAGCAGACAGGCAACTTCTGAAAATCTTAGCTGATAGACATCTTTACTCTGAGGCATCTAAATACTTTTTTTTTCACTCTTTTGAAATAATCTAATATTATGGACTGACTTAACACTTCTGGTTTTGGAGGACAGACAAAACCAATTTGTTAGAAATAAGAACAAGTTTTCCTAGTTCAGCCTCAAAGGTCATTGGAGCTAAGGGCTTTTGGGAGAGCTGCAAGCCATTGTTTTCCATTCTTACTGAACTGTGAGATGCTTCTCTTCATTGCTGCTCTGGACATTCTGCAAGGTTGTCTCTTTACCCCTTACTCTAGAGCTAGAAAGGCACAAGTACAACTTATGGTACCAGACATACTATTTGAGTATTGACTTCAGCTCTAATTTAAATTTTGCCTTAATCACTTCTGAAAAGTGCCATTCCACAGTGTGCTTCCCTTTTGTAATCTTGCAAAAAAAACCCCAAAAACCAAAAAACAAAAAACAAACAAACAAACAAACAAAAAACCCCAAAAAACCACAAAAACAAAAACAAAAAAACCCCACAACAACAACAACAAAAAAACAACCTCAAGCTTTCAGTTAATATAGCACATGCACTTACAAAGCACTTAATAAAGTCAAGAACTGTATTCAAATGGTGTGTATCAGGAGGAAGCACTATTAATGTTCTCAGAGTAAATGTTTTCATACTGTTAAAGAGTATTATCATGAATTACTGGTGCGGTTTTTGGAAAGAAAATTGAATAAATCATTTCTATTAGCCTTTAAGAATCTATTCAGATTCTGTTTAATGAGCTGTGCTCCACTGATTGCCACGTTTAATGTACTCCTCCCCTAAAACACAAACCCAAACAAAAAGCCCCAAGCCACAGATGAAAACTGTAGATAAATAACTTGTTGACTAGGTTGAATAGTTACATGCATACAAGTATGAATGTGTACAAAATTTCTCCTTATGTATAGATTTAGTGTTTTCAAGTTTAGGATGTGGAGACAAGATGAAACTAACATGGCATAATTCTGTTTTGTGTTCAGGTGTGATATCTTACACAGAATATTTATTCCTGTTATGTATTTTAACAAGTAAGTATTTTTGAAGAAAATATCTAAAAGATCCCTTGCAATTTCAAAGCTCTGAATCTCTTGTTGTTGTCACATTACATTTCCCATCCCTGCATATAGAACAGCTATATTATGCATCCCTATGTCCTTCTGAACTTCTTCTGCCCTTCTGGAATCTTGTGTTATGCTTTATTTAAATTCCTTATTATCTAGAATACCTTTTAGTGGCTGTTGAGGAAGCTGTGCCATATGCTTCAACTAAACCCCAGTTAAGAGCTTAAATTTATTTTCTTGTTTCAAATTCATAGAAAATTTGTAGCTAAATTTGCTGAAGTTCATAAGGAACACTGAATATAGGGAGAACAGATAGATAAATGTTATTGTTGGTGTGTTTCACCAGTTAGTGCATAATGGGTAAAATCAAAGAGTCAGGGGTAAAATATAAAGTATTTATGTAAGAAACACGAACAAAATTGAAAAAATATTCTTCTATCTCCCATAAAATTGAAGTAAAATAACTTAGAGTAAACTAAGCCTGATACGGGTTTTTGTTTTTGTTTTTTTTTTCTCATAAGAGATGTTTTGTGGGAAGAAGCAAAGAATTTTACTTGTCTTTCACTTATATGTAATTAAATAATTTCCATTGGATGCATTAGTGGGGTTTTTTTGGACATGAACTGGATTCCTTTTATGAATCAGAGCTGGAACTTGACCCTGAACCCTTAGTATCTTCCACTACAGGATCAATGATTCCTCCATCATTTCTTTATCTGAATTAACTTTTGGCCACAATTCATTCATGTTGTAAATCAGTGGGTATCCCCAAAATGTTGCTTAAAGGCTTTACTTACAGTTACCTGCAAAGTTGCCATGTTTCAGAAATAATTTCAAGTTCTAACCTGATCTCAAATTTCAATGGCTTGTAAGCATATAAACAAGAAAATATTGAGTGTCTTTCAGCATAACATTTACTTTGACCAGAAGTTGCATCCTGTACCTTTTTTTCCAAATCTTCTAAAATGTCTTTTAGAACACTGTGTTTTCATAGAAAATTTATTTTCTACATATCTGTGTTTGTAATATAAAATGGACTCCACCCATGAACCAACACTTTTATGAGATATTATTCTTGAATATTTCATTTTTTATTTCTAGTTTTGTGAGCATTCCTTCTGTTGGAATAATGTGGGTTATACTGTTTTACAGATGTTACAATTTGCATTTACTATGTACACAAGTACCCTGATTTAAATTAGTTGAGTTTCTGGCTTTTATGAAGGGACACCAAATAATTTCTTGGAGTATTATACTTGCTTTCCTTCCAAGGAAATAAATAATTGAATGTTTGACTTTTTTTGGCAGAGCCACATGCAGGTTTTCGAATTGCTTTCAACATGTTCGATACTGACGGCAATGAGATGGTGGACAAAAAGGAATTCTTAGTGGTATGTATATTTGCAGTTTTTGATGTAATCTTGAAACTAATGGGATGATGTCGGTAGTCATGAGAAAACTATCTACATTGCTAGCTATTCTTCACTGAGTGTAGTTGTTTATTTGCCTTATTTAATATAAATAGTTATTATAATGTAAACTGAAAATAGAAGCTCCTTAGAGTGAACAGGAGTGTAGTATGTAATTATTTTTGAAGCTTAATTATAGTTTTTATTCTGGATCTTTTAATTGCTACTATAGTCACAGGCTATTAAAGTAATAGAAATGTTTTAATAGTTAGCAGAGTTATTTAATTGCTCTAGTGATGAAAGGACTTGTAAAAGAATCTTTTGCTGGGAAACCACAACACTTTGCCATTCATTCTGCTGATAATCACAAATGACCCAAAAATATTGACTGGCATAATGTGACACTATTATCTCTTTTGGACAAGATTTGTAATGAAATAAAACATACTGTACATATATCTAGGTTAGCCCATAAATCCATAGGCTGAAGCAATTTGCTAAGCTATGATTCAGTGAGTTCTTTTTAAGGAGAATATTCCTACATGTGAAACTGACTTTGACCTGAATGATTTCCACATGGTTTTGAACAGATGGCAGGATACCTAGAACTTGACAATAGTTTGGTTGCATCCAAGGTTTAGCTACATTACTAATTTAAATGACAGTATTTTTCAAATTAGAGCTTTACTCTTTTTACTGCTTAGAAAAAGCAGTTCTGTAAATTCATGTTATTAATTATTTATGATGAGTTTATTTTTTTCAGGTTAGAATCTAAACAATTCGAAAAAGCCCAGACTTTGAAAGAAAAATTCATATGTGGGTGAGATTTGAAAATGAAAAATAATTTGCCACTTGAGGGAAAATCTTTGAAAATCTTAAATCATCCACTGTACATTTATTTTTATCATGATAAATCTGATAATTGCATCTTAAAAATTGAATACTTCATAAGTTTTTGGTAGTAGGATGCACCAAGTTCAGGAGAGAATGATCTTTGCACTAACAAAATTTTAGATTTATGTTCAATTAATTTTGTTTCTGATTTCAAAAGAAATGGGAGGGATAATTAATGCCATTTTAAATAAATACCAGTGATTGATCATTAAAAAAAAAAAAAAAAAAAAAAAAAAAAAAAAAAAAAAGTGGAAAATTGACCACTCAAAGTTAGGGCTTCTTAGTTTACAATAACTGTGCAGCTTTATGTTAAAAACAGTGCACCATAAACCAGAGATCTCTAAATTGTTAGTGTCCATAGACAGCAGCTGTCTGGGATTACACTGAAGCACTCAGTTACGCTGAACATAGGTTTTTACATTTCTTTAGAAATTAACATTTAAAATTTTGTGGTTAGTGGTGTAGACAAGCTTTCTGAAGACTACACAAGACCTTAATTTTCTACTGGGCAAGTACAGATGATTAATAAAATGAAACATTTATAACAATTGAATCAGATGTTGGAAAAAAATTGTGTAAAAGACATAAATTTTATCTTCATACATTTTTGTGTAGGTGAGCTTATAAATAAACACAGTGAGTACACATGAGGAAAAAAGCCCAGTGCCTTATTGAAAAAGATGGAGCAAAATACAAAGAATGAAACAGACACACGGAATGTATTTAAGTGTCAGAGCCCAATTTATTTAAAATAAAGACACTCTAGTTTTCTGTGTGTGGTTTCTTAATTGATTCAGATGAACTATGCTAACCTTAAGAAAATAGAATTATGGAAGAAGCTCTCCTTAACATGCTGAACTTCCCCCAATTCTCCTTTCCAGGAAAGTGAGATCTGAGATCTGGGGGCTTGTTCTGGTGGCATGGCTTAAGCAGAATAGATGTCTGCTTAAATTCCAAATTTACTTTGGAAGGTGACACCACTTGCAAATTGTGGCATGGTCATTTTTTTGTATTCTGTTATTAAATGTGCAAATCCTTGTATGTGCCAATTCTTAATAAGCATCTCCTCAGGTTGTAGGAACAAACTAGCAAACACTGGATTAATTAACAAAAGAAAAAAATAGAGGAAGAAGGAGAACAAAAAGCAAGCATCTTTCATGATTCAATGAAACAATGTGGTGGAATAGACTGACAACTTGGTTCTAAAAGAAAAATGGGCTTCCATTACAACAGCTAAATGGGAGGAAATTGAAGCAAGAGGCTTTGTGTTTCAGAAGCTGATGCTAAAAATGAAATAAAATAAGCATGTAAAGTGGGAATCAAGGACCATATTTAACTATGGATATTGCATCTTTCTTTCTAACTATGCTATTAATAGTCCTGTTCACATCCTGCTATGTATTTGTTCTTTGTTATGATCCCTGGCTAAAGTTTCTCCTTACACTTTTTCTGTTAGCAGGCTTGGTGGAAAAAAGAAAGAAAGTAGAATTTTCAAATAACAGATATACTGTCCCCTACCTATAATTGTATTTAACAAATTTTATAGATTAAACTTGAGTGCAACTCTGCTTCATTAGGTGTCAATGATCCTTCAAATATTGGATCGGAACCCGTAAGTTAGAATGCTAGATCTGAAGTGAAAAGACTGAAATAGATAGATCTTTATGTAATAAAAGTAAATATGAAAATATTTAAAAGTAAATATGAAAAATGATACTGCAGCTGAGATAGAACTGGCCCCAGAACATACATTTGGCTTGAATATGATGTATCGTATCATGTGTGCATGAAAGAAGGAGACTGTTCAAAGTTGCCATTTGAACTACTCCAATATTTGAGAAATGTTTATCCATCAATTACAGGCAGCTATTGCAAAATTGGTAGTAAATTCTATTCAGTTTTACAAATAAAGAGACTTTGAAGAGCTTTGTTTAGGGATCACATGTTATGTGATTCTTGAGGAAAACATATATAGTGAAGAGTTGAAAAATACTAAATTGTTCTGATAACAGCTGTATTGTTGTTGTAAACTAATTTCGTGGTGTTTGTGGTTTCCTCTTTGCTTATGTCATAGCGGGGAGGTCAGGGAACAGAAGGATTGTGTTGCCTTGTTACTGGAGATCTTGTTTTTGCTGCCTTCAGCAGTCAATTTCATTATTCTGTTTCAAACAACCTTCCTATGAAAGTACCCCTAGACCCTTCTTGCATTCACTTTTTTTTGCTCACTGGTATCCTATAGCACTCTTTCTGAACAAAAGATCCATTTCCAGAAGTTTAGCAAGGGCTTTAATAATGCATGCAACAGAATCCTACTCCTTTTCCCTCTGTGGCGGGGGAAATACATCCAAGGATGCCTTGCTTTCTACTGATCTTTTTTGGTTTTTCAATTACTGTCACTCTTCTCTCCTGTTTGATGGCTTGTCACTTCACTTTTCACAAGGGATTTTCTTTCTGTTTCTCTCTGTTCATTTGACTTTTTTCTTTGCATTGTTCTGGGTTGCAAACTGTGTAGTACTCTATCCTGTCATGACTCTTTCCTTGGCATAAGTTACAGTAACTGGTGCCTGTAGGTTTGGAAAAAAAATTTGAAAAAATCTGCCAAGGTCTGTAAATTTATCCCATATGCAAAAATAGGTATTGTCATTCACAAAACGTTCTGGTTTGTATTTGTCTTATAGGAAATTCCAGAACTCAGTAGTCAATTTTGGAAATTTATAAAATGTTTTTTGTAAGTGTGTTTGCTTCTTAATCACTAAACATTCAATTCTTATATTTCAGTGTTACCATACCCCTGCAGTGAAGCTGATCCCTTTGTCCCCTTTGTCTTAGTCATCTGCCTTCTCTGAAATAAAGATATCCTGAAATTTAGTTTGGAAAATTGCCTCGCAAAATTTATCACACACACTTTATATTTCACATTCCAATCTTTGTGGAGCTCTGTGTACATGCTATTACATTATCAGGTTTTACCAGATTTCTAGTAGGTAAAATTGCACCTTTCAGAGGACTGCCACAATTGTGTCTGTGTGCCAAGGTGCTTGGTTCTGAAAATACCATATGCTAGAAAGGACAGGTTTCTCAGATGAGGGTTTATTCCTTTTCCAGCCCACTTAGAGGATCACAAATGCTGCACATGACAGTATAATATTTTCACATGCAGCTCTTTTAAAAGCTGAAGTTCTAGTTGCAACCTAGATGGTGTCATGGTATTGCTCTCTCTTGCTAAACACTGTGAGACCTTTTTCTAATGGTTTGGGAACATTAACTGGTATTACTATAAATAAAAATACATAAATAAAGCAGATACTTGCAAAGAAAGATAAGTACAATCCTGTTCTTACTCTGAAGACTTTACAAAAATAAATATGCTTAAGAATCTGTATGTTTGAAATCTTGTATTTGAGGTTTTCTCAGAAGTCATGTTTAAAGCTCTTCATGTTGAGATAGTTGTGAAAGGGGTATTTTATGAGACCTGAAGGTATTCTTTGAACAGACTTGAAAAGAAAGGGTACTTGATAAATTACTCTTGAACAGTAGTTTGTTGCTGCTGAAGGGGAATGTTTCACCCCCACCAGGTGTTTCTACCCCTCCCTTGTGCCAGCAGGAGTAAGAACTGATCAGGTTGGAAACTAATACGAAAAAAAAAAAAAGATTGATCCAGCTGACTACATAACCATACAGATACTAATTAGAACCTGACAAGAAAGGATGTGCCTTGAGGTGATGAAAAAGGGTGGAACTTCCCCTTTTCGTATTGGGCATATTGGCTAAATAGGCTGTTCTTAGTATTGTGCTCCCAAGTAGAATTGTTACCCTTACTTTGTGGAAAAAAAGATTTCCTTTTCCCCTTTCTGTATAATGGTTTAAGTCACAGAGGGAACATAAAGGCATGAGTAAGAACAATAAAACATCAAAACTCTGATATTTCAGTTAAGAACTGCATTTTAATACTGTTTGTAATGTTCCTTATGATGAAGGTTATTGTTATGCATGTGAAAACAGGCTGAACACTAAATATGAACAAAATGGTTTGGATTTTAGCTTCAAGAGATCTTCAGGAAAAAAAATGAGAAGAGAGAAAAAAGAGGAGATGAAGAAAAGCGTGCAATGCTGGTAAGTAAAATCAGAAAAGTTGCATCTGGTAGTTTGTTTGGGTTTTTTGATGTAGAGCAAAACTATGTGTGTGTATATTTCACTGATCACTTTTCTTAAACATTAAATTAATATTGTTAAAAGAATATACATAACTTTATATGTAGGAAAAAGCAGTGTTTAGCCTAAACTGCAGTTACTGGGAAAAAAAAAAAAGAGTAAGTGGTTTATATGAAGGAAAAAATAGTGTTTAAATACTGTAGTATGTTATGACAGTAGCATGTTATGACAGTAGCATTGATTCCATTTGGAGCTTAGAAACCTAGGGAAAAGTGAATAGTAATGACCCAGTGTTACTGCCTATAACAGTGAGAACTCTCAGTGGGAAGACCAAGTTATACACTTGCTTTCACTGAGGCTATTCATGTGGACCTCCTGATCCTGATGCTTGTTATCTACATAGTATTTTTAAAATAGACGATGAAATGTTACAACTGAACTTAGATTTTATACTCAAATTAAATTTCTTACTAAATAATGCTTACTACCAATGCAAAATATATTAATCTGAATAGATTTTCATGGAATATTGGGTACTCACATAATGTCAAATTTGCATTTCATGCAAATAAATACAAAAGATAAGTCAGAAATTAATGAGTCTGTGGTGGTTTGTCTAAGGGATGGCAGCAGTAATAACAGGTACTTCTTTTAGTGTTGGAAAAGTAAATATCAGGGATAAATGTCTGTCAAGCAGAGAAAACGAGTTCATTTGCAATTTGCATATTTATATTAAAAAAATCCTTATTATAAGAACCATTTTGACATATCAGCAGAGTTTCTCAATGTCCATTACACCTTTGCCAACATCAATGTTCAATCTCAGTTCTTTGTCCCTGAAACCACAGAAGGTATGATTTTCAAGAATTAATACTTTTTAAACCATCCCTGAGGAAAAAAAATATTTTTTTTTTCTTTCCACCCAGAGAGACCTGTCCTGCTCAGCTTTTCAAAACTATAGGTCAGTTATTGAATCTCTCATAGACTGTTTATTTTGAACAAAGGAAACTTACACCTAAACGAAGAGCTTTTGGAGAATGTAAAGGTTGCAAAATGGCACATAAATCCTGAGGGTAATCTCTAGAAATCTGTACCTCTTTTGAAAAAGTGAAGAGTAAGACTGAAAAAACCCCATTTTTTTCTTCACTGTCATGTTGAAAACAAATAAACAAAAAAGAGTAATAATATACAAAGTAAAGGTTTGCTTGTCTTAACTTACACTGTTGTCTTTTTTTTCCCCCTTCTTTTGTCTTCGTTCTGACATGTGATACTTGGCTTGGCCCATTTTTGTCAGCGTCTTCAACTTTATGGATATCATACTCCTACTAACAGTGTATGTACTCTAATTATTTTCAATTGATGCAATCTTTACCAGTGAGATGAAATAATAATGTATAAGAAAATTTATTGTATTTATCTTTTTCACCAAGTAAATTATTTCTGCTAATCAGGAAAAATGTGAGAAATCTTGATTTGCATAAAGGATTGTTGCATGCATGCTGAACATGCAAGCCTATCAGGAGGAAAGGTTGCTCTCTATTTATATAAAATGGAGAAAACAGTCTTTTTAAGGGAAAGAACAAAATACATTTCAATAAACTACAGACAAATCGTTAATTAATGTGTGTAAATTAAGTCATCCTGCATTAGTCATTTGATCCATCTCTTTATTTTCTTGTGTATAATGTGAATAATTAGTGAGTTGAATCCTTCACCTCTCTATTGCCCCCAAAAAGAAACCCGAAGAGAGCTTTCCTATTTTTATGCTTCACCTACAGAAGAAATACATAAGAACTTTCAGTGCTGAACTAGGAATGTATTTTACCAAAAATATTCCCTGTTTTACATAGGTAACAGTAAACTTCTTTTCAATCATTTTTGAGGGGTGAAAAAGAGAAGCAGCAAAAGATCTTCTGAGGTTTTTAATGTCTTCATCATGACCTGAATAATTTCTGGATCATAGCAGAAGTAAAACAGTTTTTAAAAAACAGACTGATTTGATATTTAAATAGAAGAATTTGTCTTCTTGTGGCATTATCATGATATTCCAAGTGAGGGGATAGAATCCAGGAGAATGACTAGTGAAATTCAAATTTTAATATTTGTTTCTTAATATAATTAATCACAGAAAGGCACAGATTTATTTCTTGTGAAGTTGGCACCTATAATTTGAGCAATATGCAGGAAGGAAGTCTGTTGAACTAAAAAGTGTGGTTGACATGATGTGCATACTGCAGTGATGTGAGAAGAATAAAGTAGAACGTGCAAGGCCTTATGATTCAATAGATTTCAGATCAGGCTTTACTGTAGCAAAACTTGCTGGACAGTGATTGCCATATTCCCATGGCTTCCTCCTGTTTCAAACTGAAACCAGACTAGTTCAGCATTCTACTTACGTATTTTTCAGCTTCAGTAAAAAAAACTTCTTCTGAACTCCAGCCATGTCTAAGCACTTTATCAAGATAATGCCCAGGTGTGTGCCATATTTTTGCCCTCCTACTCTCTGAATGGAAATCTCCATACAAAGGAGACTCAGGTGTATAGGAATTCAATAGACTCCTCCTCTCCAAAAATTGGTATTTCCAGGTTCTATTTCTCCAACTGAAACAAGCAGTGTAGCAACCTTTTGTTTCCCTTGATTTCCTGAGGAGTTGAAGATACCCAAGTTCCAAGGAGATGCAACCCTAAAATGTCTGGGATAGTCCAACATGCTGTCTCATGCATGAGGCCCTTCTCCTCACTTCATCTTACAAATCAGTTCTAACTTTTTTAAAATGTGTTGAGGTCCAAAGGCCATAAAAAGCATATGGTGATGGTTTAAATGGGTTAAATATTTTAGTATTTTCGTTTGCATAGGTTAATTTTTTCAAATCATGTTCTGGTGTATACTGCATTTATGTCTTGGCATGTACTGCATGAGTGCTTTCATTGGCCAAATGCCAACCAGAACATGATAACGATGATGTGATGCATGTAATGGAAATAAAATGTGCATGCCCAGAAGTACTAATTCAATTGACTAAAATAACTCCAGTAAGAGAAGAAAATCAGTGATTTAAAATAGATAATTATAGAATTGTATGCATGAACGAATGTGGTGTTCAGTCACATGACAAAGTAAGTTTGATCATCAGACGTGGATAGTGTTTTCCTGAGAAGTATGTTACAGTTGATGTTGAACTTACTAGGGGGTTTTTTGTCTTTCTTTTTTGGTGCAATGATGTAATCATAAATATTAGATTAAATTATTTTATATAACTAGCTGCATGGCAATATTTTTATTTTAACCAATGAAAAAATTAATTTCTTAAGTATATAAATTAATATTTTCTGGAAAACCAGAATTGATAGAAAAAACAGTGGCAAAATGCTGAGTTTAAATGGCTATTTTGACATGTACTTGTAGTAAATATTTTCACTTTTGCTTTCTTGAATTGATTTTGTTTGAGAAGATGGAGTCTGGTGGTACTTTTGGTGCAGCCATGAGCATTATGCAAATAGCTGTAATAGACATTTTGTTTACGAAGTGTCATGTAACTGGTTAAAATGTCACTGTTTAGAAGCAAGAGAACCAAGTCCTGCTTTTGAAGACCAGTTAGAAAAGATTTTAAAGTTTATAAATGGTTGTTCTATTGTTGTTTTTCAAACAATTGTGCTTCTTCAAACTGCAGGTTCTTAAAACAGAAGGAGAGGACCTTGTCCCCAGAAGCTATTGGGATACTTTGAGACGTAGCACAAGCCAAGCACTCTTTTCAGACCTTGCAGAGGTATAAAACCACCTCTCTGGTCTCTGATCCATAAACAAACTGCTATTTGATTTATTCTGTTCTGATTGTTTTCTTATATTATGCATCTTGTTTCTTCATTTCCTTTTAATTACTTTTTTGTTTTAAACCTGAAAGTTCTCAGATCAAATGCATTTGATTCAATACAATGTGATAATTGAAGGTTGCCATTTCCAAGAAAAAGCAAAGTTACCTTTCAAAAGAGTTGGAAGATGAAGTTATCTTCAGTCCTCACTCTAAGAAGAATTTTCTAACACTAATAGTCATGGCATTTCACAGCTAGAGAAACAATTCAGGAAACCTTTGTCATTTAGGTGTGGTCCAGTAAAATGACAACTTTATTGAGAGTTGTAGCACTTTAAGCTTTTAATCTTAATGTCCTTAATGTGCTTTTAATGTATATTATCAGAGCAAATCTTCACAAAAAGTATAATGCAAAGATTGTTTTACTTATTGGAGAAAACTAGGAATGATTTAAGGTAACCAAAACATTGGTCCATCTTTTTAATATTACATGATCATTATGGAGGTCTAGAAATACCACTGGGCTGTCAAAGTAATTTCCATAATGCTTTAAATTCTAATAATTCTTGTTTCATGATCTTCTTCTAGATAATTGAGTGAGACATTTCTTTGTATTTATCATTTCAGAGGGTCAGAAAACGAGATAATTTATACTTTTCTGTGCCCCACACAGTGAGAATGATTGCTCTGCTGGTAGTGGCATTAAAAAACATAAAGCAACTCCCCACTGACTCTGGTCTCAGAGTTCCCTGTTTTCTAAGCAGGAACATAATGAGAAAAGAGCAAGGAACCAAAACTGACCTCCAGAGTAAAACAGTCTTTTTCCTTGGTTTGGAAGCATTGTGTGCTTCACAGTAAAAATAATTAGTGTTTTGTCCCTCCTGTTCCTCTGCAGAAGCTATTGAATAACCTGAGGACTTTGATGGACTTATTTCTAATTTCCAGGCTAAATTTACTCATAGTCCCTTTATATCAGTCAGTTGTTCATTAACTTTCATAGGGCTTTTTCTTCTTTAGTGTTAATCTTCTTACTTGTGGTTGTGCTTATAAATGCAGTCAAAGTCCTCTGTTTAAATTTATTTGAATTTTAATTATGGGCCAAACAAAATAAGATATTTGATTTTTCATTTAACAACCTACATTTCCTAGGTATCAAATAAGGCTTTTCTGTATTTCTCTTGGCTTGTGTTCATTTGCTAAACAAAATGTAGTGTTACAGAATTGAGTTTTATAACAATATTTATAGCAATATCCATAGTAATAACACACACATGGTAATCTTGCAATAAAGCAGTATACCCTGCCTATCTTCCCATGCTTCTGTATTGATGAGCTTCTGAATTGTTAATCCAGTTATTAATCGTAATTTATTCCACAAAATTTTAAAATCCAGAATAGCAGCGCTCTTGTCTAGTCAGATAAGGAGACATGGAGGGGAGAGAAGGCTTCTCATTTCACTGTTTATTCAAGAAGCCTGGGGCATTGAGTTTTCTGAATGAACTGTCGTCTTAATGTACAATTAGCTGGCAGGAATTCAGTCCTAAGTATAGATGGATTTAAGTTTGATAATCTCTAAATGCGTTTAATTTGAAGAGAGAGAAGTTTTTTTAATACCCAATGCCTCAGACTAATATCTGTATCTGTACTGTAATTGAAGCTTAATAGCAGCTATACTCAGTAGTGATTTAAATTCTCTGTAAAGCATATAAAAAGTCTGTCTGCTCATTTGTAAATCATTTTATGAAGAAAAATAATTTTCTACTTTTTCTCCACTGACAATTTCCTACTTCTTACTGTAATTATCTTTATCTCACTTGCTTTGGGCCAGCTGGCTTTCATCCATATTCTCATCTCTCTCAGGTAGTCTTGGATCTGAATAATAATCATAGCTATTTGTAGTAAGAAAGTGGCATAAATCAAGGGGCTACTGGGGTCTGTGTTGTTTCATAGACTTTTGAGAAGGCTATATGGAAGTTGAAAAGGAGAGTAAATAAAGTTTGTTGCTATGGGAATCAAAGGTCTCTTTGGAGACTGAAGTTATTTATCAAAACCAGTTTTTGCTAGGACAGTGTATAATACTGTTTCTGTTCTTACTAATTTAGCATTCCACCATCCCGTTGGAATATGGCAGTTATCACAGTTCAGTTTTGGGGTTTATTCCTAAATTACTAAATGAAACTGGAAATCAGTAGGTTAGTTATCACTGTTGGAAAAATCAAGAGGTTTGCAGTAAGAAAATTAAATTATTATTAATTTAATAAATTAAATTATTAAATCAAATAATAATATACATAATTATTGGAATATGTTGGTAAAAGTGCAATCAATGCTCATAAGCATTGATTATTACTTACATTTAGTCAATTGTTGTTAATCAACAACTTGAAACTAATTTTGCAGAATACAAAGTAAATAGACTTTATGCACTTCAGGTTAGAAAACAGAAAGGAAAAGATACTGCCATTATGCATCAAGTCAATAAGGTCATTGAAACACTTGGTTTTGGTCTGTCTCTTTACCTGCATTTGTATTCCAGTTAGTGTAAAGGTAAAGAGAAATGAGAAGGATTTTATTCTCATTTAAATGACTGCAAAATACATTTGATGAAAATTGAGGCTCATATTTGTATACATGGAAACAGGGGAGGTAATTTAATTTTCACTGATCTAAAATAAATGAAATTAAATTTTATCATGAAAAATAAATAATAGCTTTAAATGATTAAGGCTTCTGGTTTTATCCTTTACCACATAAAAGAGAGAATTTATTTAATGCTATCAGTGCAGAAGGAGCACAGGAATAGTTTTCAGCTGCCTGCAGTTCTTCAGGGAACCATATTGGGTTGAGTTTCTGCAGTGAGGTTTTTGTTTGGGGTTTTTTCATTTCGTGAGGCCAACCAAGTGGGAATTGTGAAAAGACTTACAGATTGTATTTTTTTTTTCAATGGTTCTTTAGATATGGGTGAATGCAACCTAAGTCCAAGGTTTTGAAATGTTTTTGCAAGATGAAAGGCTGTAATTTAACATTTGATATCTTTTCAGTGTACTTGAGGGAAATTGTTTGAATGTGCTTAGGGATTTAATTGCTTAAAAGACATAAGAAATCAGGGTATCTGCATTTCAGTATATTGTGTCCTGTACTGGAGGATAACAATATTAAAAGACAAATAGTGATTACTTTTCCGAATTAGTTTGCTCAGTTGAAGAGCAGAGCTGTCTTAATTGAAGGGCATGGAATATCTCTACCTTTATATACACTATGTCATCTTAGTTCTCCCTGGAGAAGAATATGAGAATAAAGTGGAAGCTAGAGTACATGAAATACAATCTTGAGAATCCTAAACTGATTATACTAAAGAACAGAAAAGTCTCTCTCATTTCTTTAGATTGGATGTTGAAAGGAAGGGATTTGTGTTGTTATTGCCTTGTGTTTTCCCATGTTGTTGATACATAAATATTCTTAATGAATATTGCACTTTACATTTTTTATAAATCAGTATGTAAATTTGAAAATAATATAGTATATTTTAGAGAATGTAGATGTGAAATGCTTTTTCATGGTACGTGGTTTATCATGATGTTGAATTATTGCATGTTGTTCAAAATTGTTTCCTGGTTTCTTTACTTAGAGTTTCTTTGTCTGTTACACGTTTATAGCCTCTTCAGTGGAGAAATAGAGTCAGACTTAAAGGACTCTAAGTGTGGCTTGCAGATTTATACATACAGATTTTTATAGAGCTGTAAAAACAGTTTTCTATACCTATGGTAGATCCTATGGGTTTATTTTTATAATGTATCATTATGATAATGAATTATTACTGATACATGGCCAAATATTTGCTAGCTTTCTGTACTGTGCCTTGTTTTGTACTGTAACACCAGAGTCAGCAGGCAAACTTCCTGATGGGTGGTAGCTTGCCTAGGAAGACCAGAGACTGCTCTCCTACTCTTTGCTTTTCATAAAGTATTTGTAAAAAAAAATGAGAGCTTGGATGGGAGGTAATCCCTAAGCAGGTGCAGTAAGGAGACTAAATATATTACTTTTAAAATTTCAGCTGTTGGCAGAAGCAGAAGCTTATTAATGCCAGGAGGGCAGTGTTGGACTACTGTGGGTTATTCAAGAGCCTTATATTACTGAATTGTTCTTCTTGCTCTTCAGTGTATCAAGAGCTTCTTTTTCAAAGGAGTAAAATCAGTGCATATATACAATAATTAAGGGCAGCAAATATGTAGTAAAAAAGTGGAATGTTATGCAATCACCATACAGAGATGATAGTTACTTCTGTTTGGATTCCTATTTCCAACTTTTGCTATTACGAATGGTCAGAATTAGTTGGCTTTCTCTACTAATTGTGACCTTCAAAATATTTGTTATTTATTAAGGAAAATGTATTAATACATATTCAGAGATTCCAGTCCTGCGCAGAGACCACAATCCAGTAGATGAGGAACATCCTTAAGAGAAGTAATCCAAATATTGCTTCATTATTTCAAAATATTTCATAATTCTGGTGTTTTAAATGTGTTTGGGCAATAACATTTAAGATATAGCTATCTGCCACTTACAGAAAAGAATCATCTAAAGTACACCTAACTTGATGTGATTTTGGAACACAATCCGATACTTACTTTTGAAATATAGAATAAGAGTATATGGACTAATGTCCTTTAATTTCTTTGTAGTTCCATAGTAGAAGGGAAAGGAGGAGATTGTGTACAGAGGGAGTTGGGTTTTGTAGTTTACCCTAACTGACAAGTTGGAGTTTTTTCCTCACAAGTTTCTGGGTTTATTTTTCATACCTTTCCCCCCTTCATTGCAGCTTCCATTACATCATTCTGTTGGTTTAACTATTTTCTACTAAATGCAATTAACAGCTACTGCTATTTTTGTGTGAAAATTGCATGGTAAAATTATTGTAATGGATTTCAATACTAAAATCCTTTTTAAGACTATAAACAAAAAATACAAACTCTTTTAATAGAAAAGTAGAATGATGATAGGCATTCTCAGATTATATTATATATATATAGGCATTCTGTATCCGATGCAATCACGGCCTTTAATTTTTCTTTATTCTAATATTTAAGCATGCTGATGATATTTCAAGTTCACTGTCAGATACCACACTGCTTGTACACTTTTTTGGCAAGAAAGGAAAAGCTGAACTGAACTTTGAGGATTTTTATAGGTGAGTCTCATCTTCTTTAATTCCTTGTAAAAAATACTTGAATAATTGTTCTAATTAATGTGTACTATCTTACTGTACACCTAGCTTATGCAGATATGTTTATAATGGTTTATATTCCCTTTGTGTGTGTTACATACACAAATAAAACAAGAAGTGGCCCGAGAATAAAAAGTCCTCTTCAAATGCTGCTGCATTTGCAAATTTTATTAGCACTTGTGTGTTTAGTTAGTTCGGGGTGGAAAGGTTATACCCCAGCCCTGTCCTTATTGGTAGGTAGGAACTTCTTTTTTGGTTTTGAATAACTTATACCTTTTCCCCTGTTTGTCAGTGCTTTTTAAAAAAATGTGTGCATCTCTGCACTAGGGACATACTTAAATGCAAAATTTTTCTGAAGATATCATTCAGGCACCTTAGAACAAGCTACTTTGTTAAAACACAATGGAAGCTATTGGCTTAGTTATTGTGACAGTAAATACAGAATTTAAAAATACAGGGAAAGTGCCATAAAAACAGAAGCATAAAACTGTATGCTTCTATGTAAGAGAGAGATAATGTTTAGTTATTACTTCCTTAGTAAATACTCCTAATATTTATTGTCTTTATCATTATCACTTAACTGTGTACTCCAATCAATCAGAAGTTCGCAAAATATTTTGCCTTAAATGAGAAGTCCTGAGAAGCATTCCATATTTTACATAATATAAAAACTGTATCATTAAGTGAAATCATGACATAAGTTCAAAGTAGGAAGCAACTAAGAAGGTAGTTTTACAAAAGGCATCTAGTTAAAATGTTAGGGGTTGTGGTTGATAATGAGATGAACATGAGCTCCCAGTGTACTGCTGTGACCAGAGAGCTAATTTCACCCTTGGCTGTAGGACTAGGGCATCAGATGGAATCAGGGAAGTTACTTTTCTTCTTCATAGGTAGCTGGTTTTATATTTGGTGCCCAGAATATTCTCAATGGGTTGCTAAGTTGGGAAGAGTTTACAGAAATATCATAAGAACAGTGAAGTATTTTTCAAAAAAGAGTTAGATTGAATGACTGCAAGCACTCATCATACTCGGCTTGTTAAAAAGACAAGGTTAAATTTCAAACTGTAAGCAGCTACACGGGGAATACATTTTGGGAATCAATTTAGTACCATGATGGAATTTTGAATTAAGCATATACAAATAAAGATCTGGGACCCACTGAAGAAGAAAATTGAGCAAATACAAACTAGAATTAGATTGCAAATGTAAGTATCAAGTAATTTTAATCCTTACTAACACATTTCATCATTGTGTTATGATTGTTGCATTGACTTGAAAATATGTCAATATAGATAAGGGATTTACTAAATTACCATCAGTCCTCCAAAAAGAGAACTAATTTGTGTAACATTATTTGGCTTATATTCTATGAGTCTTTTAACGACATGAACAGTAGAAATATAAAATATGACAATTTCTTCATGTTTTGTTTTTGCTTTAGATTTATGGATAACCTGCAAACTGAGGTTCTAGAGATAGAATTCCTTTCCTACTCTAATGGGATGAACACCATCAGTGAGGAAGACTTTGCTCATATTCTCTTGAGGTATACAAATGTGGAAAATACATCAAGTTACCTGGAAAACATGCGCTGCAGTATTCCTGAAGAAAAGGTAACTGTTTAGCAGTGGACCACAGAATGTAGTCCCAGTGTCACTAAGATGAAAACATATCTTGATTGGACTGGATTAGTTAGCACCAGAATTTTATTCTGGTCATAAACTGTGTGCCTGTTTTTTCAGATTACTTGCTGAATAAAAAGTAGAAGAGTAAATAGCATAGAACTGTATTTCACAGGATTTAGCTAGTAGTATTGTTGAAGTTTAGATAGAAAGTAACAGAATAGGTTAAACTGCAAAAATCATAAAATATTAAAAAGAAAAATTTTCTAGCCATGAAGTACTAAAACAACCCTTTCTCTCTTTTTCTTTTTCTTTCTTTTTCTTTCTTTCTTTCTTTCTTTCTTTCTTTCTTTCTTTCTTTCTTTCTTTCTTTCTTTCTTTCTTTCTTTCTTTCTTTCTTTCTTTCTTTCTTTCTTTCTCTTTCTTTCTTTCTTTCTTTCTTTCTTTCTTTCTTTCTTTCTTTCTTTCTTTCTTTCTTTCTTTCTTTCTTTCTTTCTCTCTTCTCTTCTCTTCTCTTCTCTTCTCTTCTCTTCTCTTCTCTTCTCTTCTCTTCTCTTCTCTTCTCTTCTCTTCTCTTCTCTTCTCTTCTCTTCTCTTCTCTTCCGCTGGAGTAGCATCTCCTCAGAAATAATGTTACATTTTATCTCATTGCTGTATAGTCTTATTAGTGGATTGCTTGTAGTTATTGTTGGGTGTGTGGGTTTTTTAATAACTGAAGAGGCAGAAATGAACAGTAAAGGTCAGGAGGTAGATAGTCCTTAACTTGTTTAACAGCAAACATGTTGTCAGAAGGGTATCTGAGAGAAATGTAGTAGCGACTATGCATTGGTGATAATCTGTAGGATAATGTTTAAAGTAGCTCTTCAAACAAGGGATGTTTTGGATATACTTCTTCTATTTGTGTTTACAGAAGAAGATCAGATTAATCTGTCCTAGAAATCTAACTCTTTCAACAGCTATATCCTTTAATAGCATTAACAGCAGAACTTGCAAAGAAAAGTAATAAATTGGTTTGAACAGTTTATTTGGGTTTTGTTTTCGAGCAATGACATTGTAATTTTTTTTCTGTCTTCACAGTAAGATCAGTCAACTGACTTGATAGAAGCACACTCTAAAAATCAACAGTTTTCTGTTCAAAAATCTGGATTATCTGATTTTTCCTGTGGTTGTATAGCCATTAGGGCCACTGAGTGTGGGAAAGCTGAGAAAACAGGGCTGTCTCTTTTGACCAGTGTCAGATGAAGTGGTAAGATTGGGATGAGAGCTCCTGCTCAGTCACCCTTTCCAAGTTCCTGGTCTAGGCACTGAGCTGCTCAGATCAAACTGCCATAAAAGGTCTGTGCAGCTTTCAATATTCAGAGCCAAGACAGTGCAACAGAGCTTCTATAACTGCATGGTTCCAGATGGTCTCTAGTGAGACCATCAGTTAAGGAAAAACTTCCGTGTAGAAAGCTTTGTCACTCAGTTACAACTTTGCTTTTATGCTGTGTTCTGGGAATGTCCTGGCAATGGATGGGTGCTATAGATCTGTATGTCATATGCTATATCTCCATTAAGTGAAACATGACATTGCTTTTTTTCATAACTTTGTATTACTGGCTTGGTAAACATGCTGTCACTACATCTCTTATGCTGGCCACAGGCTTTTAAGAATAGGACTTTGCCTCGTACTGCCATGGAGGTGTTGTTCGTATGTTGTTCAAATATTGTCACATTTTTTGACTCTTGTCATAACACTATAATTTGAAAATTATAAAATTTGCTCTTTATATCATGATAGTGATATGCTGCAATACTAATACTAAGCAGAGGATTCCATTTAGAAGAAAAATTAGTCGAGTCTGTGAAGTGCTAGGCCCATACTCTCACAGTTGGCAATGTTAATCTCTCATGGTGCTGTATGAAGAAGACCCTAAAGCAGCATGATGATCTTTTGTCATACTGTAATCATGTTAATATGTTCAGCTGGCATGCTGCCTACTCACAGGATATTTTCCTCCTTTTACTAACTAGATGCCAGGCAGTGATTCATGTAAGCTGGCATCATAATTACTATGGATATCAGCTCCTGAGGAAAGTCTCTGCATTTTTAGCAGCATTGGTACATTAACTTGAGTTTTCTTTGCTGTAGTAAAATACAATCTGTCCATATAAATAAAAAAGTTAGCTTCCTTTTTTAAACCTGTGGTCATGGTTTAATCTCAGCCATTGACCAAGCCCCACACAGCCATTTGCTCACTCCCTCACCAGCAGGATTAGGAAGAGAATTGGAAGGGTAAAAGCCAGAAAACTTGAGAGATGAGACAGTTTATTAGGAAAAGCAAAAGTCACGCACACAAGATTTTTGCAGTAGCCTGACCTCTTACACTTATTTTTTGCATTCAGAATTTTTACAGGCACAAATTGGGGCACATTAAGGATTTGTGAACCTAAAAATGTCAGCTCAAGACATTGGTGAATGTTCTGTACAATTGCTGTTTTGCAGCCAAGGCTCCTGGCTGAGAAATGAAGTTTCACTCATCTAGAAATTTCACAAATGCATGGCAGAGTTATTCCAGTCCCACAGAGTTTTCAGCCTAAACACAGTGCAAGAACTAGACCTTGGACACATAAACTAATAGTGTCAAATGCAATGAAACAAAAAGACAGTATTGATAATATTAAATTAAGTTTTTAAGTTAAAAATTTAAATAAGGTGGTGGTTCTACTTGTGTATATGAGGGTTTCTTCCCAATTGTGAAGGATCTGCTTGTTGAGAAAAGCAATTCATGATGGAGATAGGCCAGACTCTCCAAAGAGTTTTTAAATCTTAGCTAGTGGTTAGGCAGAGGTTTACATCTCAAGTGTGTGGAGACCTATTAAATTCTTCAGTTACAACAATATTCTGCTGCTCTCCACATTTCCACAGTCCTTGCTGTTTCATATGGGTTAGCATCCAACCTCTGCCATCTTCTCTGACACAAACCTACATTTGCATGTTTTCTGTGTTCCACCATACTATAAAAAGACTATGTATATGTATGAGGAGAAACATAGATCAATGTTTCAGTGTAAACAGAAGGGCCCACAGGTCTTACTATTGCCTTCAAGTGTATTTTCAGAGACAAGTACTTGAATAAAAGAATAAAAGAAAATGGAAAAATAGCCAGGAATTATAGTTAAAGGAGTCCAGGGAGGTCAAGGTTTGACGGAGAATGCCATTCCATGTTCAGAATGGCTGAGAAAATGGGAATTTGTCCTGGCTTAGTTCAAAGTCTCTTTTTCGAGTCTCTTTCAGAATTGATTTAGAGGTAGTTTTATCAGATCTTTGGATCTCTACAATAAGAGAAGAGCAGAAAAATATTACAAGGAATGAAGATAAACTCTTTCACCAAGAACACTTTCAGTGAAACTTTCACAGAAGATATTCTAAAGTCTAGTCAAAATGCAATTTTTAAAAAGCTGGACAAGTACTTGCAAACCCTCAGCTGAAGAGACTTGGGTTCTAAATCTAGATATGTAAAAATTTCATTCCAAAGGCTTAAGGTAGAGCATAACATATATTTATGAATCCATTCAATATATTTACATGAGCACCTACACTCACATATATATAATAGTGATTTGCAGGTTTTCATTAATAAATGATTTTTTTATTCTCAGTATTAACTCAGTATTGTAATAATCCTGGTATTTTTAAAAATTGCCCTCAGCAATAGGACAGTATTTTTGACTGCTCTGGTGAGAATTTCTGTCTTGTTGCAGTCACAGAGAGGAAAAGACATACTGTATTCCTCAAGAAACTCCAGTTCTCTCCTTTATTGACTTTTACTACAAATCTTTTTTTTTTTAATGCACATGGTATTTGTTCTTAAATGAAGTAGACATACACAATTGCAAGGTTTGTTTATTCAGTTGTTATTACTACTCATAATTTACAGTGCATATTGTTCTCCTGGTTTTTAGGGTATCACATTTGAAGAATTTAGATCATTTTTTCAATTCTTGAACAATTTAGAAGACTTTGCAATTGCAATGCAAATGTATAATTTTGCAAGTCGTTCCATAGGCCAAGGTAAGTATCTATGTTGTTATAAAAATCCATTGGTATCCATATAGAACTGCTGACAAAAATGGAAACATGTAATGTATTGTATTTCCTAGTTTGTAGTTGTAATGTTTCCAGTAAAAGGCTAAAAATGCTAGGAGTCCAGCTTTGAGAGGAAAAGGCTTGGTCATCTCATAAGAGATACTGTGCAAAGTCATGTAAGTGGTGGACGAGCCGAATGCACAATAATTGTCCATCAAATCCTACAATACAGGAGTTAAGAGGCTTGATGACACCAGTGAGAGATCAGATTAAAGCAAGCAAAAGCATTTCTTTACACAGTGAGCATCTGAAACTTGGCCTTCTACAAAGGCTATAGAAGAAAACAGTGTCAGAAGGTCAGAAGAGAAATCACACAGATTTTTAACAAATCAGTAAGTGGGTACCAAAAGAACTAGGCATGTATGTACCCACTAAAATCCTTAATGAAAGTTAGGATGCTTGGGGAGCACAAGGTGAGCAATTTGCTAAGTGGTCAGACCTGTGGGCTCTCCTCGGGTGGCCTCTTCATGGGTCTGACCTCGTATCACCAGCATAGTCCTACCTAATGTGGCCTTACCAAGGGATTGTATCATTTTCTCTGTGCTCTATTTCCTGGGTTCTGTTTTGTGTCAAATAAGTAAATGCCGTATATGTAACATAGGTTTAATTATAATATGATTTTCTAATTTTGTTATTGCACATAGTATAGTGCAATAACACTGTTATCTTTTTTGTAAAATAATTGGCACCAATTAAGCAGTGTCATTTTATATCAGTTAAGGACTACTTGGTTTAGAACTGTGAAATTTGGTCCTAATTTTCACGTTTTCATATTTTTGAGTGTGAAACTTTTAAAATGTGAAAACTTGAGTTAAAAGTTTACTTATATTTTGTAATATGCTGTTCACAAAGTACCTTTAAATTCACAATTCTAATTTTTTTTTCTGGTGTTCTTATGCAGATGAATTCAAGCGTGCTGTGTATGTAGCCACAGGTGTGAAGCTCTCACCACATTTGGTGAACACAGTGTTCAAGATTTTTGATGTCGACAGAGACGACCAGTTGAGTTACAAAGAATTCATCGGCATTATGAAAGACAGACTCAATCGAGGGTTTAGGGTAAGGATTCTAGATTTTATAGTTATCTTAGCTGCCTTTGCTACTTACCACTACTTTAGCATCTGTAGCACCTGTAGATTTCCAACCAGCAGTGCATATATTTAAAGACATACATTTTATGACATACATTTTATGACACACATTTTAAGATATACATTTATAGAAATAGTGAAGCAATCTGTAAGATAAAATCCTTTTTAAATTCTTGAATTTTTTTTTGTTAGCATTATTTAGAGGTTGCGATGTACCTTTATAATATGCAAAACAAATAGGGCATGAGAAATCCCCTATATACTGTCATTTCTTCTGTATTGTGTGATTAACACATTAGCATTAGGAATTTTAACAACGGCAGCAATTATGTCTGTATTGCTTGCACAGAAAAGAGATTTTTGGCTTTCTCAAGCTCAAGAAGTTTAGTTTAAGGTCAACTCTTCTAAAACATTATGTAAAATACCAAGTGCACATAATGACACTTGGAAAGAGTTGCAGCAGAAGGTAGTTTTAATTTTCAAATAAAAATTAGTGAAGTAGTGCTGAACAATGCTGTCTTCTAGTTCAGAGCTGATTTTAATAATTAAACCCCATATCTAATATTCAATTATAATAAGCTAGAGAGCAGGAAATTACTTGCAGTAATTTTTTTCTTCATATGTCTTCATATGACAGGTGTTAACATTTTTAACTACATATAAACTGGTGTTCTAACTAACAACCTTATGGCTTTATTGCTTAAACTTAAATCTTAAACTGTATTATAGTTCCTAAAGTCACATTTCAATATATCTGTAGTTTTAGTTAATTTCAATGAGCTTCCTAAATGTAATTTTAGAACTTTCTGTGAAGTGGTGTTGAGTCTAATAGTTTACTTGTTATTTCTGTAATATTTTGATCAAACATAAAATGTGGATAACAACCACTGTTTGTAACAAACTTATTTCCTTGTTGGTCCTCAATTCCTTTTATTATGGTGTGGTAATGATGATTGTTTCACAATCGTTTCAAGCTGTTCAGCTATATGTTTTTTAATTGTTTACTAATTGTAAATGTGCACTGTATGTTAATTTAACCAGCAAACAGTCTGCTTACTAAGTAATTCTTGTATTTATTACATCTTCCTGTTTCACAAAATGCATGACAGAAATCACATATAATTTTAAGAATCTATATCATGCAGCACTATTCAGTCTTATGTATGTATCTTGCTTTTGCCTGGACCACTATAAAATATTCCAGTGAACTATAAAAGAACTATAAAGAATAGCCAATATTCAGAAGAATAACATAATCTTTCATAAATTGTTATTCTAATTTAATTTATATACTGGACATCTCCTGGATTACATAGGAGACAATTGTGATTTGGTCCTGTAATTCAATTAAATACATTCTCTTCACTAATCAGATGTATTGCAAGACAATTACAGTAGTAAACAGAGGAATTACAATTTCCAGTAAGTTTTCACATGTGTCACACAAACCATTTTTTCCAAGAGTAGATTGTAGTAAAAATTCTGCAAAAATTTGCCTTCATAAAAAAAAAAAATTCTGCAAAAATTTGGCCTTAATAAACATCACCCACTCACTGCAGTCTTGGTTTAAAATAAAAAGTAGAAAATGCCTGAGAACCTTTTTCCCAGAACAAATTGATGGAAAGTGTCATTAATTGCTTCCTCTTGTTTGTATATTAAAAGTTGCAAAGTATTTAATGTGTCCAAGACAACTGACACTTTGCTCTTGCTCCTACAGTGTGGAGGACTCAAATGTTGTCTTGTGCTAAATCAAAGTTAACAAATTACTAACCTTCTCTTTATTAATAACTGTGGTTTGAATCCATATGAAAATTCAGTTGGTGTCATTATATGGATAAAAGATCATAACAGCTTTAATTTATTCAGTATTTTGTAGCAACAGAAGTCTTGGGCATGAGAAATCTGAACCCCTTTATGAAGTATAAACACCCGATTTTAATGTTAAGTACCCCACAATTAATGTAGTGTCTGATTATCTCACTAAAAATCCCCAAGTGACAGTTCTATGTATTTTTGAAATGTAAATTTCTAAAATATATTTTAGAAAAGGGCATATTGTGGTTATGTAGTCAGACTAAAGTGAACCTATTTAAGAGTAAAGAGTCACACAAGTCCAATGAAAAGGCAGTTCTGAAATGTCAGTCAGTATGTAACAGGTTTGTTCTATTTAAAAGCTTAGCCTTGAACTTAAAAACTTGAGGAGGGTCAGGTACTACCTCTTAGAGGAACACAATAAATGTTCATTTTAATAAAAATTTTAGATACGTTTTTGGAAAATTAAACGTTTTAAAGGGTTCACCAAATGAAATCTCCCTTTTGTAGCACAACCTGAAACCTTGTTTTAGTAGTTTGAAGCAAACTCATATGTTAAACTGCCATCAAGTGGTCAGTTAGAGTATTGCCATAAACTTATTAAAAATGTTCAGACATGAAAAGCCTTTTTTTGCTTACTAGTTAAAATAATTATTTCCCTTTCTTTTTCAAATTTAAAAATACATAAGAAGATTCCCTTTCCTTTACAAATTCTATTTTTAAACTGGAAGACTTGGAACTTGACTAAATGATAAACATTTTGCCTAACACATACTGTACTGTTATCTCCTAGCTATTTGTCAATTAAAGCCATTTTTTTGTATTTTCATGATACCGTTGTCTTATGCTTACCCCTGGCTGCGTTCACGTGTTGTCTGCATCTGCACACTTCTCCATCTTCTGCTCCACAGGGCTACAAACCTATACAGAGGTATACTACTTTCAAATCCTGCGTGAGGAAGGAGCTCTATAGCAGATAAATGACGGTATGTGTTAGCCACCAGTCTGAGTGTGCTGGCATGCCTGCAGGAATGGCTGAGTGTTGAACTGTCACTGCTTTGTTTCCTGTTCCAAAACTCAGGAATAGGAATACATGACTGCAAGCAATGTAGTAGCTCAAGGCATCACGTTGTGTTTTTGACTGAAGCAATAGAATTTTATCCTGGAGTTGGTAATGACTGACTCACACTGTCACTGTTCTGTGAGCCAGCTGTGATTTTGTACTGTGTTTGAAATTAGGAAAACTATTTTTTCATAGTTTCTGTTGCTGTTTTCTGTCTGTCCCATTACCTCTTTTTAAGTAATTTCTCAGGTACCATAGGTAATAAGTATTTTCCAAGGAAGACTGTAGAGGCAGGTTTTTCTGACTTTAAGTGACTTGATTCTACTCTGATTTATACTGCTATGTTCTTGAAAGCAATCATGTATTTTTGGCTCAATTAATGCTGTACCAGCAATTTTGAAAAATCAGCACAGTGTCCACACATAATCACCATGGCTGTTTTCACATATCCACTACATGAACATCCCTTCATACAGTTCAGTTGTACTGTGGATTTCAGTGTAAAAACCAGGGTGTGCACATCCTGTAGCTGTATCGTGAAACTGTTTGTCACACAGGGGACACAGACACTGCATTAGTAGACATTCCTCCTCTTAACATAAAGGAAGAGTTTGTTCCTTTGCAGTTTAAGGATTTTTCCTGTTCCATGCAAAAACTTTGCAGGAGTTGCTATGAAGGCTGCTGGCTCCAAGGGAGCAAAGAGATGTACACCATGGCGAGAATGGCCCAGTGGCTCTGAGTGACCCTGTGAGGGGTCCAGCACATCTCATGCTCCTGAGCCAGGAGGGTTTGACTGTCATTCCCCTGCTGTTTTTAATTCTGAGGCACAATATTAAGCTGAGATTTTTTGTTCAATACTACACCCTAATACTGAAGCATCATACTAATATGTGAGGGACAGAACAGGAAATTTGATCTTAACAAAGAATCTGGTTTCTCCATCTTGTTAATGGGAAGTGTAAATGACTAATAAAGTAGTTTAAACAATATTTTAGTTATCCAAGTCACTAATCTCACAAGAGGAAGTCATGGCTTTAGTTTAATTTTATGTAACTTCATATCTTTGAAACTTTCAACTTTCAAAGCTTCCTGTCTTCTTTTCTCATGTATTTTTAAAAATAGTTATGATGTAATGTGGGAAAAATTGTACCATGGAGATGTATAAAGGGAGATGTTGTTCATTCTGTATAAAATTCTCAAAAAAATTTGAATTATAGTACATCTATGCTACCCATTTGGAGACAGAATAAACCAGGTTAGTTTTGAGGGCATGGACTTGGTTGGCTACAGGCAACCTCACTGAGTTAATGTAGAAGCTGCTAGTTATTTACCCTGCTCTTCTTCCCACCTGGAACTCCTGGATGTAACAAAAATTCTTCTTGTACCCAAGCTTGCTTGAGAAGGTCTGTATCAATGCAAAACCTGCTGCCTGTGCACTGAAGAACACAATGTAAGCCTTGTATATATAAAATCTCACTTCCCTTCTGACACGTTAGTTTGCTACTGCTCCTCACTTGAGCAATTGCTTCTTGTCTCTTATCATGAGTCAGAATCACAGAATTTTTAAGGTCAGAAAAGACCTTTGAGATCAAGACCAGGCATTACAGTGACATAACCAGTTGTTGTTGGCTGTTAAGAGTTCCTTTTTGTGCAAAACATTGCATAAGTCATAATATTTCTTCAGATTTGTTGTAAACGTCTGCTAATGGAAATGGAAACTTTAGCCATGTGAAGGCATGTGAAGTGATTTGGCAAAAGTACTGTGGAGTAGAACAGAGACAGTTTTGTCTTTGCCATACATTGTGGAGTGAAGTGGACTTACGTGTAATTCTAAAAATAATTATTTTCCATTTTGTTTATGAATTGAAAAGATAATAAAAATGGAATCATTGGAGGTTTGAAATTGAACAATTTCAATAGGTAATTATGTCCAAAGAAGCACATAAATGTACATGAAATACAAAAATCAGCTGCAACTATATCCCATAGTAAGGTGCAGTACAACTACTATTAATTTTACCTTTTTCCAAATATAAATGTACAGTTCATTGTGCTTTGAAATATTGTGCTTTTCTATGGTAAATGTAAAACTCTGGCGAGGGAGATTAAGATACTTGACACGCTTACCATAGATTATACCCTACTTTGCACTCTGAAAAGCAATAAACAGCACATTGTGCTGTACGCCACATATATCTAAAATGCACTAATGCCATTACTCCACAGTGTAAAGAATGTTGTACCCTTACAATAAATAATGCAAATTTCTCCTTGGGGAACAACTGTACAAGCTGTGTGTGGTCCCTGCAGGGCACACAGCCTGACTCGGCATTGGCAGGCACTCCTGTGCATGCACTGCAGGGAGAACTGAAAAAAACATGTTTGCAGAGAACTGCCCGACAGAGCACAGCTCTGCTTTGAATCTCTTGTGGAAGGACTAACTAGGAAATTTATAACAAAGCCATTTCAAAGCTAATTTCCAAAAAGGAATGCTAGAGACCAGCTTATGAAGGAATTCAAGTCTATCTAAAGAACTGTTTGCTGTTCGTGTGCTCAGTAACTGTAATAGATAATTAGGCCATAACTGTGATTTTATTGACTACTGAAGTATTGAAAGTAATTATTACATCACAAATGTAAATCCAGAAATTAATTTCTATGTACTAGTAATTTTCTGACAATCTTGGGATTTTTGTTTGCAGTAAAATAACCGATTTCTAGAAGTTCTGAATATTGTAGGTTTTCAGAATTTCTGATTAAAAAAAAGCTTTTCGCCTAAAAGCTTTTAGGAGGTAATGGTTAATAGCTGAAAATAGTACCTTGAGACTGAGTGAGGAAGGAAATTTATTTTGAAGAAGACATGAAAAATTGGAGCATGGATTCAGAACCTCATTTCCAGCCATTTCAACTATAAATTGCTGTCTTTTGTAAACACTTCATTCTGTCAAGTAAGATTAAATTTTTCGTGTAGCTAATCTTTTTAAAGCTGCTAATTTCTATACTTTCCTAGTACACAGCAATTGAATACATCTAGTGTAAGAGACAGCTTTAAAAAAAATGAAAGAAGCTGTTGCTTACTGTTTGAAGAGACTTTTGCTTACGTCTTCTCTAAAGCTGAGGTGAGAAGTGTGTGATCAAGCACACTTTCCTGACTCATCTTACAGAAGTAACTGGAAATTGCAGAACTTGGGCTTTTGATCCTAAACCTGACAAGAAGCTTAAAAACATACCTGGTTACAGTGGGAGATGAGTGTTCCAGTGAAACATGAAAGCATTGCAGAACATGTGGACAAGCAGTTCCTTCTGTGGATTTGGTACACTGAGAGTAGATACAACAGTGCATACATTAGAAATAAGTATATGAACAGTCAGTGTATTTCAGCATTTATTTTAATGACTTTCAGAAACATTGTTCTGAACTTGTTTCCTAAAATAAAAAATAAATGCACATCTTAAAGCACAGGTTAATATACTGAATATGCTTTTGTTAAATAATGCACTGCAATTTACAAGTTATGGGTTTTTTTCATGAGATTGACTATAAATATCAGCTAAATTATGCATTTATCTAAGTATGGTTTCTAATATTTCGTTTAATGTCTGCATCATATACTACTGTGGATTAAATTGTGTTCTGAATATCTACAACTATAAATTCCTATGCTTTTTAATTAAACAAGATGAGGAATAAGAATAAATAGATGTAGGCTTCAGCATCTAATGGTGTATTTTAATGTACTGCAGTGTGGCAATTTCTTTAACATCTTCACTCAGTTCAGCCAAAACAAGGTATTGAACAGTCTGACCATGTCTCCTGATTTTAGCTAAGAGTGAGTTAATTTTCTTCTTAGTAGCTGCTACAGTGCTGTGTTTTAAGTACAGGAGGAGAATACTGTTGATGACACAGGGATGTACTGGTCGCTATGAGCAGTGCTTACACAGAGTCAAGGACATTTCACCCCACCCCACCTGTGAGGAGGCTGGGTGTGCACAAGGAGTTGGGAGGGGACACAACCAGGACAACTGACCCCAACTGGCCCAAGGGATATTCCACATCATGCAGCATATGCTCAGCATATAAACTAGGAGGAAAGTGGTTTCCTTCCCCAGCTACTCTCTTTCTTAGTATCTGTCCATCTAGTTTTTACACTTACTGTGAAAATAGACTTGTGGAGTTAGGAACAGTGGAAGAAATAATGAGATCCAGTGATAATTTCAGAGACCATAGAAGACAGAGCAGAGAATCTCCTACGCCAGCCCTTGGCCAGTTTTCCTCTCCATTCAGTGGACAACTATTCATGTTGCTGAACTACAATTTAGGATTAAGGTAATCTAATATAAAAAAGCTTTTGTGTGATCTGCCCATATAATATTTAGCTTTTGATGGTGCTTCAGTTTAATGAGCATCAATAATTTTCTATACTTTTTGTGTGGTGTCATAGGTGAATTTTTTAGTACAGTGTCAGTACAAAGAATCAAGGAATGGAACTAGAGAGGGAGCTGGACTTATCTGAATAAAGAGGAAATATTTTCTTGCATCTTTTAATATAAATAGGCTATTTGTTGAATGCTGTGTGCTGTGAGGTGAGGATGCCTTTTGAATACTTAACCTACATATGGATTTATAACTCTCATTTTACAGAAGTAAATTTGATTTTTCATTATTTAAATATTAAAACATCTATCTAGTATGTATGAGTCTGAATAAAATTTAAGGCAGAATTAATGAATTTAGTGAATGATATCCTTTTTCTAATTGTATGTTTTTTACTTTTCACAGGAGACTCCAAAGTATGGTTGGAAGGAATATTACTCTTGTGTGATGACTGTAACCAGTGAGCACCTCAGAGATCTCTGGAAGCAATTTCGGAGACGAGATATGCTGAGATGAAGGAAGAAAGCAGGATTATCTGCACTGGCTAGAATTATTTATTCCCATGAATTCTTAATGAAGAACAAACTAACCCAGGTGAATGGTGAATCTTCCAGCTGCAGTAGAAAACACAGGACTTCTTTTCCACTTAGTGTAGTGATCATCAACCCTTAAAACTGCTTTTCAGTATGTATTTTATTTGATTGATGAACTAACTATGCCATGTGAGTGAGAGAAGCCTTTTTTTTGTAAGAACACCTTTTGAATATTAATTTTTATTATTATTATTGCGATAAATCTGTCATTTAAAAGGAAACAAAAATAAGTCTTACACCTGGCCAGGAAGATGTTTGGCAGTGAAGAGAAACTGCCTGCATCAGCTTAAACTGTGAATTTACTTTCAGAAGAGCACTATTCAAAGTTTGTGCTAAACTGAAAATGAGACTACATTAAGTAGCGTAACAATTACATATGAGTCGAATGGACAAATTAAACTCTTAGAGGCTGTTATTTTCCAAAGAGTAAAGCTGTTATGGTTATAATGTGAATGATAGGTATTTACCTAGGAAAAGTACTGTATGAACTATAATGTTCAGATTCTCCAAGTCTTATTATTATTTTTATGAATTTATCCTTTAAAAATAGTACAGATTTTAAGATGTCTTACAAGCAATGTGTCAAAGAAAAGACAAAATGTTCAGATTCATGTAACACACACTTTGTAATATTTATTATAAATTTTATTGCCATACACTGGTATGTTTCTGGTAGAGTACAAATTCATGTGTTTCTTGTAAATAGTGCACTTTTATATGAAGTGGCACTGAGTAGAAGTTATAGTTGTCTAATTTGCTACTCTGGAATGCTGTATCTGAAAACTAGATAAATAGCTTGTGTTTGTGTCAAACAAGAAAAAAACAAAACAAAACATGAATGCATGCACAGTACAGAACAACACCAAGTAATATTTGAATATTACTTGTTTGCTATTCAGCAACAGCATTTTTCCTTACTCCCTATTAACATTATTGTTAGGTAGTAGGAATTAAATCCACACAAACAAGAATACATATTTTTTACACCCTTCTTGAAAAGGTTTACTGGACATTGAATGAATCTATATGTGTTTAGGAAAAGACTGTGCCTTGAAATAATTCCAGCTGAATACACACACACTTAAACTAATGTCAATAAACTGTCATCAGAAGCAGATATATTTGGTAGTCAGACAATCAAAACAGAACTAAAATAATGCTTTTAAATATATTACTACTTCAAATCATTAAAGAAAACTTTTTAAAATTTTATTGAGTGCACATGTTGCTCAGTTACCATATTATGTGTCATGTGAATAGATGTATGGTATCTGTGTAACAGTGCACCTAAGTTTAGAAATGCTTCATTTATAGTAAGATACATCTCTGGTAGAAAAATCAAAACAAAATGAGAAGGAAGCTTTTTTTAAGAAATTCCACACTGGGAATTGTATAAAAAATGTGTGTTGAGTATGGCTTCTATCTGAAAAAAGCCCCCCAAACCCAAGCCAGTTCAGGAAACTATCAAAGGATGATACTTCAATTAATATTTCATGATAAGTAAATTCAAAATTTCCACCTTGGTGTCTTTAAACTATTGACAGGAAGAAATAAATAAATTGAGATAAAGGTTCTTGAATTGACACAGCAGAACATAGATAAGCTGCAGTCCCTGTGTGATCATTTAGGGAATCAACTGTATTCAGTGTATCGTCTCGGTACCCAAAACTGTCTCACTGCTTCTTGTCAGCATATGCAAACCCACTTTGCTACTTCAGTGATGAAGGACAAAGAAAAGGGAAGAAAATATTGTGAGTCACTGAAGGGTTTCTCATCCTTTCTTTTCATTCATGACTGCCGACTCACCGTGATCCTCCCCTTGGAGGAAGCAGCAGTAGCATCATCATTTTGCTCCTCCACTGCCCTAGGCAATAGTGCACTTTGCTTTTATGGCTGGCTTGA
The DNA here is from genome assembly GCA_013398615.1 of Brachypodius melanocephalos. NCBI lineage: Eukaryota > Metazoa > Chordata > Aves > Passeriformes > Pycnonotidae > Brachypodius > Brachypodius melanocephalos. The sequence continues at coordinate 8,364,830 of VZSR01003049.1, forward strand.
GGCAATTTTAGCATTTTTCTATATATTTCCTATCTATAGCTACTTAATATAAAATAGAATGTGAAAGTGTCAGATTAGTTTTTAAGACTATTTTTTCTCCATGTTTAATAATATTATTTAATATAATGATGAATATATACATATAATATTCTTGTTTATTTCAAAATAAATGCACTTTAAACTAATTTTCTTTGTAGTGTATATAATTCAAATTCTTTTGACATAATAATATTTTTTTTGGTAACATGAATGTGTAAGCACTTTGAATTAGAGCATCTCACCATCACAAAAAAAAAAATAGACTTGTTTTTGCCTTTTAGTCATCTCTTTAGATAGCTTCACTTTTCAGCCACAGAATTCTGCATAAAAGACCTGAAAATGCAAGGACAGGTGAAAACAAGGCACAGTAATGGCACATGCCATCTGCTGTAGAGGCACCCCTCGGATAAGCAACAGTCACTGAGCTCAATAAAACCTTACTGAAAATCTGCAAAATTCCTGGCAGCACAGAAGGTATGTATGCTGCAACTAAATTATGTGAAAAGTTGCATAAATTAAGGCTTTGTTTAAAACCAGCTCTTGTTCTCCTCTGTAAGCTGAGAAAACTGTAATAGTGCAAGTAAATACATCAGAGGATGCTTAGATGCATCACAGATGCCCGGACCAGTTCAGATAAAACTAGGAAACCTTCAGCTTTGGGTAGCCTTGTGATACTAACCAACTTGTGCCTGAGCTGTGATGAACTCCTAGCTCGTGGCAGAATATCCTGTGGTGCAGGCTGCTCCCTGATAATCTGCTGGTATTTAAGACCCTACTGGCAGTTTCCCTCCTTGCACATTTCAGCAGTAAGTGGATACAAACTCTTTCCACTGTAGATTCTCACTTTGTATGACATAGAACATTATCAGCCTGAAGGGGAAAAAAACCCCAAACTACTGAACAGTGACTGCCAGCATTTTGTTAGTCACACTGCCTGGTTTCTATAGTTATTTGATCTCTTATTCTCCACCTAAATATCAGGATACAAATGCATTGAAGTAAAGGGGAAAAAAGATACAGAAATTTTTCACTTTGATGCGACATTGTGTGAACTGATGATCATTACCTAATGATGTGTCTTGCTCTCTTGTCTCACTGAGGATATATTCAAGACAGTTTCTAGGAAAAGAACTCCAGACTAATACTTGCAGAAGGAAAAGAATCAGACCAAAATGGTCAAAATCACTATTCAAAAATGGATCTGGAACTCATTTGTAGCAATACCAAGTTTGAAATCCCCTTAAAATCAAGCCAAAACTTATATGAATATTTTCTTATATGTGTGAGGTCTGAATGTATGGTATTCTTCTCTATATCTGAGAATCCAGGAAAGTATTTGGCACCCTGAACCTGTCAGCAGATAGTGCCCTTGGATATATTGCATTTTTTTTCTTACACATAGAATTTAATACAAAGCTGTGCTTTAATCTTGAATGGGTAATGTTAATTTTCACCACTAGTTTGACTTACAAATTCCTCCCACAGATGAACATTATAATTAGCTAGTAGCATTCCATATAAATACTAGTACCCACTTGAAATTTTTAAAATTAAAATATATAATTTTGTACAAATAAATATTCATAGAAACAGCAATTCATTACGTGTGGGGATTTTTAACTCTAACCCTGATTCAGAAGCTGCAGCCTAGATTGAAGAGAATATGACCCTGTAAAAATAAACTTTCATGTATTCTAATCTCTGCAATAAAATACAGAGTCGGAAGTTAGTTACCTAGGCTTTACAAAAAATGTCCTTGCACTTGGAAACTGTGTGACAAAACCCACTACAAGGAGCAAAGACTGAAATCCAGAAGTCTCTGCTGTTTCAGGCAGATGCCCTAAGAAGCTACTCATGCATTTACTCTCTCTGTGCTGTGACCCTTGCAGCCTTTTTGTATCATTTCATGAAGACAGTGGACAAACTACCAAAACTGCTTTGCAGTCTGACAGTTAAAACATTTCCAGGGGAAGTGGAAGGAAAGAAAACGTGGCCGTTGCTGCATTTTGTGCTGACATACTCTGAAGATCCCCAGCAACAAAAAGCGCAAACATCGGCAGGTATTTCATCCCTGGACAACAGCCAAACCTAGATCTATGACCAAGGCATGGAGTGGCTCAAGTCTGTCAAGGCATTTCAGGGCATAAGCTGTGAAAGTAAGTTTTTAACTACTCTGTAAGTTTTAAACCGTCTGGAAGAAGGGAAAACAAAAAGAAAAAGGAGGTTATCAGATTGGTCATTTTAAATTTAGATGTTTGCTTTTGGAGTCAACCATTAAATCGCATAACTTCTATTCCAAAGGGCAGAAAGCACTGGAATGCTGCACACAGCATGGGATAAGGTTTCTCACATACAACTCTTGGAGGGTTTTCTACTGCAGCAGTTCTGATTTTTGCCTAAGCAGAGACCTGCCTTAGGGCACTGTATAGATCTCCATTGCACAAGAACTAGTGATTGGAATTGGTTTAGCTTTTCCCCATGTTTCCCACCTTAAGGGACAAAGAGAAGAGCAGCAAGGGAATGAAAATTCCCAGATGAATGCATCTGGGAAAAAAACAATGCAATGAAAAAATTATCACTGAAAGTGACAGAAGAGTGGGTGGATAATAAGCCCAAATAGGACTTGAAAAAAACTTCCCTGAAGGCAGTCTGACAAATACAGTATTGTATCAATACAGAGGTAGAAATCAAGAAATTTGAGGAAGGAATTGGAAAGAAGCTAAATGTGCCTCTCCTGTGAAGAACCAGGAAAATTACCACAAAAATTTAAGAAATAAAAATCATACAACAACAGTTAGGTTTGGGTATCCAAACAGTACCCAATAACAAATAATTAAGTACCAAGCTGGGATGAGAGGGAGAGCAAGAAGTTTAATACATCTGGGCTAGCCCTTCAATTAAAATACATTCGACAGCTACTCTGAGACTAGGGAGGCTACTTAACTGCTTGTTTTCATGTAGTCAGGAGCTACAAACTGTACACAGATGGTCCCTAACTCCAGCTGGGATACATCATACATTTTCCAGGTGATTGTCTTACGCCAGAAATGTTGCAGAGAGATTTCTTTTCCTGTGTAAGTGTGGTCTGACACCCAAACGTTCTGGAGAGGAGCAAGCAGCACAGTCACTGTCAGGAAGGCCCGGGAGCATCCCTGCAGGGCTGCTGGTTGACCTAATGAGTGCTGTGTGCCTGTCAGTCTGTCTGTGTGTATTTCTGCTTCTGGCTGCTTGTCTGTGTATTGCACTTGTGTAGGAGTAAATATGTGTTTTCCTGTCCTACTCTCCCTCCTCCTCTTGCTGCTCCACCAAATACATGGGATGTGGTGGGGGAGGAAGTATTCCATCGTATCAGATTGCTTACAGATAGGAGCAGAGCCCCCTAGACTTGCAAAGGAGTAGTTTTTAATTAGGACTGCATGCTAAGGGTGTCAAGATGCCTTCCTTCAGAAAGAGGCACAGTGTTCACTCCCCGTTCGGTATCTGAACCCCACTGGGATCTACCTGTCAGAGCATGTGGAAGGAGAGAGCATCTGCTTTGTTAATGTCATCTGATCAAGGACCTTATCAAGTGGAATGACAAAGGGAGGAAGCCAAACAGAGATATACAATGCCCCCAAACAACACTCACGGACAAAACAACAGATACAGCCTGGGTCAGCCTAAGTACTTAGCAAGGGTATGTGGAGCGGGAGGATGCTTGTTTCAGAAGATCAGCTGCACAAGAGCCGTGTCAAAATGCAGTGAGCACCAAGCTGGACAGCTGGTGATTTGGGACCATGGAGCAGATAAGATGATCTGGGCTACCAGACAACCAGGGAGGCCATGCCTGTACTTGAGGGTCTGCAACAATGCATGTGTCTAAAGGAGGGAGGCGTGTGTTTTCACTAGTGACCCTCAGTCCTGTCAGCCAAAGGGGAGAAAGGGACTTGGCTGTTGGTACTTGTGTGAGCCCTGTGCAGAGGCACTGTTGAAGTTGCTGCTGGTTAAGCAGGAAAGCAGCAGCCACCTTCACCAGCCTGGGACAGAGACACCGGGTCCCCATGCTCCGGTCCATCAGGGAGGAGGATGCCCAGCCCCAGAGCTATGGGTGGTGACCCCTTCCTTTAACATCCCTTTGCACAACTGGGTACAGAGAATAGTCAGAAGTGGTAATGTTATAAGTACCCAAATGTATGCCAGGAGAGACATATTTTAAAAAATCTACCAGCAATAACTTGCATATACCTTGCCTGAGGGGAAAGTCTGAGTGGTACCACTATGACAAGAACATTTTGTTTCAATTTGTCTAACGCTCAAGCTGCCTCCTCAAACCCTAGCTTCCTTCAGCTCAGTTCCTGACAAGAAAATTACCTTCATTTCCTCTGTCTTTTTCTTGTGAACATTTCATACAAGCAGCAATAAACTGTGCCCCAAGTAACCTCTCTCACTGTAGAGACACAGCCCAAGTACACTGATTTGGAAAACCTCTCCATTAATACCTAATGGCTTAGACTACCCCAGGATTTACTTCTGCCATAACACCATACTCCTTTGAATATTCTTGCTCTGGAGTTTTTCTGCTGTTACCTAAAACTTCTGCAGGTCATACCACAGAGGGAGGAAGAGGAGAAAAGGCACAGAAGAAAAGGTCTCTTGTGACCCAGCTGGAGAGCGATGAGAGTCATGGAAGGAATAGAAAGTAACTGTGGACATGAAGGAGAGCTAGAGAGCCAATGTCCATGGGGAAAAGACACAAGGAGAGGAGAGGGGGATTCTTCAGCTCTCTGACCAAAAAAATACTCCAAGGTAATTCAGAGTATTAGTCAGGGCAAGCTTTTTTGTCCCATCTAAATTAAAGTGAAGTTTGCGTGTTTATTTCACTAATTTTGAACCAGATAACCATGATTTTTGGAGCTAGACTAAAGCATACACTATAGTAATTATTCATGTAATTACTAGCATATGAAATAAGAGAATTCTGATTACTGTGAAAGTGAACAGTGAGCAGAGGGTGGTAAAGGCCATGGAAAAAGTAGAATGCTGAATTACACAAGCCTATTTCCATGAAGGGATAATGAAAAGCTTCTGAACAGAAATTGTATGATATAATTTAAGGTCTTTGTAACACATCATCTTTTTGTTCCCACCCTTCTGGCAAACTGCCACCTCTCTATATGCATAATATTTTATAATAACTATAATTCCAAAGAATAAATTACTATATTATAAAGTTTTCTTTCATGTTTACTGTGTTTCCCTGGCATGTGTTGCTAATAAGCCCCATGTCACATACAGCATTTTAAAATGGTTTACAGGAGAAATATTTTCATAGCCCCCAAGATGATGCAAAACCTGCCTTCATCCTTACATACACAGCATGCAGCTGCAAACTTCTCAAGGTACAGACATGTCTCCCTGGAAACACAGAACACAACAGATGCATTATCCTTGGTACCTGAGAGAGGTCACTGTCACGTATTTCCAAATAAGTACAAAAAGCCATCAAATGAATTAAATTGCCTTCATTTCTTTTAACTTTTGCCAGCAGAGCATGGGGTTTGCCTTCAGGCAGTGGTAATCTTATTCTTTATACTTTTAAAATCTATGTTGAATAACCATGGATGTTTTAATTTAAAAATAGTAAAGTCAAATCCTTTAAATGTTCTGTTAAAATGCTGGCCTCACTGATGACTTGCACAATTAGTTAAAGTAAAAATAAAATGCTTTTATTGTCTACATCATGTTGGTTTCAGCCCCTTTATTCTTGTTTTGAGAAATACAGCATGCAGGAATATAAAATCTAGTTTTTCAGCACCATTCACTGTATCTTTACCTTTTAATGTATAATACATAATTCCTCATTATGCAGAATCTTTTCTTAAACTATTATGTTCCAATCTTTTAGTGGCATATTTCATTCGTTTCTCTACTGTAATAACCATACCTTGAGGAGACAGTTTTGCTAAGCCCTTCAGAATGATATGCAAGAGATTTTCTGGAGAGGCAAAGATCATTTACTGCCATGAGATGTATATTATTTCTCTTAATACATCATCCTGCATTGGTCATTCACTCAGTTCACTGTGGCTAACAGAAATCGCTCAGTTTGATCTTGCAATAAAGAGGGGTGCATGATTTTGTATCACATAAGAACACTGCAGCCGTATGGTCAACTTCCTTTTTTGTGTCTCTTCAACATATTATAGCTACTCCATTTCCTACTCTGGAACCTGCCAACGCACCTGCTATTGGTTCTGTCTTATTTTCTCCAACATTTATTTTCCTCTCTCGCAGCCTTTTTCTCAATCAATGGCAGTTGTGTGCCTTCCAGATAGTGATTACTTATCTTCATGTGTAATCTCCTGCGTGAGACAAGGTTTTTTTCAAAGCCCAAACCCATTTTAATCAACCAGCTACTTCCCACCTACTGTGCTGGTGATGCTCAGGGAGATTCTAGCAGATTGCAGAAATACTACATGCCGTGCTCGACATTTCCGATTTTGCAATGATAATTCAGCAGCGATTAGGGTGCACATAATGTAAGGGTTTACTGTTACAGTTCATACTGTTACAGTTTCATTACGATGAGTATAAATTAAAGCCTTTCGGGGAAGGCTGAATCAGCACAACCTTCCGCCACCTTCCCCTACACCATCAGCCACCAAAAGCCACAAGCCAACCCGGCCACCGTGGCCTCCCCACCGCCTGCAGCCTGTCTAGGCTGGGAGCCCGCAACACCTGTTCATTGTACTCCGAAGCATTATTTGCAAACAAAGAGCGCTTTTTGTAACCGGGTGTTCTAAAGCACTTGCAGGGCGGTGTTGGGTCGCCATCCCCGTTTCACAGGAGGATGAGGAGGGAAGCGGCGTCGAGCACCGGGCGTTCCCCGCCCCAACGCCCTTGCACGTGGCTGCCGCCCGAGGCCGGAGCCGCGCCCTGCCCCGGGCGGGGCCGCTCCGTCGCCCGCCCCGAACTTGGCGCCCGTGCCCGTGCCCCCCAGCCCGGCAGAGACGACCGGACCACGAGAAGACGCTACGGACTCCCGGGCGCCTCTTTCCCGGCTGCCTTGCCCTGCCCAGCCCGGGGGGAGCGGCGGGCGGGCGGTGGGAGGAGCGGCCGTGCCGGGAGGGTGGGGCCGGGGCGGGCTCCGGCGGGGAGCGCGGCCGGGGCCCGGGCCCCCGGAGCGAGCGGCCGGGATGCGGTGCGGGAAGATGGCGGCACCGCCACCGCCGGCAGCCGGGGCGCCGGGCGCTTGGGGCGGCGTGCGGCGGCGCTGCCAGCGGCTGCTCTACTGGGTGCCGGTGCTCTTCATCTCCAGCATCCTCTGCTGGTCCTACTACGCCTATGTCACCCAGCTCTGCCTGCGTGAGTGCCGCCGCGGCGGCGGGGGGCGGGCGGGACGCGGGTGGGTGCCGCCGCTCCTGCCGGGCGAGCGCAGCCGGCCGCCGCGGGCACACTGGCACGGGCGGCCGCCTCTGTTTGTCGGCACCGGGGCCGCCCCCGTCTGCTGCTGCTGCTGCTGCTGCCGCTGCCACGCCCGGGCCGGGGCTGGGCTGGGCTGGACCGGACCTCCGCGCTCCGGCCCCCTGGGCGGGCGAGGGACCTCCGCGCTGCCCGATATCCCCCGCGACCCATGGCGCCTGGTTTGCATTTCCACGCCAGCAGGGAGCCGGGCGCACGGGGTTTTTCACAGGCGTGAGTTCCCCTCCGTGGAGTGCGCAGAGTGTGGCCGGTCCCAGCCCCGGACACGGGAAGCGGCACTGGCTGCGCAGGTGGCTGAGCAGAGTTCGCCATCCCTTCGGCGCACACACACACACAGAGGTACATACACACACAGGTACAGAGCCTTTTGAGGGCGGACGTGGAAGCAGGAATAGGTAGCAGGAAATCCACGAGCCTCCGTGTGCCACCCTTCAGTCGCCTGGAAAATGCCCGGCTGTCACAACTTCTTGATCCCTTGTCATCGGCAGCCTGCCAGTACGTTCGGAAGGCATCCTGACCACGCACCTTGGCACCTGATCCTTAGCGTCAGGCGGATGGTTAATTACATTCTGGAGGCTGGGTGTGATGTGAGCATTTGTGTGAATTAGAGTAGTCAAGGCAGAAGGATTTATTAAATGACCAGCTCACCAGCCTCCCTCTAAAAAACCATGATTTTTAGAGGCTCATGTGTGGCATACTGATATTTCAGTAACAATGTCATAATAATGGTGCACGGGAATATAAGTTAGCTCTACTTAGTTTTCAGCTGTTCATGTTGAAAATCTCAGCAGTCTAGCACCTAATTTTTGATTATTTTTTTTAATTGTGTGCAGAAAACTGATAGGATTTTTGTCCTATGGATGCTTGGCTGAGCAGTTGAGGGATTAAGCAAAAAGTGATTGCCAGGCTTAGCACTTCTGGTTTTTGGAGCAGTATCAAGACTTACTGTAGTTCCTATATTGGAGGTTAGGCTTTTTGCATTTTTTTTTCTTTGCTAACACCGTTCAAATCTGTTGGTTTTAAACATCACTCATCAGTGAAGTTGCTGTGCCTTCATGAGAGGAAGAATGAAGCATCTACCTCCAGCGCAAGGAGCGCAAGTGAATTGTCTGCAGGGTTCTGGGAGTTGACTGAGCAAGCCTGGAAAGGAGAGCTGTAAGCTGGCACAAGGAGAGCAAGGATGTTCCAGGGAAAAGCCACTCTGTAGTTAATGTTCCAATGTATTGTACCTATCCTCTGGTAGGTACAGTAGGCTACTGCTGCTGTATTCTACTATATTTTTTATTCTGCATAGCTGTATGACAGGGCAAGGTTGGGTTTTAGCTTACCTGGAAGCAGGTACCTATCAAGGAAATGACATGCTTGAAACTTGCTTCAGACTATAAACTGCTTCACTGATTGCTTGAGAACCCCTCAAAACAAAAAGCCTGCAATGGGAGGGGGAGGAAGTGGAATCCTGGGGCTTAGCTAAAGCATCTTTTACTGAATTCCTTTCAATGGACAAGGGTGATTTGCTTGTTTGTTTGTTTGTTTGTTTGTTTGTTTCTCACCCACCCCCACACCTTCCAGTGGGAGCTGGCTCCCCAGTTTTTTAAATTCAGCTTAACAGTCATCCACGATCTCCAGTAATTCCATCTTTTATCTATATCTGGATGTTTTCCCTCATTTTTGGCATATTAAAATAAAATAAGCTAATGTCTTGTCTTACTAATGAATATTTAGTGTAAACAACAGAAGGAATAACTAACAACTCTGGGAACGAAAGCCAACGGCAGGAATAGACTGTAAGCATTTCAGTGCTTTGAAGCCAGCCTGTCTATTCAGTGCATCTTTTATTCCTGCAGCACTGAATGCTAAAGAGGATGTATATAGCTGGGGGTTTGTTTCTGCAGCTTTCTGTCATTGAGGCTGACAATATACAGGGAGCACTGTTAACCATTATGCAATGGGACTTCACAAGGACTTTGCACTGTTGTAATGTAAGTGGTCTATTTGAGCTTTTAGTAATAAGGAAGTGTTTCAAATGTAGTATTTTGAATGATTTTATGGGGTTTTTTTTTGTTAGGGTTTGCTTGTTGGTCTTTTTTTTTTTTTAATTTCATCTGAGCATTATAGGAGGGACAGGTTTTTTTTAAAGAAATCTAAGCTAATTCCTTATATATCTGAAGCTGAGTAGTTACAGTATTGAGTAGCATTTTAGAAACAAGAAAGGGTTTTAGAAACAGAAAAATGATCCACTGTTTTTAACACTAGTATTGCCATGTCTAGAGTTCCATCTCTTTTATTAGTGGATTCAGGTAAGTGCTCATGAAGCTTTAACCTTTAACAAGAAGGAGAAGGAGAAAGGTGTTGAACGCTAGCAAACAGTTCTCTTCTTTCTGCTGGATGTACAATGAATACTGGAATTAAATGCATGTGTGAGTTGGTCTTAAAACACTTGACTAAAAATTGCTTACCCCTAATCCAGAGCCATTGTCCTGATTTTGCCAGTATTGCCATCTCACAGGTCCTGTCTAGCAGTAGTACTTCTTTTTTAACCCTGAATAACTTAGTGTTTAAAATTACTGGCTCTTTAAGTATTCCTTCCCTTAAAAAAAAAAAAAAAAAAGAAAAAAGTGTTTCTGAGAACTTGAGGGATACAGATTTGTTGTTCTTTCTCTAAAAAGGATGAGGAAAAACGGTGCACAGTGAGTACAGTGAACTTTGATAGCTCAAGCTTCTGAAATTTCAGCCTAGGATACATGGAACAACAGTACTGTGAAGTGCAAATGAAATACTTAACCCCAGCACCTGTATTCATGTGTCTATACTCAGAAAGTACACCTTGGATTCACTGTTTATGAAAACCTGAAAATGAACATTCAGTGTTTATTAAAATCTTTGCATACTTCACATGAGAAATTAAAAAAAAATTATTCTTACATTTCCCTTCTCAGATACATCTCTAATTCAGGTTAGTAGAACCATAGGGGACTTGGAGAAATTATCCATTCCATGCTTTAGGTAAGGCAGAACCAGCAGTTATTTGCAGTTTCTGGCAGCTGTTTGTCAGAAATGTTCTTGACAAATGCAGATACTGACATCCTTCTGTTCTGTTTTCCTACTAGTTCATGATTTGGAGGTGCATATAAGAAGGAAAATGTAAAAAATTGGACAGTGTTGTGACAGATGTTTTTAGTAAAAATAACAGCTTAGCTGATGAAAGGGTTATCCTGTAGATATCCTGTATCCAATAGAAATATGTTCAGTTTTTAGTGCCATTTTTACATGGCACTAATTTTAATTCAAAGGATAATGCTCTTGCTCAGGGAATTGTGTGAGAAAATGCAGCTTGAATTTGTAATTTTGAGGAAGGAAAATAGATTTACTGTGGAGCAAACGAGCAATAAGCATTTTGTGACTACTCCAGTGAAAGGAAAGGGAGGAAATATTGCCACCTGGTGAGTGATATGCCTGATTTGGAAAAGAATAAATTACTTCAGCACAGCTGAAGAGGGAGTACAAGAAGACATTCACAGTACTGTCAGGAATTCCCATAAGTCACATCTTTGTTTTTGGTGAAGAATATGTGACCACTATCTGCCCACAGCTACCTTCAGAGTGGAACAGAAAGCATGGAATGACATCCAGCTGCTAAAGATGTTAATGATCATGAAAGATCTTTGCTGGAGGATCAGATTGATTAGTGCTGAATTGAGGTTTTTGACCCACTGTACCATCAGTGGAATGGAATTACAACAGGATATAAAGCTGCTTAATTCATCACAGCTTAGAGGCAGAATTAATACATGCCCTGTGGGCTTGGCACAGCGTCATCGGGGCATCAGAAGTGGCAGAAAACAAGGATATAGAAGCTGATAGGGTGGGGGGAAAAAAGGAAAAAAAAAAAGGGAGTTAGACCCAGGATTTGGTCAGCTCTTTGCTCAGTATGTTCTCCAGATGGATTAAAGGATTTATGGTACTTGCAGCTGATGTCTTACAACCATTTAGAGCTTAGGTTTGGCTATAGAAATACAAGTGCATTGTAACATTGCAGTTGGCTATTGTCAAATAGGGGTTAAATACCCTGTCTGCGTGTTAGTTGCTAAGGTACAAAAGTACTTTGGTCCAAGAAAGTTTGCATTTTTATTCCATATTTTAGAAATACTATTTTTTCCCCTTGTGACATCTGTGGTTACTTTGAGAAAAGTTTCAAAACTGTGGCTGAAGTAAAACTGGCTTCTGAATTATAGCCAGCAGTGCTCCTGTGCATTTCCCAAATTTCGTGTGGATGCTTTCTCAGACTTTTGGAGGCAGCTGCCATTCTGCAGCTCTGAAACAGAATTGAAGTCTGTGTTAAGCATGGCTGGTTATCTCTCCATGTAGTGCCCAGTGTATTACCAGTAGTTTTGGTGCCTTGAAATGTAAACCATGGCTCAAAGCTGAAAACATTAGGTCTGTGGTGAAGACACAGTTACTGGACAAGATTGTGTTTGGTGGTAAAGGTTTAACACTGCTTGATACGTAACTTAAAGAGTTCTTGTCAGGGTGTAGTTTTTGTTTGCTGAAAAGTGTCTGGCAACACAAGTGTATACAACTTTGGTAGAGCCAGACACTTTTCATTCTTCAGTCTGTCTCCGTGACTTGGAAGGTAAATGGGACGTTTGTAAAGAAGAAAGATTAGGTCAGTTCTTAGTCATACCCTATACAAAAGCAGTGGTTTTGTGACCTTACCTACAAAGGCACCAAATAGCAGCTTGCTGCTGGGCAGGTGGACAGTGATGGGTACAGGGTTAAAATTAATCTTCTGAAACATTTGCAAATACCATCAAATGCAAATGTATGGGTTATTGATGGGCTACCTGTGACAACCTGAAACATCCCAGAAATATTTCCGTTGCTTTTGTTCTGAAACAAAGCACTGGTGGCACCTTGTCACTCTGAATCAATGCAAATCACTGCTCTGTCTAGCAGAGGTAGGTTTTTATTGCAAGCACTGATATTTTTACTAAAGGACTATTGCAGGCAATGACAGAACACTTGTCACAACTATAAAACACTTCTATGTGTGCACAGAGCTGAGTCAAACTGCATCTGTAGATCAGTGTTTTACAGCTTCAAATATGCTATAAAGATGAAATATGTACTTAGTTTCGTGAATCAGATCCAAGATGTTAAAGTTCATAAAAGTTTGAGAGAACCAGCTATTTATAGATGTGGCTGCAGAGTCTCTCAATCTGATGTATCTTGTTTTCTCATTCCAAAGATATAAATATTTTAAAAATGTACATAAAACGTGATAGCAAAATTTTGTTTAGCCACTTTCACCACAGCTTTAAAAAATTAATTGCTTTCTCAGATTTTCTTTTATTTTTTTCCTTATTTTTAAATCTAGCCATTACTGTTCAGAAACTTTGATTTTGGGTTTAGAAGTCAAGCAAAATGTAACATTTTACAAAACCAATGCACATTTTGATAGGAAATTTATCTTTCAAAATCTTTTGGGGTTTGTGGTAGCAATGTGTCTTACCGTGTCTCTAGCTATGTGGAGATGGATGTCTACCTAGTTCTTACATGGCTGAGTGAGAATAAAGATTTCTAGAGAAAATGAGTGGAAATTGAAGAAGTGGGAAATCCACTTGGTCTGACCCAGTGTGCAAGGTGCCTAGAGATGTGATTTCTCTTCCTAGGAAACTAATTTGGTGATGAAAACTGGACTTTTTACGATCTTTTGAAACGCAGCATTCTGTCTTCGTTGCAATTGTTTGTTCTCTGCGAGCGCAGGCTGCTTAGTGTCATTGACTGTTGAATGTGCTGTTCTTGTTTCTGGCTGCTTGTGGCTTGGGGCAAGCAGGGAGCAATGTTTCTGGCTCAGGAAATTGGCATCTCCACTGGCTGAAATCCTGCGTCTGTCCCAGCCTGGTCCCTAATTCTGACGAGCACCATCTGCAAGCTGCGTAATGAACCAGAGATGCTCTAATGATGTGACAGTCTGCTAGTACTGAACTGTAAATGGCATCCTGATGCTTCAGCAATGCAAGGGTGATTCTTAATGAAATTGGCCCCTGCAGGATCTCAGGCAAACAAAGCTGTGACTTTTTAATGATTTCCTGAAGACAAGTCATGTTTTTATAATTATTTCCATCTCTGGATACACAGGAGTATCATTCTGTTTTGGTCCCAAAGGGATTTATTTACCTTGTTTTCTTCCAGAAATTGCTTAGCAGTTGGGATTGCCATGCCCTTTGTGTTTATTTTAGTCATCATAGACATAAATGCTTTTTACTCATATTATTTCTGTGCTATTTGACTATCAGCAAGTGCATTTGCAGCATTTCAGCTGATATTTATTAATGACAGAATGCACAGTCTGACCTACTTTTCACCACAGTGAGTGTAACCCCTTGAAACAGAAATGAGAAAACTGCCAGAAATACTGATACAAATGATCCTACTAAAAAATATAAAATTTGCTTTAAGTAAACATACGATGTGCTATTCAGAAGGCAGGGAAAATAGCAAATATTTCTTTAATCAAGTCCAAAATTAGAGGATTTTTTCATACTAGAAAATTATTTTGCACACTTTTAAAAAGTGTGATTTTAGTGTGATCTTAGGGTACACGTGCTGTAGTTAGTCTAAGAAGTCTGTATCATGGCCATTCAACAAATGGAGAAAGTTTAAATCTTTAAAAGAAATTTGAGAGAGAGTTTGATTTGTAAGAACTATTTTTTTTTCCTGTTGGTCAGTTCTGCCACATTGGTGCAAAACAAAAAATTCTCCCATTCCTTCTCCCTTCCCCACCAAGCCCCCTGCCAAAAAAAAAAAAAAAAAAAAAGCCAGCAACCAAACCAAAAAAAAATGCACAACCTACCAAAAAACCTCACCCCACACCTTCATTTCCTCTCTGATGCTGTTATATTGTAGGTGCTTGTCTGTTCCTTTCCCACACACTGTACCTCCTCCAGAAAGCCTTTGTCAGAGGTGATATAATAAGGCATAAGCAGAAAGACTGGTACTTCATGCATGTTGTTGGATATCTTGGATAGTTCCTTTCTGTCACTGTCTGTGGGAATGCTTGTTGGGCAGTACAGCCAGTCTCCTTGTAAACAGCAGCTGCAATATGTGTGGAGAAAAATGATGGTAAGATCAAAGGTACTGGCATCTTTTTTCAGCCTTGTTCCTCCCTGCTTTGGTCTCTCACAGTGGTTGCAGCTCAGGAGTATGAAATAATTTTTGATTTATACTCAGTGGCAAAAGAAATTAAAATTGCAAGATACATATATTAAAACAAACAAACAAACAAACAAACACCACATGTTCTCACCCTGCTCAGGTTAACTGGACATTTCTGGGCACTTGTGTTTTAGCCTTCATAGTCCTGACTGTCAGGAGCATTTGGATTCCAAGCTAGATACTGCAAAAGCTGGGAAGACCGTCCTCTGCACAGGTGGAGACTCTGTGGAGTGCATTTCCTTCTGGAGGTGGACAGAAATTTTGAAAAGCTTTAGGTTTGCTGTCTGGTAGAAATTACTGAATTTGGATTTGTCTGTCCTTTACTTACAGGCATTGTGGAAAATTTAGATGTCTCAGACACATTGGTAAATACATTTTATCCAAAGATAAGGGGTGGAAAAAAGATTACAATTGTTTTCATAGCAATATTCTGTGGCATTCCCTTGTAAGGAGAGAAAAATACCACGAATTATTGTGAAGGTTGGTTAAGTAGATTTTGTTTTTAAACTGGTGATTCTGCAATGTATGCTTGGCTGTGACTTTTTAATTAGCCAAGAGTAGTTACTCCAAAGAAGACTGGCAAAATTTCTGCACACTTTGCTGACCGTTCCAAGTGGAGAAAGAAAATCAGAATTTGGATTGTGGCTAATTTGCCTTAATCTGAGAACTCCATCACTTTTAAATTGTGTATCAGCTCTGAAGATGTCTTTTGTTTTGTAAACAATCATCTGGTGGATGACTGTTTTCTTAACAATTTTACAATTCTTGTGCAATACTGTAGGGGAGCATGTCTGCTTCTCAGAGTCAAATGTATATACATGTTCCTTCAGCTTCTCTCTAGCAGTTGTCTAGATGGATATTCAGCTTATCAAAGTCTAAAGAGTTCAGAAAACTGAGAGCACGATATAATTTACTTTATAATGGCTAATGCAACTTCTTTGGTGTCTTTCTGATTTTTTTGAGGAGCTTTGTAAACGTGGTTTCTTACTGTTTTCTGTCAGGTAAGATAAGTGCTTGTTTTGGTAGAGCTATAGTCAAATCTCCATTTTAATAGCCCTATTTCATAATTACAGAATTGTGCAACAATTCATGTTTGAGAGGACCTTAGCTCATCTAGTCCAACCTCCTAATCAAAACAGGGCTAGGTGAGGTCACACCAGGTTGTTCAGGGGTTTATCAGCTTGAGTCTTGAAAACTTCACTGCTGGAGGCCATGCAACCTGTCTGGACAGCTTCCTCCACTGGTGGACAGCTCTCATGGTGGAAATGGTTTTGCTTGTATGGAATCTGATCCTTTCATTTCAACTTATACTTACTGGACCTTGTCATCCCACTCTGGGCCGGTGTGAAGAGCCCATCTCCTCAGTGCCTCCCTGGAGGTCCTGGGAGGCCCTCCCAAAACCGTGTCTTCTGCAGGCTGACAAGCCCTGGCTGTGCAGCCTCTCTTGAGAGGATGAGTCCCTGCCAGCTTGGTTGCTTCCTCCTGGGCTTGTCTCTTTGTTGTGTTGGGGGGCCCAAATCCCTGCAGTGTTCTGGGTGTGGTTTGATGAATGCTGGGCAGAGGGGGATGAACCCTTCCCTTGCTGATGTAGCCTGTGTGGCTGGTGGCCCTTTCTGCTGCCTGCCCACCTGCAACTCCCTGGCTTTTTCCAGAGAGCTGCTCCAGCCCAGCCATCCCCAGGCTGTGTCATTGCATCTTTACAGGTGCAGGACTTTGTCTCTGCCCTCAAGAATTTCGTAAGGGCCCCGTTGGTTCATTCCCCTAGCCTGTCGTGGTCCCTCTGAATGGAGTCCTGCACGTACCAGCTGCTGTCCCCAAGGTGGTGTCATCTGCAAACTTGATAGGTGTTCACTCTTCCAGAACATTAGTTAAGGTTTTGAGCAGCACTGATCCCATGGTCCACCCTTGCCATGTGCAGGCTGTATTTACTGGCTTTAACTCAACCACCAAGCTCAAGTTTAATCCATCAGTCAGATGGCATGGCTATTTGGCTTTTCCATAGGAGTTGCCTTGTGCCTGCTGCTTGAAGATCAGCCTTTGTGCAATCATTTTTATCAGGAAAACAAGAGTGGATGAGAGTTCTGTGTATCTACTGTCCTGTTGTAGGCACCAGCGTATCACAGCCTTTAGACTGCTTAACTGGGATGAATAAATGTGTGGTGGAGTGGTTTGAGTGCAAAGAGATTTTGATCACTTGGGAATTTCTGATCTCTCTGAGATACCTGTTGTGGGATGGTTACTTTTAAATAATGTGACCAAGAGTGGAAAATGCAGTCACTGATATGTGAGATACTTGTGTGTTCCCTTCCGTGCTCAACCTACTTGCCCTTTCTCACTCTCTTACTGTCCCCAAATCATGTAATCCACGGGCAGTTTCTTAAAGGAAACACAACTTTTGTCTACTTTCAGTTTTTATGCTTTGAATATCTAACGTATCACCAAATATTGCTGTCAAAACCAGTTCTGAAGTCTGATACCTCCACTTCAAGAACCAAACATAGATAAATAGTGAAACCTGTGCAACCACAGTTAGAAGAAGTAACTGCTCTTCAGAGATGGCTTTTCTTGGATAAAACTTTGGCAGCTTCAGAGAGATGGAGGTCCTAGTTATCAGGAAATGAGCCTGGGAAGAGGAGCCAAAAAACCTTATAAGCAATTGATATTGTGTACCTATTCTGGTGATAAATATACACAGCATAAAAGCTTCATCATGTGTGACCTTAAATGTGTATTGTTTGATGATTACTCTTCCATCTTTGGTTCAAAAAGGTTTAAATACTGAGTTGTATCATTTGCTATTTAAACATGATTTTTTCTTTTTTTCTGTTTTTCAGTGACAATGACAAATATTGGAGAAAAAGGTAAGATTTTTATTAGCTGTTTATAGGTGTAATTCATATATCAGAGTAGAACTTTTTTTGTTCCTCAGCACCTTTTATTATCTTGCTGTTCCTGAATATTGCCTTAGCCATTACAAATAGACATGAGAAAAATTAGAATTCTTTTACTCTTCTCAGTGGCTTTCTGATGTGTCAGCCAAAGCAATCATTATATTCTGTTTTTTTAAAAAATAATTCATAATACAGAAAGCTCTTGTAAAAGCAGGATTTCTAGAGATGAGCAGTGTATTTGTGCAGATGCAACATATTAAATGGGAGGTGATTTTTTCTGCATTTTCTTTTTAACATATGTAAAGAACTAGAATCCTTCAGATATGTAGCCTTGTCAGAATATAATAAAACTGCCTAGTTACAGTTCTTACCCTGAGGCTGTATCATGTTTAGATTGTTTTTCCAGATGCTATTTGAATACTACAGCACAACATGGAAGTGTAAAGTGTAGGGCTGCAGAGCTTTTGAGGGAAAAGCTTTTTATGTTTCTGTGACTCCAGCAGATTTTATTAAGTCATTGGCACTCCCTCACTTAGAAAACATGTTTGTCAATTAAGAAGCATTTGCTTGAAAAACTTCAGCTCAGTGATCTCATCCCCCATATGAGTGTAGAAGTGTTATCTGCAGGCTTTGAATTTCAGTTTCTTGCTGCTCCATACTCTCTGGAAGGGGGAAGAAAGTGAGTTGATGGGCATTGCACACAAAACACATTAAAATTATCAGCAAAATGCGTTAGGGAACAT
This sequence comes from Brachypodius melanocephalos, assembly GCA_013398615.1. NCBI lineage: Eukaryota > Metazoa > Chordata > Aves > Passeriformes > Pycnonotidae > Brachypodius > Brachypodius melanocephalos. The sequence goes on from VZSR01003049.1 coordinate 8,383,179, forward strand.
TAAATTTTCTTGTTTTCACTCGAAGCCTTGGTGGGCTTCAGCTGGTCATAAGAAACTTAGCTTGGCTATAATTCTGCCCTAAGGTTTTTCAGGAGTGAAAACTGGGTAAATGGGGCTCAGCCATACAGGTTGCCTCAAATTGCCAGGCAACTCTAGCTGTGCTAGCTAGCTGTAAATTGGTTGCCTTCAAGCAAGGGATAGATACCATTTGGGCTGGGATGTGCTTCATTTGGTTAAGTTAGGTTGTTTTTAGTCAGTTTGTTGATTGGTTTTGGGTTTTTTTCCCAGAAAACATGTAAAATAGAAAGATTTCTGCCAGGGAGCCTCAGACAGCTCTTCTTTAACTGCCTCAAGTGCAGTGAAGTTGTTGTGTTGAACTCTCAGCACCCATGGGCCCAGTGGAGCAGCTGGGTAGCCCAGGGTCTCCATCATAGAGCAGGGAAGCTGGTGGATCCTGGGAGGAGAGACCAGCCAGGACTGGGACCAGGCTGGGGGGCAAAGGTTCAAGATCAAACAGGATGAGCTCAAGTCTTGTTCAGACTTCAAAGGGAAAACCTTGGATAATGTCTTTAGGCGTTAGGCTTTTCTTTTTTATGTGAACGATTTCCTTGTCAGTCAGTTACAGGGGAGGTTTTTTTTGCAACAATAAAATGCTTGATGCAGATCAGTAAGTGCATCATGTACAGAACTGAGGTGACTTTGCTCTCCCTACATGCCATGAATATACTGTTCTTTAAAAAAATACTGATTTTGTTCGAGTAAATCAGGGTTTTTTAGAGTTGAGAGAAGTGTTCTGATAAAAGTGGGGACTGTTCCTGTCCAGATGCTTATACAAGAACAAGATGTTCATTTAGTGTATTGTGCTTTGTGTGGAGTCCAGTTCTATCACTTATTTATGATGATAAATTTTTTTCTTTCAGTTTATAGACATGCCATATGATTCTTTGCCCCTATCATTCCAAAAAACTTTGTACAGAGTTGCTCCTCAGATTCTGTCAGGTTTTGTTTATTATTTTTAACAGTTTAGTGAATAAGAGTAAATATTTACAAAGTTCCTGCTATTTGAATAAACAAACTTCAACACCAAAGTATTTATTCAGTGTTACTTTGGAGGCAAATTTGCAAAAAAGTAAGAACATACCAGACAACTGTTCCTGCGTTTATATGCATTTATGTGTTATAAAGAATTCTCTAGCCCTGAATAATATGACATGTTAAAAAACTCCATGAGCTGACCATACAAGGGCAGTATTTCAGATTGTGAAGTGAAAGTACACAGGTTTCCCACTGTTACACTTTCTGAGGATATGAATTTGTGGAAGAATACTCTTTTCTTGTCATTAGAGTAAGTTAATGAGGGGATATAAGTTTATGATTTGCAATTTACTGTAGTGACTTACTTACTAGGGGGAGAGCTTTTAAATGGAAATACCCATCAACCTATGGCAGACTCTGGAAAAGTTACTGTTGCCTTCTGTGTCCTAGTAAAACAATTCAGCATGGTAAATGTTGATTCTCATCTACTAAAAAAACATACAAATAAATCTTAAATAAAGTACTGAATGAACACTTGAATTTAAAGGACCTGTAGATTTTAAAAACCACCCAACTGTCCCCCCTCCTAAAATCTAGGAGAACAAATTAACTGGGTATGGATACTGCTCAGGTATTATGTGCATATTCACCCCAAGATTTCCCTCACACTTGTCATTGTCTCCTTACATCCTTTTGGGGTTGGGGCTTTTGCTGGGCAAGGCAGAGTGGGGGTTTGCACAGCAGTCTCCCTGCAAAGTTTATAAAGCTAAAAGGCAGAGATGCATCAGTTAGGATTTAACAGATGTGTAAAGGAGACTGCTTGCTAATTAATGATGGGGCTTGATTAATTAGGGTATTAACCATTTTTCTCAAACTTCTGTAATCTATGTAGACTGTATCATGATTTTCCCCACACAGTTTGTATTTGTCTTATGTAAAGTTGCAGTGCAATATTTTTGTTGCAAAGCTTTTCCAGAGCCTCTGTATTTACATCTGTTAGAGAACTATCTGTGATGCCTACAGGCACTGTTTGTAAGTACTACAATATCACTGGTCTGTTTGTATTAATTCTGTTCCCTTCTGATTTTAGTTGTGTGCCTGGTTGCTTACCACATATTTTTCATGCTGTTCGTCTGGTCATATTGGAAAACAATTTTTACGCTACCAATGAATCCTTCAAAAGAAGTAAGATCAACTTAACTCTTGTTTATGAAATAGCCTAGCCAAATGCCTGATTTTGTAGTGTTTGAATAACTTAGTCTCTGATCTCATGTAGTTTTACACTCTGTAGAAAAACAAAGATGACAGTTACAGCCTCTTAATAGGAGTCAGATTGCAATCAGTGTAGTGACCAAGACAAAAAAATAGTAGCAATTCCTCTAATTTTTTTAAAATAGATATTTTAAGATTAGATATTTATGGTAGAAGAAAAAGTGCAGTCCACTTGAAAAACATGAGTTATTTGAACTAACAGTGTAAATCTTTGCCATGGGAATATCAGATTTTACGTGGGCAAAAATATATTTCCCTCTGTTTAAGACTTAAATTTCTTGTCAGCATCTGTCTGTTGTCCTCTGAATTAAAACTTCTTCCCCATCTGTTTTGGTATGAAGGAACTTTTGGATTGTGGTGGGAGTGTGCATTAGGTAATGGGATGGTGGGAAGCCACAGCTGGCTAAGCAGGAAGGGAGCTAGTAAAGAACAGCCGCATGAAAAAAGAGGTCTGGGAAGGTTCTACATCAACGGCCCTGATGGAAATTCTTTTATAGCTCGCACAACTGTTTGGCCTCTTCCATTCTGTCTTCATACAGAAACCCCTGAGTCCTCAGTAGATGCTGTGTTACGCAACCTCTGAGGTCAGGAGGAATCATGCTATGGCTGTAGTTTGAAATACCCACAAAGCAAACACTAACTTTGGCATGGATGCAACTCCAGCTGCTCTAAGTGCCAGGTCAACTTAAAATGAATCGCTTGTGATTCCTGCTGTCTGCTGTGTGGAGGTTCTTTTCCAAATAGTTTTCATTCACTATTAGGATATGTAATTGTGAAAGCAGGTAGATAATTCAAACTAATTGCCATCTTCACTGGAGTTCACGCTGCAGTCTTTACTACAGCCTGGGGTGGGTAGGAGCAAAATAAATTAAAAACCTATTTCATTTGGAAATTACATAGCAAAATGTATGCATGTATGGTGACTGTACTGATAATTAGAAGGGTTTTCAAGTCATTGGGCTGATGCCCAATAAAAGCATTTTGATGAATCCTGCTGATTACAGTGCAATTCTAAATCCATCATACAATGCTACTGGAGAATTTCAAATGGGATAGGAAAAGTATTGTAGTTGAGTAATAGAAAGCAATGTGTGGTGTTACTGTGTTCTTTGAATTTGCACAGTGTTGCTGGCATCTTCATAAGTGATGTAAGTAAGTGACATCTTTGTTGTTCCATGTCTTTTTGCTATTCTACTATAGCAGTATTTTTTAAAAAAATTGGTTAGGTTATTTTGTGATGTTAAATTACTGCTTGGCTTCCGTTTTATAGCATGAAGTCTGCAAATACAAAAAAAAAGTGTTTTCAAGTGAACTGAACTAGCAAATACTCACTTGGAGACTGAAAACCAGATAAAGCTTTTGCATTTTGTTTTCATGAATACTGCAGCTAATGCAAACCACACTGCTTTATTTTAAGTTTATTTCAAACTTTTACATGTAAAGTAGGTTTTGAGGGACTTTACTGTAGTCTGTGCCATTCTCTGCTCGAGTGTACCAGCTTTATACAAGCACTGCATGAAGGTGGGAGTGAAAATGGTTACCCAGGCACAAAGGTTTCAGATGTAGCACTACTCTAAGGAACAATAAAAAAAATGAAACAGTAGATATGTTTATGTGAAATAAGCATTTTTAAAAAGTATTCTAAACTAAGTTTCTGCTGTGAGAAATCTTATGTATCCCAATATAAATCCACTCAGATGTGTTCTTGCAAGGGAAAGAAATGATGACCTGAGAAACTCAAACAGTGAATATCCAGCTTCTGCTGGAGGACTGTGGGCTTTGTCAGAAGGATGGAGTGGTGCCTTCTCTATGGAGGTGAAAATAGGCTCCTAACTGCCTGTTTCTGTTTGCTTTCTTATTTTTTACAAGCATCACTTTCTTTTAGGAAAAAAAGAAAATCAATATTGTTGTAATGACTAGCCTTCCTGTAAACATAAATGCTGTGCACAGGGCTTCTGTTTCTGGCACAGGATACAGACAGCTCTTCCTGCCAAATGCGGATTTCTTTTAAAAGGTGATTTTGTATCCTCTTTCTCTGATAGAGATACCAAAGACTTCTGTCTGTTTCTAGAACCTACAGTGACAAAGCTGGCTGTGTTGCTGTGTTGCAGAAGACTTTGAAGTTTAAGAAATTTGTATTACGTCTTGTCTACTAAGCATCTCTTTTGATAATTTTTACCTTTTCAGCATTTGCTAAAAGCCATGTTTGTTACTGTTTTGAGCAGTGACAGAAGCTGGCGTTTTGTTCAGGAAGATATTCAAGATGTGGTTGTTTTGCCATACAAGACCCATCTCTTCCTTCTCTCAGCCAGTCTCTAAAGTAAAAAACACATCCTAACACCAACATGAAGAGAACAGCAGTGACAAAGAATAAAAGGGAAAATGCCAGACACCAGAAGAGAAATAAAGCTGTCTTTCCTGCTGTTACTAGTAGTGTATTTTCTTTCTGTTGAATACTGACATCCCTAGGTTATATTCACTAGTTAATATTTGGCATTACAGAAGAAAATTGACTGACCTTTCAGGGGAATGATAAGATCTTGATCTTTCTCTTGAAGAATGTTGCTTAATACTTCTGGAAGCATTCAGCATTGCATCAGTACCAAATCAGAAGTGTTTTTTATTTTGTCTTCAGTTGCCATAAAATAAATTAGTTGTCGTGGGAACACTGGCTTATTTGCTGTAATACCCTGTACATGTTGCTAATCCGTCTTTATATAATGAATATTTACTCCTCTTTACACATCTACAGTTACATATTTAACTTGGAATTTGCTAATTTTTCTTTGATTTTAAAAATTATTCCAGTTTCATCTATCATATTCAGACAAGGAGTCCCTAGAGAGGGAGCCTAGAGGTGAATCCCAGCAAGAAGTCTTGAGACGGGCAGCCAAGGATCTTCCTATCTATACACGGACAATGTCTGGAGGTAAATAGTTGTTCAGGAGACTAACAAAGGCAGGTGTCTTGATGTACTACTTAAACTATTTTTAAAAGAGTTTTCAAGGGTTTGGATTAAAGGGAAGAAATGTTTTTTTCATATTTCGTGAAATAACAACGTGGTCCGAGAACTTTCATTTACCTTTGTGCAGTTACATTTATTCCATGTATAAATATTGTTAGAACCTAAATTGCAGTATAAATTTCAGGATTTTAATGTGGATTGACAGTGCTTTGCTTTTGTTTTCAAATTGATATTAACAAGTGGCTTGTGATACTACCAAGCTGCAGAAGAGGCTGTAGCAGTCATTAACTGCATAAATTTCTTTTATCATAGGTTAAAAAATAGTAAAAATAGAATCACTGTCTGTATGACATGTATAGCTAGATAGATCACAATAAGAAACTGTTACTGTTTTACTTGTTGGTCATCCAGTTGCAAGAACAAAAGATCTTCCAAACTAAGAGTTAATCTAACCTTACTCACATTGTCAGTTTTGAATGCTAGCTAGCTGAGCAAATACAAGAGATAATCTCACATAATAAATTAAAGCTGATAGAATAATAGCTTCAAATAGCTATATTGTTGAACAGTGTTTAACATTTTTCCAGTCTAGTGAGGGTTTTGTGGGTTTTGTTTGTTGGCTGTTTTGCAGAGCTAAAAGGCTAGGGGGAAAAAAAAGATTAGTATGATTAGCAGAGATTGCAAAAACTGAGCTTTTTGGGTTCAGTCTGATGGATTCAGCACTGCAAGTAGTTGAAGAATGCTTCAGTATTTGCAACTGCTTGTGATCATGCTGAAATGCTTTCCTGGGGGTTCTGCTGGGCTGAGCTGATAGTATTTACTTTTGCACAGACTTCAGGAATCAAAATGTGTAATTGTACATTGAAATGTAATCTTGGAACTTTTTTCTTTAGCAATCAGATACTGTGACAGATGCCATCTTGTCAAACCAGATCGTTGCCATCACTGTTCAGTATGCGACAAGTAAGAATATTTTTAAATAAATGGTTTTCTGAATTAATTTTTCTTTTTTAGCACAGAAGCTTTTATTTTTTATGAGTAGATTTTTCAGGCTTAATATTTTGGCAGATGCACCTTTTTACCCCTTAGATTTTTGGTTTTTTTAGATTTAGTTTTCATTTACTTATTTCTAAGGAAGTCTGTAGCTTAGTCTAATTCATTTCATGACTCCCTTGATGCCAGCATGGATTATATGGTCTTACACATTCTTTACATAATGTGTAATAAAAATTATAAACATTAATAAAGAATTTTCCTTGAGAATGTAGCAAAAATAGCTCATAAACAAATGTGCTTCTTTTGTTAGAATCTAACATAAACTACCCATCTTAATAAACATAACTACGCATCTTAATCTAATCATGATGTTACTTACATCTTACCTGAGGTAATAAACTTAATATCCTATTTTTTCTGGATAACTTGCACGTTACTTTTGTTTAAAGAAAGAAACAGCCAAGCATTTTCCCATTTCTAACTGAAGCCATAAAATTAAATTCTTGTTTGTCTTGCACAAAAGGAGGTTCATGTTCATACTCTCCAGGAGTCTGATTGCTTTCTAATTTAATCTTTCTTTTGGCTGTTTCCTCTGACCCTTCTCCAGTTAGCTTGGATGTCAGTGTGTTTCTTCACTCTGGCCCCCAGTGCTTTATATTTTGAACTTTGGGAGAAGACACTTCTTCAAAGGGTGGTTTATTCTTAGCTTTAAGGCTGTTCCAAATACTCTTCAGCTGATCAATCGTTCCAACACCACTGTGAGGTGGAGAAGACATTGTTTTGTCCAGGAAAGCAGCAGAGGCACTGAAAGAGAGACAGAGTTGAGGCAGGAAGAGCATCGTGGTTGTCTTGTATGGAATAGTGGTTGCAGTGTAAGATAGAAGCATAGTCATGTGTTTCTAGTGAAGAAAAATGATGACTTATTATCCTACAAAATGTCAGTGACATTTGCAGAATGCCATTAATTAACATGTTTTGTAGAATGCCTTTATTTTGTCCTTGCCTTACCAAAATTTGCTCATTGCAATCACATCTGATTTTCTTGTGAACATTTTCTTATTGGAGAGTGATTAATTGCAAAAGTGTTTGGGATTTTTCATACAAGATAAGCTCTTTAAAGCCTTGTCTATTTGCATTTTTTTTCTATAAAAACAGACCAGGTTCTTGGAAGTATATTTAGTTGTATGACTACATAATAATTGAATTAGCCCAGTTTCTAAGGCTCTGCCAGAAAGTAAACAGTAGTTGTAAATCCTATTCAGATTGAGGACCAAATGCTAAAGTTGACCAAATCCTATAGATTGCATAAATCATAAGTTCTTGATGTATCAAATGTTTTCAGTTTGGCTTATCTGCCATTTCTGCAGTTCCCTTGTAGGTAAACTGTATTATGTGAATTTAAATAGATGCTGTTACTAAATAGATTACATAACCTATAGAAAATATGGATAATTCTTAATCTGTGTGTAAATAATTTAAGTCTGGCATGTAACTTTGCTTCCGACAATTTTTTTTCCTTTTGTCTTTTGGCAATGCTTGGAACTCTGCTGGGGTTTTTTAAAGATGCATTTTGAAAATGGATCATCACTGCCCTTGGTGAGTGTACAGTTGCTTTTCTTACATTCTGATTTGGTAAAATATGCTTTTGTGGGACCTGCTGTGACCAGGATGCTTCAGCATTCCTAGAGTTAGACGTGTATGTGAGGTTACTGGTCTTGCAGAATGGAGTTATTTACTGTATGTCCTCTTTTCCTGGTTGTGACATACAGAAAGAAGTTCAAATATCATTTTTCTTGGACCTTTGAGTTAGGTACCTCTTTATGTTTTTACAAGTGTGGATGAAGTTGACTTCTGATCAATGAGAACTTCTCCTAAGAATTGCACATTTTATTCATAGAGTTTGAATATTACTGTGCCTTAGTTGCATTGAAGGGTGAAGTGCTACCCTAGGTTTAAAATGGAAGGGCAAGGCTGTGTCCTGGTTCCTTTTACCAAAGCTCCCAGGACAGCTGGAGTGGGCTTGCTGGAAACACCAAGTTAGCATTTTCAGTTTTGTGGGTTCTTTGTTTTCCTTCAGTCTTTCTCCCCCTCTGCCTCCCACCCTCCCTTGTTTTGCTGCCGTGTCAGCCCACACAGTGGTTTTGTTCTCCTGTCTTTTCTTAGCAGCCCTTGGAACCAGTGGATAGACAGGATTTATAATTAGATTTATGTCAGTTTGGCAGGTGTATCTCACAGAAATTATTAAAGATAATTGCTTAGTAAGGTCAAGTTTAGAGTATTGAGTGGTACATGGCAGTTCTTCACCATATAAAATGAACAGGAAAGAAGAATCCCCTTGTGTTGGGCAAACTGAATGGTAGATGGTTCTAAGCAGTTGTTTTGATACTTTCTTACATCAAATTCTAGGACAGAGGAGGCTCTGGGCTCTAGGCAGTTAGGGCTGCTGAGCTCCCCCTGTTTCTCTTGGTCCTGACTACAGCATCTGCCATAATGTAATTTAATTTTAAGCATCTTCTCTTATTTCATTTGCATCTACATGGTAGATACAATTGAAAGGAATAGTTACCAGTGTAGGGTAGAGTTTGTTGCTGTAGGGATAATCAGCATGTGAAAATTGATGATGTTCAGTTTTAGTAGTGTGCTTCTTAAAAAACCCCACAAACAACAACAACAAACAAGGCAACAACAAAGCAAACTGGTAAAACCATTGAAAGTAGAACAAATTGCTTGGAACAAAAAAAGACAGTTTCCATGTACATCAAATTCCTTAGAACAAAAAATACTATTTCCTTTTTCAGATTTTTAATGGCTGCCTTGTTGAAAGCTCCAAGAACAGTAAAGAGTTGCCAGGCTATTCCTGACAAAATATCAGTGAAAATTCTCAATATGACTAGTAATATTCAGTATTATAAACACTTCTTAAAAGCTTTGTGGTCTCTTTGGGATTTTTTGTGGTTTTCTGTCTTAAGACATTTATGTGAAAATGTCCTTCATGTAAAGCTTCAATTTCAGAATAAAAATCCATTGTATCAAAAAACAAATCATAAACAGTACTTAGGTTTTGTGTAAAGGGATAGTGAAGTGTTATTTCACTTGGGCAGAAACTTCTAGAAAAACTCTGTTTTCCTCTCAGTAGCATTTGCTTACTATCTTCTTAATCTAAAAACATAAACATACCCAGTTTGAGAGTGTGGTTACACTACTCACTGGTTTTAGTCTTATAAGCTTTGGGTGCCAAAAATAAAAATACAAATAAAGAAAGCAGTTAAAAGATGTGTAATGCGTCCTGATGGAGAGATGTTCCTTTTGTACTCCAAGTAAAAGAAATGCATTAGAAAAAGAGGTATTGTGCATTTTTTTCCTCATTTGAGCAGATGTTCACAGCTCTTTGCTCACCCTGAAAAAAAAAACCAACTATATGGAAGAGATAAAAGAGTTTTTGAAGTATTGCAGAGGTGCTGATCAGGCTTTATAGTTTCCTGTAAAGACCCATGTTCAAAGGTTCTTAGGGAAATATATGGTTATCTTGCTAACAAAAGTAAGGGTGCAATTCAGTGTAATGGATGGGTTTTAGCCTCTCTGAATGTTGTTAGGTTCTGGTTTGCTTTTCATGTTGTGATTTTTTGGTGGGAGCAAGTTGGGTGGGAAGGAAGGGGGAAAGAGCTCACATGATCCTTAGGGAGAGCAGGGAAGCAGAAATGAGAGCTAGCTCTAATTCAGTATTCTGCCAGGAGAAGGATTTCTGGAGAGAGGATGGGTAAAAATAATCTGTGGAAAGTAACCTGAAGCTTGGAAAGCAGAGGTAATGAGAGGTTGTCATGTCCTAGCCCCAAGCCCCTGTCTGCTGCCCTCTGAGAGGCTTTATTTTGGCTGTCACTCCCGCACTAATGGAAGTGCTGTGATAAACAGAAATATTTAATGCTAACTGCCCACTAACTACTCTGAAAGGTTTAAGTGCTGCATTAGTGATTTCTGGTGCTGCTGCTACTCAGTATATACAGATGGAGCTGCAGGTGGGAATCCAGTGGCTTGAGGCATCACTGTTTGTATATAACACTCTTAGTACTAGCAAGATGCATTTAGGAGCACCTTAGGAATAATTTGAAACATCTCTCCTTTATGTTTTGAGTAATCCAAATAGTTAGCATCTCCTGGATTCTGTGATGCTTTTTGTTGACTGAGTTAACAGCCACCTTCAGTGCCTTGTATGATTTATTTATATGGTGTATATATATAATATACCAACAACTGGCTGTATAATGTATCTAATTGCAGCAAAACATTAATTCAGAACAGTCCAGAATAACAATTTGGATTACAGCTAACATTTTTAATGCTCCATTTTCAAGTGCATAAAGAATATATATCACTCCTGTCTGAGGGGTTCGTTTACTGAAAATGCCAAGCAAAGAAATCATTTACAAGGCACATTTATATATATATATATATATATATCAATCTCAATCAGTTTTACTGCTTCTCAGAAATGTTAGACTTCAAATCTAACCACTGTTTTTGAGGTTTAAGATTTGATGCTACATGCTCAAACAGTACAATTACAAAAAAAGAAAAAAGTGTTTACTTTCTCTTCAATCTTCTGATGAACTGTTTTTTTCCAGTAAGACCTCTGCACTCTGGGGCCTTTTCAAAATTGAAGGAAGGGAGCATAATAATTTAAGCAAGTTTATTTTGACATGTGTACCACATGCCATTGAGCAGAACAGTTAGAAATAAATCTATCTTTGATTCAAGAAACTTCATGTTTGGGGAGTAACATTGGACTTGATATTTCTTCTCTCACATCAAACAGTGTCTTAAGTAAGAAAGTTCAAAAGTAAGTATAATGAAAGGAAAGTAGGATTATTGTAAAAAACTTGAACCTGAATTGCTTGCAGTTTATATTGCCTGCTTTGACATATTTAATGACAAAACCCACTTACTGTGGAGAATTTTATATTTACTTTTTGATAAAAATAATTATAATCTTACAAATATATGTTCTTTTTCTTTAATTAGAACAAGCTCTCTCACCTCATACATTCGTTTACTTTTTTTTGTTGTTGAGAATTATTTATCAGTACACAAGTATCTTTATGGATGTAGTCTTCTCTTAATTGGCTGATCTTTCTGACAAGAGTATCAGGGTTTTTTTAAACTCATATGAGGAGTTCTGTCAAGTTTAGTGCAAAGTTAACTTTGATTAGCTCCTCAATGCAACCAAATAAAAGAGGAAGCAGTTTACCAATACACTGCCCATGGGAAATCCTCCAGTATTTTTTCATTTGGTGGGTGCAATATCATTATATGTGTAATAGAGCTCAAAAATTCATAATACTTAATATGTTGTCTCAAATGGGAAGCTGCTATGGTACTAAATGCATTCTCATCATCATAGTGTATACTAGTTGCTCATTATCATGTATAAAAACCTTTACAACTGGGAGACAGATGACCTTAAAGCCAATAAGTGAAAATGATAAAATGATATTTATTTTAACATTTAGATGTGTTTCTAATGTCTTATTGTTGTCACTGATAAGGAATGTTTTCTATTCCAGAGTAGCATTTCTCTCATTGTTTTATATAAATATAAATATTTTTAGGAATCTCCTATGAATGCTCTCACATTTGAGAATCTTACTGAGTTTCATAGTATGCAAAGTTTTAAGTATATAATATGATTAATGATGGAGGATCTGGATTAAATGAGACTACTTTTATTCTCACAAAATTCAGTTAAGTTTCATTTTCTGGTTTGTTACTGTCCCATTTGACAATGGCCTATGCTTAATGGTATAACATGGATACTTACCTGCAAACTAAAAAAAAAACTAACACCAATCACATTTACATTAGATGTGCTGAGAACAAATTTCATACCATAAGTGAAAATTTAATTTCAGTAAGCTATTGAAAGCAGTGTTACCTGGTAAAGTTCTTTGGGCTTTTTATGTGGTGGTGTTTTGATTTGGATTACTACACTATTTTGAGACTTGAAGCTAAATCCATTCCAGTAGCTTGAGGCATCAGAGATAGCAAGCAAAACTTGGTTTACATGCTGGTATAAATGTTTTAGAGTAAATAAGTTAAATTTAAATTGGATGAAAGCAAAGAATACTTTCATGACATTTCATTTTTACGTGTTTCTTTTTGTTGGTTTTTATCAGGGTGAACAACTGTGTAGGATTCTCCAATTACAAATTTTTTCTTCTCTTCTTGGCTTACTCACTACTGTATTGCCTTTTCATTGCTGCAACAGATTTGCAGTACTTTATCAAGTTTTGGACAGTAAGTACTCTAATCTACATACTGTCTTTTAAGTGTCTGAAGCTACTGCTGTGCAAGAAATCTAAGATTCTAAGGGGACCTACAAAAAAGCTAAAGATAGACATTTTTACAATTTTTACAAGGACATGTAGTGATAGGACAAGGAGAAAGGGCTTTAAGCTGAAAGAGGGCAGATATTGGTTAGGTATTAGGAGGAAATTCTTTACTGTGAGGGTGGTGAGGCACTGGAACAGGTTGCCCAGAGAAGCTGTCAATTCTCTATTTCTGGAAGTGTTCCAGGCCAGGTTGGATGGGGTTTTAAGCAACCTTGTCTAGTTGAAAGTGCCCCTGTCCATGGAATGGTGTTGGGAACTAGATAATTGTTCAGGTCCCTTCCAAGCCAAGGCATTCTGTGATTCCAAGGCATTACATTGTAAACTAGTATCTCCTAATGTCATGTACAAAAGCATAGCGTATATATACAATTACAGCCTTCATTTTTCAAATTATTCTTCTCTAAAAGACACTTCAAAGATCAGATCTAAATTTCAGATTCTTGCTCTCAGTAGTTATAGTTTCCCAAGAAAGGGCCTGTTTCTTTTAACTTTGATGATGTCACCTACCTAATTGCATGGCTGTCTGAACATAGCAGGTGTATAAACCCTTTATTGATATTCTTGTTGTGTGGTGTATTTGTCTGTGTGCTGAATTTGATTTAGCTGTATAGAGGATTATTAATAATCAAATGAAACAGCTATTTCCCCAATTCTAATGGATGATTTTTTTTTAATTTTTAGAATGGCCTTCCTGATACTCAAGCCAAGTTCCACATCATGTTTTTATTCTTTGCTGCAGCTATGTTTTCTGTCAGTTTGTCTTCTCTCTTTGGGTATCACTGTTGGCTTGTCAGCAAGAATAAATCTACATTAGGTAAGTAGATTTAATGGTTCTGCATTTGACAGCAAAAAATAAATAATAAATGAATCTTATATGCATGGAGGTAATGGAGGAAGTGGGCAATTCTACACAGGTTCCTTGGATCTTGGTTAGAAGACTCTCGAGTTCTTCTGCTCCCTGGAAATTTTGACTCCTTCTCTCTTGCCCCACAGGGCCAAGAGAAATAATAAACAAACTTTATGTTCTTCCTCTCACTGCTTTCCACCCACAGTTTTTTAACAGAAACTGAATAAACTAAAAAAAATAAAATCAAAATAATTTCCAGTAAATTAGATGAACTGTTGCGTGCTCACATGCTTAATGCTTGAATGCACGTGTGTCTGATCACAAAACTTAATTAATAAAGTGCAGAAGGCAGAAGGCCTGTTCTTTACTGCATGCTGGACTGTAATAATGCAAATTTGCAATATAGTCATTAAAATTTCTAAATCTCTAAATGCTCTCTAGTCGACATAAGCTGATTTAAAGTAGGCCAATGAATTGACCTGTTTTTTCCAATTCTCTTTGGATTTGTTAATGATGATTTTAGTGATTAATGGAAACTTTGAAAATAGGCATCTGTATCGATGGAAGAGATCCTGTTTACTTCAAGATTTCCTCTAGAATTTTTGAGTTTCTTCAGTATTCTAACAAATCATTGACTTCGAACATTTTTTTAACTGGTATTCATTTCTATCTAGGTATAAGTAGAGAAAAAATTATTAAAGATGCTTATTTGAACAGAAATAAATTAGTGTTCTGTTTATAAACTGATCTTGTCATTTCAGTGCAAAAATTTTCTTCAGAGATAATCATAATGCATTACACTTCTAATTCAACATTTTATGTTTTCAAAACAAATGGAATCCCACACTGGTAATATAATATACTGCATACTTAAGTTACTCCAGAAGATCTTGGTGTCCCTTCCCATTTCACTTTGGGAAATTGCTCAATATGTGAAGCTGTGAAAATGCAGTAATTTGGTAATGAAGCCATGATAGCTTTAAGTGTGACTGTGCTTAAATCATCCTGGGAGTTCTTTTCCTAGCCTAATATGGGCATCTAAAATGGTGCCCCCATTTTCCCTTCCTCCTTCTTTAAAACCCGTTGTAATTAATGCACACTGCGTGTGGAAGGTCATTTCCAGCAGTTCATAGCTAAGGTTTGACTGCAGAAGGACAGTCTGAGCATGGTTCTGACATGGTCTGTGGGAGCTGTGCTGTCAGGACGTCAGAGCTTGCCTGCTATGTATAGCCAATTAAGGGAATTAAATGGCCAGCACTCACTTGGTGGAAAGTGAATGAATTTTCTGCTTCAGGCACTTTACAACACTTGAAGCTATATTTAGCTCCCTTCTCCAGAAATTTAGGTTGGATGGCCTGGGGGAATAATCTGGGTCTATGAGCAAAGACATTCTTTATGCAGTGGTAAACACACACAGTATTTTCATATCCCAGTGTGTGTGAAAAGCTAGTCTTAGTACTAAAGACTAAAGTTCCTCTTTTCCATTACTTTTCCTGTAATAAACCCTTTGTTTAGGTTTTTCTTTCTTGAACACTGTCTGTGGTATAGTTGCATGCTGAAATCTTCATTTAAACATATCAGGCCACCTTCAAAACTGAGTTCCTCACTCTTCCTTGCCTTGATGAGGGAGGAGGGTGAAGGAGGCTTCCACCCTTCCTCAGCCATTGGACTTGCTCCACCCACACAGTGTCTGTGTCACACTGACTGGCTTCCAAGAGTGCTCTCAGTCTCTTTCTCAGTCGTTTGGACAGTACAGCCTTTCCTCTTGGGTGATGGTTCCTGCAGCGCAATTGCCCAAGTACTGGTGGGAGACTTAAACATCCTAACCTGCAAAGAGGTCTATCTAATTAATCTTCTTCTTTTAAGAGGTATTCAGAGCTCCCATATTTCGTCACAGAACAGATAAGAATGGCTTTAGCCTGGGCTTCAGCAAAAACCTAAGGCAGGTGTTTGGTGATGAGAAGAAATACTGGTTGCTGCCTGTGTTTTCAAGGTATGCTGTTCCTAATGCTTCATTTGTTTAAACTGTTGCATAATCACAGAGAGTTTGGGGAATGGTTAGGTTTTTGAAATATGATATAGTTATACTTTAATTTAAAAAGTTGTTCAGAGTTTTCTGTACATATGACACTAATTCTGAATTTTTCAGTTTAGGGGATGGTTGCTCCTTTCCAACTTGCCTTGTTAATCAGGATCCTGAGCAAGCTTCCACACCTGGTGGACTTAATTCAACATCCAAAAAGTAATCTGCTTTTTGTTACCCATTTCAAATAGTTGGTTTTTTTTTAACTCTGCAAACATAAACAGAATGATGTATAATATACTTAAATGTGGTAAGCAAATGAAGAGTATCTTTTTAATAAATTCAGGTCATATTTTAACAGTTAAGCTGTAAATCATGTAATCCTCAGATTTATATTTAAATTTATGGAAGTGAGGTGGGGGTGGGTTTTTCCCCTGATGTGCTTTGTTCAGTGGCATCCCAGGACTTGAATTTTTCACACCTGCCTAACAATCATTATCAGCAGTATCTTTTATGTAGAGATATGAGATGGTTAGTCAGTCTGCCTGTGATACAAATCCATTGCCTTGCATAGCTTTTGAGGGACACCTGCTTTTTCTTTTCTGGTGAAAGCTGCTTCATGTAAGGGAATCATCTCTGATGGCACTTGGGCCAAAGCACAGCAGGCTGAATATTAAGTGTTGTTTCTGCTGATAATAGAACATGTTTTATTAATTCTTATCCTTGATGGACATGACATCTTTAAAGTGGGAAAAGTATGCATATTCTCCTTTAAATAAATTCATGTTGCATCTTTTTTTGAAACATTTATGAAATGAAAAGCATGTTAAGTATAGTGAATAATATAGTGAATGGCTAAGAAATGATAATGGAATCATACTGATAATCTTTTATTCATAAAAGAAATGTATGACATTTCAGCTAGCTGTTTGCTGACGTTTTATTTTACTCCAGCATTCTGTAGCTTACTTTAGGAAAGAGATTTTGGAGATGTTCTCTCCACTATTTATCATGTCAAGTTTGATGGAGTGAAGAAGAATATATAGCTTTGTAGAGTGTATTTGGGGCTGAAGTACATGTATTAATATAAAATAGCTGTCAAATTAAAAATCCATGTGCTTTTTAGATTGTGTTTGCACTTGTGACAACTACAGTGTAGGGTATGTAATGATTAAAAAGGTAGGGATTCATCAGATAAAAAGCAAGGTGAGGAAAGGGAAATACTGTGTATGACAAACTGTTTGTTATGTGTGTAAGATGATGAAAAATTACTGCAGTTCACTAATGTTCTTTTCATTGGCACTCCAGTGAGAACCATCTGTTTCCTGCAAAGCCGTTGCGTGATTCCCAGAGCCACCTACTTACAGATACACCATCTTGGTCAGAAACCACTGCAAAGGCTGAGAAGGGCAAAGTTGGTAAGGAGTTGACTTAGGCTGCAATATTTGTGTTATATAAACTAGTTCTGGAGAATGTAGTGTAACAGTGACCACGGTCACATGGTTTGTATTCATGAATCAAAATTCATGAAGCTTTTCTTAAATACATGCTTGTAGGAAGATCCCTGTGTCAAAGCTGTGTAATAGACATGGGGCAGGACTAGACTTGGTAATAGAGTAATGATATTAAAATGATTGTTAATTCAAGGTTGTATTATTTGCTGAAATAGACATGAGACTTTTTCCTGTGGGAATACTATTTTTTCTCTTTTAAGGTATGAGCAATCCTGCACTAACCATGGAAAATGAAACCTAATTTCCCTTGAAAGAAACATCTGAATATGTAAGGAAAGGTATGTTAATACTCTGTGTATTTAATATTTTGTTCAATGGTTCCTTACTATTTGAAGAATGCACAAAAGAAAATTACTAAACCATATCCTATTTGTTTTCTTTTCTTCAATTAACTTTTTTACCACGTGTAGTAGCACATGAATTCATAACTTTAAACTAAACCTCCTATTTCTTGATGTGTCCTGTTTGCAAATTAGTTTCATCTTTATACTCATTGGTTTTTAGGTAATAGTCCAATATAATATTATTATTATTATTTCCTTTCTTAAAAAAGATCCTGAAATTGTGAGTATTCAAGCTGTTCAGCCAGTATTTGTAACACTAAGTTTGAAAATTAGTCTGATTCTTAACACTGAATGCAAAGATAATAGCTTTGTCTGCTACAACAGGTAAAAGTCTGTGAAATGATGAAGCAAAAAGGATATAGTCTAATATATAAGCTATTAGTGTCTTGCTCTGAGTCAAGAACTGAGCTGCATCCTATTTAATAGTAAAAACATGCTGCCTACTGAAGACAAAAGGTGTCCGTATGACTTCCGGAGCATTTAATCACTGTTGTCAAAAACAGCTGAGATTTTCTTGATTCCTTGCATTAATGTCTTGCAACACCGACTTCCCAGAAAGCAGGTTTGAGAAGCAGCTAGGTACATAGCAGGAGTTGACCTTTACCCTGGGTTGTGGAGAAATGAACACAATCATCACGTTCACTCTAGTACTTGAATATAGCTAACTTCACCAAAACTTACGGAATTAAATTATTTTGTATTTAAAAACTGTATAAAAAGCTTGATTCCAAGCCTAAGAATTTCTGCATACCAAATAAGAGGAGTTGTTCCAGAGAGGTAATTTCTTCTCAGCTGTTGGAAGCACCTTTTTAGTCATCCTGAAAGAGTGTCTAGAGTGTCTAAATGTCCTTCATTTATGTGTGATATGACTTTTGGTCATGCTGGCGTGGCTGTGAGGTTGCTTGTGGTCCTTCATGAAAGATACGAAAGGCATGGAAAGTGATCAGGGAACTGCAGTGATTGTTACTAGACACATTAGGAGCGGTATTGCACTGTCAAGGCAGATTATTAAACTAGTAGGTGTGCAGATACCAACAGATGAGCCCATAGCTTGTACCAGAAAGTTCCCAAAAGTTCAGTTTGGTTCATAAGAGAAATTTAGAAACCTCTTGGCCCTTACATTCTAGTTTTGTGTTCAGTGATGAAGACACAGTTCCAGATATAGGTGCATCTGCAAACTTGATGATGATGTGAAGTGTTAGAGGTGTTGAAAATGTGGGTGTCAGATGAAGAGAGTTAAAGAGATGAGTGAAGGAAACTCAGATGGTGACTGCAATTTTCACTGCTCTGTGTATGATATTTTAATAGAATATAAACCCCTCATTTCTAACCCTTTGTTCAAACTGTAAAACGTTGCATTTCTGCACTGTTTAATCCATCAGTTCTTTTAAACAAAACAACAGCTTCTGGAAAAGACTAAATTACTTAGCTTCAGTTAGTTTAATGTCCTTCATGTCATCACTGATCAAGAGAATACTGGAGACAGACTTTAAAGAAACAGATTCTTGGATTGTTACAGAGATACCATTAATTACAACTAGTTTTATCAGGTTGGAGTTCTACCTTCTAAAGTCCTAACACCTCATTTACTCAAGTAATTGCTTTAGTCTTTCTTTGAAGAGTGTGTACATTTTATTGGAACTTTGTCATTCAGATTACTCTGAATATCGAACATGGTCTGTGACTCTTCTAAAGATGTTAAAAGTGGGGAGGTTTTCGCATCAGTTTAGCTTGATAAACATCTTGTGCTCTTTCTTAATTATTTTCTTCTTTTAGTCCAGTCTAAGAGTTGTGTTTGCAGTCTGATTATTTCATTCTGTGGGGTTTTGGAGCTTTGTTTGGTGTTGTTTTTTCTTTTTGGAAGCATCCATTTTGAAACACGGCTTTTTAAAGAGAGACTGCTTTCAGAGGAGGTTGTGTTCCAAAGAGAAAGTCTGAAGTCACATAAAGGGGCTCCTGGAAGTTGATTTTGCCTCAATTGGATTCATGCACTTTCAGAAGGGTAGTAAGGACTGATAATTCTCTGGCATGAGCATAAGCACCAGATTGGTTGTACCCTTAGCTCTGAGATATTTCTGTGTGGCAGTTAAAACTTTTTTGGAGAAGTAACAAAAAAAGATAGATTACTGTCTACATTTATGTGACATACAGTTGCTGGAATAAGAGCCCTTTTATAAAAACTTCTTTTAGCTACTTTGCATTTAACTTCATACATTATTGTCAATATATGAGTTTTACATTTTTTTTCCAAGGGATTGAATAGAATACTTTTAGTAGAGCTGCTGAAGTCACCACAACAAAACCAAGTAATTTCATCTTAGATATGAAAAACAGAGCCTGCAGCCCCTGCCAATGTGTTAGAATTAGAACTTCTGTCCCACTAAAGGATCTGTTCAATATCTTGTATCCTATAATCCTTCATATTTCAGCAGAGGACTAATTAGCAAAAGTGCCACATGTAGTTTATACTAATGTAATAGAGAATTGTTTTTTAATTATGTTGGTATCTGGAAGTACTGTAAAAATAGCTGGTGTCATTTTATAAACTGGTGGCCTGCTTGCTGTGTAGTCAGTACTTATCACTGTCATCCTGAAGTATATTAATAACATATCTGTGAACAGTCTTATTGGGTTCCTCTTCAGGGTGGGATTTTTATTCTGCTGTTAGTCACTTTCCCCTTCAAGTTAATGAGACTTGTTACAATAACATAATTTTTATGTATCCTTTGATTCAAATAATGTGTCTTGTGATTAATATTCTGTTCCAGTTTAAGAACGAGCTGTTGTTGGAAGGAAAATGCATTCTTCCAAATATCAGCCCTGTTGGCCAGCTGCTCCTGTCTGCTCCTCTATGGATGTGCTCAGAAAACAAACTGACAGATGATTAGCTGTCTCCATGTCACTGCTTGAAACACAAAACTAAACATACTACGTCTGAACCATATAAAGGATGCTTCAACTTAAAATTACTGGGTTTGAATGGTGAAGGATGATTGAGTTCTAGAAAGTGGGAAAAAAAAGAAGTGTCTGTGTTTACAATTGTAAAAATTCAATGGCTGGTTTTACTTTGATATTCAGCACAAGAAAAAATGTGACCTCTTTATTATCAGTTCATGTTCTTGGCTTGGTTTTCAAAATTTACCTTTTAATTCAAATTGTTGTAAGTAGTTGACTTTAAAATCAAACTTTTGCACTACTGGCTTTATGAATTGGGAGAACAGCTAGTGTTGATTAGGGATAGTTTAGTGGCTTGGTGGACTGTATTTTCTTTTGAGCTCTTGATAAGCAATTTTTGAAGATAAGAAGACCTAAGTGAAGTGTCTGACTATTTTTGGAACATTTTTTTGAAAACATTATTGTAAAAGCTCTGTTTTCCCTCAGGTCTGCCCTACTAGTAGCTTGAAAAGTTGTTGAGAGGGGAAAAAATCCTTTGGTTAATTGAATGCTACAGTGGGCCACTGCTCAGTGATATGATAAAAAGCCTGTGTTCAGATGGGGAATACATAAACTGGCCAGCTGAGGATTTTGATGGAAGCTCCATTGAATAGACCTATGGAATGGGATTTTATTGTCCCATTTGGAGCTCTTACCCCTTTGGGAAGCAAATGTTGGCCCTGAACTTTGATCCAAAATGTTGTTTACCAACCTGTGTTAGTTACTGAGGGCCACTGTCTTTCAAGCTCCTAATTTCCTATTTGTCCAGTATTTGTGTCAGATTTCTTTTTTCACTTTTTCTTCAAGACACTGCCTTTCTTACTGCATAACTTAATGAATACCATGTACAGTCAAGGAGACTGTTATAACTTGTGATATTTGCATTTACAGGACAATGGACTTTTGATTGCAATACCAAAAAGCCAAGCTGCTGCACATAGGAAATCCCATTCAATTAAGTTAGGAGCTAGCAGCTTTCTTAGGATCAGAGTTTACTGATCAGAATAAAAGAGGCATTTTTGGCTTTCAAAGTCAAGGAAGTTTCAGCAACACAAATCTAATTGTCTTGTGCCTTTTGTATAAGCTACATTTATGGTATCAGTGTTTACATTTAAATGCAAATTTCTATTCTGAAAACAATTTTAGGAAGAACTTAAAACTTAGTTATGCTTTCTAGGAGGCTAGATAAAAAGACAAGACAAAAAAGAAAGGTAAAAACCTCTCAGATTATGCTGAGTTCGGTTGAAACAGGAAAATGCTGCTATTATCAAACCTGAGTTACTTAGTAGGTTGGTTCACAGTGTAATGATTCCAGTCATTTGTTTAGGAAACTGGCAGCAGGACTAAGTGATAAAATTCTGAAAGCAAAAGATACTATCTACTTTTCTACCAGCAGGTAACTTCAAAATTTGTCTTTCTTGGGTTTTCAATTTAAGTGATAGCTGGTGTAGCAAAATGTGGCTTTTTTTTTTCTCTCTAGTGAGGGAAAATGTATTTATTTATTTACTTTAAATCTATAAATTTTACCAGCCTGAAAACATCTGTTTATTGCCAGAAGTGCCAGAGTGTGGATCCCTTGATGTAGAACACTTTTTTTAAACTAGCATGAAGGTAGCATACAGTTTACATGATGCCTGCAGAGATCTAGTTACCAAAAGATTTTTTGCAGCTCTTTATTCAGTGTTGTTCTGTCAGCTTACCTCATATTCATGTTTGTTTAAAGGCAAACTTGTCAAGGGATAAGGGGGAAAGGGAAAATATATTTTTTAACACTTCAGGTTCTCTATCTGTAGAGTCTTGTTTTTTATGCAGTTAGTCACAGGGTGGTTTGTCATGGAGCATGCATTTAAAAATACTGAGTAGAAAGATGAAATTCAGCTTCAGTGTATCTTGCACCGTATTTTTATGTACAGACAAAAGATTTCTTCCCCAGCAAAACACATCATGGAAATGGATCTCTAATACAGATGTCAGTCTATCTGTGTCCAGGGCTCTGAGATCTCTCAGTATGGCTGGGGATCAGTGTAGAGAAAGAACAGGGATAAGAGATCAAGAAATGCCTGGCTTCTCCATGTCTCAGAAGTCACACTTGGAAAGCACAATAACCCCTAAATAATCTGCAGTTTTGTTGCAGCCAGAGGCTGTCCCCCTCACAGAAAACTGATGGAGGCATGGGAAACAGACACTGATGAAGGGAGGAGAAAGGGAAAGAAAGGA
This sequence comes from Brachypodius melanocephalos, assembly GCA_013398615.1. NCBI lineage: Eukaryota > Metazoa > Chordata > Aves > Passeriformes > Pycnonotidae > Brachypodius > Brachypodius melanocephalos. The sequence goes on from VZSR01003049.1 coordinate 8,405,709, forward strand.
TAGTAGCTCAGAGGTAAACACTGAGCAGATCTGAGCCAGAGGGCTGTAGCTACATCTGCTCTCTGGATGGGCAAGAGCTGTGTAACCATGAAGAGCACTGTCAGCAGGCTTTGAGGGTTTCTGGCAGTTCTCACTGTGTAGAGTATGGACAAAATCGAGCTAATCATGCTCCAAAGTATAATTGCTGATGATATGACTGTACTCTTGGCTTTAAACTCTAATACTTTCTATAACAAAGTGAAAATTCTCTTTTGGCATACTGACCATTGTCAGTGTTACAATGCATGCAGGAGAATTTGTGAAGTCAGGGTTAGCAAGGATGCAATGTTGTTTGTCTGCCTACATTGATTCTCCTGTCCTTTATATTCTTGCTAGGCACTTTACTAGAGCCTTTTGTGTAATTTCTGTATTTTTTTTAAGGAGTGCTTTTTACCTACTGTACAGTTACTAATCTACTTTTTTGCTAAAAAGAAAATAATATCCCTGATATTTGTCTAGAGGTATGACTTGACTGCATTTCAAGCTTTAGTGGAAACTGGATGAGTTCTGCAGACTCCTCAGATGGGCCTGAGTCCCAAACAACAACAGAGTTAAATTTATTTTGTATATATGTAAACAGTCATATGAACCATAGCTCCTTAAATATGTAAAAAATTTCTCTTATTTGTAGGTTAGAGCAAATCCAAAACGTCTGCACCAGAAGTAGTCCACACATACTCTATATCAGTAGAGGTACTGATGATGGAGTACTCAAAGTCTTCACAGAGAACTATTTTTGTTAAGAAAATGGAACACAATCTTTGTGAGCAGTTAAGATACAGCTGCTGTTATGCACTTTAATTCTTTAATGGGAGAGAAAAAACACTGTCCAGTTTAGGTTACTTTGGTACTGTGGCTGGTAATGAATGAAACACAAAATCACACAGTGGCAAAGGTTGGAAGGAACCACCACTGCGGTTATCTGGTCCCTGCTCAAGCAGGATCATCCTAGAGCACATTGCACAGTGTGAAATACAGATGGATCTTGAGTATCTCATGTGAGGGACACTCCAGAAAGGACACAAGTTTGTTTCAATGTGGAATGCTGTAGCTGGTTTTCACCATTATTTGGACTGAGAGTTCTTCCTCTGGTTCAGTTGACTGGTGTGTGGAGGGGTGGGAGGGGAAATATATTCCTACATAAATTTAGTGTATAACTTTACCACTTGTTAATGCATTGCTCACATAAATAAATGCTTCATGTTCAGCATGCCATGTATGTAGTACTCATTGATACACCAGTGTTACTGATGCTGTAGCTGAACAGTAGAACATTGTCTCTACTAGGGCCTCACTAGCAACATAGTTGCAGTAAAGGTCCCCCCTCACCCCTTCACCAGGAATCTTGGACTTTCATAGGTGTATTTCCCTTCTCCAAGCTTGGCCTCACAACACATGACACCAGGTAGAGAAGGAACCAGTTATTTTATCATCTTTCATGGGTGAAACATTCCGTGCCTTTATGCTGGCAGAGCAGACAGCTTTGAGTACTCCTCTGAGTACTGATGATGGTCAAAAAGGTGGAGTTTTGTCCCCCCAAAAAGGGTGGGGGGGATGGAAGGGGGTGTCTTAAACCCCCTATACTTTATAGAAGTGAGAAGGTACAAGAAAGATACTACTACTAACCAGGATTATCACCCACAGCAGCTTTGCTTCCTGCGAGTTCCCCACTCCCTGCCAGGCCACATTCTTCAGAGCTGCCGGACTTTCCCCTCTTTCCTAAGTCTTCCTTAGGAAAGTGCTGGATCTGCCTCCTGTGCAGAGAGGAGTGAGACTGTTGGCTCAAGGACCTCTAAAACTGGAGGAACAGTTATATAAAGATGAAAGCAGCTTTTACCTCTTCCACCTCAGACATAACCTGCAGTATATGATCCAAGCTCATCCTGTTTCTAAAACCCTTCCAAAAATATTGGTATTGAACCATATACAAACATTCTCTTCCAAAACAAGATTTAAAAAAAGAATGAGCTGCTATGCAGTGGGGGTGGTGGGATGTGTCTATTGCTGCTTCACTTGCATCTATCACCTGCTTATCTGTGACCTTGTAGTAGGATGGGAAAAGCAGCAGCCTTCTGGGATGAAACTTTGAGCAAGTGACATCTGACATAACCTAAGGAAAACCCTGCCATGTTCCCTCAGCAGTTCTTCAATTGTTCCTTCTTTAATTTTTTTGTCATCTTTCTTCTCCTTCCCTAGAAGTCCAGATTAAAAGTGTTTAATGTGAAATGTACAATCACTACTTATGTTCTCTTTATTATTCTCCCTCCCAAAGTTGATTCCAGATAGGTAATTCCTTCATTTCTCCCATGTCACTTTTCACTGAAATACAGTAACTCAGTCATCCTGAAATCCAGTATTTGAGGCAGCGATCACATCCTCCGTCCTACATCACTGTAATCTCAAGCAGATGGTCCCAATAGTTTGAGTGCAGCAGTTGGAAGAGTGTGCTGTGAGCCATCTCCCCTTTCTCCCCCTCTGCATGCTCACAGTTTAACTGATTGGCATAACTGGAACAGACCCAACACTTCCTGACAGTCATCACTTTATGAAGTCACTTTCCTTTTTTTTTTTTTTTTTAAATCTGAAAATAGGCTAATTCTTAGTTCACTTAAGAAAGAGCTCCTGTTACAAAGGGAAAAATAGACAACACACACTGTTACAGCCTGAACAACAGGAATTTGTTTCCAGTTATTTTCTCCATCACAACAAGAGATTTATCTATTTCAAATAGATACAATAGTAACAATCAGCAACTTCATATAAAACACTATCACAGATACCACAGCTACTCCCCAGAGCATGCAGAGGGACAAGAATGAAGGAAACAGCTTGCCAAGCTCAGCTATTAAATGATCAGAAGAAAGAGTATTGCCAGTGCAACCCCAACTCTGCTTCACTGTCCTACAAAAGATAAAGCACATTTTCTGTAATGCAGCTTAAAAAGTTCATCTGCTGCCAACTTCTACCTGATACACAGAGAAGGGAAAAGGCTTCCCTTTCCACTTTCTCTTCTCTCTCACAATATCTAACACAGTTAACTGAGGCAAGTGTCTTAGGAGCACGGGAAAGAGCACAGTTTTTCAACAGAGGCAGGAAATAATATCTCATCTGTGCTGGCAGAAGGACAACACCAGCCTCTGTAGTGATCGGATCTTCACAGCTGGCATGAATGGGCAGATTTATTCCCAACTCAAGACTGCTATAATAATGAAGGAGAATCATATTCATTTCACTACCTGTGTGCAAGGGTAGCGCAAGAGGGAAATAAACACCAAATAAGCACCCTCATGGAAGAGGGAGATAAAACAATCTCCCAGGAACCAATCAAGATGCACTAAACATCAGAGATACCAGGAAAATAACTTCATGGTATGTACAAAGTACACAGAGATAACTGATTTTACTCTGTCTAAAAATCAGGATTTATTCTTTGTGAGATTTGTTCAAATTCAACAATTTAAAGTAGTTAGACAAATACCCACACTTCTACTGGAGTCTTTTGGCTTTCTTTGCCATCACTGACATGGTGGTATAAAATAAAAATCTTGAGAAGTCTGTTTTATTTAAAATTTCACTTACTTATTTTACAGGTTAATAAACTGCAATGAACCCACACCACCGTAAATCCACTGACTTGTGAATATTAAACTTGCAGGGAAGTTTTAAAACTGCTTCAGTATAGAAGTGTTTTCTTTCACTGCATGTTGATTTCAGTGAGTTACTAGTTAATTCAAGGTTGAAAAACCAATTGGGAGTTTAAACAGAACTTCTTTATGTCCAGTTTGTTTTTACATTCCTAATCTGATCTTCCTCCACCAAGGATAAGTCTTCCTTATTCCAGACTGCTAGGCATCTCAGGGATGCCTAAAGGCAGGTCCTAAGAGTAAAAACCAAAGCAAAAAAGGCATTGAGTAGCTTGGCCTTTTCCATGTCCTTTGTAAGTTAGTCTCCTGCCCCCGTTTAGCAGTAGTGTCACATTGCTCCTGCTGTCCCTGTACAAGCTTTTCTTGTCCCTCACCAGAATCAACTTCAGATAGACTTTGCTTTTCTTACACCAACCTCTTTGTCCATAATTCAGACAATGTCACATGTCCTGCTTCCATCTTTCTGTGTTTTGAGTTGAATCAGAAGCACCGTGTTCAGGCTTCCTGATACTTTTCTTGCATTTTTAGAATAAGGGAATGCACCATTCTTGAGCGTGGAATAACCAGTCAGATAAGGTAAGAGAAATTTCTTGGATGTCAGAGTTTGTAGGTCATCAGTAAATTCATGTGGGAGAAAAGCCTTAAATACTCTGAATGTGTTCCAGACCTATTTTCCTCCACCTCAAGGATGCTTCTTGCCTAGTTTCAATGAGGAAAGGAACTAAATGCTTAAAATACAAATTATATATATATATATTAAAAAAAAATAGTGACAGAGAACATAAGGTTCCTGGAACACTCATCTGACTCCAGAAGCCAAAAATACAAGTGGATTAAAAATAGATCAAATATAACAGGTTTTGATACTGCATTTCTTCTGACAAACCTACTCAACAACAGTGTTATTTCAAATGGATTGGGAAAAGCAGAGGCCTAGAAAGCACATTCGTCTCTAAACCAAAAGGTGGATATCTAGACAGCTGGAACTGTGCCTGCACATTAATTTTTGCAAAAGCAATTAAAGCTGGCTACTCTGGAAACAGATTTCAGGCTCTGAAGTTTTACACGTAATGGTCCTACACATAAGAAATTACTTTCTTCATAATCTCTACAATTCACAATTTAAATCACTCCTTAATGGAAGCTAAATCTATTTTTGCCAAGGAAATGAATGATGCACAGATGTCTCCCCAGTTGCAATCAACTCTCAACAGACAGATCACAGTGATCAGACCAAGACCTCTCTCACAGAATAAAGCATCATCTGTTTCATGCTGACCAGTGGCTTTTGAGAAACACTTTTGTTACTGGAAGAAAACTCAAGAGCAGAATTCTTTGAAGTGAAATATTGGTCTAGTGGCAGGTGTCCCTCTCTATGGCAGGGGGTTTGGAAGTACATTATCTTTAAGGTTCCTTTCAACCCCAACCATTCTATGATTCTATGACAGGAAGCAAAGAAAAGCACAGCACAGCATATGGGATGCTCAGCAGTCACTTCAAAAAGCACATCCCCATCGGCACTAGAACTTTTACTGTAGGCACACATTCAGAAGGCTCTAAAAACTTCCTTTGATCCTCGATTAAAAACCTACTTCAAAACAAAAACCCATTAAAGTCCTTCAAAGAGTCATTCTGCTTAAGTTAACCAGATAGCTGTATCCATATGCTTTAGGCAAAGCTACTACTTTAAAACAAATGCATCAAACTTCAGGAGTTCTTCATTCCATATCTATGCAAACTTTCCCTGGAGGCCACAGTAAGAACTCATCCTGCTTTCACTATCACTGTCTTAAGCCAAAGACAACTGAAGTAAAAACAAGCCACCATCATCTAATGCATAATGGTATAAAAGTACTAATGGGATTAGGATGCCTCGGAAGTAAATTGCAATCACCCCTCTCTTCAACTCAGGACAGAAAGAATTCAATTACTGGAAACCCACGAACTTAATTCTGCTCTGAATGTGAAATCAGGGACCAGCGAGTTAGATCCCTCTATATCAGCATGTAGAAAAGGACTATCATGCCTAACGAAACAGAGCTGAACTAACTAAATAAACACATTCCGGGAAAAATTTTGCAACAAAACCACCAGTCTGTTGTTATGTAAGAAAACATTTCTTAGGCCTTTATTTACAAAAGCTTTAAAAACAAATACCCTCTGTTATGCAAATTACTTATTTAAAAAGGACCGCCCAGTTACATCATCATAATTCAATGAGTAAAAGGTGTTTGATATTTTGCTTTTAAGTACAAGATAAAACAGAGTAATTGGTGAACATTTGAAGATTTTTCTGCCATTGATTTCCGTGTCAAACATACGTACGTGCGCACACACACAGACACACAATGTCACGCATTCCATAATTCCAGGCCAGTATTTAGCTATTCAATACCAAAAATCCTTCCTGCACAACTGCTCTGGATACATGCTATGCAGAGTTAAGAACATACTTCAGGGTCCTTGAAAACAATATATCTAAAATATATTGTAAGATATACTCAAAAATAAACTAGCATTACACTCCTCAGGTAACTTTATTAGCTGGAAGTTATTTATATTTTGTTGTATTACAACAAATATCTGTAACATCTGTCTTTGTAACAACTACAAAAAAGCATGATTTAATTGTCCTTCTAATTCAATAATTCAATTAAATAGTATTTTTTCAGATCTTTGGGGTTTATCTTCAACTAAACTGACTTACAAAAATCAAGAAATCAAGTACATAATAAATATGACTTCATAAAAAATATCTGAGGTGTACATTGCTAAGATAAAAGCCACAAGGTTAATCAAGGGAAATGTGCCATTACAAGACTCCTACTTTTCCATTATCCTTCAACTCTCAGCTTAATGGCAAAAAAGCTAAAGTCATAGCTGTTCTTTTCCTGAAGCGTGTAAAGCTGTTTTTTCAAGCCTCTTTTCCCCATCACAGAGCGGTTTTAAAGCAGCAGGCCAACCAGCAGTTGACATGTGCTGGATATGTTGGAAGATGACCAAACACTAGTAAAGTAAGAGCAATTACTATGATTTCAGTAGTTTGTTTTGCTTGAACAAACAGAGATTATGCAGCAAATAAGTCCCGTTGTATGGGTTGAGATACCAAGGATATACAGCCTGAAGCTGCTGAACTTGGCAGATGATTGTTTTCTAGCTGAGGGCAAAAGAAAAAACCAAAACAAACTTCAAATAAAACAGAGGATCTGAGTCAGAGTCGCTCTCTAAAGTGCAAATTTGATGGTCCACAATCTTGAATAGCTAAAACGCCTGCATACTGGAAAGAACAGACATGAAGGGGGAAGTTAGTTATAATCAGAGCCAATTAATTTAGAGAAGGGAAGGGAAAGACAAAAAACTGGAAGAACGATGTAGGCAAGTTTACCCGAATATTCATTATCATTCAATTTTCCCCTTGTCTCTGCCGCACTGATCCTATACATGCTTCTTTACAAATGGGCTTGTTAAGAGGCCAAAATGTAACCCAGAAAATTTTACGTATCAATATTAAGATCAAAATCTGTGATAGGAACAGTCAAGTTTAGTACATAGAAAGGCAGAAAAGAAAGTGTGCTGAGAAAGGGGGGGAAAAAGCCTTAATTGTCCAAGGGATTCAACCAGAGATAAAACCTATATACAAGCATGTGGAGGTCAAAAAGACGGCCTTTCATTTCATGTCATGACTGTTTGTTGGCTTCTTCTTCATAAGCGTTTCCTGTGCCATTTTGTACATAAGATGACCCCGAACCAAGACCATATAAGTGGCCACAATATTTGGCATCGTCAATGTGATCTTCAAAGAACATCTAAAAAGTTAAAAGGGAGACATGAATTATTGCAAAAGAAAAGGTTCAGCTTCAATAGAACTGTAGAAAGGCTTAAAAATTACTTTCTTTTTAAATACGGTATCAAATCCCAAGGTGCAAAAGATGATATAATTAGTATAATAACACACTATCTCAACACACTATCACAATGTGCTATATGACACTATTATTTAAATCTGTCAGAAATACAATCAGTTTTGCTGTGCACCTCTCCCAATTAAATGGCCAAATGCAATATTTTCACAATTTTTTATTATTAGTCATCACTCACATATCTGCAAGAGCAACGAAGATATTTCTCCATCTGATTTCTGTAGTGCTTCTTACAACAGGCATATGCTTAGCATCCACCATCAGTGCCCATTCCCTCACCTCTCCTCAATGTCGAGTTTTCACCATACTAAGTCTTGGAATAGAGAAGTCCTGATTTATATTATATAGGTTTGGGAGTGGGGAGGATGAGCACAAAACCCACTTGTCCTGGGGTGCCTTTATGATGCTTGTACCCCCAACTGTCTGTTCTGTTTATGCTGGATATTAAGTTCTACCTTTCAGACTGGCTCTGAGAATGAAGGGGGAAGAAGCAGCATGCAGTTTGTTTGCAGAATCTGCACTCAGTCCCCTGCATCCCTTCACACAGACAGTTGCTGTATGCAGCATGGACATGCTGGAGAGAGATCTCCTTGGCTTTTCATTAGGTTTTCTTTAGCTAGTTGAAGCAGAGAAGTTCCCCAGACTGTGGTTTTTCTTTTTCTTGGAATTATTCAAGCCTGCTCTGGAATGAAAACCCAGAGGAGTACCAGGAGCACACATCTGTAGCCCACCAGGGCCCGGGATGCAGCATTTTCCAGCACAAGAAGGACTGGTAAGAGACTAAGCGAGCCAAGCTACCACCCACAAAATGACTTTCTGAATTTGCCATCTCTTCAGAGCAACAAGAGGTTTTATTCCTTTTTTTTATGCTTGCGAATACTTTGCTTGTTAAATAAACAGTTTTTTCCACTTTTCTCCAAGGAAATCTTTTCCTGAACCAATTGGGGGAGGGGCTGCTTGAATTTGCTTTTCTAGAGGGACCCCATTTGGAGGTTTCCTCACAAAATTTGCCTTAAACCAGGATACCATTTTAGAGTTTAGAGAAATGCAGAAAGATGCATTTTTAGCTCCTCACTGAGGGGGACTTCATTTAATGAGGAACAGCAAAATTTTGTACCAAGACTGCATTTACACGTTACAAGTCTAAATTGCAAATGGAACCTTTCAGTGGAAGACAAAATAAAGCCCATGATATTCTGATACTCTGCCTTTCAGACTTGGGTTTTCAAGCAGAAAACCACAAATTATCTTGCAAAAATAAGACCACACACACACAAACATTTTTCACCCTAAAACCTTCACAGCAATCCTGGACAACCCAGTGGTTCACATTCTGAGTCATCATCAATATCAGAAACCTAAGACAGGCAGAAGTATGCAGGAACAGAATGGATGCAATACACGATCTAAACATGGAAACCTGTATGTACCACACAGCTCAAAACTTCTCCCTTCAAGCTTTGCTTTTAGCAGCACAGTCAGGATGGAAAGTTCTGTACTGTAGGAATCAGAGACTTTAATTAAAAGTGTTAGAGCCCCCAACAGTTCTTAATGAAATAAAACAGGTAGGAAAAGCCCAAAAGAACAAGTCTACTCTTGTAGTCTCATTATTTAAGTATTCCTGATGGAAAGGAAAGGATCAAGGGTTCTTGGCTGGCACTCCAAGACCCAGTAGGCAAGTTGCATCCCCTCCACAGCAATTAGTAACAAAATTCTGGGCCTCAAATAGCTCTGTAAAGTTAAATCTTTTTACAGAGAAATACATTTTTAAACACTGAACTCTACTGAAAAGCTTTAAAAATCTACATTAAATGTATTTCTCTCTGCTTACTACTGTGTTCTTATTTAGTAATGCTGTATTTGCAAAGAGTATTTGTAGGTACTGGGGAAAAAATTCATTATCAGTCCATGTCTGTTGGCTTAATTAAGCAAGTGTGTTGCACTAAAAAACCCTGAGAGATTTCTACTTCTGGTAAAAGCTTCTAGTAAATAAATAAATTCAACTAAGTAGTTTGCTACCTAACACAAACTACATCTCATTAAAGAAAATATCATGGGTTTGAACCTTTACTCTAGAAAACCAACTTGAAAGGCTATATCTTAAGCATGATTATCATATGCTTCCCTTTCTTTACTTTGGATTTTGCTTCAAATTGAAGAGTGGAAGTTTAACAATACCAGGCAGACAGCAGGTAGCTGCACTGCGCTCGGATCATACCAGATCGTGTGGTTTACGTATTACCAAACGTAACCCTTTTTATTGCATCTGGAGCCGATGACCAGAGTGCTAGGATGAGCAAACCAGCTTAAACCATCATTCTTCATTGTTCAGTTGCTGGGTCACTAATATTTGTCACAATCCCATGGTCAGTTTCTCCTCCACACAAGAGGCTGGACTCCAGAAGGCAGACTTCAGCATATAGTACTTATCATGATTAAATTATGAGGTTTGATATTGCCATCTGTTTTGATATGGTAAATGACATTGAATTGCTGGAAGAATGCCATGTTCCGATGCACTGGCATTTGTTCAGTGCAACTGCTTTCCAGAAGAGGCCTGTTAGACATTTGATTGTTCTGCTAATGCAAAATATCCTAGTATTTTCCTGTTGTATTTCCTGTTGTATGCAGACAAGTAGCAAGGAAATGTGAAGCTTGTAAGACCTGACTGTTCTTGCTGTAAACCTTGAATTAACTGACCATTAGAACTGTACTTCATTCAATGGCAAGAAAAACTAAATGCATAGAAATTCTACAAAGCAGCCTGGAAGTCATTATTTAATATACCTCTAGCCTGAAAGTTTAGCTGGAAGTGGTTCATACACACTCCTTCCCCACCTTTCAGCCTGCCACAAGCAGCAGTACATACCAGCTGGATATTACATTGAGCAAAAGCTCTAAAAAAATTTGTCTGGAGTACAGCCACCCAGAAAGGAGTCTGGCTTCAGCAGTTCATAAATCACTGCAGCAGCCACCTAAAAAAGGGCACCCTGCAAAATAGGTGAGGACAAAACACCCCAAAACAAAACTTCACAAAAAATCCAAAATTCAGGCCTAGGCTGGAATTGGGAAGAAAATCTCACTCACAGCAGCAAAGGAAGGAATCATAAGGCTGGTTCGCACTTACTCAGGGAAAAATACAGGTGTTCTCATTTTTGTCAAGAAAGGATTGACCCCTGAAGCCCTTCAGAAACCACTTTAAAATACCACGGACTTATCAGAATCAGCAATTCCATGTGTCTATCACAGCACATTACTATAATGGAAATAAAAACAGTACGTCCACCTACTTCTCTCATTTTGAAAAAGGCCATTCCTGTGAGTAACGAATCGGATCCTGCCTGATGCTGTGGTCCTATCCTTTCCAGCTCTAACTGCTCAGCCACTTCTTGTAATCCACCCTGAAAAACAAAACATTTTTGTTAACTGCTGAAAAAAGTTAAATTAAAACATGGATGTGGGAAAATGTGTTACGCAGGCCATACAATCTCAGGCATATTTTAATATCTGCACAGTACCTGAAATGGTCATAACACTAGATAAATGCATACCAGGAGAATCAAACTTTCCATATCAAACAGTATTAACAGTCTCTGTCAGTATTGACTAAATAAAGCAGTATCTGCAACCAACAGAACTAGTACTCCTTAAGTTCCAGCTTCTCCAGTAACCAGATGTCATTACTTAACAATTCCTTCATGACGACTGTTGATAAAATGCTTTAAAATTAGAGACTACAAGGCTGTAGAGAACACACCAAAGCTGCAAATCTATCTTCTCTAAAAGGTAAAACTTCTCCAGTTTTGAAGGAAATTTTCTTCTCAATAAGCTTATGTGAAAAATTACCCCTTAACTGCAAAGTGACTAAATAAACATCATTTTAGTGTCTTCTCCAAAACAGTAATAGCTTCTACATGTGAGAGCAAAGCTGTCAAAATTTGGCTTGGTTTTACATACATAACACTGATCAGTTGAAGGATAGAAATGTAATACTGTAACTACAGTGTTTTAATGCTGTGAGCACACCATTGTACAAAGACTCTCTTTTAAATTCATTAAGCTATAAAGCTACTGGCAAGACTGAACCACATGCACATTCTTAAAGATCTAGACAGATGAAAAAGGTAAAAAAAAAGAATGTTTAGTGCCGCCATAAACATTGAAAGGCAAAAACGTTGCACAGAGGCAATGCTTTTAAATAAAGAATGCCTAGAGTTCACCTTCCCATGCACTCTTAACCTGTTTCAAGTACAGGAAGTGAAGCAGTAAGAGGCAAGAGTGTAACAGTCAAAATTAAAACTCATGGAGGTATAAAGGAGTCCAAACTGAAAATCAGATCAAACACTATGAAAACTCCTTTGAATCTTAGGGCAACATGTTTGGGTCCAGGTCTTTGTTTAAAAAGATGGAAGCTTCAATAATACAATTCCCAAGTAACACCTACAAACTAACATGAAAAACTGGTGCTGCTATTGCTAGTTTTAGTCTCTCTTGAGCATCAGAAAAACACCTAACAATACCTGAGCGCTCCCTCCACCACACTACCCTGACCCAGAAGGAGTCCTTCCCCCATGCCCAAAAGATGATGGCAGGTGTCAAAGAATAACCTCCATGTCCTAGCCATGCCCCCTCCTGGCTACTGCAAAATTTCACCCTGTCCTGGCTGGAACCAGGACATTATCCATTTCTTATTCTATACTAGCTATGTCGTGTCCAAATCTTGTAATTTCCAACTATATACATTTATTCACATACACAAGCACCGATATTTCTTTAGTCAACAGCCTTCCCTCTGAGATGTCTGATAATTTAGTCCACTACTGTGGGTTTTATTTATCCAAATGTCTTCCAGGGGAGGAGGGCTGGTGCACTGTCAGCTTGTTGCAATCTGCATCAGGAGCTCATAAGTGGTATGTGTAGACCACCCCACATTCATTGGCCACAGTAGTTACCGCATACAGTGCCAGTGGCATTCGGCAACCAATATTATACAATTCAACATTACAAACTATTCTTTCCCAAAAATCAAATCCCCTTGAAGTACACATCATCATGTTTCCCCATCCCTCTCTAGGGAACCAGATCCTTGAGCAAAAACAATCTCACAGATGGGTTTGCCTTTGCTTGAGGCACGACTAATCCAAACTATCTTCCCTAACATGTTGTTCATATGCACAACAGGGATTTACCCCCTTCTATGGTATGTGGAGGTTTTGATTGGGCAAGGCCAGCTGTTTGTAGAACCTCAGGTGTTAACTGAGCAGGTGGCCTCTGCTTAATGTAGAACTCAGTGTTAGAAGGTTCCACCACCCATTGCTTTCAATGTTTTTAACAGTCCATTGTACCATTTAATTTTCCCAGAGGCTGGTGCATGATAGGGAATATGATACATGCATTTCATACCGTGCTCTCTGGCCCAGGTGTCTATGAGGCTATTTCTGAAATCAGCACAGTCCACTTACTCCACATAACATCAGTGGCATGATGTGTGGAAAGGACTTTCCCTTCAAACCTCCAGACCAGCACTGGGGTGCCAAAAGGAGCTATGCTTTGGTGCCAATCACTTCTGAAGCAGCTCAAACCCCTCCATAAATGCCAGGATCTCTTTTTCAACTGGGGCTTAGCAGGCCTCAGATCCTTTGTACCCCCAACTCCAGAATTCAGAGGTCAGCCTCAAGTCTCTCCAGGTACCTTCTGACAGAGGCTCCAGGAAGGCCATTCTCTCCAGCTGTGGTGTAGAGCACATACTTCACACCTTGTCTGGTGTGAAACATCAGACTGGCCCAAGGGCTACTGTATGAATAATCTCCCATTTAATTTGTTCAAAAGCTTGTTGTTTTTCAGAAACCCATTTTAAATCATTCTTCTCCTGGGTCACTTGATATAGAGGACTTATAATTTGACTGTAATCTGAGATATGCATCCTCCAAAAACCCACAGCATCTAGCAAAGCCTGTGTTCCTTTCTTGCTGGCTGGTGGGGATCTAGCTGCTATGTTGTTGACCACATCATCTGCAATCTAACAACATCCATCTTGCCATTTTCCTCCTAAAAACTGAATTTCCTGGGCAGATCCCTTGACCTGACTTTGCTTTATGGCAAAACCAGCATTCAGGATGATCCGGATTATTTTCTCCCCTTTCTCAAAAACCTCCTCTGCCATGTTCCCCTAGACAATGATGTCACCAATGTACTGCAAATCATCTTGGAGCCTCGCCCTTTTCCAGTGCAGTCTGGATTGATCCATGGCAAATCATAGGCTTTGTTTCCACTCCTGGGGCAGTCGGTCCCAGGTGTACTGGATGCTCCTCCAGGTGAAGGCAAACTGTGGCCTGCACTCTACTGCCAAATGAATGGAAAAAATTGTATTAGCAATATCAATGGTGGTACCACTTTGCTGCCTTGGACTCCAGTTCATACTAAAGTTCTAGCATATCTGGCATAGTGGCACACAGTGGTGGTGTGACTTCACTCAGGCCACGACAGTCCACTGTCAATAGGTCATACAGGATTATTAAAGGGTGATTAGGTCTTGCTGACCATTCCCTGGCTCTCCAGTTCATGAATCATCTCATGGACAGAGGTCATGGAGTACCCTCAGTGCAGTATTGTTGACAGTGCACTGTTGTGGTAGAGATTGGTACCTGCTGTTCTTTGACCCTCATCAGTCCCAAAGCAGAAGAGTCCTCTAGAAACGAGGCAAGTTATTCAGCTGTCTAACTTCCTCTGTCTCCACAGTAGCTATCCCAAAAGCCCAGTGATGCCCTTTTGGGTCCTGAGGTAATCTATGCCAAGGATATATAGAGCCTCTATGCATCTCAATAGCAGAGACTCTGGTCCATACTGGTGGGGCATGGGACATCTCTCCAATTTGCTTCAGTTTTCTGAATCTGTCCACAGTCTTGGACAGTCTTTCCACACCCAAGGAGCAGGTTGGTAAGGAGGAAAAGAGATGATCTTCATATTACTGGAGTCTGTCACCTGAAGGACTGTTTTTCTCCTTCTTTCACTGACATCAATGCCAATGAGTTGGTGATGACAATGGCATGCTCCGTACAAACTATTGCCATATGCATTGTGTACAATTGATCCTCACAGATCACCTCCAGCACAACTAATTCTCTCAGGTACTGGACATCTTTCATGGCATTGCACCTGCTTGGGCACACCACTAGATGATCCATGACAGAATACCTTTCACTCACACTTGACAGGAGTCACCTCCAGAGGCTGAGAGTTTCTGTCCTCTTCCCAAATCCTCACCAGGATAGGGATACCACTTGCTTGGCTTCACTACCATCTAGTTCCATACTGTGGGCCATGATATTCCAGAGTAGCCAGCTCATCTGGGGCTTTTGCAACTGGCAGCTGAAATCTTTTCACTTAGCTCACCCAGGGATAGGAAGTGGGTGATTACCTCTGGCCCTGCCTCTTCCTCCTGTTGTGAGAGCTCTACTTCCTCTTTATCCCTCACTATGCAAACTGATTTGGTCCTGGATTTCTTCTTCTGTGTAGGTGTGACTGTTACTGGTATGAGTTATTCTTCCGGTTCAGCTGCAGTTTGAGTGGTCACAGCACCTGTTGATCTGCTTTCCTTCTCTTCCCCTAAGGGTTCTGTCTAGCATTGGACTGTATCTGTGGGAGTCCAGGGCACCCCTTTGGTCGCCCTGGAGGGTGAGAGATCCCAGCAAAGCAGTCAGGGAAATTCTGTACAGCCGGGTTTGAGTTCTGTACAATGGGGACAAAGACCCTGGCACAGAGCCCAGGAAGGCATCATCTTTGATTTCAGTCCATGGGAAAGATTGCCACCACTGGGGAAGACATTACAAGTCAAAAGAGTGTGAAAAGATAGTAGTTTAGTTTATCACTAGGTGAAAAATTTGTAGTTTTGGCGTTTTAGAATGGAAGTGAATGGAAGCAAGATGGAGAATTTAGGGCGTTGCCCAGGGTTCATCTTCTACTTCTCCATCTTCTGCTGTGACAGGAGCACTATAGTTCAAAGAGATTGGGTCAAAGTAAAAATGACCTGTTTAGTATAGATAGTAGGTATTGGTAGGTAATTATAAATAATGGGCACGTAATAATTAGTTCATAGAAGGGGAGTGACGGACGAGGGGCGGGGAGTCTTCTAATGTCCAAACTGCAGGACAGACCTCAGCTGGGAACAGAGCAATTTGTGAGATAAGAAATAATAAACAAAGCAAGAGACCTTGAAAAAACAAGAACCTGAAGACTCCTTTCTTGCGCCTGGCTCAGAGCCTTTGAGGGGGCAAAAAAGACTTTAAACCTGAATCTAGTGGTATTGAACCCAAGAGTATCCAGTAAAGAGTAGCCAGGCCTAGCACACTTCAGTAAGTTGATTCTTTATGTAGTTGCCACAGCATTCTTGTCAACATTCTGTCACTTTATCAAGGTCCTGTAGTGATACTCTCAAAACACTGGAGGAGAGAATTTTCCCCAAAAAATGGGCCATTTTTTCCCACGTTCCATGCTACTCATGACTATTCTCCCTTGAATAGATTTCTGGTTAACTTCCTAGAAGTCTCAGTCCTGATTCTAGACACACTGTTGATTGCACTGACTCTAAACATGGTGTAGACCACACTGAGGAGACATAGCTGACACAGGAGCAAGAATATGTTTTCCTTAACATCCAAAGGAAATTCAAAATTATCAAAAGCTATTCTAACAGGCCTGAAGGATAAAAAGGCAGCGAAAAGCGGGGGAAAGCTATCCTCCCCATTCTCCCCACAAACTAGGTATGATTAGCAATGGACTCCCAGAGGTAGCACCCAAGGTAAGGGTAGGAGAGCAGCACTGAATACACTGAATATCCCAAATGATCCTCATTGCCCTTGATGTTATGATGTCATAAACATGATTTTAGTTCATACAATCAACATACATCTACAAAGCAATCCTGATCTGAAAAAGAGCACCCTGACAGGCATATAGTACATATATAGAAACAAATACAGGGTTAGGTACCACACTCACACAAACAGACCAAGCAACATTGCGACCATTGGCTCTGAATCTAATAGCACAAATGCTTAGATGAAATTTGTTTCCAACCTACTCTGATCAGATCTCAACCCTCCATGCCCCATATTTTTGCCAAGTAAGGCTGTCATGGTTTTGGAATGGTATTCTCCAAATTAGTGTTTCCACTAAAACCACTCCAAACTACACTGCCACTCACTCAATACCCCCTCTCCTGTAGCAGACTGGAAAGGAGAACTGGAGGCACAAAAAGTGAAGATCGTGGGTTGAGATATGAACCACTTGCTGCAAAATAGCAGTGAGATAAGAAAACAAACAGAAATAGCAACAACACTAATGATAGGGTGTGCATGAAAAGAAACATTATTGCTCACCCACAGAAACACCTGACAATAATATCCGATCACTCCCTCCACCACATTACCCTGACCCAGAAGCAAACCCTTCCCCCATGCCCAGAAAATGATGTGAGGTGTCACAGAATAACCTCCATGTCCTTGTCATGCCCCCTCCTGGCTACTGCAAAAGTTCATCCTTGTCTTGGATGGAAACAGAAGAGAAAATTATTAGACTATTGAGATTCTCTTTCAGTTAAGACTTTTGCACTCCAGATCGATATGGTTCACTCTTGGAGAAGGACAAATTATTCCCAAATTTTCAGAGTATCAACCTTCCAAGAAAAAGGCCACAGAATAATTTACATAATCACACAACCATGGAGAAGAACAAATCTACTTTGAACTATCATTTCACAGCACAGTCTCAGAGCTTATTTTTCTGTACAGAACCCCAAATTAAAAGCAAGTTTTCAACAAGATCTACCAATCTACATTACTTAGGATTGCCAGTATGAGCAAAAGGTTTGGAATTATCTACATAAAAAGCTTTTTAGACTGTAAGCAAGAGTTTAACCTATAATACATTACTATCTCAAGTCAGCTCTCAATCTGCATGCCAGTAAAATAATAACAGACTGTAAATTCACAGAGTACTTAATTCCACAAAAAAAGCATCAAACAGATTTCCAGTTCTGAAGCCTATTTCTCTTTCCAATGCCAAGAATCTTTTTTGGGTGTGTGGGGGCAGAGAACGGGGGACCTACAGCAGATCAGTGACTATCATACAAAAAATAACTTAGACAAGTCAATAAAAGACAACTGCACAGCTGTTCAATTCACTGCAATTTAATAAAGATCAAAAGTGACACACATTAGGAGACAGCACATGCATTTTTAGTTACCACGCTAAATGTTTAGTAATTTGTTTCAGGCAGCTTCTCTCAGCACAGCTCAAATCCACTATCATTTCATCACTGGTAAATTTGGAAGGGTAAGATAGTTCATTTCCCTTCCCCTGCTGTCACCACTATCAGTCTGCAGGTTAGGTGAGTGGATCAAAATTTACTGCAGGAAAGCTGACCTACATATTCAGCTCTGAAAAAAAAATTACCCTTGTTCTTATGGTTTGCCAAAATAAGACCTGTGAAGGTTTTTCCCGTCTTCCAAAAAAATCTTAGTGTCTCTAAACAATGCAGGTTACAGACAACTATGCCTTAATTATGCCAGAAACTACAATACCCTCTTTTCCCAAGCCCACTGGGAATGTCACCTCTGAATGGTGACATGGAACATCAATTTGTCACCTTTTCTATGTCACTAAATTTGGAATATACATTCTGTTCTTGCAAAGTGTGTCACCAGATAGGCACCAGATGCTCTGCTTTGCTTCACTGGGAGTGAGAAAGTGAGGACTTTTGGGGCAGGTTTCCATCCTCCCCACCTAATTTAAGACTCCTGAAATTTAGGAGCATTTAATTTTTACTCCTGGCCTCTGTAGAAAAGAAGTGTTTTTAAGATGTTCCCTAATACACAACCATTTGCCCAGATGATTATACCAGTAACAATTGTATATGAACACAGGTAAGTATACTCTTCTTACTAACTGGGAGGGTGATCTACATTTTCAACATTGATTTGTTTAACAAAGGATTCACACAATTTACTTCCCACAAAAGCAGACTACTACTCAAAGTGGCACACTCTGCTAGTTCACCTCAGTAAGAAATAAGACTATGAACGCCACACAGATCAGTAGTCATGAACTGGCAAGCCATTCCTTAGTTAGGTTTTATGTTACTTAGGTGAGTGTTCTCTTCTTCCTGCAGGTTATCATTAAGAAATCCTAGAGAGTTAAATTACCTTCCATAAAAGCAACAAATCAACAAAAGTGCCTCAGATGAGTGATGCACCTCCCTCCAGCAGCAGTCCAGACTCTTAACAGCTCTTTGGCAAGTAAAGCTGTTAACAGTGCCTTTAGTATCTTTCTTTCACTTGCTGTCTTCCCCTTCACACACTTAGCTCCAGTTCCCACTTGTTCTCCAGTCCAATAAGGTATCCAAATTTTATGCCTGATAGAGCAAGCCAATTAGCAGCCCCGCCGGCCTGAGAGATTAGTTTCTAGTTCATTTATTTTCCTAGAAGTCACATGTTGTCCCTGAACATATATTGTTGTTTGTCTTTGCTTATGGGGCCATCTGAAACATTCTTCACTTCATTTCTCTTCCCAAGACACCTCCACATCATCTTCTTGCAATTACATTTGCCTAGATGACTGCAGTCCTTAAGTGGATTGCACAATGAGGAAATAAGAATATATGAGACTCATCAATTCTTATGGCTAAGCAAATGAAGAATTAATTCCAAACATGGGCTTATCATCTATCAACAAAGTATTGTAAGTACATTTTCAACATATTTTCAACTTGTAAGTGGATATAAAAATTGATTTGTGCTCTTGCTTGCTTCTAATAATGCCTTTAACATTAAATATATAAAGCTTGAGACAACAATATGCACCATCAAAGAAAAAGCAGGAAAAAAAAATAAAGAAAATATTTTAAGCATGATGTGTTCTGTCTCCAAATGCCAATTTTTTTCCAAACCATTAACAAGATTACTTACCTTCAGATTTTTGCAACTCTTCATGAGATATTTTACATCATAGATGACAGGAAAAAACAATCGCAGTATCTCAAAGAAGTCCAGCTCTTCCTCAGGTAAGTTAGAGTTTGTCAGGATCTTGATTAGATAGCCAAAGTCATAACCACTGCAAATTAATAACAAAAATAATATAAGCAAGTGACTTAGAAGCATCCTTCTGACTTCCAACATCAAGTCTTCACTGCACGTTGACAGGATATTCTGCTTAAATTCAATGCAGTTAAGACCAACTTCTATGAAAAACCCTAAACCTCCATTATAAACAGGCCCATTGCAGATTTCAGAGAAAACATTTTAATTTAGTCTGAATGAGGCCAAGTGAAGACTAAAGGAGATCTGTCTACAGGAGTTTCTCTAAATCCCAAGATAAGGTAGGGCTGCTGGGTCTTCATCTAATAACAAGAATTTCCACCAGAAAGACTCCTAAGCTGGTTTCTTTCAAAAAGGCTGGAGTTTCTCACTACAAATTGAGACAGACAGAGACTTTTACAGTTCTTGAAATCCAAAAGATTAATGAGTTTCCAGAGCCAATGCATGTTTATGCCTGGAGGAAAGTCTAACCCTCAGCAACAAAGAAGAGGAATTGTCTTTCAACTTTTCCAATTAAATCAGCACACAGACAACTAAAAACTTTAATAGCTTGTAGACTATTACTCTTTCTGGAGGCAATGACAGACTAAGCTGGAAAAATTTTTGTGTGTACATGTAAGTGTGCAGGAGGCAGCAAGGTAACTGAGCAGTGCTTATTCATAAGAAGAAACAGTGGAATTACAGTGTGTACATGGTAGAGAGAAGAGTTTGGGGAGGCTTCCTCCTCCACAGCTCGATAGAATAAAAAGGATGTAGAAATGAGGCGTGGCAGTAATGGGGAAACCATGTACTTTTACAAAGAGTTATGAGAGGAAACAAGAGGGTTAAGTACAGGAAAGACAGATGTCAGGTATTAAAGCAGACTGAACACCACAACAAAAAGCAGTGATGACTAGTTACGGTTTTTCTTAGGAGGGCAGTGATTACAAATTAGATTATTCATAACCTGACCATGAAACTCATCTGTTCTGATCCCTTGTACTTTCAGGACTGCTTATGCACTAAACTAAATGGAGGAGCGATACTTTCTCTTCCATGTTAAGTTTGCATTGAAGCAGATAAATTCCTAGGTTTTACTGACACACAATTTAAAAAATGCCTGTACTAACAAAGAAGATGAAAACACACAGCAGGGCTGCCTCTACTGAAGGCTTTATCAGTTTTGCTATTTAAGGAACTTTAGCATAGAGCTGAGAGATGATTCAAGTGAGCAGGTGGCCACCACAGACTCCACATTTCTAGTTTAAGACTTTGTGTTCATTCTTGATTACACAAGGGTCATACTCAAAACCAAGAATTTTTCAATTTGGTAAACACTGGCCAGGATCTTTAACTGTGAGATAAGCAATAGAAAAGACAAATCAGCTTAGAGCACTTTACCACTGATCCTGTGAAGATTCTGAATCCACAAAGAGCAGTGACTTCTGATGTAGGCTCAAGGCTTCGACTTGCACACTCAATGTAAATAAGTTTACTTTTTGAACCTTTTGCATACAATAAGGTTATCTCTGTCACCTTTATACTATGAGATTCTAGACAGAGGGTAGAAAACCCTTGAACATACTGGAGGTAAATGGACTGTTTGCTACAAGTTCATGAATACAAGATATACAATAGCTATAGACTACTGCAAATCTCCCATGGGAGTTTCCAGTGCTCTAAGTAGAAATTTCACATTAAACAAATCCTGCACTGCATCTGGTACTTTGAAGCTGTGCTGGCCACCCTCCAATCTCCACAGCAACAACTACTGGCCAGGGAGCAAAGGAGCCAAAGATAAAGAAGGATTTCAGTTGACTCTTACAAAGTAAAAACTGTAGTCAACTTGGCAAAACAGTAGCTTGGAAGACTTAATTTCATTAGATCATTTCAAGGGGGAGGGACATGGTGGGAAAGCCCATATCACCATAAAGCCTTCTATAGAAGAAAAGAAAAAGTCACGAGCAGAAAAGCTGTTCAAAAACATTGTTCTGGATTATGGTGACTTACTCCTTTAGAGTCTACAGTTTGTCAGCTGACTGAATTCCTGACATTGATCATCCTCAAGGCTCAAATGTAACAGCCATACTAAAACTTTTAAAGTGAAAGGAACATATTTGTGCTACTCCTCTTCAGAAAAAAAAGCTTACTTGACCTGTCTTCCACAAAAATGTATATTAATAAAATAATAGAAAACAGATGCTCTCAAACACTTCTGATTTCTTTAAAGAAGGAAGTACTTCAATAAAAGAAAAGTTAACATTCCTTTACTATTCATAGTGAGAGGGAGAAGGCTATTACAAATAGCAATTTTGATTGAGAATTACATGTTTTTTCACCTGGAGATTGTAGCAAATCCAAGCTTACAGACATAAAAACTGTCACTCCAAGACTAAGACAGATCAAGTAAAACAAATTTTGAGTGGCCACTTCTGAATGCTAAGAGAAGGCAAAGAAAGTCCATGGTGAGCAATTATGTAATTACTTGCTCATTAAAGAAGTTTTCTTCTAATCCTCTAACAGTGATTAGTGGTTGGTTTACAGCCCAAAGCACACAGGCTTCCTTGCCTTAAAAAACTTGCGCCATTTCTAATATAATCACCTGAAATTGCTTAGCACAGCAAGCGACAATCTGTGGAGCTATACAACAAAAGCTTTTACTCTTACAGACATTTGTTTTGTTTTTTCATTGAACATGGACAGCTCTAGGCAACAAGACAAGAGTAAAGATCAAACATGCCTCAATTTCTTTCTCTTACTATTAAGAAAATATCCAGATAGCCAACTAACAATGAATTCTACACAAGCACCAAGCCTCTGAAATAAATAAAAACTTGCAAGAGTTGAGAAAGATTTGGTTCATTTTATCACGCCACCAGAAATGAGCCAACATATTAAATTTTATTGAAATCAGTTAGACACAAATGATTATTGAAACACATTAGCTTGGAACTTTGCAGCATCCCTAGGACATCTGGGTTTTAGTTTTCAAAAAAGCGTATTTTCACAGACCCTCCAAGGGCAGATGAAAGAGGTTGCACACAACTGGACACTCAAAGCTTCAGCAGTGCAGACAGTTGAACATCCCCAAAAACAGCATTTGAGCTGTTCCTTCCTAACTTGCTAGACTGTCAAGCACTCACAGCTCTTTTGACTGTGATAAAAATCACAAATTCAGGGCTTCCCCCTCGTCTCTCATTGACTCAAATACATTTTAATGCACACATACACCAGATTTGATGAAGCTGTCTATGAAATTGCAATACACAAGAATTGGTGATATGACAGTGCAAATATTTCTTCACTCATATCTGACAGAACTGCAGGTCCACACAGATTTGCCAACATGTCAGGATGCCAAGGCAGCTACATCAAATGCGGAGATAAAAAGCACACAAAAAGAACTACTTGAGAAGCAAAGAGCTTAGAAACGAGCTGCATAAAAGTTAATGGAAATCAAAGACTAGAAAATGAAAACCAAACTTCATACTCTGAGAAAGGGGTAATTCCCTTCTCCTACTCAAATTTTATGAGTTAGTAGTAATTTAAACATTTTAAGGAAACAGAAGCAATAGCAGAGTCAGCAACTACCAAGCACAGCTTTATCAGTTGTCAAAGAACTACTGCGTGGAGAGCCTAAATGGAACAAATTTTCAACTGAGCATCCCGCTGAGTAAGTTTCCACTGACAGAACATAATCACAACCAAAGGTGTATTTAGAAACAGCTGTTCACTATTCTTTGAGGCACAGTTTATGCGACCCATGCTCATTTATAGCTTTGTGTAATTTTGGTTTCCTCCAAACTTAACCCACTTACTCCAAGGTTTTGTGCTCAAGATAATATCAACAAGGTCCAGAAAAGCACAAAAGCTTTAAACACTCCAGTAATCTGTGTTTGACAAACATTTGCTGAACAACTGTCTTAAGAGGATTTCTAAAGACATGTTCAGTGAAATCCACAACAGAAACTCATTCTAGCACAGATGAAACTGGACTTCTGTTAATAAAGCCATTTCAAAAACCTTTCATAAGCTGCACCAGTAAAAAAATGGCATTATTGCACATGGCTTGCACTACACTTTGACCAGCCTGTTGGTCAGGAAGTACACACACACTAAATATAATTATGCTTTAGAAAGAATCTTTAGTGTAGAAATTAGCTCAGGTATACCTTATACTGGGCCCTTACTCATCAGGCAATATTAGAAGAACACCAGTTTGAGGCTGAAGCTGCTTCTATATGGCATCCTCTGCTAAGGCACCAGTTACATGTGTAACCTGCGTCCCCTTCTCTTGAACCATCCAAGCCATATTACTGTAGTCAAGTGTAAATCACAAATATACACATAAGAGCCCACAATACTGTGTTTAGGAAGCTGAGAAAAACTTAATACTAATTTGCCTTTTATAGCTCTGTTGACACAATTTAAGGCATTCTTGTTACAGTATTCTTCCCCAAGGTGCTACTCTAGAAACAAGATAGCAACAGTAAGATTTTTTTTGGAGTCCTGTTGTGAGTTGAAACAGCTATTAAGTGGATGATGGAAATGACAACTGCACTCAGAGGATCCTTCTTTGTTTAACTGTCTTTTCTTTTAAAACATTCTGCTTTGGAAACTCAGCCTAGTACTTCTTTCTACAAAACAAATCAAAACCACAACTTCTGCAACAATGTTACATGCACCCTTCTACTACTGTTACACATTCCTTGCCAAAACAATTCTTATTTTTGAGTTTGTTTATTGAATACATACTTTTCTAACTCCATGTGACTTTGTCTTTTCCAACTATTAATACTTATGGATGAAGAATTTTTTTTTTCTAATTTAATCATTTACATACCACCCACCAATACAACATGAGAGATAAACATGTTTTAGCTGAGACAAGTTTACTTTCAGCCTTGTTCATTCACTTTACCTTGATGACTTCCTTAGAAGCCACCATTTAAGACATCAACTCAAGGGCATTACAGAGCAGTAAGCCCTTAAAGACACTGCTGCTTGCAAAAATTTTGGCATGTAGTTAGCTAAACAACTACTGTGTATGTTTTTAAAGTGTTAAATCTTATTAACACTCAAAAATCTTTCTTATTATGACAGATTATCATGGAGATTTATCATTCACATTTCTATTTCTACTTGAGAGATTGACTCCTTTGATGTAATAGGCAGTAAAGTATGCATAAGGCTTATGAGGGATCTCCTTCCAAGCTGAGTAATTTCTTCTGCCCACATTAGCAGGAGATTTACAACAAATTTAAGAGTGCTTTACAGACCTCTTCACTGATAACTGTCTCCCATGAAACAAGCAATATTTCCTCAAGGATTGCTTAGGAATAGTTTGCTTTTAGTAATGCTTCTGTTATTACTTGCACGTGTACAGCGCCACCTGCTGGTTTAGCAGTTTCGTGTTTTTCAGAGTTACAACTTTTTGGTTATTGCATAAACACCAAAGATAAAAACAGCCATAAAACCCCTGTACCCTCTATTCATCCAATACAAAAGGGTTTTAGAGATATTACAGCAGAAATATATCCTCAGTCTTACCAACCATTATATGGGCTACATACACAGCAGTTAGAAGTTGGGAAAACCAAGGTCTAGAATTCAAACACCAATCAGATGACGAAACATCAAATATTTAACATGCAGAATTTACCTATGAAAGGAAAGCCACTTGACTCCTTCACACAATACAACTCCTGATGTCATAAGCAGTTCTGCAAAGTACTGTGTCTCAATTCCTTCTTCTTCATGCTTTTTAAACTGAATTCCAGATGTTGTCAACAGTTCAATAGAGTCCTGAGCATACATATCTTCTCTAAAAACAAAGAGGAAAAGTAAATTTCCAAAATCTACAAGCCTCAATGAGGTAACCTTTTTTTTGTTATTCCTCAGACTTCACTAGCACAGAGCAGAAGCAATTTGACTTTGTTCCAGGTTAATTATGAAACCAACCATTTTTAAAGTTTTTTTTTCTTAACCTTCATTATCATTTCACCATTTCCAGCACCTCCACTCTTACCATCCTCATAAGAAAATCAGTTCCTGTTTGTCTTCCAGTTACCTATAACCACTCTTTTGCAAGCTTGCAGATAAAAGTGCACCTACAGAATTTATTTCATAAAATATCTGAATAAATCATTTGAATTGTGACAAATTAAATGTAACAGTTGAAGCACTAACACATTACATTACAGAACTATAAGAAATACACTCCAGATCCCAGTAGTGAATTAGTTCTGTAGATAAGATTTCTCAAAAGTTTTTCTGTGATTTAAGCTTATGTAAATGTTTAGAAACGTTCACCAAAATGTGTTTCTCAATAAAATTGGAAATGGAGTACTTACTCTATGTAGTCAAGCCTTAGAATTCAGGTAATGGAGTACTTACTCTATGTAGTCAAGCCTTAGAATTCAGGTATCCTAACTTTTTCTTTCTAAACAATCTGTTTCAAATTTAAAAGCCTATTTTGGACCTAAAATTTAAGAGGATGAAATAAAAATTCCTCTATTATTTGGTTTGATCCTCTTCTACCTCTGTGTTTATTCCCTTTAACACTATTTTTTTTGCAATGTCTGAAGGATTTCATGCTGAAATTCATGCTTTGGAGTTTATTTTCTCCCCAAAGTTTTAACTGTATCATCGTTACAGAAGCATGGAATGGTTAAATGAGGAAAAAAAAAAATGCAAGCATGAATCTACTTAGAGAATGAAATTCATTTTACTGTCCACAATGTATTACTCCACAAAGTCCCTTCAGTGGACAGTTTTAAATTTTAATAAAAAACAATCAAAATCAAAACACAAAAAAAACCACAGACAAGACAACCGATATATCAAACTCGACTATTAGATTCAGTCATAGACCTGTATTCCTTATTCCTAATAGCAAGTCATCATTCTTTCGAACACAGAGATACATCCCCAAGATGTGTTACATCTTTTTTCATCCCTCCCACACAGCTGCACATTAGTTCTCCAGCTTTGAGGTATCAGCTTCTCAACACCTATCTATCACCATAACACAATAAAGAACGCATCCAAAACAAACACACCATTTAACCAAAAGGAGGTTTCATTCTAGTGCTGCTCTGTACTAATCAGGTGCACAGTATGATCAGAGAAACGTCTATACTCTTTAAAAGCACACTAAAACAAGACCTGGCTGGAACCACACACTAACAAAAAAACCCTACCTTCTGGGAAAAAACCAACAGCTGTTTTGCTTTAGGAGGAAAACATTTGGCACAGTGCCACTCCCCAAAAGGATGTTTAGAAACAGACAAAAATAAGTAAATTGTCAATCCACTTAAAAAAAATTATTAATTTCTCATGCAGTACTTACCAAGTTTATTTTTTATAACCCCCCTCATCAAGTAGCAACAAGGTAATTTGGTGATTACCTGTATCTTGCTTTACTAAGCTGTCTTATCTCTGCAGCATTTGGCACAAATAGATGGAAAACTACTTTTGGTTTCAGTTGTTTGATATGAAGCAGACCTTTGAAGCTCAGAAAATAAATGAAGTGTAGCACAGGCCAACTGCTTCGTGGATTGCAGTTTGGAAGTTATTAATTAACTCCTCTTTTTCTCATAATTAGTAGGTTTAGTATATTCTTCTATTTAAGAAAATAGGTAACTTTCATCCAGAATTCATACAGCCAGGTAAATTCAGAGATACCAAAACATTAAATCTGTGCTTACTTTTCTTTCAAGAGAAAATTCACACAAGACTAAATAGGGCATGTCATTGCTCAGATCAAACTGATTTGTGACAATCCACAGCACTGCTTGTTTAAAAGAACACAGAGATCAAGTGAGACAGCAGGAGCTTTCCTCTTAAGAGCCCCAACTACTTTGAAAACAAGTCTTTTCATCTGCAGAAAAATAAAAGTCTGTTCTCTAAACTTCCTCTGTAGGCTGTAAATTAAACTCATGTATATAAAGTTGTCCAGTTCTCAACTTCTAACACAACTGCCAAAATCTGCCAAGGCTTGAACACACTTAAATGTGTGAGAAGTGTTTGTACTGATATTCAATTCAATAAATAATCAACATATGAAAATCAGACCAATTATGTTTACTTCAGAAGAAACAAAGTCAAGATACTAGTAACTTTGTTGACCACCAGCTAAAGATATAATTAGAGCACCAGATAAACATTTGATCCCCCTGGAAAAGTGAGGTTCATGCATAAAAGATTTTATTACTGATAAAAATCATATTTTGAAATAAAGTTCATGGTATTATTCTAAGGTAATAAAAGTTAGCTTGCTTTTTAACCAACACTTTAGATAAAATAATTTAGAATTATAACATCTGACATACTTTTTTAGCCACTTCAGTAACTTTACTTTTTCTTTCTTCAAGCATTGGTATTTTCCATTTAAAGTATATAAAGAAACAGTATGTGATTTCTATAACAACTAGTAAGAGTTAAGCTAAGCTAAGGCAGAAGCACTCTGAAATGATAAACATGGAAACACAGAGCTAACTCTTGCACTAAGTATAAAATGCCTTCCACAATTTGTTTAAAAAACTGTTTAGCATTTTTGACCAAATTACCAACAGTAAGACCAACTGCACATAAATGAGGGATGAAAACATGTTTGGCTGACAAAAGTTTTCCTTACATGAGCGTTTATGGTATTCCAGTATTACAATCAGATAGATAACAAAGTTGCTACAGTATCTACACGTTTTCAGTAAGTCAGAAATATACGTTTAGCAGCACAGAAATTGAATACTTACGTTAAGTTGAATTTAAAATTAAATTGCCAAGTTGAAGTTCCTGGAGGGTATTCTCCTTGCTCATTCATAAACGTTAGTCCTAGTTGAATTATTTTTAGCAAGTCGACATTGCAGCGTAAGAGTTGGTACTGATAGTCTGCGTTGCTTCTGAATTCTCCAATAGGCCTTGCAACTACTCCTGGAAATTCTGTGTCCTGCAAGAGCAGAATTAAAACCTGAACACACAACAACCATGTAGATCTAACCATATCATAGCTGAAGAGTACTGTGTGTAAAATTAACTTTTAAAATAATAAAAGATTAGGATCCAGATGTCATACAGCATTAATTCAACATTAAGACTTCCTTATGCTTTCAATTTAAAAGAATGAGCAAGGTTACTGACCTCAGCTGAAGTCATGATTTTTGCAGTAATTTGCTGGACAGACATCAAGCATCCACTTACCATAGCTACATAGTTATACTTCCGTATAACTTGACGAATTTTCTTCATCTCTTCATCCAAGTTACAAGCCCAAACTTCACAGATTCTTTGGCTATGGTCTACGGTAGCTGCTGGCATAGTGGGGGGCTTTAGAGACCATACATCAAAAGTTACACTTGACCGAGGATCGCTTTCATAAAGAGAACTTCAACTGTTTGTTTTTTTAGCCTAAGAGAGAAAGAAAGCAAAGCATGAAAGTGTAATTTTTTACTCATAGTTTATCTGAGAAAAATGGGCTTAAGCACCGCAACCAGGCTTTATTCTTGCAGATTTCACAAAAGCGGTCAACACAGCCACCAAAACGGCAAAATTTTCGGCTACGCGTGCTCAGATTACCATCAGAAACTAAACCCCTACAGTTTCGTTAGCGACTGTTTCCTGCACAAGGGCGGCAAGGCGCACTAGTGACACAGATACCGGAGACACTCGGGTCCCCAGGCGCTCCTGCCCCGCGGCTCGGAAGGGCGCATTCCTGCGGATCCCTGGGCTGCGTGCAGCAGCGAACGAAGCGGCAAAACAGAGTCACGCCAAACCCGGGGGCACCGCGGGTGGCCTCCCGAGGCGGGAGCAGCTCCTCCAGCTCCCAAGGGCCGCGCTAAACCAGCGAGCGGCGCGCACAGACAGACACACGGTCGGCTGGGTCCCCGCGCGCGTGAAAGGCCCCGGGAGCGCCGGGAGGAGGCGCAGAGGCCGGAGGTCCCGCAGGGCTCCGTGCCGGTGCCCCCGCCCGGTGCCCGCGGCGCCGCCCCGCTCACCCCTCACGCTCCGGCCGGGCCGCGGCGGGTCTGGGAGGCCCCGCGCGGCCCCCGCGAGCCGCAGGAAGCGCTGCTGCCCCCGGCGCCGCCGCCGCGCGCACAAAGCCATTACATCATCGCCGCGCGCCGCGGCCTTTCCCCCCCCTCCCCTCTGGCCAATCGCCGGCCGCGCAGCCTCTCCCTCCTCGCCCCGCCCCGCCGCCACTCGGGTGGCGGGCGCGCGGCGCTGACGTGACCCCGCCGGCGGCGGCTCCGGGGCGGGGCAGGGGCGGTGGCGCTGCCGCCGTCGCGCGCAGGCGCGCGGGCGTTCGGTTCGGTGCGCGCGGTGCCGCCGGTGCCCTCGCGCCCCTCCGGTGCCGCCGCGCGCGCGATGAACTGGCTGTTCCCGCTCGCCAAGGGCGGCGCCGCCCCCGCCTCCGCCGCGCCGCCCGCGCGCACCGGCCTCCAGCAGCAGCGGCAGCGCCAGGTCGAGTCCCTGCGCGCCGCGCACGCCTCGTGAGTGGCCGCGGCCGGCGCGGGGGCGGGGGCGGGCGCGGGAGGGCCGCACTGTGTCGCCCGTCCCGGGGCCGCAGTCGGGCCGCGCCGTGTCGGTAGCGCGTTGTGTGTCCTTATGCGCGCACGGGGACCTGGCTGCGCCCTGTCCCCTCCTCGTGAGGCCCGGCTGGGTCCCGGCGGCCGTATAGGTAAACAGGGCCCCCGAGCCGGTGGCTCTGCAGCTCGGGCCGGCCCAGCCCCGCGCTGTCCGGGGCCGAAGGGTCCCGCTGGGCGGGAGTGCGGTGCCGCGGGGTCCCCGCCGTAGGACAGTGGGATGTGGGACCCCGGCGGCCTGGGAGGAAGAATTTGGGGAGTCAGATTGGCTGTCGGGGAGGCGTCCCCGCTGGCTTTGCTTGTGGCCTGGCCGGGTGATCGGGCGCAGGTCGCCGTGCCCGTTTCTCCTGTCACTGACAGGAAAGCTTGCTAGTGCGTTGTAATGTCTTCAAAGAGATGGGACCGCGTCTTGGGATAAAACCTCTCTGGAAGCTGTTTGTAATAGCGTAGTTCCTTAAAAGTTGAGACTAAAACATAGAGCACCACGGAGTTGTATGTCACAGTGGCCTGCCAGCAGTGACACAGTGGCTTAGCAGCTCTACTGGCTTTACAAACTAGTTTTCCTGGTACTCAGTGCTACGTGCTAAAAACTGGCTGCTGCTTAAAAACTAGTTTTGTTCAGATGGTCAGAAGAGGCCGGTTGTGCTTATTCCTGTTCACCATCCACAGTTTTTAAACCAAAAATGTTTTACTTTATCCTGAGGTACTCCCTCTTGGCAGTATGCTGCTCTGTTTTGCCTAGTCTTTTAAAACTCTTCACATTTTAAAAGGAGATCCACTTTTCATACATTTGAAGTTATAGTTCTTACAGTGAAGTAAGCATTCTACTGATTCCTAGGATTTCTGTAGAACTAGAATGGTAGTTGCCTCCAAAATAATTCAGAAAAAGAACAGAGAATATTTCCTGTCACATCAGACTGACACTAGGAGTGGAAGAGATATTAAATGTATTTCTAGTTTTAATAACTGCGGATAGTTTGCATTCCTAATATGGTCAGGAAACATAAATATGGTATTCTTATTGTTGCTTGCATAAACTTAAGTCTGTAAAGAGCCAATTTCACAGATATTTTTGAGACAGTTCACTTTTCTAAGGAGTTGTTCCTATGGGCATATAGGAGCTTATTTAACTTAAACGTTTTTGTTGGGCTGGCCTTACTTGGCCTTTTGTTTATACCCACTTTTTTTGATCTGGCACCGAGATGAGCTCATCCTGAATTAAGTCCCCAAAAAGGGGATCAGTTTTTGTCAGTCAGCTTGCTGAAATGATTTAGTACTGTTTGTGCAGGCACCAGCTTAAGCACAGGCAGAGAGGGAATGGATGCTCTATCCAAGAATTAAGGTGAAGGGTAGCTGCCCAAATGTCATTGACTTAAGAGTATCTTTTGGTTAAGAGTTGTTACTCTTCACCAAAATGCTCAAAATTCTTGTTATGGTGTGGTTAATTAAGTTAGTCAAGTTTAGTTTGTGTTGTCTTTGGTCATAAAAGCTCATGTATGTGTGATCTTAATTTCAGTAAAGCAGCTAGGTTTGCTTTACACAGTCCCTCACAGATTAGAAGCTTGAAATAAAACCTTTGCATTTAAAAGAGTTTTCTTACATTTGCTGTTGCTCTAGATAAAGTTAAGAATGTATAGTTTTTCCAGTGTATTCATTCCCACATGGGGAAGAGGCAGCTAAGGTTGTTCAAGGTTTTTCGTAAGCAGGGTTATAACCATTTGAACAGTTCAGTGAGATTCTGGCTGTCTTGTTTGTCACTCGCTGTCTTCATCTTTCTCCCCAGTTTCCATAGGTTGTGCACATTAGTGAAGAATAATTATATACCCTTCTCAAAAGGATTTTGCAGCAGGCTAATGAAAAGTGTTTGACAGATGATTACAGGGCAGGAATGTGCTTGAGAGATTCCAGGGAGAATCCTTCAGTTAAGAATGAGAACGTGTGGTATAACACCGTAGAACCCTTGATTTGAATTCTCCTGTGCTGAAGATATTTGGTATTTTCTTCAAACAGCATGTGATTTCACGGGGAAAGAGCAAATACTGAGTTGTGTATGAGAGGAATGAGATGGGGCTGCAGAAAGCAAGATTCGTAGCTGAGTTAGTGTCTTACTCCCATTTATTACCTAAGCTCTTAAAGACTTAGTCTTGAAGTATTAAATTCTATGCCTCAGTAGTTCTTTGGAAGGACACAAAACACTCACAGTACTACTCTTAACACACATTTGCAGGTAATGTGTTTTGGGTTTCTTGAGAAAGGACTCATATTGAGTGTACCTGGCAGTGGATGGAGGAGCATTTCTGAAGTTGGATCAAAAAATGTTTTCTGGGAACACCTGTCTGCCATTATTTGCCATTGGAGCTGTGTTCCCTCCTCTGTATAAGGGAGCCTTAGGTGACAGAGAAGAGTATTATTAACCAGGTGCAAGCAGAAAAAATACATGGAAGAGCAATCAGTCTGCTTTTACAATTTGTGTTGGTTCATTGTAAGAATTAATTTCTGCCCTTCTGTCTCTTACTCTCAGCTTGGATATGTTCTTACTGTCTAGAAATTCTGCTTCCGAGCTAAGTCTTCATCTCCACCTCCTCCACATTCTCCAGGATGCTGTATTTTGAAAGTCTTGTTGTGCATATAAATTGTAGAATGCTTTGAGTATTGAAATCAACTTCCTATTAATTTGGCTCATTTCAAGATTTTTCCCTTTGTAATTTACCTGTTGCAGGAAAAACAAATTTGCATTCGGCCTTACCAGATTTTGTAGGGTGCATCAGTGCATTGAGGAGTGCCTGGATCTTGAGTATCACTGGCGCTTTACGTTGTTGAAAGTAGCTCTCCTCCAAATAATTCTTGACAGTACTTGTGCAAGTGCATTGAGCTTGATGCACACAGTAAAAACTACTGTTAAATACTAGGCTAATCTATTAAGGAAGAATGCATAGCCTAATAAATGATCTATGTATTGATCTGACGGCAGTGTTGCAGAGCAATACTTAGTTGTGAATCTGATATAATGCCTTGGCAAAGTAAATGTTTAATCAGATAAAATCCAGTATATTAAAAAAATGCTGATATGTTGTCTTAAGTCAGTAAGGGGAGAAAGATAAGTTCAGATTGTTGTCAGAAGAGTGAGTAGTGTGATTTCTCCTACTTCGTTCCTTTGCTTGTGACTATGTATGAGGTTTAAATATTAAATCCACTATTTTTATACTTTAATCTTAATATTCAATATAGAATGCTGAAGACTAGTAACTTATTCCAGCATTTTCCATTTTGTTTTACCAGGGCTTTTCAAAACGAAACTGAATACAAATGTCTGACATCATACTTGTTTATTTCAGACTTTTAGCTGTTACATTGACCACTAAATGCATGCTAACAATTTCTTTTTTGACAGCATTGCAGAAATACAGAAAGATGTGGAGTATCGACTGCCATTCACTGTAAACAACTTGACAATTAATATTAACATGTAAGTAGAGTTAGCTGTCTACGCACATCTTGAAAATTAAAATTGTTCTAAAAAAAAAGAAGCGGTAATAGAATATAAGAATAATAAAATTCCAGCTCATAATTAATTTCAGGAGCCATAACCTGGATTTCTGTTAGTGGTTATGGTGATTGGAGTGAAACTGTCTCTGTACAAGATACAGATATTCAGCTGAGAGCAAAATCATATTTTGCTGTTCTCAGTTCCTAAGATAGCTGTGTGATTTTAGTTGAAGATAACTAGGGGAAAATGCTCGAGGGTTTCTGACGACTTGGATCCCCTACCACTTTGGTAATTTACTAGTCTTCTTTTACTCCAGACTCTTACCCTGGTGAAGCTTCTGGATCATAACTTAAGGGATTTACCGTAATGTTTCCTGTGAATTTACTTTGGGGGATGCTTTTGCTCTGACAAATATTGTTACTATTTTGTTCACAAGTTTTTTATTACTTTGGCCTGCAGAGTTGGCCTGATATCCTTACAGGTTGCATTGTATTTGTAGTAATAACATTTGTATTCAAAAATGTTGTTGTTACGCTACAGCTTCTTTGTTGTCCATCAGTTGGTCAGAGCATGTGCTAATAACACCAAGGCTGTGGGTTTGGTGCCTGTATGGGCCATGCACTTTAGAGCTGGACTCAGTGATCCTTGTGCGTCCCATCCAACTCAGAATATTCTGTGATAATTGCTCCTTTGTTATACTAAAATTTTGCCCAGTAAATGCTCTCTTCAGTTTTGTGGAAATCTGGTATTCCAGTCTGTTGGACTAATTTTGTAACTGAATAATCCTTTTGTGTGTTTCATTCATTGTAAACTTTTCCATAACTGTTCTTATGGAAAAGTAAGTTTATGTAATTAATAGTATTTCTTCTTTGCATAAGAAGCCTTCTTATGTAAACTTTATCATGGAATGACACCGTAGTAATAATTATTCTTGTATTTGCAGTTTGCTTCCACCTCAATTTCCTCAGGAAAAACCAGTCATCAGTGTTTTCCCACCTGTGAGACATCATTTAATGGACAAGCAGGGAGTATATGTGACCGGTCCATTAATAAGTAATGTATGTATAATTTGTAGCTTCACACAGATCTACTGTTAATAGCAGTTTTAATACATGTCATACTAGATTATTGTTAATACTCCTGGTAAAAAAGATTAGTGTAGATTTTAATCTCTTTCAAATTTTGGGGGCCTGAAGGCAGAAATTCAGAAGTATTGGGTATATTTCTAATTATACTTCTACTGATATCATTACTGACTTGAGTATTCCATATATTTTAAACTGTTTTAAGTTACAAAGGCTTAGGCAATTACTACTATATATTTTCTTGTTATTATTAATTGCACAGTTCTTCCAACTACATTCCAGTGCATTCCAAATAAAGGAGAGGGATGCTTTAAGATGGTTTTGTAACATAGTTCTTTCTAGCCTAATCCTATTAGAATGGCGTCAAGGTTTTAGCTTGAATATTCAGGATTTTATTATGCTGTTCTTTTTGTCTACAAGAATGTGTTATTTCTTTGGAGTGGATGGAGGTTCTGGCTCTTTCAGAATGCAGTTAATTCCTTTGTCTTCAGATGTTTTAAATTTTTTTCCTCTTCTGTTGTTTGTACAAATGTAACTTGGTAACTAAAGTGGGGTTTTTTGGTTGTTCAACAGAAATGTGGTACTTCATTGACTCTGCACTGATGATGAAGTATACAAAAGACACTTAGTTTCTGTTCAATTCTGGGTGGCTTTATCATCTTATTTGGTGCTTGTATATACACAGTTTGGATTAGCTGATATGTCCAAAATAGCTTTTCAGCACTGTCACGTGGGTATAATAAACAATCAAGCTCAGCACATTTTGAAATTCTTGGATTCCAGACGCAATTTTTCTTCTTCAATAGATTTTGTTTTGTGTTTTTCCCAGTTTACAATGCATTCAGATCTTGGAAAAATTATTCAGAGTTTACTGGATGAGTTTTGGAAGAATCCTCCAGTTCTAGCTCCTAGCTCAACATCATTTCCATAGTAAGTTGTATAAACATAACAAATGGACCTATGTCTATTAATTTTTTTTAAAAGAGACTAAACGAATTATAAGGAGGGCAAGGACAGGAGTAAGTAATGGATATATTGGAAGAATTAGATTCTCTGTCCTTGCACAATTTCATGTGCATGCTTGATGACCTAATTGTTATTGAGAAGAGACACTAGATTTCATTGGAGTTACTGTATCAACATGCCTGATGTAACTTTATATCTGTTTTCCTGAAAAAGACATTTTTACATTATCAGATGAAATCTAGAATTTGCTGTAGCTCATGGTCTGAGCAGTTGTGTTTTTTCATATTCTGTTCATAATCTCCCAGGCTAAGAGCAGCTTCTGTTGCAGCATGTGCAGCAGAAATTGTGTGATTTAAAGAATTTTATTAAATTCAGATTGTATCAGTACAACTGTGGTTCTCATGGCTGACAGTGATACTAAGTTTAGATGCATTGCAGTTGTGAATTAAAAAAAAAAGTTCATGTTTGTTAGAAGTAATTACATGTGCATTGCCCGAGCTATTAAATGCTATACCATAAGTAAGAACTTATGTATACAACAGATGCTTTTCTCACAACTTTAGCATGGAAACAATTTAAAATTAAAATTTAAAATTTTTGAGAAGTAGTTTTCTCATAATTAAGAGTGTAAGTATGTATTTGGCTTTTCTACAGAAATGCAAATTAATAGAGTTCTATACTATACTGCAGTATTAGACAAACTACATTGGAAGTAACTGAGAACAAAAAATACCAAGTTTATGGCCACTTGAAAATTCATTCTTACATCTTATATGTGGTCTGGTAATTATAATTCAAATGATAAGAAATGTGCTATAAGCTGTTGGTTGCTCATGGTTGTGGTTTTGTTTGTTTTTAGCCTTTTCAACAAACCAGCTGGAATGCCTCCCTTTGCTCCTCAGGGGTTTCCATTTCTCCCTCCATATCCACCTCAAGAAACAAACAGAACAATGGCAGCCATGCCCATTTCTGAATCAGTTTCTTCAAGCTACACTACAGACAAGCCTGCTGCTCCCTCCTATGGCTTGATTGCTGATCTGCCACTGCCTGTTCCCACAGCAGAAGCGGTGCTTCAGGTCTGTGTGCTGAGTTTTGCTGCTTAAGCTGTCAGACACTGGCTGTAAGTTCCCTTAAGGGCACACAAGGCATTGCTGTAAATCTCAAGGAAGCACTTGAGAGAGTGCACTTCATTGTTTTGCTGGTGTTAGGAAAACAAAACTGTCATTCTGGCTTCAATGAAGAATTTTTTAGAACTTAAAAGTCAGAGTAACAAGTTTGAGTTTCCATGAAACTAGTGTTATGCTAAAGATCTTTGATTATAGGGGGTTTTGTTTTGGAGCTGCACTCCCCCATAGTGCGGCTGTAGCTGTATTTCCAGCCACAGAAAATGTTTTTTTCTTTCCTGCTCAGAATCTA
Source organism: Brachypodius melanocephalos (assembly GCA_013398615.1). Classification (NCBI taxonomy): domain Eukaryota; kingdom Metazoa; phylum Chordata; class Aves; order Passeriformes; family Pycnonotidae; genus Brachypodius; species Brachypodius melanocephalos. The sequence continues at coordinate 8,442,920 of VZSR01003049.1, forward strand.
TTAGGTGAGGGCAATGTGCAATCTCAAGTCTTTATATGTAGAGTTTTATCTTGTATGTTTACAGTCAAACTCCCTATTGCTGATGAACTCTGGAAGGAATTTCAGTTTTGATAAAAAGTTTTATCTAAATGTTTAGTCTTTCATCAAGTCATGTTTATAGAAATAAAAGTTTTCTTAGGCTTGGAAGGCACTTTTCTGCCTTTGTTGAATTTTAAGTTTTCTACATTCTATGGAGACAATTGTTTTTTTCTTGTCTAAAGCATTTCTTTTCTGAGACATTATAGCTTTAAAAACCACATGAAAGCGATCAAAATGTCAGTCTCCTTCTCTGTTCTCACTTCCCTGAGTTTTACTATTCCTGTGTATTTTCTCAGTCATCCAACTGTTTTCAAATGAAGGACATGGCAAAACAGAATTATTTTCCTTCAAAACTGAATCATCTTTTATTACATGCTACCCCAAACATCTTCAAGCCTTTTGTTGCACTGGTTGAGTTGTTTTCTATTCAGAGACTAGTGCTACTGCTTCTTAGTGCTTTTCCTGCTTTTCTTGTTGCTGGAAAATATTCATCTTCAGTTTTTGATTAATCAGGTTAGATATCAAGAAATTGCACTTCAAAAACGTACTAAGCATTTCTAAACTTTGATTCAGGTTGGCCAGAACGGATTTACGTACAAGATGCCCGATGTTCCTGATACCTTTCCAGAGCTCTCAGAACTAAGGTAAATTTTCAGAAGGTAGCTGAACTTTCCATAGTTATTGAAAGGCAGTTACTGCTGGCCTGTATCAGATTTTTGTCAAAAGTCTATACACATCGCTGAAAGGGTTTTGAAGAAATTATAATTAGGAGAACTACCAGGGGCTAAAGTATTGGAATCAGAAAATAACCCTGCTTTGTATTCAAATGTGCTGCTTCTTTAGGGTTTTGTCAGCAGGAACAGTACTTGATTCAAAACCAGGAAAAAGAGTATTTATTTTTACTTTTTCTAACTAGCAGTGTTTTGCTGTTTTCTGGGGCCTTGCCAAGGATTTAATTTCTAGTAATTCAATAAGCATAACTTTTTAAGGAGGAAGTGGGACAGCTCGAGGCTCACTGAAAAGTTACATTCTCTTAAACTCCAGAGGACTGTAGTGCAAGGTAAATGGTGAACTGTTTTGTGAGCAGCTCAGTGTGTTCAGGGGAGGCTGAATTAGACAAATCCAGGTGGTTAATGTGTCAGCTGTCCCAGTGCAAATCACTGCTACATCTAAATACTTTATTACACATACTACACAAATATTTTCATCACCTCATCATTATTCAAACAAATAGTATTAGTTATTACTCCCAGCAGCTTGCTCAGATCAAATGAGAGGGCTTCCTAGATCAGGTATGTGGGATAGAATAGGTTACAAATTCGTTATAAATTTCTTCAGATCTCACATCTTTCTAGTGGTGTTGTAGTTAAGCAATTCAAAACTCTGTCCTTTCAACTGGGTTTTTTTCTCTTTTCCTTTGATACCTTCCAAAGAGCCTGTTTACTTTAGCTGATTTACCTTTTAAGTTCTAGCAGCATCCTTATTATATAACAGCAAATTAAGATTTTTGCCAGGAAGTGTAATTTGTTTAAACAAAACATTCTAATCAAGCCTGATCCTTTCAAGAAGCCTGGATTAAAATTCCATTTTTTTTTTGTTGGTAGTTGAGTTGGATGAGAATGGTATTGCAGCTATTCTGAATAGTTCTATGTATGTGGCATGGTTTTGGTAGCAGGGGGCCTTTTGAGTGGCCTTTGTGAGAAAGGGTCAGAAGCTGCCCCTGTGGCAAGCACAGGTGGTTTGGCAGCAAACCCACTGCAGGACTGCTGAGTCCGTAAGTGAAGCAGGCACTGCCTCTGAAAGGCATTTTAGAAAGAGCAGAGGCAGTGAGGATTGAGGGGAGGAATGGAAAAGTGCGATAATCCTGCAAACACTGAGGTCAGAGAAGAAGGGGGAGAAGGAATGCACCAAATGCCAGAGCAGTTATTTTCCGCAGCCTGCAGAAGTTTTGGAAAAGACCACAGTAGAACAGGTATTTTAGAAATGGACCCTGTGGCCATGAGAGGATTTTGCTGGAACAGTTACCACATTGCAGTCCAGGAAGGACCCCGTATTGCAGCAGGCTGACATGCTCAGCCATGTATTGCCCAGACTGGAATAGTCTCTCCTGCCAGGAACTGATTGCAGTCTGTGGAGCCGGGGTGAAGTGTGAGGAGGAAGAAGAAGCAGAGATGAACTGTTAAAGACTGGCCGTTACACTTGCAATTCCCCCAAGGAGCAATTGTCCCATGGAGCAGGAGGGAGGGAAGGAGGTGTGTTGGAAATGAGGGAATGGAAGTTGAGCTTGAGAAAAAATGGAGCGAAATGTTGGTTTTGCCTTTCTTTCTCACTGTGCAGCTTTTACTGTAATTGACAATAAATTCAGTTAATTTTTTCCAAGTGTGTTTTTTGTGTGATTGTAATTGGTAAGTGACCTCATTGTTTTTGTCACAACCCCTGAGATTCTCCTCCACAGCCTATTGAGGGAGACTGAGAGAGCAGCTGAGTGGGCATCTGGTGGCTGGACACAGTCAACCCACCATAGTAGCATTATGGAAAGTAAAGCTTGAAATGGGAGTTACTTTTTAATATGTTGCTTTTTAAAATCACTGCTGCATATAGTAGAGCCCACAATCCAGGAGAAAGGGGAAAAATAAGTTGTGATCAAGTGTCTCATATTTGTAAAGTCCCAAAAAATGACTCAGACTTTAGTAGAAATTAATTACTTCACGTGTGATGTTTCCTGTTAGATTTAATTGTACTTTCTTTCTGTTTGAATACAGTATATCACAGCTGACCAGTATGAATGAGCAAGAGGAGGTGTTACTGGAACAGTTTGTGACTCTTCCACAACTGAAGCAAGTCATTTCTGATAGAGATGAGTTGGTGAAAAGCATTGAAGAGCTGGCAAGTAAGCTCTCAGAATGTTAACATGTGTGCCTGTGATCTGTGAACCAAATCCTTTTAAAAAAAAAGTAGTAATAGTGGTTTTATTTTCCAGAAAAAAACCTGTTGCTAGAGCCTAGTCTCGAGACAAAAAGACAGATGGTATTGGATAAAGTAAGTAAATAATGAAATCATCTTCAGGAGTATTAGTGGTTAATATCTGGATTTTTTTCAAGGTGATAATATTCTTTTTCTTCTTCCTTCCAGTATGAGCAACTCACACAAATGAAAGCAGCCTTTGAAAAAAAGATGCAAAGACAGCATGAACTTAGTGAGGTATAATTCCTATGTGTCATCCTTTAAGAGCACTTCAGTAAATCTGAAGTTTTGATTTGTATCTTTAACCATTAGGAATATTTTTTGTTAAACTCTCATTAAATATGAAATAGGTTAAGTATTTAATTAAGTATGAAAAAAAATGGGATGGTGTACCAAAAAGTTGAAAGCAAAACAGTGGGTTTTTTGGTTGGGTTTTTGGTTTTTACTGCTAGAATAGAAGCAAAGTTGGAAGAGTGATGCACATCTAGAGCTGTTTAGTACAGTCCTGGTCCAAACCGGTTTTAAGAATAGAATAATTTTTAAAGCAGGCTTGTTCAATTAATGGTACTCATTTAACATAATGACCTTGTAAAACTGTTCCAGATGAAAGTGCTCAATAACTTCAGGAATTTAAATTCTGCAATTCACTGGGCATGCTTACTTCAGGCAATATGTTGCATGTGCTGTCAAATCTTGCACATTCTGCAGTGCAAATAGGGTAAAGTTACTCCTTCAGAAAGTATTGGAGAAGGAGAATTTTGGTATGTTTACCAGGGTACTCATTAGAAGATGTAACTTCTAATAAACTACTTTCTGCACTAAAATCTTCATAAGTTGCAAGACTCATCACCTGAGAATGCAAGAATCTATCAAATTAGTATGCATCGTACCTGAATTTCAGAATGCCCCCAAAATAACAAAATGCAAAATAACAAAAAGAGGAAAAAAAATAGTTGCATGATGGCAAACCTAATAATTTCATAGGTGGTCTAAATGTGTTAAAAGTTTTCTCACTTGAAAATCAGAATACTCTGACTCCTACTGCCTCCTTCGACTTTAAAGTGGGCAGAGGTAGTTGACATGGATAAACTTATTTTTGCAAGAAACCACTTAGGAACAGAACATAATATCCCACTGCTGTAATCCCCTTTCTTCTTTCTAAGTTAGATTTGCTGATTCAATTTAATGATGGATAGGAGGCTGAGAGTTGAGGAGTAGCAGCTGAATTTTTCTGCTTTTTTCTTGTATATGCCGTATCTTCATATATTGATGTTTGCTGTGTGCTATGTGGTGTCTCCTGCTCTCTTTCCTTCAAATTTCCAGACAAGTAATTTTACTTGTACTGTGAGTGAATTTTATTTATCTTTTATTAGAGCAACCTCTTTGTAATTTGTACAGGATTAATTTAACAGGAAATTTTTGATTACATTAAGATTTTAAAGTACCTAAGTAAAAGATTTTTCACGGGGTAGATGAAGGTTAGGCCAAGCATCTGAAATCTATAAATACCTTAATTTTGCAGTTTGGGCTCTGTACAGACTCCTACTGGATGTGAATCATGTCCTGATTAACTGCCTAAACATATTTGAGAAAAAAAAATGAAATTGTATGCAATAAACAGAAGTAAGGTTTGAGGTTTATAACAACAGAAAAATAAGTATACTGATTTAGATTAGCAGCTCATCTACTTCTTGAGTAAGTGCCTTCTGCTTTCCTGTCTTCTCCACAATGATTTCAAGGGTATTTAAAAGCTGAACAATAAGTGCATTTTTACCTTTTTATACTTCTCAGGTTAACTCATTTTCAAAAGTAGACCCTATTTATTGAAGACATTTGAAATGTTAGTTCTACTCAGAAATCATGCACTTGAGAACTTGTCAGATTTCCAAGCTGGATGCTTTCTACAGTGTAGGGTAAAAGTTGAAAAAATTTATTCATTTGTGTGAATGATTGTGTATCAAGACCTAAACTAACAACGCTTTTCACACATTGAATCCTTTCTAGTTTAACAAGCTGTGCTGTAACTTGGAGATGGAACTTCATCTGGTTACTTAGTCTTTTATGTAATAAAAGTGCTCTATCCAAATATTCCATATTTATATAGTCATTTATCTTCTTGAAAATGTGTGTTTTAATGGACAGGTTAATATTACATTGGACTTTTTATTTTCTTAGAGTTGCAGTCCAAGTGCTCTGCAGGCCAGACTTAAAGTAGCTGCTCATGAAGCTGAAGAGGAGTCTGACACTATTGCAGAAGACTTCTTGGAAGGCAAAACAGAGATAGATGACTTTCTTAGTAGTTTCATGGAAAAGAGAACGGTATGTAATATACAGATAGTTCTAATCCAAGACATTGTACTATGTACACTAAATTATTCACTATGTAGAACATATAGTGAATAAATTTAGGACATTTTTTTTAAGAGTTTGAGCAGTCCTGTGATACAGAACAGTGATTTCGTGAGCTTTGGCAGAAGAAAAAAATATCCTTAAATGGCTTCAGTCTATTTAGACTATGATCTACATTCCAAAGGCACATACTTTTAAGATGGGAGTGCAAGGGTCTCCTGCGTTAGACCCTATTCATGTGTTGTTGCAGATATTTTTGGGCCAATTTCTTCTGTATCTTGTATAGATAATGGGGGAAGTTAACCACATGGTAAATTTCAGATTTGGAAGGTTGACATAAGCAACCCTTATGTTTAATTTATTAAACTTCTAAAACAAATTCTGTTAATGGCTGTCATCAAATAAGTAACTGAGGTTCAAAAACTACCATTCTTCCTTGTGCTGTGACAAAAGTAACTTACCTTTTAAGTTACTTGGTGTACCTTTCTTTAAAGATGCCCAGTAAATGCATTTTGTAACATTGGAAACAATCCTCGTGTAAGCAATTTTGGATAGAATAATGTTATCAGTATAGACCATTGTTCAGCCCAAAGCTTGGAAGGGATGTAAGTCAGGCAGGTTCTCTTTCTTTAAAGAGAGCCTGTAGAATAGCTAAATTGTTAAGGAGAAGCTGCAGCATGCATTGTAAAAAACTGCATTTAGAATTCAGTCTTGTATGTCTTGTTTCATAGCTCTGCCACTGCAGACGAGCCAAAGAGGAAAAACTTCAACAGGCAATAGCAATGCACAGCCAATTTCATGCTCCGCTATAGGTAAACTTGGTTTTCTAAACAATTTACCTTATTGTCACACACCTGGTAACTGCAAATGGATTTGTTACAGTGTTTAGTGTTCTAATAACACTTTCTGTGGAAATCAAGTATGTTCTGCATCTCTTGTTACTTGTATTTAAAATATAACTTCTGGAGAAATTAAAATATCTAATTATGGAAATTTGTCTTTACAGACTTCCTGCAAACTACACCTGCCAAGAGAACGAATGAAAAATCCAATAAAGCACACTTTTTAATAATTATTATTTGCAAATAAGCATTTCATCTTATCTGGTTGTATTTATAGAAGAGATTGTATACAGAGTTGGGATGGTTTTTGTACAAATTAGAATGTCTCTTTATATTCTCGTTGTACTCAAGAATCCTTCTATTGCAATCTTTGCATTAATTTCTTGTATTTATTGTTGATAGTTATAATATTTAAGTTCCCTGCTGCTATACTCCATTATTCAGAGATTAAATATCTAAACATGTAATTTTGACTAGCTTTTTACATTTTTATAAAAACATAATTCATATCTTTTGTATTTTGAACTTTAATCATAGATTTGGCTTAATCTGTGAAAGACTAAGGACCTGATAGGACTTCGGAAACTAAAGAAGTTCTTAATGGAGATTAACAGTGGATTCACAAGCCGTCTTTTCTTGAAGCCAAAATAATAAAGAACAAGTTTTTTTACTTCTAAATAATAATAGGAAACTAAGTATAGCTTGTACTGTGTTTTGGATAAGTAGATTGGGGATTAAGCAAAGGATGTGTTGGAACAAATTATATTGGAATCAAAATAGAATAAATGATACCTGCATAGATTTGGTATGTTGCTTAGTAGCACTGATGCACTGATTTAAGAGTGGCTTGGTATCTACCACTAATTAAACACAATTTTCATCTAACAATTTCTTTTTTGTTGTTGTTGTTCATAAAGAAGGTTCAATGATCAGGTCACCTTCATGTTTCTGTTTTATGCTATATATATATATATATATATATATATGTTCATCATGTGATAAACTCAGAAACACTTTACAAAAACTATTTCTGAAGTTCTTTGGAAAATAGTTATTTTTTCCTAATTTTAAGAAACAAAGAAACTAATTCAGTTGGAGTTGCATTGTGTTGTATGGTAAGGCAAATGACTGAATTTGGAAGTGAAACTTCATTCTGCACTTTAATTAATGAATCTTGCCTCTGGTAAGCTGACAGTCCTGGGATGGGAATATATCTGGTGCAAATGGATAGGCCCAAATACAGTGTTCTGCAGGAGAAAAATACAGCCCCTAAATACATGCTTGTATTTTCTCTCTTGCTATTGTGAGAAGACACATTCTTTTTCTTAATTTTCTCAATGCATTAGGTTTTCATTAGACAGTCAAGGAGGAAGGAGAAGGAGTAGAAGGAATTGTACAGTTTTGAGAGTTAAATAGGATAAAGTGCTGATTAAGTAATGTATCAGAAATCCTGCTTCTTTCTTGTCAGGAAGCAGTCTGGAGATAAACCTCTTAGCCAAGACTCTACCTGTGTGTTACCTCGGTAGGATCACAGAACATGGCAGGTTCGAATCTCAGACTACAGTCCAAGTATGTGCTTTTCCATATCACTGATCTTCTGTCCTAAACTTGATACTCTTCCAGCAAAATGTGATATTTCTTCTGAAGAGAGAAAAGCGAGTAAGGAAAATCATGTAAATGCAAGAAGTCTGTTCCACAGGCTAGTGGGTCTTCAGTCTCAGCCCTGCCATTTGTTACAGTTGTGTGATTGTCCTAAACTGTTGCTTTTCAGGGTGAGTAAACTATTCACTGGTATTTTATAGGTCTTATTTTAAAGCTGATCCAAATTCTGAGATGAGATGTCCCAAGAAAATAGATCTGTGGTCCAAATCAAAGATACTTAGGTGTCTGAAAAAAATTCAACACTTTATAAGTGGAGTGGTTAAGCAATAATTTTAGAGGATCTTATTCCAAAAATGTGCTGCTTGTATATTGACATAGCACTCCTGCTAACGTGCTAACTAAAGCCTTAGATTATGGAAGCATCCAAGTTGTTCTGAACTTGTATCTATGACTAGTGTGATTTCTGCAGCTCTGGAGAAGGGTTAGATGTAAGTCATCATTGTTACCTTCTTGGCAAAATCCCATCTATTTTTGTGTTGAGTTGTTATTTCTGATCTCTTTCTGGGGATCTCTTTCTGGAGATCTAGATCTAACACTCAAGACTACACACAGTTCTGTGTGGAGCTGGTGTTTTTTGTTATTTCTTGTGGACAGAGAAAGGCATGGATTACCAGACATCTGCTGTTCTTGCTGTTTTGGGCTAGTATCTTCTTTATATGTTTTATAACAGCATGGGAGGACAGGCTTCTGTTCTCATCTGCCAGGTATTATGGTGCTCTGCTGTCACTGAACACTTTAGCCAGGTCACCTTCAGGGGATTTGCTAGTACAAGTTCTGAACAGTTCAGCTTTTCCTCTTAGGTTACTTTTGTGAGCAAATTTTCTAGTTGACAACTTCTCCATGTAGTCTTTCTGATGATAGTGGAGTAGAATCAACAAGAAAATGTCACTGTTCAATACAAGTTCAGTGTTTGTTGTTCAGGGATTTGAAAGTTAAGTTCTCTTTTCTCCTTTTCTATTCTCTGATATCGTTGTTACTATTATTTTGATTTTTTTTCCCTTATGTTTAGCACCTTCTGCAGTCACAAACCCATCCTCTAGAATAGAAGCACAAAAGTCTCTGTATTCAATGATGGTGTATACTGGATTAGCTGCAGGAATGCTGTCATATCCAAGAATGTCCAGTCTGTTTCTGGTCTTTAAGGGCCAACCCGCTGCTGGTTGGGGTGGTTTGTGGTTTTTTGAGGGTTTTTTTTGTTGTTGTTGTTGTAATTGTTGTTTTATTTTTCTTTTATTTTAGTCTTACACTGATTGTGCCTTCCCTGGTCTACTTTTACCAGAAGACAAGGTAGAACACCAATAACATTCAATCAGAGTTAGGGTTTCTTGCTTCTAGCATGCTGGTAGCTCACTGTTAAACACATTCTTTACCTCAACTTTTGCCAAAATACGGAGTGTAGATGTAAATCCAGTTTCCCATAAAGTGTAAGAGAATGGCAGCTGCTGTTAGATGCATATTCTAAAGGATTTTGAAATAATGTCAAGTGAATTTATAAGCAATCTGGAATAACATGCTGTGTACAATGGCATGTTTCTTAGGAGCCTTGCACAATGTCATGCTGAGGTCAATGGGAAAGTCAACTCAATGAACAAGAAATAGAAGAGTAAGGAGATGGCTTGGCTCTAATGTTGCAATAGTTTGGGGGTGGGGAGCATACATTCTCTGTTGTGACTGCTAATTGAGTCTGGGGTTTGCCTAATTTTAATACCTGATCTTACTGCTAAATCACAGAATGGATCAGGTTGGAAAGGTCCATTTGATCAAACCTCCCTGCTCAAGCAAGGTCATCCTAGAGCACATGGGACAGGATTGTGTCTAGGTGGTTCTTGAATATCTCCAGTGAGGGAGACCCCCCAGTCTCTCTGGGGAGCTGTTTCAGTGCTCAGTCACCCACACAGTAAAGAACTTCCTCATAATCAGGTGGAACTTCTGGGTATCAGTTTCTGCCATTTGCCTCTCTTGACATTGTTCAGCACCACCAAGAAAAGCCTGGCTCCATTCTGTTGGCAACCTTCCTTCAGATACTTAGAGATTTGCCAGCCTAAACAGCTCCCTCAGCATATTCTCCTAAGTGAGGTGTTCTGCTCATCTCTGTTGCCCTCTGCTGGACCCACTGCAGGAGCCCCACATCTTCATTGTTCTGAGGAGCCCAACTATTGCTCAGGTGCAGGGCCCTGCATTTGCCTTTGTTGAATTTCAGAAGGTTCCTGTGCCATCCCTCCACTCCATCCAGATCCTTCTGAAGGGCTGCACAGCACTCTGGGGTATTGGCTGCTCCTCCCAGGTTTGTGTCATCAGTGAACTTGCTGAGGAGGCACTATGTCACCACCACTGCAAAGAAGAGACTATGATAAAGTCAGTTCTAAGCAGTATGTACTATAATTCTGTTGTTTGCTCTTTACATACTCCGGCAGCTTTGCCACTTAGGCACCTGGAGCAAATGTGGAAGTTAGAAATCTTACAGTTTTATACATGTCCAAGTTCTAACTACTCCCTTCAAATACTAGAATAAATTTTTATAAAACAGAGATTTAAGAGACCTTCAGGTAAAACTCAAGATAAAACTTTGGCAACAAAGTATCACAGCCTTAATTTGTGATCAGTAAATACTGTAATGTGTTAAACTTATAAATAAAGGCTTTAGGATTTTAATGTATCTTGTATTTGTCTAAATTACAGTTAGGCATCGCAGGACTTCTTGAGTGGATAAAGAATTATGTTGGAAGTGGATGCAGTACAATACTCAAGGACAAACTTTTTATCTTCATGTGCAGTGGTTTGAGCTTTTCCTGTTTAATCATTTCAACAGCAGTAATTCTTGGAGCTACCTTCACTAATATGGGCTTTAAAAACCCGAATTGTATCTCTGGCTTTTGAAAACGCCTTGTTTCGGTCAGATACCTGCAGACATCACATTTCTGTGCAGTAATAAGCTATGAAGAGAGCCTATATTTCAATAATAAGGGAATACCTCAGCATAAAGAACTGTGTTCTTTAGTCTTCAGAAAGGGGATAAATTCATCTGAATAACCTTAGCAACAGATTTAGTCCTTGCCTGAATTCGGTTGTGTTTCTTGTGGACTTAGCAAGTTTCATTAACTTCTTTACATAATGATTTATATTAAAAGACTAGTACGTTTTACGTTAACATGATTTATTTATTTTAACATTTAACATGATTTGCTGGTTTCAGGTGCTTTACTGACAATTTAAATAATATAAATAAATTTGAATGTTTATTTTATCTTATCACCGCACTCTTGCACCTCTCTGAATTGAGGGTTTGCAGTACACTTGATGCTAGATCTTCCACATATTTTTCATGTATCTTAGTACCATCAAATGTTGACCTGCTTCAAACTCACCTAGCACATGTTCCTCCCTTCCCAAATGAATTGTCAGCTACTTACCTGTCCTTGGAGGATTTTTCAGTCCCTGTGGTGTTCACCTGTCCCTGCACTACAGTGTAAGGGTGACCAGCCAACCTAAAAGCTGCACTCAGCCTTCAGCCTGCACCCAGAAGCAGCCCCTGGCCTTGGCTGTGTTTGTGATCTACTTGAGAACTCTTGCATGCAGATCAGGGCAGTGTCCACATAAAAGCATTAAGTTAGCTTAATGGCATTCTTACCTTCGTTGCAAAGGCTGCCTCCACTTTGTTGCTGCAGTTTAATTGTTGGTTTGTGTCATTAAACATCTTTCATGCTGTGAACCTGTGCCCTGGCTTGCCTCTGTCTTCAAGGAGCGTGGTTCCCTGCCTTACTTGCTGATTTTACACAGTTTTCATTTCCTATCTTCCTCCTTTTACTTTCTGTTTCTCCTTTTTTATTTTTAATAATACCGTGGTGTTGTGCCCTCCAACTGATGAATTTTATTTCCTAGCTTTTTAGAATCCATTACCAGTTTACCACATTTGTTTCTTGTATAGAGATACCAATAAAAGCAGCTGGCAAATAGTTTTCCTTCTGTGCTTCAGATGATGATCTTTTGTAAAGAAGGCTTTAGCTGTTTGATCCCATTGCCTTCACTGTCCCTTAGAGGCACATTTTGATACTAAAGAACAGCCTGAACCTAGTGATTCAGCAGTTTAGTTACATTCATCTCTATTCTGTTTCAAATTACAGTGGGCTTACTGCAGTGTCCCAAATTTGCAAAGATTTGCAGCAGGCTACAAGAAAACAATGTAAATAGAGAAGACTTTTCATTTTTTTTTCCCTCTAGAAAAAAAATACAGGGGTATAACATGCTCCCATATAATTAATACAATTGATAAGAATTTCAGTTCTTTTAGTTATCAGTTGTAGATTCCTCCACAATTCTAACTACTGGATTCAAGTATCAGAGTAGGGAAGATATAAGAATCCCTTGATCTCAGTGACAAAGTGACTCGAGTAAATGAAGAACTCTATTACAAAAATCAGGAAAGCAATCCTGTTTCATTCTCTCGTGTGAAATAACATTTCATAACACCTAAGTGTTTATTTGAAGGTGTTTCTCATTAGCCTGATAATGCCACAAATACATACAGCAATGAAAGCAGTAGTTAATACAAAATTCCAAGGACTAAAAGACACATCACAGAGGGCTGCAAGTGAAGGCTTAATAAAGAAAATGTTAGTATGTAAATATTTTATTTGTAAAGCCAGTTACAAGGAGTTGCATAAGCAACACAAAGACTGCTTTGTATTTGCATATTTTGCTCTTCTGCATTTATTTCTATATGTCTAGTTGAACACAATATCATCATATACAATTTTACATTTTAAAGATGTACAATAACATTGCCCATTTTCAAACGATTTTTTGGCAGAATATTTGTGTGTTTTGTTTTCATTGCTGACTTTGCAGCATGTTTCCTTAGTTTGAGAAAACCCATTCAGTTTCCTTTAATTCTGTAAAGTTTACAGGCTATTCTTAAAATACGAATCACTTCTAAAAGTGCAGTTAAAATCAGGGCTTTAATTTAATAAAAACCCATAAAGATTAAAAACCAGAAGGCTAGATTCTCCTCAGAACATAATTTATAGGGTTTTTTTTATTTGAACTGAGCTATAGTGATTTACCAAATTGAGGATCTGGCTTTCCAATGTAACATTAAGATAAACCTTGCTGTTAAGAATTATTTGTTCAAAGACAGCAGTTCCCTTCAGAGGATAGTAATAATAATGAAGTTTACCTATTCACTTTTAATAACATGTTCACAGAACGAAAAGCCATTCCAGAGAAGCAGACTGAATAATGAAATCTAATGATTCTAAATTGAGGTATATTTATATAATACAGTTCTTTCTGTAGGTCTGTACTTGAAGGAGTAGTGTGAAATGCAAACAAAGTAAACTTACATTCCTGCCACTTTGCTCTACTAGAATTCAATTCTGCAGTCTCCAAGCAGCTAAAAGCAGCCATATGAATTATATTTTTAACTGCTGGCTTTAAATAAAATTTAAAAATAGAAATAAACTTGGAAAGAGTTGCAGCTTATTATGGCCAGCCACCTTTTTAGTGAGTTTCCAGACATTACAATTTTTGAACATTTTTCAGTTGTTTACTTCTAAACTGCTGATTATGAAAACTATTACTCCTGTTCTTAAAAATATCAGAATTCTTAAATGAGATTAAACTTTCTGGTGAATGATGAATCAGTCCTTCTCTTAAATTTGTATTGCAATGCTCTGTTCAGGTTGGCAAATACTAAAAGGGAATTTTTGTGTGAGGATAAGAAACACTAATTGGTTAGTTCATTTTGAACAACAAAATTTGGAAGAAATATTCTCTATAATAGTTTCTTTATGGGCATTGCTTTCATTTACTTACTAATTCTGTGATATTTCTCTAAGTGATTTCTCTATTGATTTGATATTCCCTATTCTCTCCACTGTGTATGTACCTCACTCCCACTCAAATAAAATATTTTCAAGTAGGAAGATAGGCTGAAGAATTGAGGATTTTATCACCTTTAAAATTTTATCACCTTTAAAATTTTACCTTTATATCTTATGTGTCTTTGTATCTTATCTTTGGAACAAGGATAAGATATAAACAAACTTGATAACAAAACAGAAAGAGGCAAGACTAAACTGCCTCATGTACCTTTTGTTACAAAGGGGTGTTTTAGCACAAAGGCTGTGTGAGCCTTGTTATATCCCTTGAAGTCTGGGTCACAGAAACTACTGAACTTTCAACACTGGTTCAGAATTGAGTACAAATGCTGCATTCAGATGCAGCAGCAACAACTACTTATTAATGGATTTTATTTTTTCAGGATCAAAGCTGCATCTGTCCCCTGAGCTGGGGCATCCATTTGTTTGTTTTACTTTGCTGTAAAGGATTTTAGTAGGAGAATATGCAAAATAATTGTTCAAACCTCTTGTGAAGAAAAAAGCAAAGAACATACATATTCTTTGAAAAAATATGTTTGAAGGCAAATGAGCTCTACAAAAATAAGTTTTGACTGCTTCACCAGTGAGGCTAATAGTAACGCGTCTTCAACCTTGTGTAAGAGAGTACTTTGGAATTTCATATCTTAGGAAAAGAATTATTATCCTGTCCAATAAATAATTATGGAAATGCACAAAGTAAGGAATAATTATGTACAGCATTGATAAAACAACCACCAGGTTGGCTTAATGAAATATGACAGCAGATATTACCTTTCTTTAGTGTTATGTCTTAAAATTAGTAATAGCTTGTTCTGCTTAGATCTTTACTCACACAATTGCACAGTTTCCTTTCTTTGGATTATTTCTTTAGGCCACAGGCCACTTCCATTCTTCATCTGGTGAAAAAATGTCATTCCAGACTCTGTAAGACTTTATATCATGTGGATCCTTGCCGCCTTGAAGGTATTTCAACCTGCTAGAAACACAGCCTCATCAGAGTCCTTGCCACTGTCTTCACTAGGCAAGCAGCCACCCCCACTAGGGGACCTACAGCTTAAGTCCTCCACACCAGACTCCTGATCACTGTTGGCTGAGAGGTCAGGATCAGAGCTTTTCAGGTTATCCTGTGTCAAAATCAGGGCAGAATCTTCATCCCCTTGAGAAGGGCTCCGGGATGGGAATGATTTCAGATCATTGCTATACTCCTGGGGAGTGTTAGCTAAGCTGTTGTTGGAAGTATAGAGTCCAAACTGTTTGCTTCGGTCCTGTTGCTTACTCTTGACTTTGTTATTACCTGATTGTGATTTCTGAAGATTTGCCAATCTCTGAAATAAAGAAAACGGGATGTATCATGTGGACAAATTTAGGGCCCAGAAATCCTCTTGTATGTCCTTGCTTTTTTTCTTTTTAAATAAACTTTCAGAGCCCAACCCACCCTTTAAAACTGACTATTTGCTTTTATGGAGTATGAGAAGAGAGCAGTTTTTCAAAACCAATGCTGAATTACAGCATTCTTTTGAGCTGTAATTCCCTCTGAGTTACAGAAGGATTAAATTTACCTTTAGTAGTACTTGCATACCAACACAGGTAAAATTTCATCCTTAAAGAAAAAAGTCCACTTTTGTGTCTTAAATGCAAAACATTCACAATAATTT
Source organism: Brachypodius melanocephalos (assembly GCA_013398615.1). NCBI lineage: Eukaryota > Metazoa > Chordata > Aves > Passeriformes > Pycnonotidae > Brachypodius > Brachypodius melanocephalos. The sequence goes on from VZSR01003049.1 coordinate 8,458,346, forward strand.
ATCTGAGAACAAAGATGATGGCTGAACATCCTCATTCCAGAAAAGGATGTAGCGTGCAGGGGACTCTGCAACATATGAACCTGGGTTTCATTTATCATCAGTTACCAAGTCTGGGGTATCAAGCTCAGTTGTTTATTACCTCTTGTAAGACTTCCAGCTCTTCTTCCAGCTGCTGAGTTTCTTCCTTCACTGCCATCAGATAATCAGTAACTGACTGTCGAGGATGCAGCCCCTTTTCAAAGCGGTTGTACATACCACTCCAGAACCTGGAATTGATGGCAAGGTCGGTGTCCATTTATCATGAGGCTACATCACCAAATGGAATTTTCCCGTTTGGTGAAGTAGCCTCATGAGACTTAAATGCGCTTTTTTTTTTCTTTTTTTCTCAGGCACATATTGTCCTAAATGATCTATCCATGCTTGTTCATCATTAGAGTGCATACGTATAAGTTCATAGACTATTTAGCAAAGTTCATGGTTCATTTGCATTTCCTCCATCCTGAAGGTGCAACTCATAGGCAGCTGGACATAGGCAGCTCAAACTAATTCTGATACACAATAGAAAGAAAGGTGTATGTATGTTAGATCACAACTGAGAAAGGCTCCCTGAATGCAAAATTTTGTAGGCTTTTTTTTGATATTATTTACTTGTTCGACACTATGGGCTGTAGAGCAATGGTGCCTATAAAACAGCCAATGGTAAAGACAGTTTTTCATATTCATAGGTCTTAATTGTTATTCAACTTCCCATGAACTCAGCTTTGAAATCCTGTATTACTCTGTTGCTCCTCCTGCCTTGCCGGCAGTAGGGCCACAGTGTAACCAGTTCACCAGACAGGTTAAGTAGCTGAGCCCTGCTGTCCACTCCAGCTGTCTGGCCTAGTAGCTGACAGATATTTTGGGAGCACGTGCATGCTGCTTGGTGGCTTATTATTCCTATCCCAATAGTATACCATTTAAATCACATTCCCCCGAAGTTTATCATCTGATAGCTCATGCTTGGAAATCTTTACGCACCCATGTAATTAGATTATGATCAACAGGATTACTTAGCCATTGGAGGATCTGCTGTATCAGTACTTCTTTTATAAATCTCACTATCCTAAAGAAGATGATTAATGACTATTTTTAAATTATTTTAAAGTGGATGTGACCTGGTATAGTAGATATGAAAGAATTCAATTTCTGTCATTTTGGATTTTTATTGACTTTTTAACAGGTGCTATTACTTGCAACTGGAAAACAAACGGATCCATTTTTCTTAAATGACAGTTTTAATGAATTTCTATTGAAGTTCTCCTGAAGTTTGTTAAGACTAATGGCATTAATTAACGTAGAATGTCAATATTAACATTTCAAAATGAGGTATTTTTTGATGTTTTGAAAACATATCAGGAAAAATTTAATTTCATTTTACCTGATATAACAACATAGGGAAAGTCTGGGTGTTTTTTTACAAAATACTTGTTTTAGCAATGAAATCATATGATTTCTTTAAAGGATTCTTTTTACTTTTGACACCAATTGATCCAAACTAACGTCACAAAATCTTGGAATGGAAGAAGTTAGAGCAACTATAAAGACAGACAAGAACAGGACTGAAAGAGGCATTTCTCAGTGGAAGGAGTGAGTAACCATGAAATTAGGACACAGAACTATCAATATAGCTTTAATCTTAAGCTTCTTTTCAGACTAATACTCTGTTGTGGAATGGTGCAGAGGTGTTGGCTAACTATGAGCACACAAGGAACAAACAGTCTGCATCTCAGACTGAATTTACTCTCTAAAAACAAGAACAAGATAGAACAAGAAATACTTATATACAAAGGCATTCTGTTCTGTGCTAACCCATGCTACAATCCCCAGCAGTAAGTGATACTACCTACTTGTACAAGAAGTTGCATGGAGCTATCTGTGGGTGCAGGGTCCCTTGGCTTTGACTGTGGTCTGACCTGTATAAAGGATTCAGGTAATCGGCACGATTTTTCCACAAATGAGCCCACAATGAATATGTTCTTTCTTTGATTCTGAAAAACAGTATGTTAAATAAAAATATATTAAAGCCTCTATTACAATTCAGGGATAGCTGAAGCTTACATGCAGCATTCTTGTCCTCTGTACTTCCAGTTTACAATCAGCCTCCTTAACAGAATTAGACTTAAGTTACAAGCATAGAGAAATAAGAGACCCATATTCCCGTGCTGGTCACTAAAAGGAAAATCTGATCCATTTCCCATAAAGCAAAACCAGCTAGAGCGGGTAAGTGGAGAGACTGGTTCCTTTGGGAGGTGGAGAGGATCTTTGCTTTCAGACTGATCTCTGCACCAAAGGGACCCCCACATTTAAAAGCACTCCTATCCCACTGAGCTGCAATTTCTTACACAGTTAGGTCTTGGGATGTGGTGATCTGTGAAGGTTTTGATTTTAAATGGGCTGTGGCACTGTGGCTGCTCTGCATTCGAGCAGTGAAAGGGACCAAATGGCAGCAGCCAGCAATAACCAGCACCTGCCTCTCATTGCTACTGCTGACATGATCAGGCTGTCTGAGAAAAGCAATGGATATCATCGTGTATTGAGGACTCAGGAAGCAGATGCAAACATGAGCACTGCCAGGAATGATGATGCTGTCTTTGTTTGGGCCTCAGGGCAGGTAGATTAATTCATAATTGCCTTGGGGCCAGACAGCAGAAGGACAGTCTGCTGACTCAGTCCTAAGGAGGACTACCAGACAAAAAGGCTGTTCATAAGAAAGTACCTAAGAGAGCAGGACTAAAATGTCCTGACATGAGATCCAAAGACAGGTTAAAACACAGAGGAGCATTAACTCTTAAACTGAGAACTTAACCAGAGTTATAATAATTTTATCATTTTAGAGTTACAAGGCCAGCTTGCCTTGTATTTTGTCAGGGCTGCAGTAAAGGCAGGCCCACATGGCTGAAGGCATAATGCTCTTGTCAATTTTCACTTATCTCTGTCACACATGCCATGGATTATGCTCCCAGCAGAGCCACACTGCAGAGGATCAACTTTTTTTGGTATTAATCTGTGTTGCCAGAAGACAACAGGCACCCTGTGCCTTATGAAACACATACAAGCAGACTGGAGAATGTCTGACTGCTCAATACACCACCAGCCACAGACCCCATGCATAAATACTCTACAAAAGAAAACATTTTCATACTTCAGCTCTCTTCTCTCCTTCTGGCTGTTACACAGGAAATTCCCAAACTGGCAAGAATAGATGTGGTGCTGTATGTGGATGAGGAATCTTTCATTGAATTCAAAGGCACAAGGAAACTGTTCCATTAACTGCCAAACACATTCAATGAACTGGTCAATAACAGGTGATATCTCCTTTGGATCTCCATCTAAATTGCCATACCTGAAAAAAGGTAAGATACATCCAATTATAGCCTGAATTCCTGTAAGAAAACTGAATTAACTCTAAGGGAAACAAACCCTTCACTTTTAGTGTGCAAGTTACATCTTAGGCATTCATTTCTAAAATCTCAACTACTACTATATTTTTACTTACAAAAATGATGCAAGAGTTATGAAGTAGAATGGAGGCAGAATGACAAAAAAAGAGCCTCTTTTATTGTGTGTCTGGTTACGTTACAGCTACAAAAGGCTGGGTGCTGCATAGCCATGTTTTAATGCTATCAGTATAAATTGTACCCCAGTAACATACATGAGTTATCAGAAGAATGGCACCAATGACTTAATGACAAAAGTGTGTCCTAAGACAGTCTCTAAATAGTAGATTATTCCCCAAACAAGAAAACTGAGCAGGAGAGCTACACTATAACCTCAGCAGAAAACAGATTAAAGCTGCCCTCTCTTGGTGAAATTCCTAGAAGTGGGTAATGTTTACATGCTACTGACAAGTGAACATGAAACTTTCTGTGTATAAAAATGCCTCTTGGAACCACTTGCAATGAAGAAAAGGAGCCTGAAAATAAAAAACACGTAGAAGTAAGAAATATTTTGTAAGTCTACATAATAGGAAGAAGCATTTTCAATCAAATATTCTGCTGGGGGGGGGAAGGTTGGGGAGTGTATGTGCATTTATATGTACACATGCCAAGAGAGTAGAATTTCATAAACATCTAAAATTGAAACTTCTACTACCATCAAAGAAAATACAGCAATATTGCACAGAAAACCAAAGCTACCAGTGGTTATTGCATTTCATAATACCTTTTACCACTGATAATCATAAACAACTAAAAAAACATATCTAACTGAACAACAACTATAAACAACAGTATCATATTAAATGTAGTAATTCCTACTGGAATTTCCCAGGTGCTGTGAAGATGCATAGATTTTCTGACTTTGTTCATTTTTTAAACTGTAACAAATTTATGTTCAAATCAAGCAATATAATGTAGTTAAACCCCAATATAAAAATTGGATTTTAAATTTTTACAAAAAATAGAAGTAAAGTCATGAAAGAAAGAAAATGTGAAAATGTATCCATGTTTAAATATTTTAAATTCTTGAAACATTTTCATTACATTATAGCATTTACGTTGGATCGATGTTCAAAATAACTTGTCCAAAGAAATGATTTTCCACTTTGCCTGACATTTCTGAGCAGATCTTGCTGGTTTTTTTTAGAACAGACTGTAACAGGAAGAGTATATTTTATGTAATAGATAACTCACAGACATGCCTAAGGTTAAGTACTGCCTTGAAAGATGTAGAAGTCCCTTTGATGAACAGGGACTTCTGTGGGGGGCCCTGGCATGACTTGATCTGCTGGAGTCCAAAGGGAATTTGCAAGCCAAATACACACTACTCACATGGACCTCTCAATTCTCATTGCAACTGCAAGACCAGCATGCAGGATTCCCCTTAGGAGTTCTGGAGTCCATATGTAGAAATATTTCACTCTGACTTTTCCAGGCAGCTAAATTATATAGCTGGAGAAAGGGGTATGGCAGTTTCCTGGGGCATTCTGTTGCTATGTTTGGTAAGGCAGCAAAGAAGTAGAACTGGAATGGCAGCAGATAGACTACATAAACATATACATGTAGAGAGAGGAAAACCTTAGCATTGCCTTACCTGTGGTTAAATTTGTGACCAAAGGAAACCCAGTCTTTTTCAATTAACACCTAAAATGAGAATATTGCATTCAATGTTGTGGAGTGGAGCTGACATGTTGAAGCAGGCAGAAGGGTGGTGTAAATAAGCAGTGTTGGAATCCCAGTTAATTCTTAGAATAAGCAGAAAGGTGGCAAGCAAGAACAGTGTAAGCAAAAAATACTAGAATCATAAATAATTTTCAAAAGTAGCAGAAAATTATAATGAGGAATGAGCACTGCTTGCCAGCACTCTTCATGGATGCAGAGAGGGTGCCAGTATTGCAGCACAACTTCAAATATCTTGTTTCATTGCTTTCTAAAATAGAACTTATAAATGGATCAAACATCTTTTGAACATGTGACCAGTAACTTGATAACCACTTCTAGATGCTTTACTACTGCTGATTGATCTGGGAAAGGAACAGATTTTCCAATATAGCTGCTCATTGCAATCTAATGTCTAGAAAAGACACATTTCTGATACTCAAAATTAAAATGTTACTGCAAATGAATACAAATTCTTGCTTGCACAAAAGCTCTTTGGGGGCTGTGAGAAAGTTTATTGGTCACAGGAAAAACCACCAAACATAGCTGACCAACTGATCCCCACCTTGAATAACGCTTCATAGAGAAATTGGGAACTTTATAACATAAACATATAGAAGCCTTCCTTCCTACTTTAAAAAACCAAGACAAAGCAAGGGTGTATCTTAGGACAGTTTATTTCCTATCAAAAAGACACTCATCTTAAGTGATGCCATACTTCATTTACTCTGTGAATGAACCTGCTTACCATGAATCCCTTCATAGTTCTGTAATATGGATCCAATAGAAGGCTTGCTACAGAGCAAACCTGGGCTGTCCTATCCCAGCCATCAGAGCAGTGAACAAGCACACTCACACCTTCCTCAGCCACAGCCTAAGGATACAGAAAAAGTCAGAAAGTTCACAAGCAGGGAGGAAGACAACGATAAGGGAGAAACAGTGAGACAAGAGCCATATAGAGGGTATTAATTTGGGAACTGCGAAAGCTCACTCAGTTTTTGCTCTACCATAGAGTTTTTAAATAAAGTCGAGTGTTACTCATCTCATTTGAAAAATCAGTGTTGTTCCTCTAATTTGAAAAGTTTTAATTCACCCCAGGCCATGCAATATGGTGGTTGAGAATTACCAGCTTACGTCCCACTAGACAAAGATGTGGGATTCCTTTCAGTTAAAATACATCAATCTGTCAGAGCAGACAACTACCTACAGCAGATTCAGATGCTCCAACACATCTCATGCCACTTACATTGCCACTGAAAGAATAGCCATACTTGCAATATGGCTCTAAATTTTTCATTGTGATGGTAATGTCATTAAAGGCAATGTCTGCTTCCCATGCCATCACTAGCCTGGACATTATTGCAGCACACTGCATTGCACTGATGACATGCTGTAAAGGCTTGTGGGGAAGCCTGTGCTAGTGGGAAACTTCCATCTCTAATAAGCAGGATTTTATCACTATCTTTAATGTAATAACTGGGGAGAGAAGTTTCCATTTTATATATAAACACATAAAGAAGAAATTGTACTGAGGTCTCCAGAGTCTGGTGTTGTATTATTTTTAGAACTTGAGGGTTGGTGGTTGTTTTTTTAATTCTAAGGGTTTTGGCCTTTGTCATTTCTAAAGAGAATTACATTTAGGAAGTAGAAAATAAAGTAGGTTAGGAAAAATACTGTTAGGAAAAAAAAACCATTTAGGTTAATTTTGGACCTAAGAGGGAATGAGTAATAATAATAGATTATCTATGTTTATCTCAAGAGACAAACAAATTCTACCAAAATAGAACCCCTGTGGGCAGAAGACCAAGAATGGAGAACTGAAAACCATGCAAATAAAAATGGGTCAAAACGCATGTCTGAGAAGGCTAGCAAGCATATGCACAAAGGATACTAAGACTAGCCACTGGGGAAAAACTGGCAAAGCTAATGTAAATTACTTTATTTCTATGAGCTAATGAAAAGTAGTAGGGCTGGGAGTAATAATAAGTGTATTTATTGCACAGTTGCTGTTCAGGTAAGAAGCTACAGTTACCTACTGAGAAGGAAGAAGTGATGAAAGAGAAACAAGCAGTTAGTGAGGAGGGAAACCCATGAAGTTTTATCTGTACAGTTGCGTACAGTAGGTCACGTGAATAAATAGACCAATAAGAAATTGTAATCACAGAACTAAGAACTGAAGTAGTAAAAGGCAGAACACAAGGTAGAGGGTATCAAAATTAAAGCTACTGCTGGCAGATGACAAATGTCTATGTTACTTTGGAGGTGAGTAGGGGAAGTAACTTCTTATTAAAGCCAAAACTCTTTTCTGGAAGAGTTCTCAAGTATATAAAAGTAGAAGCTGCTAGAGAGTTTGGCCATGGTAGTACACAGGAGTTGGTTCAAGAGGTGAATTTGGTTGGTTGCCTGATAACTCGGAGGGGATAACGCAGTAGGTATATATTATGTATAACGTAATGTATTCCACATTATATATAGCTATATGTATATATTACAACTACCACTTCCACAAAGAAAATATCCAGAAACCCATGGAGGAGGCAGGGCAAATAGGAAAGGAAACAGTAACAATCACTGTAGGGGAGTAAAGTAAGGACATTCTAATATCTGACAAATCAAGACACAAGGCACTTCAGTGCAAAAGAACACAAGCTTTTGTTTACTGGTTAGAAAAATGTCAACACAACAGCACCTCAGAATCACCTCTCCTCATACACAGAGCAGTGCAAGATGGGCTTTTTTTCAGGTATAACATCATTGAAGAGATAACAGAAGTTACCCATAAGCAGAGAATTTGCTTCTCATTTTCTGTATCTGGTTACTCCAAGTTTTGTTCTCATTTTACACACTTTACCTTTGCAATAAAAATGCCAGCATCCATAATGGCTTTGATGTGTTTCAGCCAGCCAGAATTTTCTAAACCCCACAGAAAGTCACTCATTGAAGGTGATTTCAGCTCACAAACTGCAAAATAAGGTAAATTTTAAATGTATAGTAATTAGAATCTCTTAAGCTTCATTGACTGTTCAGCCTTGGCATGATCTCTTCTTCAGATATCTGCTGTGTAAAACAGGCATCTTTTGAAAAGAAGAACTACTTCACAGTCAAATGTAACCTTTGAGAAACATACATTTGAGAAATGGAGTTGGGTCAAATTTCACCCAATATGTTGATTTAATTTAAAAAGAGAAGCTGTTATAAAGCCTATTGCAAACGAATCCAAATCCATCCTTCTGTGAAGCACGTATTGTCCAAGATTTGTTTTTGGAGTGAAGTTTTCAAACCCCTGGGAGGAGTTAATGTATTTAATGATGAAGGCTTGGAAACAAAAAGCATTTGATTTCTGCTGTTGGACAAGCACACAGACACCTAAATGGTACCACTGCCTCCTACTCCCAGCATTACCACAGATGGTGGTGGTAGTTGAGTTAAAGTGGTTCACTCCACATTTCTCCATTTCTAAAATAAACATTATTTGACTCCTTCACTTGGAGTCAAAAAGTATTCTGATGGTGAGGACAACAAGACATAATCCATCAAGGAAAATATTTTCCTGAAAATCTTCCAAGCTCTATTCCACATTTCAAGACAAAAATTACAATCGGTCAGTTTTTACTCTAAGTTTCTATTCTGCTGTATCCAAGTATATATATTTTTAATAATAAAGAGTAATAAAGAGTGGCATCAGAAGAAAAAAAGCAATCAGAATCTAAATAAGGTACCTCAATCCAGCACAAATACTTAGTGAAATTTGGTGCAATCTATTTTCAACAGTAAGATGCTAAATTCACCTCATAAATAGACTACATCTTTATTTTGATCCATGTAGATTTATACTGTCTTTTAAGGAAAAAATATATTAGCCACTGAAATTAATTTTCAGAGTACAGTAAAAAACATCATGGCTTTTACTGAGTTAATGTATGATCTGTCAATTACTGATGTCTTAGTAAGTCTCTCATGCTCTGGAAGTCTTAAAAGACTGAGTTATTTATGACCATTATGGCCCCTGGCATAGCTTTATTTTCCTTCAGTGTAATTGAAATTTAATTTTACAAGCCAAAGACAGAGCTTATACCATATTTGAACTATCTGACAATCCTAACTCCATTTAGTTCAGAAGCAAAATGGCCTAATGTGTCCATACAAAGTCTTGCAATGTTTATGTGTAAGGCCCCTTCCAGATGGTTATTTTAAAAGTAATTTTTGGAGGATATTTATAAAGATGCAGAGATAGCAGCACTGAAAGCAAACAGCTTTTCACATGATTAATGTTCCTGTACAGATGGAAGCATGACCAATTAGTGGCTGAATTCTGGCTGAAGCTGCTGTCTCTGTTTACAAAAGCTCAAGGTAAGGCTGAAACAGTGCTTTGCTCATTCCCACTCCCAAATTGGAGTCAATATTTACTGACCACTTCACTGAGCAAAGTTCATACTGTCCTAAATGCATACACTGTATCTTTCACATGACTTTGGCAACCGATCTGGACCTTCACACTGAGTTCAATTATGAATTCAATTATTAGGCTTATCCTAGTGGGGAAAGGCATTTCCATCTCAGCAGAAAAGGTACCAAAATCTTTGAGAAATATGGCCTGCCTCATGCACAGTGTATGCACAGGAAAATCAAGAGCCAGTGGGCAGATCTCTGAGAATTCCAGCAATGTGCCCATGTCCCAGGATGGGAGGAAGAAACAGGACACGTGTTGGAAACTGACTCTTCCACCAGCAAAAGTACCAGGGGGTATGCTGGACTAGCCCCCCATTTCTGGCAGGACAGCCATAAGCAGAGGAAGGAATAGTTGCTGTGGGCCCAACCCACAGGTTTCCCTACTGGCTGATCTGTCACAGAAGTCCAAGGATCAGAGGGCTGCTCCTCCATCAGCAAGTGCTGCTCCTGCTCTGAGGGGAGGAGAAGCTCATATTTGCTGTTTAAATACAGACAGGGAGCACGTGGGGCCATCAGCTCAGTGCACAGCACACAGGAGTCAGGTCTCAGCTGGATGTGCAGCACAGCCCACCCCACCCCAAACGCCAAACAGCAGCCTCAGGCAGACCTTGGATCTTTATCAAGAAAAGGCTCTGTGTAATGTCCTTCTGCTGTTCAAAATTATTTCAAGGAGGTTTGTGCATAGGATCAAAATTATCTCAAGGTTCTTAGCACAGACCCATCTATAAATGGAGAAAAATAAAAATCCACACTAAAAGGCAGTACTTTTTTTTTTTTTTCTGAAAGGAAATTCCATCATGTTGAAATGCCTTTTACTTCAGCAGTACAGTCAAATCTCAACAGTTTTTGCATATTCTGAAAAAAAAATTAATCTCAAAATTTAATCATTTTATAATTTGCCAAAAATCAACATTATACCAGGGTAAGTATATATTAAAATAAGATATATTGGCTTGAAATAAAGTCAGTAAAATCAGAAAGCTGAAACTAATTTTTTACCTACTCAAATAAAATATTTTTATAAGTATAAATTTATTTCTTCAGCTTTAAAAAAAAATTATTATTATATGTATATTATAATGATATTCATTTCAATTCATAATTGAAATGAATACATTCCTAATGTAAGTGCATTTTCTAATGGAAAACTAAAATTTATCTACATTTGCATGCACTCAGTGGGAGACAGATGATGAGTAAAAGACCATGGGCAGAGCATCAAATCAAGAAAAAAATAGACAAAGCTGATTTGGGAGGTGATGGAAGTTGTTGATGTACATGAAGTAAATACAGAGACACGACAGAGTGAGCACTCTTTCCTATTTGCTTTTTAAAAATCAACAAGCCATTGAGGGTCAAGGATGGCTTATTTATCCTTGTTCTTTTCCCAGATGACCTCTAAACAGTTATGTACTGCAAATATGAAATGGCAGAACAGCTTTGCTGGTTTATATACTGCTAAGTATTTGTAAGGCAATTGTTATTAATTCCCATGGAATATTGAACGTGATGAATTGTTACACCCATTGACTCTGAATTTCATTACTAGACCTGATGTGATATGTTCTTAACAGGGCATGAATAAGTTTCTGCTAAAATTCACAGTCTAAGATGCATGATTTATATGAAAATCACTTCATAGTTTTTCTGAGCTTTAAAAAAAAATCAATCTGTATTTTTCATTTGCCTCGAAGTCAGCTATAAGGGGGTTCTTTTTCATTTCACCATCAAAATGTAAATTTTAAAAAAAGACATAGTAGCAGCAAGGTGCATGTAATTAAAATTAATTTTATCATGAAATGATATCTGGATTTCAGCCAGGAAACAAGTTGTTTTCACAATTAAGAAATCACGAACCAGTATTAGCCATGATGCTCCATTGCACAAGTCCCATTAGCCAGCAGGCAGCTGCATGCAGCTGCAACAGATAAAGCTTAGATGAAGTAAGTATGGAAAGTCCATACTCTTTTTCACTGCTGCTGCTTCCAGAGCAGCTATTCTTATTTCTTTGACAGAAGGATCAATTCAGTTTCCAATGAAGAGGAATATTACCTTCAAGCATTTTCTGCAGACTATTTCTCATAACATGGATGTTCTCAATGCCTATGAACTGAAACTTGATGTTGGAGTAGTTGTCTTCATTTTCATATCCCTTCCCTGCTGCTCTGTTTGCCATTGCGTTGAGCTGAAAAACATAGGGAAAATTAGATGAAAACCAGTAGCAGAATCTTTTCAAAACAAACCTTGTGGTCTACAGCAATAAATCAGAGGGGTTTAAGTCAGGCACAAATAGGAAGCATTTGTCACAATGTCAAGACAAGGGGCTGTCAATCAGGTATCTGTTTACAGCCTATTGCAGGGCTCTGGGTTGCTGAGCCTCTGATATCCCTATTTCACATGCTTTGAGTGAAACTTCCTTAGTGAGGCTAAACACAAACCCCCCACAGCTTAGGCAGGATTCCTCGGCAAGAGCATAAAGGTTTTAATTGTAAACAGCTGTTTTGATTTTATGCTGGATCAGCATTGTGTTTACTAGCAGAGCGTACCCAGGAGGTGGCAGTGTCTCATCTGCCATGCCACCGGTTCACAGCGTGCACACACTGCAGCATTGCCCCAGACTGTGTTTTACTGCTCAAACCATCCAAAAACTGATGCAGCTTACTTCTTTTAAGCTTGCAATAATGAAGAGAGAGCTGGAGTAGTTTTTCCTGATTTTATAGTAACTTGGCTCTTGTTATGTAAGACTACGAAATATTTGAATCGACAACATTACCACAAGTATTTTCATCTGCAATGCAGTGCTACCAAAGGAGCTGCTGTGCTTCAGCAAAAAGACTTTCAGCTGGAAGCTGAAGTTTTGTCTTCCAATCTGTCATTTGCTTCCTGGCATGGGAAAGTTACTAAATACTTTAGTTCAGTTTTCCCAAGCATAAAATTAAGGGTGGGATTAAATGTTTATTTTCCCCCCTTTTGGAACCTTGGGTGGGAAGGAAAACTGTCTGCCAAGCTCCTTATGCAAATTTTTGATCTTTGGGCTGAAAACTAGAGCTGATAAAAATTAATTAAGTACTTTTACATTTTCTTTCATAAGTCTTTTTAACTAACTTCTTCTTTTATTAAGTACCTATCTACTTTTTTTTTCTAAATTTCCTATAGCAAAATCTCACTGTGCAATGGAAAGAAATTGTCTTTTTGCATAAAGTCCATGCTTTTCTGTGAAATACATACTGTAGGGCTGGGAGACCTTCAAACTTCCTAAGAAATATGAAGGCTCTGAGAGTGACAAAGCAGCTCAAGTGGCAGGACCTCCATGCCTCCGAGCACAACTAACTGCTTCTGCTCAGGAAAGATTTAAGAAATAAATAATAAAGAATATAGACCTTATGAAGCATCAATTGGACAAAAAGTGACTCATCTTCATTTCAGTAAGAGCCAACGCTCATGAAAAAGTAAAAAAGTCTCTCTTAGGCATTGCCTAGGGGACAAGAGGCTATGCAGATAATTCTGTCTCCAGTTTATTTCCCAATAGTGCAGGCAGTACTATTGGTTCACTGCTTCTGTGGTCACATCTAAAAAATATACTTTAGTGCCTAGCAAATGGTATCATGGGATATACAAGAATGTCTCCTTTTCTGACCTCTTCCACCCCAAACACACATACCCCCAATATTCAATTTTCATTTGGAGCCAATACACACAATTGGGGACTGATTGCCTGATGCCATCGTCCCTCCAGCCAAGATGAAGAAGCCTTGCTTTTTTACGTTATATGTCAAAGTAGGTTTCCAAGGACCAAACCTGATATCTTAACTTTCAAAGGAAAGAGCTAAAAATTTACATTTGTGGACCACCACCAGGAATTGAAACATTGCATGAATTCCATGACACAACAGAAGGAATCACATTCTGGATAGGAACATGGGCAAAACACCAACGTTTTTGATTTATATGAATCTTGGGCAAAATTCCTTTTAACTTGTAGTATGCAATTCAGAGAAGAGCACAAACAAAAAACCCCATTCTTGTCTATCTACTGATGTTTTGACTATCAATGGACAATTTAAAAGATACAATAAAAAAGCTTGTGAACAGCATGTCAGTTAAGGACAGAGTCCTCTGTGTGACTTGCTACAAAGATATAAATTATCTGCTGAATTGTAATCTTTCTCTTTTGAAGTTGACATCAGTGTTCTTGTATAAACAAAATGAGGCAGTGTCTCTCTGCAGTAGCCTGTAGCTTCAGAAAGATCTGTACACATGAATCTCAGCCACCACAAACCCCTGAAACCCTAAATTAAAAACATCTATCCTCTAACTAACCTAGTACTCAGCACATAAATACCATTAACTGTTCCTGCAGCAGAGCAATTTTATCACAAATATCCATTCTTAAAGGGCAATCTGAAATATCTCTCTTTGAAAGTACATAAATACAAGGTTAAATTTGCAAGGCTTTCTAACACTCATTTATTTTAAATACTGTCAGTTGCCAAACTTTGCAGCTGCCACAATATTTACTAACAAGTTTTCCACATCATCTACCAAAATTCCATCTGTTGCTCTTAAAGCAGTTGCTGTGAATTCTGTGAATGCTGTGAATGCTGTGCATTTCCCTGATTAATCTCAGTGAATATGAGGACACAGCCCCTAAAGGTAAAAGACGCCACTTGCAAGACTTCCTGAAACTTTCCTTGATCTGGTGGATAACCAAGTCAAGTCTTGTTATAAAGATTATAGAACTAATGTGTTTTAGTCATAAACAGTAAGTCTACATTAGCTTCTGTGATCACATAGAGGAATGACAGTGGCTTAATTAAAGTTGTATTTGGTCATCCTGACATATCCACACAAAGTGGAAACAAAGCTTTCTTCCACGGACAAGTCTTTTGTTTTGAAAATTATCAAGTGCAATGAGGGAAGAGCCCTTGGGAATGTTGAATTGAAGGATCCATCAACATTCATGATCTTTGCATGGTTCTTTTGAAAAATGAGGCGTTGTTTTTAGCCACCTATGGGAATGGGAAGCCTTCCACTAGACTTGATATCTTATCATTACATTTGTTAAAGATTCCCTGAGGAATTCCAGGAACTGCTTCCACCAATATCTATCCCTTGCTATATACTACAGATTTATAAATGCTTTATCAGGTGCAAAATGCTGTATTTGGCATCTGAGATCACAGGAGATGCACATTTTTGCAGCCCAGAGAGGAGTAGGAATCTAAAATTACAAATATCTTTACATCAAAACCTTTTTTTTTACAGAGAAGTTCAGTGAAAACAGTTTTCATCTCCTGACTAGCTCCTGAAGAAGCCAGCATTGCTGGAAATATGCTGGTGTTCATGGCTAAGTGAGCCAATTTCATTCTCTCAACACCCTCCACAAAGTATGGGCTCTTTTCACTGCACACAAAAGGTTTCTCAAAGTAATTTACCAGAAAAAAATTAAAGGACAGCTCCTTCTGTTAATACCTGGTAAAACATTATTAACAGCCAAGTCAGTAAGTCATTAGCAAAAAATCCTATCAGTCAAAGACTGCCTTAAACAGGGAAGAGTAACCATACTATCAGACAGGAAACAAGCTAAACTATTATTACACATAGAAAACTGTTAAACAAGCATTATTTATGCAGCTAGGTCTGTACTCCATGTCTAATGCCCTTTCTGAACACAATGGTATCCATCCTTTCCTAGTGCTCATCACAATTCACTTGCTTCAGGACCACAAGTAAGCTGGTAGCATCTTTGTCTTCCCAATAAAAAAGAGGGAACTGAAGGTCAAAGTAGTTAACAGATTGTACAGCCCTTGGTGTGACTTGGGTCAGTGAGACATGCCAAAGCCCTCATTTTCTGGCTACTGCTTCCCATTAGAGCTGTGAGCACTCACAGCACCTTCCCACCAACAACCATGTCTTCAGTCACCAGCCATGCAGGTTCCCTGTATCTGCTCCAGCTCTGCCAGGTTTGCCCTTCCTCACCCCATTTCTCATGTTTCTCAGTTTTACCTACCTTGCCCTTTCAGACCTTGTCTTCTAATCTCAGGATGCTGAAACACATTCCTTGTTCCTTTTCCTCAAACATTTATTCTCATTTTTCCTTTTCCCATGCTGTAGCTAATCCTATACCTATAAGGGATTCGGTGGAGTTTTGCCTCTTTAGTTTCTTTTTTTCAGAGGCTTTGGTAACTTCAAGAGGAAAGTTCCTGATAGTGTAAGAAAGAACATATCCCTACTCTCACCTCCAGATACTGAAGTTGATCTAGTCTTTATCACCTTGAGCTGTTTGCTAGCATGGCAATCTGGACACGTTTTTTTAACTTCCAACCTCTTCATTATTGAGTTTCTATATTTCTCTGTAGCATATTTTTTTCCAAAAGCTTTTATCTTGACCAGAGGTTTTTAATAGTTTATAGTTTTGGCATCTGATGTCAGTGTTTATCATATTTCAGATTATCTCTCAAAACCACAAAAGTGCTGGAGATATTTAAGGGTTTCTTCCATTTCTGTGATCTCAGTAACTTGTCTTTCCTTGGCCTTGTGCAGTTATCATTAGAGTTTTCTCACTTCCAGGAGAAATCATGCATGGAAAATTACAGTATAAGCAGGTAGAAGTTTGCAAGATTACAAACAACTGTAAATACATCTTATAATGGGAATTATTTTTGCCAGTCTCATCAGAAATATACTTACTTGATAGGTACTTTGTGTGTGTAAACAGTTACAACTACACATTATTTACTTTTCTGTATCTTGACATTTTGCTAAAAACAAGAGAAGGGAAAAGTCCAGTGTAAAGGAGAAAATTTTCCCAGAGATAATAATGTGGTTAAAGTTCCTAGTTAAGATTCCCCTGATAAATCCTCATGTACCTGTGGAGTTACACAGGTTCAACTAAGATCAGAAGTGACTTGGTCAGTCACTTAGGTGTATCTTCCCTAATCTATTCAGCCCAGACTCAGTATTGCTACATGCAAGAAATTTAATGTACTTACTTTGGGTCGAGTGTCAACAACGTATATGAAATCACTTCCTGGATTGGCTTTTCTAATGGCCTGGAGCATCTGTTCATCCTCAAGGCATCGAGCACTAAAGCCGGATAAAGGCTGGCTGCTTCTACATATGGAGGCCTGCAGAAAAGCAGACAAGCAAACAAAAAACCTAACAGAATTATAAAGTGGAAATTATTTAGCATCATTATTTAGAAGCATTTACAAAACCAGATAATTAGATTTTTGCATAGATATACAATTACATGAGAAAGGCAGAATAGTAAAATTAATCACATGTTAATAAATGCATTATTTTTAAAAAGGCAAGGAAGCATTAAAACAATACAACCCCATTGACCCAAGTCTAGTCTTGAATTCAAATTTTAGAGGTATTTTAAGTATTGTATTTCCCTAATGTGGAAAAAGTCTTGAGAGGTGATATCTTGAGGATGAGTACAGCCTTGAAATTATGAGAACATTGATATAACGTAAAGAACAGGTCCTTTTCCACTCACACTTACCAGGTACTAGACTGATTACATCCAACCTACACCACTGCCTGCTTTCCTAAACAGCCTGACAGCATGAGTCCAGGAAACAAAAATGTGTAACATGAAACCAGATCACCAATGATCGTGTATTTTTAGCACTGCTTTGGAAAAAAACCCCAGTGCATAAGAAGTGGGTCAGGCAGCCTGACCCCTGGAGTATTTGTATTAAGCAGGGCTATTGAAGGAGGCAAGAGTGTTTCTCCATAGACCCATCAAGATCATCTTCTTTCCAGATGAAACCAGGAAGGAAGAAACAAAATGTGAAATAGGTAGGCAGGGAGATTTTTATTTTTTGCTAGGCAGAGGACAGCTAGATTTATAGAAGGCAAGGGGCTAATATATGTATCTTCTAAGCACTGACTGCAAGCATGAATAGAATCTGCCTACTGAAGGTCACAACCTGTGCAGACTGTCCTACAGATTATTTATTCTTGTGAGAAAGGACATGTTTTTTTCAGTCACATCTTTGGACTATCAGTAGTTAATCAGTAAAATATGGGTCTTTAAGAGAGAAACCCAGAATAGTGTGAGACCTTGTTCATACTTCATTAATGGTTTTGCAAATAGGTTCTTGTTATTTAGAGTTTAGTATTCTGATCAGCACATATTCCAGTGATTTATTACATGCTATTGCGTAAGCCGAACAGATGGTTCCAGGCTTTGATCTTATCATATTCACAGAGACTGTGTAAAATGCAGAGGTGTCAAATCACCACTGAATTTGTCAGGACAAAGCAGCTATGTGAAAGTTCTGTCTATGAAAGACTGAATGAGTGATACCTGTCTCCTCCACATGCAGCAGGCTCTTCCCAAACTGCTCTCAAATCTTACCCCTTTTCTGCCCTTTATTTACTGGCAACTCATGGCTGCCTCCAAATTCACAAGGAGGTGTTTCCTCCAACACCCCTTTTTCTAGCTCGTTAAACTATAAAGGATCCAGGACTAAAGACAATACTTCAGATCCTGGTATTTTGAACATTAACCTGAACTTCGACCACAGCATGGAAAACATTCAGGCTGAAACATGATACTCATCCAACCCAAATTATTATATATTGTAATCTACCTGACCCTGAGACCTTTTCTTTCACTGAGACTTGGAAATGTCCATGTGTTTTGAATCCTAGGTGGATTTGGACAAACAAACTATTTGGACATAGTTGATCATACAAAGTGATTAACTCTGGAAAAACTGATCTTAACAAAATGTTAAAAATAATATATAATTTATGCAGAGATTGTATTTACTATTTAAATCTTCCTATTCTCCACTTCATTGTAAAATTCACAGATCTTTATGGAAGCAATGCTCTGATGAAATGCAGGGTAAAGGAGTAAAAAATAATTCCTCATTCCTTTCTTCTGAAGCTTAAATCTATGATAAGGGCTGCTGTAAAAACAAGATTGTAGCTTACGTTTTGTGCTTGTGACATTCTGCAGAAATATATCCTATCCTGTGTGGCAAGTGCCACAGATGCCCTGTCACCCAAGACTAGCTCTGCCCCTTGGAAGGTCCTGATCATCCCCCGACACTCAGGAAGACCCCTCAATGCCCTCTGGACTGAAGCAGGAGCCACACAGATCCTTTGAGAGTACAAAGGGGACAGTTGTACACCATTCTCCTAACTGGTAACGACAGCTGAGCTCAGCCAGTTCCTAAGGGGCTGAAACACAAATGTAAAAACACCCAGTTTGGGGGATCCTTCAGTCCAAGGGTGTCCTTGCTCACCTCGGCTGCCAGAAACAGAAATGCAAATAGTCTAGGTACAGGAGGTTTTTCCAAATGGTCACAAACAAGTGAAGCAATTCCTTGCTCAGCGCTGAGAATGTTTGCTATGAAGAAGGGAAGGTGGAACTCCTCACTCTTGCAGACAAGGAGAGTCTTCAGCAAAACCACAACATACTGCTCAGCCAAAATTTAGCAACTCATCCTTTCTGTGTCTCTTGACAGATCTTTATTTGTAAAGCTGCTCCTGATTCTCTAACAGATGCAAGTATAGTTTTTCATCTCTTCAACTTGCTCCCAAGCTACCAGATCCAAAATTGGTCTGTTCTCCTCCAATCAGCTACTAAGCTGCCTGCTACTGGCTTTTGTTCCACCACCCATGTCTCTTATACTACTCCACTTCCTTGTGATACAGAGATCACATATTTTTGTGTTAGCTGGATGATGAAACTGGGTTTAAATGTCTGCCTTAAATGTCTAGTAATTAACTAACCACACTAACCAGCTCACACTAATAAGTTTTTTAATTAAATAAGCACTGATTTTGTCTTGCAAAACCTTACTAGAAGAATGACAAGAACAAGGCTAAAATAAGCAAACACTTCGAGGTTACACATTCACACTTACATTGTTACCCTTGCAGTAGTAGGAAAGAGCTGGGAAACGCCTTCTGCTGCGAAATTTAGAACTCCCCACTATGATGTGTGCAGTTGCAGACTTTGGAACATAGACTTCTGTAGGATAGGAGTCACAGACCTGTGAAAGGAAACTCTGTTTGTTTGGTCTACAAAGTACAAGTAGAATTAGCCATTTCCACAGCAAAAACAAAATACCAAGGAACTCTAACCTTAGGGAATAGTCTTAGTATTGTATACATATCACTGGCATTGCTCAAAACCTTCTTTTGCAGCTGAAAAGTGTTAATCCAAACTTACAGATGTCAAAACTGGAGCAAAAGGGTTAAAGGGCTGTGTTTCCTAGTGTTAATTCATGTCTTGTTGAGAACAGATAGGTTTAACACACATTTATCCAAGAAAAGATTTATCGTTACATATAGCAAGGTTGTATTTACCACTACAGTATCCTCTGTAGCAGAATTTGGGAGTAAGGATGGGAGTGGGTGAAGTTCTCAAACATTCTGCTGGGGGGAGACAATAATGGGAGGGGACAATAGAGCCAAATTTTTCAGAAAATTTGATAATTTAAGAAAAAAGGACAAAAATAGTGACAGGGAGACAAGAAATTAAACCATATGAAATGAAGTTACCAAAAGGCAAGCAGCCCTGACAACGCCTACCACTTCTGAGAGGAACCTGATGAGCCTGCAAAAAAAGCCTCAAATTCCCTCTGAAGACAAGTGAGATCACAGATGGAATCCTGTTTTCCTGTTTTTACCCCCTTTTCCTGATATTGTCTATAGCATTGTCTGTAGATATTGACTGGGGTTAAAAGGATATTCAGTATCTCCTTTGACTTTCTGAGATGACTAAAGCACTAAGGATGCCCAGGAAGGAATTATTTTCTGAGTCAAGAGATATGTAATGAAGGAGAAAGGAAAAGAAGGGCTTGTGGTTAAAGTTAGTGCTGTGGTGAACTGGATTTTATTCATGATGACATTTTTCCTACACTTTATCTTAAAAGAGATCACACATTTTTTCCCACTCATTTTAACAAAAATAAAACAAACCCTGACAGCACATTCAGTCTTCTCTGAGAATGTCACAGTCTGTCCTTAACATGGATATGTTCCAGCAACAGAACCAATGGAGTGCACAGACAAACTTTCTTCAAAAATGTCTTGGTTATTATTTCTCACAATTAATAAATATTGTAAGATCTTAAATCATACAAGACTGAATGAGGCAGGACAGCAGGCACCTAGGAAGATACATGACCTATAAGATAACTGTGAAAAGCACTAACAGTCAATCACAGATGGTTCAAAAGGAGTGTGGGAACAGCCAGTGAGGAAAAAATATTTCCAAACTCACGATCTGGAGTAATTTTTTTTTTCTTAAAATGACTACATTGTAATTTCACATAGCTCTACATATCATGGAAACTCTTATTCACACACATAACCTTAGGTATGACTTAAACTTCTTCCCAGGCAGCTGAACTCTAACATCTAGAACACAGTGGACTTATTTTCTGCGCTTCATTTCCACATCTGTTAAATGAAGGCACACCCTTTCTCTCACTTTCTGTGTGCCAATTTTATGTGAGGTAGTAGAGGAACTGCACCTTAGTACATGTGTGTACAGCACTGAGCACAAAGAGATGCTGCCACTAAGCACTATGGTGGTCCTCAGTCAGTCTGCTGAGGTATTGTACAGACAGCCTCTGTAACAGAAAAACCACAACTCACTCCGTAGTCTCTGTTCACATCACTAATCTGCCAATAGTTGTTTGGAACACCCATCCGATTATATTCTTCATTGAGGTCCACAAGCTTCCAGCCTTGTTCTCGTTCTTCTTTATCTAATTTTGGATTGAAGGAGAAGCAATACAGCTCTTCATATTTCACTGGGAAAAAAATAAGCAAAGAAACATAAAGAGTAAATGACTTCAGACTTCTTGTCCTGAAATCACACTTCAAAACCAGAACTTGGCATTGACCTTGATGCAGCTTCTTTTCAAAGAGTACACTTTGCTTTACAAAAGCACATATCCTGGTTTATATCTACTGTCAAGAAAATTTCAAAAGTACACGCTCTTTTGTTATTTGTATATGTTGCAATGTATGTGCCTTAATAGAAGTGCTACTTAAAATATACTGTTCTGCTAGTCTTCAGTAGATTTGTAAAAACCTTCACCAGCACAAAGAAAAAATGTCAGCAATATGCTTTCATCCAAAGAAAACTAAAGGCAGTGCCAGAATAAGCACTTGTTCTTCAAAAGAATTTACTATCTAGAGATAGTTTAGATGTCCCTTTATTAATGTAACATCTATCCCGTGGCAAAGAAAAAAAGGTATCAACAGTGGATTGTGCACACATTCTTCCAAAAATGAAAAAATCTCAGTAGTCTTTGTCCCTAATTAGGAAGGTTTCCAATAGATCCAATGAAATTATAGTTTTGTAGACTGCAAATTTCTGTCCTTGAATTATTAGCATTTAAGATACACATGATGTAAAAAAGCATAAAATCATAAAAGAAGCATATGCTAATCAATCATTTTATCATGACCAGGAAGTTGTTTAAGCATCTATGCCACCTGTCCCTCTTGACCACATACTTTATATGAAAGCTTGGAGGTGCTGGAATTTTTAATTTTTTTTAGGAGTATATCTACATTTAATGAGTGTTTTAATCCTGGTGACCAGTGGCAGGCACACACCACTGCCACTGAATCCTGGCTGTTACTGACATGAGTGTACAACATACAACTTGAAAATAATGTTCTCATTGATACTTTAGATATTGCTATGTCACAAGGGTGTGTTTCATTCTGTTGCTCAAAGTTCCCAAAAGCTTTCCAATCAACAGATCTTCAGCTTTAGTAAGACTGTAAGTCACAAGCTGAGTCCTCTCTGATTTCATAGTTCTCTACTGATATACTTGTTCTACAATCAGTAAATTTAAATACTATACTCCTTTTCTAATAACATATACCTAATAAGCAGAATCTTACTACACTGCTGTGTTCTGTACTAAACAGAACTTACAGCTATAAAAATAAAAATATGACCCCCTCCCCAATAATAATAAGGCTCCCATCTTTTTCTATAGAAAGCCTTTACTTTTATTTTGATTATGTCTTCTAAAGGTCTAATGTAAGTTAAGTTTTGCCTTTTTAAATGTCATTAAATTGATTGCATACATACACATACAAAAGTATAAAAACAGAAAAAAAACCTTCATATTAACTCTGTCAGGAACATACTAAAAATCAATAAAGTCTTGAGTAGGGAGAGAAAAGAGAATGATTTCCACATTTTCCAGCACTTTAAACTCCTTCTGTATTCTCTAATTTCAAATTTCTGACATGGCACCGATTAGGAAGACAGGCTTATTTCTCATCTGTTAACCTAAAGTTTTATCACAATCTATAAATCCAATTTATAGACTATCTTATAGTCACCTTGTTTTACAAAATGGCATAATTAAGCAAAAAGGCCAAATTCAGCTGACAGCTTGACCTTATTAAAATTCTTGCAAAAATAAAATTAAGAATCACCTTCACCTTTAATGTAACTAGGATATCAGATAGCATAGAACATGTCAAGGCAGTATACCACAGGAGCTTCTCTCAGGAATGAATGAAAAGAACAGGCAGAGAATGGAAAGTAGAGCCTGAATAGGTCAGATTATCTGCTCATGGAGTAAAGCATACCTTCTGATGCTGAGTAACCAACCTAAAGAAAGTACAGCTTCATGCCCTGATAAAATGACACAGAAGAGCATTGTCAGGTACAAATGACTCAGCTTGAATAAGAGTCTTCTAATTTTGAGTAGGTAGGCATGATTTTATCCTGTCTCAAATCACGATCAGATAGTTTGCTGGAAAAGGAAAACTACTGTGCAGCTAAACTATGCAAAGAGCTAATTCTGCAGTGCTGTTACTGCATCTTCTTCACTCAGACCTTGTCCACTACAGTCAGTCACTAAATTTGTATTCAGGGTCCTCAGCTACTCTTCTTTTCATCTTTCTGGTGTATAGCAGCACACACACCTCCTCCTGCTTCCAATAAAGAAAGATTACAGAATCACATGCCTTCCAGCATACATGAACATGCACTTGCAGCTGAGGTGCATGGAATGAATCCAGATTTTCATCAGCAGAACTACTGATTGAATTTTTCTAATTGTATTAAATTTCTCTGATTACTTTCATCCTGCATCACCTAGCTTACCAAGTTACTTCTGCTACAGTTATATAGTACTATTGCTACTACTAATACTTTATAAAGTTCAGTAGCTGTGCTGTTGGGCTGTGCAACTTTTTTCCCCCTCTACACAGTAAATAAATTTGGTAGTCTCCTAACAAGAAAAAAAATAAAGCCAGTTCTTGTCAGCTTTGCAAAGACTACAACAGACAATTTCTTTGCATACTGTTAAAATAATAATAAAGAACAAAAGTTGGTGTCATATTTCTAAAGTCATAGTTTAAAATAAACAATCCAGAAGCTTTTTCAGTTGGGTCTTAGAAGAGCAGAGTGCAGAGAGGTGCTATAATGTAGGGAACCAAATGTTGGGCCTTGGAGCAACACTTGGTTTTTCATCAAAAAGGGAAAGGTTTCAAAAGGGTCTTGAACTGAATTCAGAAACACACAGGGCATATTCAAAATGTATATAATAATTGGCCAAAACACAAGCAGCCCAGTGAAATAAAACTACTTGCTGCAAAATCTTTCACTGATTTTAATGCCTTAAGTTTTAGCTTTCATGTTTTTCAGATTCTGTGCTGCCTAGGGGTGTAGTTCTGAGTCTCATATTAAGTGTCAGTGAGCTCTCTTCACAGAGTAGGGAGACAAAACAAACCCTTTTCCTGCTGAAGACCAAGGACAACTTTCAGCCCAACAGCACAAACAACGATGGACTGAAGCGAGGAACAAGGATGGGACCTCACAACCTGAAGCTGTAATTGGACAATTGAACTCCAATATGCAAATAGAGCAAAACTTACAAAAATGTAAGATTTCGTGACCGGTCAGCCATTTTGTGACCATTCTTAGTCCACCCTGGGTGCAGCCCTGGTCAGGCTCTTGTTCTGCCCAAGGTGTATCCTAAAGGCCTTTCAATAAATATCTACTTTATTCTCTAGCTCTATTCAGTCTCAGTTTCAGGTCAGCCTTCCCAAGGCATCAATTTTAAGGACTTTTTGCACAGCATAAAAAGTCAAAATGGAAATCTTGACAAGACCGCTAAATGTATTGTAAACTTTTTGTTACAACAGGAACATAAAAGTTACCTGAATTTAGAAGATTCTACTAAATTTACATTTACACAAGTCATGCAGCAAATGAGTTGCACATAAAATAGCATCGTAATATATTTTATGGCTCACGATACCCTAGATTATTATTCTAAATAGAAGTTCATGTCATACTTTATGGAGTGAACTACTTGTTATAATGAACCTTCTTCATTGCTCCACAAATGATTATATCAATATTTCTCTCATAACACATCTCTATCGAACCTTTTTTCCTTAACCTGCAAAGGAAAAAGATGCACAAATCAATTTCTTCCATTAAATTCTCCCTCTTCAAGATGAAGATTGACTTTTGTGCTGTTTTCTTCCCATACCTGGTCGAGCCAGGCGTATCAGAGATATGTAAACGTCATGGCAGTCTCGTTCCTGAGGGATCACCAGCTGGATGACCTGGAAGTTCTTGCAGCGGATCAGTAATGGGCAACCAGTGGCAGTGGTGGCTTGCTTCTCAATAGAGGAAATTTGGCTGTGGAGAACCTGAGGGGAATTGAAAAGAGTTATGCTAGGCAAATCTTTAAGAAGAAAATTATTTATAATGCTGTGCCAGAGCAGGCATAGTAGCTTCCACTACTATTTCAGAAAACCCTCATGCTCCTCCTCTTGTAGTTTGGTTCCTATCTCCAGCTTCAGGCTCAAGCAGCTTGATACATCACCTGCAGACAAAGGGGCATTTCTGGAGTGTTTCAGCTGCTCAAACATCAGCCTGGTCATGTTATCCAAAGCTTTTTGTTTGTTTGCTTTATTGCAAGCTAGTGGTTGTCAAAGCTCTTTTCATCTGTTTGCACAGTGAAAAGATGAGCCAGCATCAGTTACATAAGGCTAAAATACTGTGCCTCCTAATGGGCAGAATGGTAACGCTGACATAATTTTAAATACTGCATTGAATGAGATGAAACATTAAAATAAAAATCTGGTAAGGAATAGTGGGATCAAAGGAAGATGGAATTAAATAGTGCAAAAATGGACAAGGGATGCATAATGAAGCTACCTAAAAGGCTCTGAAATCTATGAGCGGAGCAATAGCTGTGCCTATATGTGTACATGTGTCCTGGGGTAGAGTTAATTTCCCTCACAGTGGCTGACATGGGGCTGTGGTTTGGATTTGCACTAAACAGGGGGTTGATAATATAGACATGGCTTTGCTACTGCTTACACAGAGCCAAGGCCTTCTGCAATGCTGGCAAGGAAACTGAGAGTGCATGGGGGGCTGGGAGGAAACACAGCCAGGACAGGTGACCCCAACTGACCAAAGGGATATTCCAGACCATATGGCATCCTGCTCAGTATATACAGTGGAAGGAAGCAGGAAGCAGGGCACATTTGGAGTGATGACATTCACCTTTCCAAGTCACTGTTACATGTGATGGGGCCCTGCTCTCCTGGGGAGGGCTGAACACCTGCCTGCCCATGGGAAGCAGTGAAATCATTCCTTGTTTTCCTTTTTCATGTGTGTGGCTTTTGCTTTCTGTGTTAAACTGTCTTTATCTTAACTCATGAGTTTTCTACCTTTTACCCTTCAGCTGCTCTCCCTGATTCTGCTGGTTGGGGGAGCGAGCGAGTGGCTGCGTGGGGCTTGGTCAATGGCTGGGGTTAAACCACAAGAAAATGCAATGTATGTTGTCAATCAATCATAACAGTTAATTCAAAATACTACTTCATAAAAAAAATATTAAACCAACAAAATCACTGATTCAACACTAGCAGTAAGGGAGAAGGCCAAGAATTGACAGAGCCGAGGAAGTAGTTCACATTCAAGGCATTTCTCCTTAGTTCTTCCTGGATGATAGGAGCAACAGTGCAGTTTACAGCAGCTGTTCCTCAGTCAATCACATCTGGTGCTCATAGAGTGAAGGCTCTTCTACTCCTCTTACTATGGTGTAGTATCTAGAATCCACTGAAAAATTTTGAAAATTGCTAGGCTGGAACTTCACATGGCCTCATAAAAGCATCCATATGAACCAATTAACTATTTTTAAAGTGTTTTGGAAGTAATTTTGAAATTACCATCAGTAAAGTGCCATGTACTCACAACTAATTGAAATAACAAAAATTCATACCCAGGTTTCTTTGCGAGTTTCAGAACCATTCTCCACAAATATGACATGGGTAGCTGTCAAATATAAGGTTCCCACCACAGCTCTTCTTGAAGATAAACGATCAAGTAACCTAACATTTTCCACCTATACAAAAAAGTGACAGAGGAAAAAAAAAGAAATAATTATGACAGAAAGCTCAATAGTGAGATCTCACATTTTGTCTATTACAAAGTTCTTTTCA
The DNA here is from genome assembly GCA_013398615.1 of Brachypodius melanocephalos. NCBI lineage: Eukaryota > Metazoa > Chordata > Aves > Passeriformes > Pycnonotidae > Brachypodius > Brachypodius melanocephalos. Next base: position 8,485,411 of record VZSR01003049.1, read on the forward strand.
GCACAACATTAAATATCAAAGTATAATTATACGAGAAAATGGGTTTATATTATGTGATCTATTTCCAGATCTTCCATGATGTTCCTTTTCCCCCCTCTCTTGTGGTATCTCTGTATCCAAAAACCTGTTACTTCCAAAGACAATTTCTCACTTGAGCTCTTCCTTGTGATCTCATCTTACCAAAACCCTGTGACAGCAAGGCAGGGCCTGTCATTCAGCTAAACTCTAGCTCCATTCAAGCCATTTCAGCTAAATTAAAATAATAATAATAAGTAGGAGATATAGTGGTAGAGTGTTTTTCTTCAATGGGTATGAATCAGGCAAATTTTCTTCCATGCAAATCTCTGCTAAGATTTAAAACTACATTAAAAGAGTTAAAAGAGTTTAAAAGAGTTATTAAAAAGAAACATTTCGATGTTGGTCCCTACATTCCTGTTAGGGCTGACAGCAGAGGTCACACTTGAAGTTTTTGCCTTCAGTAACTTTTCAATGGGACTCAAGAACTCCGTTCCCACTGCTCTCCCACCTTGGGCACAAAAGGGGCATTCTCCTTTTGCTGTACTCCTGACAACAGGACAGTCCATAACACATTATTGACTCTCAGATCACCAGCTTGTGACTCATACATCATTAGTATTGCGTATACTGCATGTGCTATAAGCACCTATTAGGGGTAGGAACTAGATGATCTAAAGGTCCCTTTGAACACAAACTGTTCTAGGCTTCTATGATTTCTGACTGAGAAACTAGAATGATAAAAAAATCAACAAGTTGGATATTCAGTGGGATAAAACCTGCCCAAAACAGTTACAAGTTTAATACCCTGGGTTTTGATGGATCTCCTACTAAAATTTTAAAACTAATAGTTGAATCGCCTGAAAAACAGAATGCCAGCATCTGAGAATTACATGTTTGCAATGTGTATTCCAAATACATTGCACTATTTAAAAATAAGAATAAAGAAAGCCTTAAAATTAAAATAAGCCAGTTTAGTAGCAAAAATGCTTAAAATCAAACTATTATTAAAGCAGCATCTCCCTCAAGGCCAGCTATAATCTGTTTTAAACAAAAATAAAACTATTTATTTAAACAAAAAAAAGGAAAATAAAAACCTTCTAGAAAGCAGGGATGAAGTCTTTTCCCAGGGCCATCTACTTCAGAGGTCATTTATTGGCTTGAGAAGGAATGGAAGAAATACAATATTAACCCAGCAAGTATTCAGCAGCAAGCAAAAGAGGAGGAATGATACAAAAGAAAAATGTAGGCAGTGCCCTTCTGAAACCAACCCACAAAACCAATAAAAGTCAGCATTGTCTGGATGAAGAAAGGTCCCTACACTGCAGTCCAGCCAACAAGGACTCTGCTGCACAGGCACTGATCTTGCACAAGGCACTCATCACCCACCCCAGCCTACAAACTGAGCTAGCATGGGCCATGAAACATCAGCAAAGCAGGCATCCACACATCAAGGCAGGGCTGAGGGATGAATTTCCAGACCTCCTAGGTCACATCCTTCCCCATTCATCAATCACAGCCCCGTGACTGAAAAATGCTAACCAACAAAGCTCCTCTTTGGCTGTGGTCTGGGTTTTTTTTTAATACTGAGCTACAAATAAATTAAAGGTTGGATCCGAATGAATAGGAACAGTTGCAGTAAGAGCTGTGTGGTAAGTCTGATTTCATCAAAGCAAATGCAGTGGCTTTGCAGTGGCAAATGCATCTCCCCAGTGCCAGGGGAGATGAGAATTCACCACTCCCTGCAGTTTGTCTCTCAAGAACAGACAGTTACAGCAGTTGAGGGAAGAGTGTGAGAGGCAGGCATGTATTCATGCTCCCTCGGGATCTCAGCCCAGATCTGGGGCCTTCCTAAGATGAGGTCACGCTTTTCAATAACCATAACTGTGTTTACATTCCATTAATTTTATTAAATAACATTTTGTATATCTGTAACTTATTGGTATCCATAACACCATGTGAGAGTGAACTTCACATTTCAGCTACACATTGTGCCATAAAATCCCTTCCTCCTGCTCTTTTTGAATCTGTCACCAGTAATGTGCCACATGTGCTGTTACAGATCCTTCCCTCCATCCTCATATTCAAAGAGTAAAGAGCCCAGCTTTACACGGTTGTGATCTTTATGGAAGCTGTTCCAGCTCTTCCACACTTTTGATTATTCTGTGTGAGGTCTACTTCCTGAGAAAAGGCCAAAAGTGCAAACAGAATTCAAAAGTTGGATGTACAAAAGGTTTTTGTAGTTTGTGTAGTGGAATAGTGATGTTTGCTGTTTTGCTTTTTATTTAGTTTTTAAAAATTCTAAAACACTGCTTGCTTTTTTGTCCTCTGCTGAACACAGTGGGGTTTGGGTTAGTTTTTGAGGTTTTGTTTCTTGTTTTTTTTAGAACTAACAATTGTAACTCTTATTAGTCATGCTTGCATACATAAGTTAAGATCTACCCCCCATGTGTATTTTATTAATGATAAATTTAGTCCAGCAGTATAATGAGCCATTGATCAATCTTAGATTTCATTCTGCTGATCAAAAGATTCAGAGAATGAGACTTCTTTCTTCTGCAATCTCCCAGTCAGGAAAAGAAAGCCATGTCCAGCAGTGTCTTTAAACCTAAAGAGTTTGGGAATAGAGAGGATGGAAGTATGTTCATTTCCACAAGAAGGGAACACACATTGCAATAGAGCTTTGGAAGAAGAGGAGTTTTTCTATCTAAAAAGTCACAGCATACTGATAAATCAGATAAATGGCCAAAGTTTATCTCAGAAAGAGATAATTACTTTTCTTTTATTTCCTATAAACAAATGCTCCACTTTTTCATCAAACAACTGTAGGCTTTATTGGAGAATGTAGGAAATTATGTATGTACTGATACATGGCAGGAAAAAGCATAGAGACCACGCACAGTGTTCACCTAAAATGCACAGCTGGTATGACAGATTGGGAAACACAAGTCTGTAAAGCTGAGAGCTGGAAGACCTCAAGGAGGTAAAAGGAAAGCAATAGCCAAGGCAGTCTAGAGAAGGGCATCTAAGTAAAACTCCAATAATTTAAACAATTAATTTGAAGCTCTTGCCTATCTCTTTTTCTTCTCTTCTTTTTTTTTTTTCTTTTTTTTTCCCTTTCCTGATGACTGTGGTTGTCTTGGCCTAAAGAAGAGACCACCAGGAGATTGATTTCAATTACTACAACTGCTTACATGGAGATAAATAAAGTTACCCAGAAACTCTATTTCCAATGCAACACAGATGACAGAAAAAAGGATGCAAAAATAGAAGTTAAAGGGAACACAGATTAAGAACAGATGGAAGGTACTCTTTATTCAGAGAATAAACATGACAAATAACTTATGAACAAGGTTGCCAGGAGGTCATTCAAGAAAAAATGTCATATTAGGAAAAATCATGAGCCAAGATTTTATGCAGGCACAACTCCCACCAGTTTCAATGGGACTCCCACCTAAGGAAGAAAGCATTTGGAAAAGTTTGCATGCCAAAATATTATTCCTAAAAATATTCATGTACCCTAATTTGTTTTCATTTTTAGTTTAGATAACTTTTTAAATGAGCTTTGACTGCATGGCCTATTTTTGAATGCTTTTTAAGTATGCTACCTTCATCCTCACTTCTTTAAGCTGTTTCAGTGTCTCCAAACACATCAGCATGGCACAACGGTGCAGAAGTTATTGCTACTATTTCAGGCTGTTCACAGTTCCACATGGGAAAGCTTTTTCAGATATACACAGGATCAGTTCCGACTGTGGGCTCAGACTGAGCAGGGAAAGGAGAAAGAAGTAAAACTGCATGGCAGATTGGCAAGAACTGGAGCTTCCTGCCACAGCAAAGCTCATGTGCAGCACGGAGACGATATCTGACACAAAATGGTCTCTACTGTAGGATTTTCCAATAAAATGAATTATGGAAAAAAGTGTCAAAGAGTTTTTTTACTCACTACATAGGTTTTAAGTCTATGTGTTTGCTTCCTGTGCATTACCTAACCTGAAGCAGAAGACACCTGAACAGCTAGTCCTGCCATGGTCATCACTGACCTGCCCCTTATCACTGAGCATCTTGAAGAAGCTGAAAAGCCTGTTTGTGAGCCAAGAACAAAAGAGATCAGCTCCTGTACCCAAGTGTTCCTCATTCCTTTAGGAGGAACCCTCACTAATTCCTCTCCTCTAATTCCTTATCCCAAGAAGGAGAAAGGCCAGAAAACCCTCCTAGCCAGGAGAAAGCTACCAATTAAAGGTAAGCAGAGAATGTCCTCACTCACGCCACATCCTCAGGAGTTTCTCTGTTGTTTGGACAGTTGAAATTCATTGCTGTACAAGGTGTGAAAGCAAGTTTCATGTAAAAGCTGATAAAGTGCCTTGAAATTTGGCTGTACAAATGAGTTTCAGTGATTCTTCAAGGATAAAGAAAGGCCACTTTCACAAACATCTCTGCTGCTGAAAAAGCTGGCCCAAAGCCAAGGCTGGGCCCTAGGGGCACACACTCAGCCCTACAAAGGCTTCTTCTTGTCCATCCCTTTGGACTCCTAGGCTGACCAGGGATTTCTGCTGCCTTCCCCACTGTCCTTATGAGGTTACACACATGAGTAAAAGCAAGAAGAAACTGCATCCTGGGAATTCATGACAGGACTCTCACTGGCCTCAGCACTGCAGGCCAGACAAAAGCTAAGGGAAGAGCTTGTGAAACCAAAAGCCTGAGCCTAATGAGAAAAAAGGAGCACAGCTGGTATGGTTTGAGGCCAAGTGGAATATATGAGCTTTCTTCACCCTGGCTGACCCCAGCTATCCACGTGTTTAACATAAATCCTGAGAGTAAAAAAAGACAACATGTAAAAGACCAAATGTTATTACTTTTTTTTTCAACACAAAGATAGTAGTGTTGTACTTGTTAAACAAAACTTACAGTAAGTGTTTTTTTGCATAATCTTGGAGCAAGAATAAAAGAAAACTGAATTGCCAATTGGTGCTGCCTTTTAATGTGGTTTCTATTCTATTTCATAAGAATCATAAAAACTGTACTTGATGCATGTTACTTTTTTATTTTTCCTTCTCTGAAAAGATCTCCCAAGTGCAATAAAATAATGCACAGTCCATGAAGTTAGATAGTTGCATATGTCAAAATACTCAAACAAATCAAAAAGTAAATCATTAAATTTAAGCAAAGACATCTTAAGATATGCACTGTAAAAAGTTTCCTCAAGGCAAATCTGGCATCATGGGAGAAAATATTCAAGAAAAATCTAGACAAGTTTAATTTTTCTAAAGGACTAAAGTGAAATGGAGGAAATGAAAAAAGAATAAGGAATGATTCGTAATAGCAAGACAGAGAACAAACTACCTAATAATTTGGCTTAAAGAAAAAGAATCTATTGCCTGTTAACATCTATATTAAAAAGAAATATATCTTTAAACTCATGCATTTGATACAGGTTTTTCTGTTACATGTTTAAAACCATGCCCTGTTCAGCAGCCTATTTTAGAGCAGCAGTACCAAGCCATTTCAGCTGTGCAGGCCACAAGAGATTTGCATTAAAAATGGATTTGTAGGACTCCCTTTTCTGGTGTTAGGGATCCATCTTTCTCAGCAGAGTACACCTGCACAGCAGGAAACGTCAGTGTGCATTTTCCATTGCAAATAGATCATTCCTTTAGTATTATTTAGCAATAGCTCAAATACCACCCACTTGGGCCCATTAACAGCAGGGCTAGAGATTCCAGCCTTGACCACTCCAAAGCCTAACTTCTCAAATTCTTCATTCCAACTTCTCCTACTATGCATAAAACAAAAAAATCAAAGAGGACCCTGCAGACATGATTTTCAGTTCTACTTTTCAAGTGCAATAAGGTTTAGAGTTAGTGGTTTAGACACAAATACCAAGACAACAAATTAAAATACAGGACTACCCATGAGTTTTAGAGCTTGTTTTGTGACTTTATCCAGCTACCTCTTTATTGAGTGTCACACTGTTGAAAATATGAAAGTCCCTGTGATCTTCTGACCATTTTTGACTAAATATTTTGAGAATAATGGCTGTTACAGGATTTTGTTTAAATGAGAACTCATACCAACAAGAAGGTAGCTTGATGAGTCTAATTCAAAACAAATATTTTATAACACAATTCCAAACAGATATTTTAAGTTCAATCCCACAACATGTGGATATTTTCTGCAATTCCTTTTTTCATTTTATCCACCTCCAGTCTGATGTTACCACAGAACATTTTCTGGCATACTATAATACAAAGCTTACTTGTATTAAATTTATCCTTTGTGCTCAAAATTTCATAGCACAAAGACAGAATAAATAGAACCCAAAGAAAATGAAATTCCATTCTAAATAAGGAAGACTTATTAATAAGAATAAATCCACAACTCACAAATTCAGAGTTACATGTGTCCAGGATTAGTGTAGATGTTTTAATGCATCATTTGACTAAAGCAGTGAAGTAGAATGACATATCTGAAGCCATTAAACATTACTGGACCCAGAACAGTCTAAACCATTTTTAACCATGATGTAAAGTGAGAAAACAGTTACGCAATCAGAAAACACCAGCTGACTTGTAAGACACACTGCTCTAAGTTGTATACTTAGAGGAAAGTACAGAAACCACCTTCACATAATATCTGAAAAGCAGAAAATAAACTTGGCACTTAAAAGACATTGCAGCAATGTGTTTGCAGTAAACTGATGACTCAAAACACCAATAAAAGGCAAAGGCCATGCCAGCCTCACCTCCTCTATCTTTTCTAAGTTAGACAAATTCTAGTACTATAGTGAAGTGCCTGTGGCACTCCATTCCCCATTCCCAGTGAGGGAAACCACCAGTCCACATCCCCAGGTGTTTCCTGATACCACCTTAGGGCTCCTGCCACCTTTCTACCTAACTGAAATAAATCAAACTTTTCCAAAAGGAATTGTAGCTTGGATACAGAGAACACAACTATAATATCACATCTTATCTCAACAGAAGGCACACTGAGAGCAGTGGTAGAATATGCCAGCTTACCTTAAAAAAAAGGTGGAGATACAATAACCCACAACATGTAGTTGGAGAGTAAAGACTGGACGTACTGGGCTCAGTTTTGCTATTGATCTGGATAGACACCTGGACAAATATTTTGCCATTTAGGTTGTCATATATAAAGTGGATATAAATTATAGCGGTTTTCTGATGGAGACTTTGTGAAAAAGGACGTTACAAAACTTTATAAAAAAAGCAAGAATTGTGGAAAGTAGATTGAAAACAAAAGAAAACACATAGCTCATTTATATATGCTGGAAATTTATTCTGTGAAGCAGTACATCTGGTAGAGAGATTTGTCATTAACGTGGGAGCAGATCATAAACTCTGCCTGAGAGAGGCATCACTGAAAGGAAATACCTCCCCGTAACATCACAAAAATGAAAGCACTCGAGCAACTCAAGTCATCCCAAGTATTCTGTTAACACTGAGCCAAAGGAATTTCTGGGCTAAGTCCACTGAAGACAGCTAGTACACCAGGGATAAACTGACATGTTTTTTATCATAAGGCCATTAAGCAGGCCTGCTGCCAATATACAAACATAAATGATATTAAGAGTTACAAATAAAATAAAGCAACTGATTAGCTACCGTGCATGAAATTGCCCTATGAATATATCCACAGAGCTCTGTATCTATCATCCTGTCCATGGCCAGACATATCTCTACACATGCTCATAAAACATTCTTCTGATTTTCTCAGAAGTACTGTTGATTTCTTGTTTTCTGAATGTTATGAGCTGTTTGTCGTATTTTGGGTTTGGAGAGTTATCCTAAACTATCTTGCTGTTCAATCCAAGCTTATGTCAGTCACTGGTTTTACTAATTTTTAATTTTTGAAAGGGTACGGGAGTTATATTTAATTTTATTCAGCAATAAGGGGGGTTCCAACTTGTAAATTACAGCCTTAATACATAGGATGGCACTTACCTTGTGAAAATGTAGTGCCTATGTATGTTCATACAGGCATACATCATGTGTGCACCCTGTTTTCTACCAAGAGTATGATGATAAAACAATGATGGTCAGTACACCAAACAGTGTGCTAGCAGATGGATACACAGAGACTGTTGGGAAAGCACCAGAATGGCTTTTGCAGTGGGAAATCCTACTCCAGAAGAGTCTTGCAAGAGAGTGTGTGGGCAAAACAGACACAAAGGAGCTTCAACACAGACAGACATAGTAGAACACCTGCAGGAGAAACAACCTAAAATCTACCTACAGAACAATGGAATGGACATAGGAAAGAGGTCTTGGGGTCATTGATGACATTTCTCTGCAATTATCAGAATGTGGTGGGTTGTGAGCAAGATTTACTGCGAAGGCATGGATAAGGTGAACATGGAATTTTTATTGAAGACATCCTTGAAGCTAGAAGGAAGTAATAAAGAAGGAAGCTACTCAGGACTTTTCAATAGACAGAAGAAGGTACTTTTGTAAAGCCATGATCTTCTGGAACATGCTTCCATGCAGTCTACAGAGCCAGAGAGTGTCATCCTGTCCATAAGGAGCTCTGGCTAACTCACACAGAGAGTCCATAAATGGACACTAATGGAACTAGGACTCTAATACAACTGTAGATGCTGAGAAGCTGCAGAATGTGGCCAGGTTTAAATGCTCTCTCTCCTCTGTCACTCTGACAAAGAGTAGTCCACTTAATGATCCAACTGGTATTGAATTACCTTCCACTTTTTTAATGTCTGTTATGTTTTATCAGATTAATTTTAATATTTATGAACCATAAATCACTATAGTCATATTTCACTTAAAATTAAAACAATTGCTGAGACCTAATGGGCATCATGTAATGTAGATTTCCCTTTGAAGGAAAAGATTTTACTTGGACCAAGAATTTTGTTCTCAGATATTATTAAGTTTATTAACTTTCTAAGCATGGGATTTACCTTGATTTTCCATTTGGCTGGGTTTGTAAATCAAGGAAAGTGTCATTATTCTGAGATTAACACCTTTGCAGAGCAGGGCACTCACTTCTCAAATTTCTCTCAGGACAAGATTGCATGGAGTCAGGAAATGTGACACCAGAGGCTAACATGATACTGCAAGCTTTCCCTTACCTATTTTTACATTACAGGCATTGGAAATCATTTAATGTTCAGGTCCAAACTATCAAAACCAAATTCAGTAAAAACAGGGAAGAAAAAAAAATAACCAAACCAAAAGAAGACAAAACAAAAACAAAAACCCACCACCACAAAAACAGCAAGTTCTGGTGACTGATTTTAAGCTGAGGGGTTAAAAAAAATCAAAGGTATCAATTGTGTTAAGTATCTGTAGATACACTGATTTTTCTGTGAATTTAGGAGTAACTGAAGAGATGAAGTATTTCAGTAGTGACTCTTGTTGATTTTCCACATTTATCTTGGAAATTTTAAAGGGTTTTTGTGCCTCTTGTACCTTTAAACCATGCCTTCTAAACTATTCTATTATATCAGATACCTTTTAGCATAGGCATAATGTAAGAGACTGCCAGGATCTGGGACTGCAGAATCAGCTCACACAAGTAAGGTTTTGAGTGACCTGAGGCATTGGTACAGTGCCTTCTCACAGTATCAGATACAGAAATGGCTTTTACATCTGCAGAGTAATATTTTCAGGACCTGGTTGTAGAAAAGAAAACAGAAAAGCCTCCATTGTCTACAACAGGGACTTGACTGGGTCTTCCATTCACAACAAATAAAACCATTTATATTTTTTTTTTTTATTTTTCTACCCTTATTAATTTGTTTTCAATTTTTCTCATTCATGCTTTCAGCATTCTTCAGCGAATGGTCAAGACCATCTGTACAGACAGCTTCCACTGACTGTATCCTACCTGCAGGATACAGGTATACTATTCTGATATACAGTCATACTGTTCTGAAATTCTTCCTTCCAAAAAAGGCAGATAACAGATCATGAAATGAGATGAAATGCAGCTGTTATAAATATCTATCTTCTTACCAGATTTTCAGCTTAACACCTAAAGGCTAAAAAAGATAGACAAATAACAAGGCCTTAATCTCAAAGTCATGCCATCGTATTAAATATTGGTAATAAATACAAATAACAAATAATTCATTTCAGGAGGCTGAGTTATTCAATAAATAAATAAATGTGAAAATCTATCCCACCCCACTTCAAATTAACATATTGCTCTGGTTCGCTTTTCTATCATTACATTTGTTCTAAACCTTTTACGTGTTAAAACTGTATCTTTCTTTTAGAGCAAGGTGGCAATTTTGTTAACAAATACAGGCCTAGTGCTGAGAAAGGTGTAGGAAAAGACGGATCACATCGGCTAAAGATCAAACATATGCGTAGAAACGCTAAATCAGTTCATCACCGACTCTGAAATCTTGGGGCGAACTGAAGGCGGCTGAAAAGCCGGTAACACGGCTCCCATTGCGGATACCCACAGCTCACGGACAGCGCCTGCCTTAACAGCGTGACTGAACGAGGAGCCCATGCCGCAGAGCAACGCGCCCACCTCTCGACATTTTGGGCAGGTATCAGGGCAAACTGGCCGGAAACCAGCCCGCTGCATCAGCTGGAGGGCCGCAGAGGGCCGCGGGGCTGCGGAGCAAGGCTCCTTCGGGTCGGAGCAGGAGGGCCCGAGGGGATGCTGCCGCGGCCGGGCCGGGGCCGGGGCCGCCCGGCGGGACCCACCTTGGGCATCCGGATGTGCTCCATGGCGGCAGCGCCCGGCCGAGTTCCTCATGCACCGCCCTGCGCACCCGGCCTCTCCCCGGCTTCCTCCGGCCCTGCTGCTGAAAAGAATTTTTTTTTAATCATATATTTTCATTTTATGTTTTCCTCGCGTTTTCCGGCGCAGATGGGAAGGAAGAAGGGAGGGTTTATTGCCGGCAGATGATGTGCCCGTGCTGCGACGCCAACAGGTCAGCGGCTGGCTCCACCTCCCCGGCAGCTGCCATGCCGCCCCGGCGGCGGGGATGCTCCGGGCCCGCCACCGGCCCGGCTCGGCCCCGCCACCGGCCCGGCCCGGCCTCGGCCCGGCCCCGCCACCGGCCCGGCCCGGCCCCGCCACCGGCCCGGCCCGGCCCCGCCACCGGCCCGCAGCTTCCGCCCCGCGGGCACCGAGAGCCCGACCCGCACGGCCGGCTGTCTTACCGGGCACTGCACCGCCCTGCCCTTGCTGGCACGGGAGATCGCATCGGAAGCATAAAGCGAGCTCTGGGGTGGCCTCCCCCCATTTTGTTTGTTCCCTGGCCCAGCGTATACGGTAGCTCAAAGACAAAAGCTGCACTTACTGAAAACTGAAGCACTGAATTTGTTTATCTCAAGCTCAGTGTGTCTGTAGTTCATGACTTTGCTGCATCCTCAGATTTGCACAAGGGAGTATTTTCTGTGACGCACAGAAGTTTCCAGCCTTATGCCAGAAATCCCTTTTCCCATCTTTTGCCTTACCTATTGCCAGAGATGTGTTTCCTCCTGGAGCAAAAAGAAATTACTCTGAGATGGTTTTCCCAGTTTACCAACGTGAAGATAAAGATCAGGTATCTCTAACCATCTTTGAATTTCTATCATATTCAGAGCAAAAAGAGAAACTTCTCAGTGTTTATATCAATGACTGGAGGTGCTAGTATGTTACTTCAGATACACCACAAATATAAAATGTCCAGATATCTTATATTGATCAAGGTATTCCAGCAATCCTTCATAAGCAGGGACTAGCCTTATGGAGGCATAGAAATAAATGTGGAGACCTGCCAAAGAAAGCCCATAAAGGCCACAGCAAGAGGACTCTGCTCCAGAGCAATAGAAGCTCTCTGCATATCCTCTTGCCTGCAGAGATGAGAGCAAGGCTAATTTATTTTGGGAAAGATAAAATATAGGTTGAAAATAACATAGGCTTACCAAAACCAGAAATGCATTTTATCTCAAGGGAAAGGGAACAATGGGTACAAGCTGTACTGGTTCCAGAGTGTCTCCAATCCCGTCACTTTCTTGCTAGTGAATGGCTAGATTAGGGGGTTTTTCCTCCATTTCTTATCCACAAAACCCAGAGCATCAAGAGGGTTTTTGAATATCAGCTCTTAGGTTAGAGGAGACAGAAGCTGTACTATCATGAGTGAAAAATAAGTCACCCCTGGATTTGACCATTCTGCTTGCCACCCCCATTTTGGCCCATTTCTGCCCACTTTTCTCTCACAGTTCAGCTGCTGTTTGGATAGTATCCATAAATGTGCATAAAGTGTGAACTTCACAAGCCTCTTGATCAGTGGCATAGTTTTATTCTCTATTTTAAGCCAGAGCATCAGAATCAATTAAGAATTAACCAACCATGGAATATGTTTCCTTTGTAGTTATGGCTGATGTGATTCACTGTGTGTATTATAATCTCTTGGCATTACCACCAATGAGTAAAGTTGGAAGAAAGTACTTTCATCCTTTCAGTCCCTAGAGATGCTTTTACTCTGGCACATCTTGTGATTCATCGCAGCCAAGTTCAAGTCCTACAGTTGATGTCAGGAAAACTTTCAGACGTAAGAGACAACGCAGTTTAACTCTGCTTCACGTTCACCAGGAGCTGCAAAGCTAAAGCATTGATGTTAATGTAGAAATCAGTTGCTCAACATCCTGACAGAGTTTTGGGCTTGTCTTGAGCTGATAAAGCAATTGATGAGCAAATGCAGCTGTAGACAGAACTTGGGTTTAGATAAAAGTTACATCTAATGCAATTGTCATGGAAAGCTTCAGTAAGCACAGCTTTCTAAAAATTTTCTTACATTTTTCATTTGCATTTCAGGCTGATGGAGACTGCTGCCTCAACAATCCGGAAATTAAATCCTCTGTAAAGGTATAACCAGAAATAATTCTGCAGATTACTGCTCTATCTCGACTAAGATGTAGGGGCAGGAAAATTAAATTGCCATGCCTACATAGGTTTTGACCTATCTACTGAAACTGCCAATGAAGTTATTAATTCATTTCCCATGAAGAAGGCTGGTCACTGAGGACTAGAATCATAGCAGCCTAACTATTTTCTACATCCATAAGTAACAAGAGTCAGCTTTCAGCCTTATCCATTAAAACCTGAAAGCACATTTCACCTCCAATATGTAAACATTTCTGTTATATTCAGTGGAGTCATCGGAATTCTCAGACATTTTGCCTACTACCTACCTGGCCTGGATTTGGACCATCATGTTAGATGTGGAAGGCTTTTTGGATTTATTTGTGTTTTTCCATTATATCTTATTTGTTTAAGGGTAGTTTCCTGTGGGCTGCATTTTAAGATGCATCAAAGAATACATTAGGTACTTCTAATACTTATTTTAAAGTTTAGTCTACAGGTTTTTAGGCTTAAGTTAAATACTGCCATGTAGGGAAGAAAATAACTGAAAATTGGTGGTATAACAGATTTGTTCCTGGGACAGCTATAGCCAAGGTGCCAGAATCCTCCAACTAAAGAGTCTGGTAGGTGGGATGAAGATGTGGAGATTGGGCTCAGCCCATGTTACTGTGGGCTAAAGGCAAACAGTATTGGTTTGAGTGCAGCCCTGGGTTTATGGATAAGGAACAGAGCTTAAAAAAACACAGCTTGACATTTCACCAAGGAAATGCTTTTGGACCCACTGATAGCAAAAAGTGGGTTTTGGGCATCAACTCTTTCTCATGCAATTCATCATACAGGTCTTTGTACGTTACTTGTTGAAAATTACACACAAACCAAAGAGGACTATATCAAAGCCAACCGACTTTCTTATCAGTTTTCTTCTAATGAAAATATCCAGTAAGATGCATGGCAAAATAGACTTTTTATAGTTTAAAAAAAAAAAAAAAAAAAAAAAAAGGGAAACAGTACCACTTTTTACCATGAAATACAGTATATTAATACATTTTCAAACATAACATATCTACACCAGTAATACACAAGAATTGGAACTTTTAATTACTTTGTAGTTTCAAAATTCTTTTCTTCCACAATTTCACAGTACTTCTTTGCTGGTTTGACCGCTTCATAAGAAAAAACCCACCCTGACAATTTCTTAGAATTATGAAATCTTTAAGTTTGGGAAAGACCTCTAGGAAAATTGAGTCCAGCCATCAACCTGAGCATGTTACCATTAAACATAATATCCAACCTAAACCTTGAGTCCATTTCCTCTCATCCTTTCATTTGCTGCCTGAGAGAAGAGATCAATCCTCACCGGGCTACAACGTCCTTTCAGGTAGCTGTAGAAAGTGATAAGTGATAAGGTCTTTCCTGAGCCTCCTTTTCTCCAGGATAAACAACCCCAGCTCCCTCAGCTGCTCTGCTCCTCATAAGTTTTGTTCTTGTTATTTCCTTCTGTCAGGGATTTTTGTGCCATTTTTCAAATGATAAAGATTAATTCTGTTGGAACATGTTTACACTCGAGATAGTAAATATCACAGAGTCAGAAACGGTGTGTCTGTTTATATTTGTTTCATAACTTTTGAACTTTTTTAGGGAACATGCAGCCTTCTCCTGGCAAACGAACTTGGACACACAGACTTCACCCCCAGTTAATACAGCAGGAGCTACATGTGACAAGGTAAAGGATGCAAGGAGCAGCTTCCACTTTATTGTTTAACTTGACTGTTACTAGGTTTGACCTTTTAACTTTTCCTTCAAGAATGGCTCAAAGTCTTTGATTTGGCCTTGTTATAAAACATTGTTACATTGTTACAGAAGCAAATTTTTTGCAGGAAAAAATACCAGCCAACCTCTGGAAATTGGGATGGTTTTGATGCTATTCTGCAGATAAACAAACTGATATTTATATCCTATAACATATACCATATAACATTGTGATACATGATATATGATACATCACACATGATATCTGGCCAGGTTTGGGATAACTGGCCAGAAATGCATAGCAGGGAAATAAAATAGAGAAAACTCCAGAATTACTCAGGATATATGTCCAGTCAGTTACATGAGGATTTCACAAATTGAAGAAGCAGGTACGATTATGCCAAAGTGGTAACTGTTGATTGAATAAGACCGTTTCAACAAGATTAGAATACTCAGTCCTGTTGCTATGAAATGCTGCATTTTTCATAACAAAGCATGCTGGCATAAGCAGCTGGAGATATAGTGGGAGAAGGTCAGTTGTGATGTCCTGGAGCTGGTATTTGTCATACAGCAGTTAAAGGAAATCCTAGCACTTAGAGGAAGTGCTAAGTCAGTCAGTTATTATGGTATGGATTGCAGGGGCAAAAAGGAGAGAAGTGTTCCTCAATATAGTCAGTAGAGAAACAGACTCTTCACAAGATGATTTAAAGCTCCTAAAGTCTTGAAATGGTGAAATACTGCTTAGAGGTTTGCCTCCAAATTGTAGCATCTGTTGTATGCTGACTACTTTTACACTAGCTTGTCTTGAATCTTAGACAGGAAATACTCCCTTAAATGATATTAAAGAATAAAAATAACTTTTAAAAGAAGATATATACTATTAAAAGCACCATTGTCTCAGACCATTTCCACTGAAACATTCAGTCAGAGGCTCAGCAAAAACTCAGGAGAAGAAAATAAAGACACAGAGTTGAAAGCAGACCACAACTGTGTGTAGTCTGAAGTAGTATTGTTTAATGAAAAATAACATCATGATAGCAAGGCAGCTTCCAATACTTTCACAAAGAAATTTTTCTCAACTTATGGGACTATATTAATGGTTTGCCTAGAGCATTTTCCCCAACATGAAGAAAAACATATGGACATGGTATATTCAGGTTTAGGGAAAAAAGACTAGAGACAGAAAAAAAAAAAGTAGATAACAAAGGAAATGTATTCCCTGGCCTTTCTATAATTAGCTAAAGCGATGTTTGAAATACTGAAGAGTTTATCTTGAAGTTCCCCATTGACTTAGGATGATCAGAATTCAGTGAAGCAATTGTGGCTTTTATAGTCATGATTATGCATGAGTGTGTGATAGTTGTAAATTAATTTTGATTACTCTACAAATTTTACAGTAGCCACAACGTTGTATGAAGTGAAATTTTAAAAAAGGACAGTTGTTTCCCAAAAAATAAAACCCTCACTGAAATGCTGCTTCATACTTCAAATTCACACCACATGAAAGTATATTTTTGAGACTCTCTGCCTCAAAAAAGAAACCTTAAGATTAGGTGCCTTTTTTTCTTTTCTTTTCTTTTTTTCCTGTTTTAATAACCTGCTGAAGCCAAACATAGTTCTTCAAATTTCTTTGCAGAACAACTTAAACTGATATAATTCCTACCACCTGACTGACAAGCCATCGCAGCCATCACAATAAGTGGCCAGAATCAGTTTTGGCTGCCTTGCGCTTCTTGAAATCCTTCTGAATTTCAGGTGATTGCCTTATCAGGCCCCTTTTCTATCATAGGATTATGGAAATAAACTGACAGTGTGGAAGCTGTCAGTGAAGTATAACTAAACCTCTGTGGTAGAATACATAGTAATCTTTAAGCTACTGACAAACAATTTAGTTTTTGAAAAATAGATGATTAAGCAAGGGTCATAGAAACATCAGTGTTCAGACTGGAAGTGTGTTATGAATAAATTCATGTATGCTTTTACAAAGCTTGCCCATTTTTATACTTGAATTCACTTTGTTTCACCTGGTATTTTTCAGGTTCCATTACTGCTGCTTAGGTTTAGGGAAAAAGTTAAATTTTGGGGTGGGTTCTGAAGAAAGTTGAAACTGCTTCTAGCATTCCAGAGCTGAAAGCTCTTGAGCTCAGGAAATTTTTTTGCTCTAACTCTTGAATTTTTCTCACCCTGTGTAGTATTAAATTTCTGTTCTTTATCTCTGTTAATTATTTTCATGAGAAGACAGCATTTGATGTAATCTGTTCCCAGAGCAGAATGTCCAGAGTATTGCTAAAAAATACCCTTGTTCATTGGTCACAGGATGCATGAATTATTATGGTTGAATGGTCCTCATCTGAGTGGAAAGGATGCAATGTCTAGGAAAAAATATCGGTGGGAGGAGATGTACCATTAACTTCAGATAGTTCTGGACATGGTTGTACAAAATTGCCCACTTTGAGTCAACAGTTATAAAAGCCAATTAGCTAAGAGTTAACAGTTAACTAACTTAATGGCTATAGTCAACTCATAAGGCACGTGTCTACACTGTGTTTTATGCTGCATGCCACAACATGAGCCACGTGTGCCACAACTGGGTTGTCACTTGCCAGCTTACATCTCTAATGCTGCTGATCTACATCTGTACTAGCATCAAGGGAACCATTCACATTCTAATGTCTCAAGCTATTCCATGTCCTGGTGTCCACACAGGGCAGACCTCTCCTGTCCATGCTCACTAGCCCACCTGCCTCGTGAACTTTATACATCACTGAGTTAGGTAACAGCAGTGTTTCTGACTCTCATCCTTTCTAGTCCTACAGAAGAGCCTGGACTTTGGTTGGAATCCCCTGTGGTCTCCTCAGAGGCAGAAAATAATTTGTCTTTATAAAGCTGGGAATGGGACATTCTGTGTCCCATAGGCATCTCCTTTCCCACTGAGAATGAACTGTACAGTAAAGATTAGTGCTAAATCCTGAAGTGGCTGCTCTCTGGCATGCAGAACTTAGGTTTTTTAGCACATTGTTTGGTGGTTCTTATAAGGATTGAGGGCATCTCAGGGCATCCCTGAGAACACAATGCTCTCAGAAAATTTTGGGATTATTTCAGAGGGAGAAAATTGCACTTGGCAATTCATGTTTCTACACTGTCAAGGAGTGCTCAACTACAAAAAATTCCTCCAAGCAGTAATGAGTAAGTCTGAGGTAGATCTAGCTTCACTGTCTCTTACTGCATCTGGTGGGCAAAAGAAGAGAGAGGAAGAAAGAGAAAAAAAATTTGCCAGATTGACGAGGTAAAAGTACTTGTGGACTAGTGTTCAAGGAACAGCTTCCCTGCCTTCTTGTTTCACAGAAGCTGCACTTCAGAAGTGTCTGTCTGTAGTATTTATTACATATTGGTACATGAAAAATAAATTTCAGAGAACAATTTCACTAGATTTCAAAGTGTCTAAGCCTAGCTTCTGTATTATTAACTCTAATATATTAGAATTTTTTAATATTAATTTAATTATTTGAAGTCTTAACCTTACTGCTGTGTTTTGCAAGAGGGAAAGTTCACCATTTGTAGAATCATTCATGAAAATACTGAGATTCAAGATAACTTTATTCCTTTTAGATGTTTTGGCTTTTGGTGTTATTTTTTCTTGTCAAGGTTTCTATTCTTTGTTGAAAAAGCCTTTTATAGGAATATTTCCAAAATCAAAGAAGTCAATTAATTTGTTTCATATTCCAGTGAATTTTTAAATGTTTGTCTTTAAATCTGCATTAGTTGAAAAGTATACTTATTTTGTTGGTTTAATTTTTGTTTATCTTCTCATTATGATGCAGAAATGGGAAAAAGAAATATGGCCTACAGGATAGAAACACAGACACAGTAATAAATATTTTCAGTACATGGAACTTTTAAGAGACACGAAGAGCATGAACCCCAAAAAATTTACTTCTTAAAAAAAACCCCTCTCCAAATATTCCACAGTTAACCCTTTATTTGAAGTGAATCTTTAAAAATATCAAAGGTCTGTCTTCAAAAGTGAACATTTTTAGCATGACAGAAAACTTCTGTAAAGTTAAGGAAGATAAGAGGGTCCTCCACTGATTTGCCTGAGACTTAATTGAGTTGATTGAACAGTGCAGAAATGCACTCTTTTGGGTGAAGACATGATGTTTTTACTAGGCTGTCACTTATTAACACCCAAGTACATTTTTACCATGAAGGATAATATGCCACTGTGATTTTTTTGTTCAATGTGACCATCAAAACATAATTTTTGGTAACTGACAGGAAATATAAATGGAGGATATGAAAAGCAGATGCCTAAATGAAACTACATCTTAATTTTTATTGCCTGAAAAGAAGAGATATCTCTTTCCATATTTGATATTGGTAAATATATTGCATTGGTATGTTTTGTAGTTAAATAAACAATCAGTCAAACAAAGCCCTTGAGGGCTTATTTAAATAGAAATATGTGATGTGGATTTAGTAGAGTAGAAATCCAAGGTCTGTGTAATTTAGAACCTTGTGTAATTTTCCCATTGGTAAATCACATGTGGTCTCCCTCACAGCAGTGACCTTAGTTAGATTTTGATATGGCAATAGCTGTAGGCATAAATCATAATAAACTCCATGCTACATCATTTCTAGGAAATAAAATTTCACAATCTACACTAATTCCATCATAAACTCATTTTTTCCCAGCATTCATTACATTAACAATTCATCAATTGATTCTATTTGCTATATGATCCAATACATTACTAATAATATGAGAAAGTAAATTGCAATACGAATTACAGGCTAGAAGGCTGGGTTTTTTCATACTTTTGAGAAATCCTTTTTGTGGGTGCTTCTCTTTGTTAAACTCTTTGTTGATACCTATTGAAGGGATAAGGAATTCTGGCTGTCATCTGGACGGCTCAATAGGTACTCAGAAGTTGTGCAGTCAGATTCTTAATTTTCTAAATTATTTTTGTATTATTAACTACAAACAAATTGCAGGCTTAACTATTTTTTTCAGCCAGTAACCCTCTGCACTTAAAAAGTATGACAGCTTGCTCTTCACCAGGTGAATAGAGGACCCAAGCTGCAACAACTAATAGGCAGCAAAGGCACGAACACTGGAAGTCTCGAGGAAAAGATACACTGAAGTAGCATTGCCAGCAATAGAATGTCCACGTAGATATATGTAAATCACTGCCCGGGGCCAAGCCTTGCTCCAAAAATTACTGTATGAAAGTCAACCTACTAAACCTCATTTTTCCACAGGTTAGAGCAAAACTAAGCAAGGAGACAAGCAGATTTTCTGCTCCAGGATGTGACCTGGTTATGGCAGACACTGCTTCTCATTATTTCATCCATAGTTCTCTTCTTAAAAACACACTAAGGTTTTGTATCACCTTGGTAGCTGTAGATCTTGGAGCAGATATTTTAAATACCATAAAGACAATGGCAGTATGCCCTCCTGCTATGAAACTCCCATCAAGTTGACCTGGTCCAGGATTCCATTTCAGAAGATGATTTCACAACATTGAATTAAATCAAGATTTCTTCTCACAGGTTTTTCAACATATTTCAATGTTAGGTATTTGTTGGAGCCTGATACTTATCATGATATTTCCCCTGAGAATTTAGTGCTGTCATATTAGTCAAGGGATGGAAAATGCAGTAGTCAGACATAACCAATTAGTATCAAAAGAAATACAAAACTATATTTTATTTCACCATTTTCTATATTAATACTCTGAGGCTTTCCTTTCAGTTTTCTTGTTGGTCTTTTGCTGTTGTTGTTTCTGGTTTTAATTTGCATTTAACAAGGCTGTTTAAGTCAAAGGAATTGTCATGTGCTTGTTCTTACAGTAGAGTGTGAGGTAGCTGCTTTTTCTCTGTATGATTTTTCTGATCTGTACAAATCAAGACATTCCTAGTTTTTAAAATGAAAACTGGTAAAAAAATAGCTATTTTTCAGAATTTTTCTGGCACTATCTCTTCTCTTGAACGTAACCTTTGACACAACTAAGTAGTGGCAAGTTTGAGGCCACTTTTTAAAAGCATCTTGCTAAAATTAGCCTTATTTGGAGGGTGTGAATGAGAACAGCCTGAAAATTCTTATTCAGCAGAAGGAGTAATAACAAATGTATCAGAGTATTGTTGGGAGGAAGTACACCAAAGTCTCTTTCAAGCTGAATTTAAAAAAAAACCACACACACACACACACACACAAAACAAAAACCACAAAAAAACTCACAACAGCTAAAAGCAAAAAAGAATCCTAAAGAAAAAACATAAGTAGCACTTAAGAATAGAAAATATGTTTCTGTTATTGTGATGGATGACACATTGTATAAGACAGCTGTAATTCTTCACTTCTCTGAATAATTCTCATCCTCCTTCACCCTGAACTACTCTTTCCCTTTTAATGAAGGATTTTATTTCTTGATTAGGAATCTAATTCTGCAATACACTGAACTCACCCAAACTCAAGGGGATTTAATTGGGAGGATTAAAGTCATTAAAGAATCACAGAATCATAGAATATGCTGAGTTGGAAGGGACCCAAAAGGATCATCAAATCCAATTCATGACCCTGCTCAAGACATCCCAAAAATCTTCCCAGGGAGTGTGCAACCCCTTACAAAATTGAAACCTGAATAAAAGGCACATCTTCTCTTTGAACAGGTTTCCAGTTAGTACTAGTCACTGAATGAGTTCCAGTTAGTTCTATTCAATGAACGAGAATTTCTGGGTTGGCACCTTCAGTCTTGCAATACATACAGTCTTTGTCACCTTTTTACTATCACGTTTAACGTAAATACCTCTTACAGCAAGTGCTCAGTGTCTGAACCCCATTCTTTAGTCTTTGCATGACTTGAGTTGGAACAAGTTTCAACAACTTGAGTGAACTTATTGTATCCTTGTGATGTAGGTCAGCAAAACTATTTCACGTCTGTTGTTACTCCAACACTCTCTTCTTTTTGCAAAAGAGAGGAAAAACTACTAACTTGCAGCAAATCCATCCATGACAGTTCACATGAACCCACTTTAGGCCCAGAGCTTCAGGGGCTGATTTGGAAAACCTCACAGGTACTCAACGCAGGCTGGAGGGAACCAGTCACTGCCTCTACATTACACTGCTGCTCTGACTGCTGCTCCGAAAGAGATAAGAGAGGAAAACTAGCTAAGTTAGAAGCCTGTAGTTCTATAGCATGAATGTTATGTGTAGCATAAAAGAGAAGTAACATCAATCCATCTCCCTGACACTGCTGAATCACAGTCCTGTCAAAGTATTCTGGTAACAAGACTCAGCATAAAATTCATCAAGAAGCTGCTCATGCAAGCTGAAGTAACAATGATACTCTGAGCCACTTTTGGATGACCTTCACCACTTTCTGCTTTCTCTGAGAGGAGCTGGCTCCCACATTGCATTGCCAGATCCACTCCCACTCCCATATGTGATCATCAGTCCCTGTGGACAAGAAGACTGACACAGCTTGTAGAGGCTAACTATTAATGTGCAGTAACACTTCTGGCTTCTATACTGGGCATGGGAAAGTCCACACTGAATGGACTGATGTGTTGGAAATGTGCCTAGCAATACAGAAAGCCTGAATTTTTTGTTAGTTTTTTGATTCTATTCCATTTTTCAGCATTCTTGATTTTCTGGCAAATTTCTATGTAATCTGATGGCTTATTTTTCCCACAAAACTGGAGAGTTTATAAAAAGTGTAATAGTCAGAAACTGTACCTTGTCTGACTTTTAAAGGCAGTCAGTTTTCATTACTAATATCCTAAGGCAGTGAAAATGGCAATGGGATTAAGGGCAGGGGATGGAGTGAAGAGAGAGAGAGAAAGTTTCCAGAAGTTTGTGGCTGCTGCAGAGAGAAAATAAGAGCCTCACCTAAACAACACACTGCAGTGTCAGCACAACATCTACTGGAGACCAGGGAATCTGACATAAGATGGTGTGGGAGAAATCCAAGATCCCTCTTCTTGAACCCGGTTACTTTAGCACACCAAGCAATATGCATTTTCTTTCTTCCTATATGGCTAGTTTCCCTTTCACTTGTGTGGTGCCAGAGCTAGAACTTAATGGTTTTGCTATGAAATCCTGTTTCTTTTTCACTTTCCTCTACTAGGGCTTTCTGTAATGTTTTCTTACTAAATGCCTGAAGTTCTGTCATATTGAAGTTTCAAGTATTAGCACTTTGACTCTTTGATTGTTTTAGCATGGACTCACAATTTCTCCTTTCAAGCAATCTTGTCTGAATTATCCACTCGTCTTCAGGTTCTCCTACTTGAATAAAAGATTTATCCACCTTCCATTTTTCATACTTGCATGAGCCAGCTGTTTAAAATACATGAAAATTTTTCTACAAATCTGAAATAGCATGTAAAAAGAATGAATCAACTTATTGAAGCTGTAGTTCAGACACAAAAAAGCCAACGCAATCCTGGTTTGAATTCTATATAGAAATACAAGAAGTATTAATGTCCTGTAGCCAGTAGGAGACCTAGTAAACTCCTACATGAAAGGGTCTACAATTTTTTTCATCTATATTCAAGAAATAGGAACTAACTTTGATTAGGTGTAAGAAAAGGCAATTAGCTTGTGCAGGGATATTAAGAACATACTACACAAGAGAAGACTGAAAACTTTTTGCTTATGGAGCCTGGCAAAATGAAATCAGAAAGAGAATATGGTATCTTCCTGAAAACATATTTGAAAAGGAAAGGAAGAGGGAAGGTTATTCCAACTAGAGGAAAGTACTGTCACTCTAAAAAATATAAATTGTCTGTGGATTCACCTGAGGATGGAACAGTAATATCTCCTAATATCAGAGCAGTGAGTCTCTGAAATTTCCTTCTAGAGAGATAACTCAGAGCTTTTGAACTTCAGTGACAAAAAACTGTTTATATGACTCTGGTTATGATGAGTCATTCTGTCTTAGCACATAGCCTGAAGCAGCTATCTTGAACACAGATTCTCGGTTTTGTGAAATTTGCGTAATTCGGGATTTCTTGGGAAAAGACTAAGTCATAACTTACAGGGAGAGAGCTGCACCTTTTCTGACCTTTACATTCACAGACATTTACTATGTGAACCATAATAGCTGCAAGACTACAAACTGCACCATGGCCATTGCCATTCACTTTAGCTCTAGAAATCTGCTATTTTTAAGCAAACTGGATAGCACAAAACTTGGGGCTGGAAGGTCTTCAATACCAAGATTAATAGGTCATACCTAATATTACTTCTGACAGTGAGCAGTGATGAACAAATCACCCTGCAAAGAACTGCCTTTAGACCAGTAGGGTCTGTGTCCAACAGGCACTTGCAGGGTGTTAATTTCTATGTCTTACAAAGCATTTAGAGCCAACCTGTAAATCCTCATAGTTATAGTGCTGTTGAAATGAGCTGAGTTCAGCTCTGTGTTGGATATCTTGCTTCTTTGGGTCATACTAATACAACCTCTTTTTCCTAGACTCTTTTTAATTGGGAAATAAATCAAACTCATGAGTGCTCATTTTTATAAAAAGCATACATAAAAAATAAAACCAAAAATTATCTTCAAATCATTGTGCTTAGGCCTAATGTTTTGTGGGCAATGTAACAAATGTAGACAGTGTTCTCCAAAACTACTTTAGTAATTAAAATACATCCACCATTTCAGAAAGACAAACAACTGAAGGGGATCTTCACCATGAAGCTATTGTGAACTACTCCCTTATATGATCTTCTTCATAAATCAGCTAGCTCCATTTTGAGACCAGTTACTTTATTTCCCATCTCCACACATGCCATTACTATGAAAATTTAGATATTGACTCATGTATCTCAGCCAAATGTATTCATGGGCTTCTTGTGCCAACATCTCCTTTTGCCAACATCTTTTGCCAACCTAAACAATTTCTCTCTCTTCCCAAATTTGGCCTTTTAAATATATTCTGCAATCATATCTCCTACCAGTCTTATATTTGCTGTGATAAAAACCTTCTATTTTGAAGGTTTTCACTGCAGATTTCAGTATAATACATACATCTTGAAGCAGGATTTGATGAGGGCAGTTGTCTTGTGACAGCTGGCAGTTCTTTGACAAGGTTTTTCTTTGCAGTTTCCATGTATTTAGTAAGCTTACTATATGGTGTCTTGTGCATCAACATTTTAACAAATGTAAAGATCAGCCGAAGAATAAGAAATTATAATGCAAACTTAGATATATACAAATGTATAATGCAAACACTCATTCACATTTAAAGTCATGCTTCACTGCTTTCTACACGGTAGTTTGTTTACTCCTCCTGTGTAAGTGGCTACAAGCAGGACTCAGGTACATATGTAGGTGGCTAGAGGGGATAATTGATAATTATTGATGTCATGAGAACAATAAAGTCTTCCATCAGTTGTTGCTAAGTTAAGCTGAGCACATTTCAGTTAGCAAAAGAAGAAAATAATAATATTGCATGACTCATACTTTTTATTCAAGAAAATGAATAACAGTGTACACAAAGGTGGTGGATACAAATCCATCATATGAATAATACTCTAAATTCAATATCCTAGAATCCTCTGATGGGTTCAAAGATTTTTGCAGGATACATTTTCAATGTTTTATGTCATCTCTCACTGATGAATAGTAACTGCAGGAGTGGAACAATACAAACATTTTGTTGGTGCTTTCTATTGCATTGTTCTGAAGAAAAAGTGAACAAAAAGGTCAAATGAAAAATTCAGTGGTAATTGTAGGATGTTCTCTAGGTGATATTTTTCTTTGAAGAAAAAACTTGAAGAGCAAATGTTCTAAATCATGAAGATAAATTCTGTGCAATATCCAAAATTTTGCATTCTTCCTTACCTTAAAAATTTAGCTTCATCTCCTCAAAAAGCTGCAAATATGTAATTTTAATCAGTTTCAGAGTACACATATGCATAATGTATACTTAGTTATAAAGTATACACATTGAAACCCTGATGAGCAAAGACATATGCAATGTACCTAGTCATAGAATCTGTGGCATCTCTGTAATCAATTACAAGCCCCCAGTTGTAAACATTATTTTCCTCGGGGAATATTTCAGTAATTAATGAATGCTGTTGTTATGCAGAGATGGAGCAGGGTGTGCTGACATTATGGTTTCCCCTGTGGTATAACAAGGACTGAATGATTCAGAGAACATCCTTCCCACCACGCTAGGCAGAGCTGAACTTAAAAATGTGTCAGTATATATTTATACTCCTTCTTCTCCAAGGGCAGAAGGGCTGTTTAAGTCTTTCACATCTGGCTGCTCTCTCCCACCCTTTTCCTGTGGGAAGTTCTCTTACATCTTCAGCCACAGAGAAGGGGAAGGATAGCTGTTTGAGGGACTACACAGCAACCAAAAGGTCAGTGAAATCTTCCTGGGAAAGCTGAATAAAAGTATTACTTTATTCTCAAAAGTGATTTTTAGAATTTTTTGGTCAGTTTTCTGAGTGGCAGAGACATACTCAATCACAGAAACTGATTTAGGAGAGCTGGAGGTTGTGATAAGCAGGAGCTTGAGGATACAGTGGAAAACTGCTGAACTGAAATGAAAATGTGTGAACATCAAAGTAATAGACTGTTAATTAATTAAAGACCAATGTAGAATTGCCTTTGGCATTAAAATTGACTATCTGACTGCAACATGTAGAGCAGCTCATGTTTCTCATGATGTGTCTGCAGTGTACAATTGACATGGAGTGTTAAAGTGCCTCCAGACTTTTGGAGAATCCAGTTCTCCTGAACATGTTCTTCCTGAACATGTCAGGAAAAATATAATAGCAGAGACACAAAGCTCTATATAAATAGTTACCAGAATCCAGAATCCAAAACTTGTTAAAAGAGAACCTTAGCATCCTTTACACAGAAACATACAAACTTTACACAGACATTTGTTCTCAAGTGCAAATTTTTTTCAGGAATCCCAGAAGCTCAGTGAGACAGCATTGATATCTGGTTATTCAAGTTTTCTTTATAAATCACAGGCAAGGTACTTTCTTCCCTCTGAACTGAAAGTTTGGAGTCTTCAAAACAGCTGAGTGTCTGAGGACATTAAGTCATACAGTCTGTGGGTTCTGTTGGGAAAGAAGAAATGTTTATGGATCAGAAGTTATTCTGAGCTTGCAGAACTGATGACAGTAACAGTGCCCACCACCACCAGTTCATAGGACCATATTTAGTTCCAGTTTAAGCCTTACCATTTCAATTCTGCTGCAACACATCGTAGCTCTCTTTCTGCTGCTCTCCATACCAGACAAGCCTGCATTGGCAGATGCTAATTTTGTGCAGAACTCCATTGAGTAATGCATGTGATGCATAAATGCATATGTAGTGCATAGCATTTCTGAATTTAACTAGCAGCTCCACATAGATAAGATTGAAAATCTTGCAGCCATTTCATGTCTTAGAAAAAGCCAAAAACCAAAATCTACCCCAACTTAATTTAAGAGATTACCTCCTTAAGTTCTCTCAGACAAATTAAGGTGTCAATTCCATGCACAGGTCATGTGGAAAAGTAGAAGAGATGAAAAGAAGCCAACCCTCACAATCCCATAAGGCACATTTCTGCCTCTAAATGGGCCAAAACTCATGCTGCTGGTTCAGCTTCAGCAGGTCATCTAATACTATCTCACTGAGGCCACTCATGTGATTCATTATGGCTAATCAGATCCTAAGTACTTAAGAAAATTCTGATCCCAGAAGAGACTGCTTAATATGAAGCAACCCACTGAAAACTGAAAGAAAAACTATGTTTTCTTTGCTGATGAGGCTGGACAAGTTCTTGGCATGTGTTCCTCCTACTTTTAAAAGTTTCATTGACATAGCCTCAGTTGCTCAATGCCTGAGACTTGCCATAGGTTGCTGGATGTACTTATTAGTTACCTCAGTGTTGTTCACTTGAAAACAGATGATTGCAGCTCTCCTGCCACTCCCCCTTACACTCCCCTTGGTACACCCCCTTAAAGTCTCAAATGGCAAGCCTGATTTAGGCAGCTGAGGATCAAGTCCTGCTAGAACTTTTTTTTTACTGGTGAAAACCAATAATTTTTGACTCTACACAGCCAAGTTCTCTAAAGAAAACAAATCCCCAACTGTTAAAAATTGTCATCCAGTGCTCATGTAAATATTCTTTAAAATCTTCATACTTTTTTCCCCCTGCAAATGGGTAATTAATTACTTACAGAGATACATTACTTTTCCATGATTTATTTAAATGCTCTTTTGTTGTTGTTCAGTCTAATGGAATATGGTGGGTTTTATTTATTAATGCAGATTAAAAATACTTCTTGGGTTTTTCTTCCTTTGCAAACATTTTCTCCCTCTGTGTTTGTATTTTAAAAGTTTAAAGGACAATCTATCCTGCATAACAAAAGTCCTTAGTTATCTAATGGCTAAATGTAGTCCAGGCAGCCAAAACATGAACCTGCTGCTTTGCTCCATAATTTTGTCATGGCCATATCAGCACTAACCTATTTGCAAGGAGGCATTCCTTCATTTTTAAATCATTTACATTCCTCAAAGAACGACTAAGAATAACTTTGCCATGAGCTAGGTGGTGAAGAGGGAGGAGGTTAGAGCTTAGCCTACTCCCCCCAGGTCACCAGCCAGCACAGCTCAGGAGTATATGTTTAAACTTCAAGATATTAAGTTTACTATATGTTCATTAAGTATATCAGTACTGTCTCTTCAACATTTCCTCCTGTCAATAGGACACACAGGACAACAAATACTCAGAACAGAAACAATTACATAGGAAAACACAGTGAAAAAGAGGAAGGTGAAAGAAGCACATTAACAGATAACACTAGAATTTTCAAAATGAGAACACAGTCTTAGGTTTCAACTGCTTCGCTCAGGTAGAAGATGAAGAGCGAGGGAAAGAAAGAGGATGAGTCATTTTTTCACTTTGTTTTGTACACATAAAAATTTCCTTGCATTTACCAGCTAAAGAATGTGGTGGAGAATGGTCACTTCATATTCATGCAATAAAAGCACATACAGTACAGCACGAATATGCTGGGTAACTGGAAATTTCACAAAAGTGATTTTGTATCACAGATTTGGTGAGACTAATTCATTGTGTTGTGCTTAATTATTTTAGCATCTGACTTCTCACATGTAATGTATAGAGCATTCAGTGAAACATTTGTGTTTACAAATCCAGTTATTCAAAAATTACCCTTCAGTAGTATTCAGAAGATTTTCTGTATCACATACATAATTTATGATTGGATATGGATTGGAATATTTCGTCAGAACTGTTGTTTTGCACACATGGCAAGGGCATAGGCAAATAACTTTCTGATTGCAAACGTTTTGGTTAAATACCCTTAGTCACATGACTTCTTCAAATAATTGATGTGTATTCTGAAAAAAAAATCTTCACTGTATTGCTTACCTTACTGATATATCTATTTCTTAGTAGGCTGATGACACTATACCTGAGATGTTCAGAAAATGAAAGATGAAAAATTCTAATGAGAATTTAAATGTAAAAGGAGTCTAACCACAAGAGAACACAACATGACTGTTTAACATAATTGTCCATGATTATTTTTCTGCAAACAAAAAGAGAATAATTTAATCTATAGCCATAAATTCACCTACGAAGTCACTAAAGAGTTACCCCCCAAATGTTTCTGCTCTTCTTATCTTGTCAGATTGGCTCTCTATATGGTTGTCTTCTGTGAGAAGAAAGAGACTCATAGAATGAGAACTCAATCAGAATTATAGATGTCAGACTTCTTTCAGATTTACAGTTCTGAAAGAGTTTCCCTGTCAAAGGAGAAAGGCAAAACCTTGCCAGGTTAAAGGTGGAATTTAAGCTACTTTTGGAAGGAAGTTCCTGAAAGCTGGGATGCATGTGTGTCGGTACATGCATATATAATGTACATATTTACATATATACATACATACGCCCCACATATGGTGACAGAATATCATAAAAAAACAGTTGAGCAGATCCGTAGCCAAAATTTGTAAAGGTATGCCCATGGACTTTATGTATTTATAGAACCACACAGAGTATTCTGACTTGGAAGGGCCCCGCTAGGCTCATCACAGTCCAATTCCTGCTTCTGCACAAAACAGCCCCAAGAGTCACACCATGTGCCTGAGAGCATTGTCCAAATGCGCCTTGAACTCAGACAGGTTGGTGTTGTGACCACTTCACTGGGGAGCCCCTTCCAGTGCCCAACCACCCTCTGGGTGAATTTTTTTCCAAATATCTAGCCTAAATCTCCCTTGACACAACTTCAGGCTATTCCATCAGGTCCTGTTGGGCCAGAAGAAAGAATAGGTCAGTATCTGCCCCTCTGCTATTCCTCATAAGGATGTTGAAGACTGCTATGACATCTCCCCTCAGTCTTCTTCAGGATGAACAGACCAAGTGACCTCAGCCTCTCCTCATATATCTTTCCCTCTTGACCCTTCATCATCTTTGTAGGCCTCCTTTGGCCACTCTCTAAAAGCTTAATATTCTTCTTATATTCTGGTGCCCAAAATTGCACACAATATTCTATGTGAGGCTGCAGCAGCACAGAGCAGAATGGGATAATCCCCTCCATGAACCAGCTGGGTGATTCAGATTACACTGTTAAAAGGAAAGGATCCATGTAAGTAGAATATACGCAGGAGAAAAAGATGATGACTGTAAGATTTATTCTGGCTATTCTCAATGTTAATCTTAGCAGTAGCTATTCTTAGCCTAAGGCTATTCTTAGCCTTAAAATGAATTTTTAAAGATATCTGGCTGAGAGTAATTATTCGAAATATTTAGGCTGAAGCAGAGGGAGGCACTAAAACTCTTCAACCAGTGGACAGATAGAGCTACCAAGTTCCAGGTGTCTCAAATGACAAGGTGTGTAGGAAAAGGCAGTGCCTGACAACACTAGAATGAAAAGGAGCTGCATTGCACTAGTACTCATCCTGTGGTACTTTCTGCTGCTCTCAGACAAATGTTGAGGATGATGCCTCCCAAACAGAAAGGACAGACAGGGCGGCTCTTCTACCCTCGCTTCTACCACTGCCTGGAGCTTCCTCACAAAAACCCACCACATGTTTCTGAAAGGTGCCTCGGAAAATAGATCCAGCAAATGGCAAAGGGAGTTCGGGAGGCGGCCGGCCCGGGAGCAGCCGCTCCTCCCGCCAGGGCAAGCACCCACCCGGCCGCAGGCTCAAACGTATGAACCTGAGGGAAAAATAGTTTCTGAGGGTGGATCATTCACGAACCTCCCGCCAGAGCTATTCGCGTGCAGAACATCAAAGCACTCGGGGCAAAGCAAGGTTAGAGAAGCCCGTGGTTGCTGGGAATGAGAAGACATTGTGGGACTCCAATGGACCCTCCCGCGGCGTCCAGTGGGTCTGTGAGGGCGGGGGCAGCGGGGGTACCTGCACGGGCTCTGACACCGCGGTGCCGGGGCTGGCCCGCCCCCCTTCCCCGGGGTACGCGGCGGTCCGACCCTTTAGGGAAGACCCCCATCGCCACTGCGCCTCCGCGCCCCTCAGCGGAGCGGGCTGCCCTGGCTCCTGAAGGGAGGAGAAGAGGGAAGGGCGAGCAGGGAGAGGGGAGGAGCGCCCTGGCTTTGGCTGCCGAGAGCGTCCCGCCGCTGCCAGCGCAGCTCCGCGCAGCCCCAGCCGCTGCAGGGAGCCGTGCCCGGGCCGCGTAAGTGGCTCCCCTCTGCCGCCTTCCCTTCCTCGGGACCGGGTGGGAGAGGGGTTGGAGGAAGCGCCGCTGTCGGGGCCTCTCGGCTGGCTTGGACGTGGTGGGGAGGGGTCCTAAGTCCCAGGTCCAGCGAGGCTTGTGCGGCCGGAGGGGCGCTGATCCCCGCCTCCTGTGGGGAGTTATTCCTGGCGTCGGGCGGCTTGCGCGGGAAGAGCAGCAAAGGAGTTCTCTGCTGCCTTTTAAAGTCCGCCGTCGGAACCACGGCGCTGGCGCTCCCCTGCCGGCCCTGGTGGCCGCCGCTCCTGCGCTGGGCTGCTCCTGAGGGGACAAGGGGAAAGGCTCCTGAGGGCTCCCGGGCGGCCTTGGGGAGCCCAGGACTTGGCAGACCTTGTTTGCTGCTCCTGGCGTAGCATGTGCTGCTACCGTAAAGGTTTGGAGGCGTCGATGGGTGAGACGCCCCTCCTCGGGTTTCTGACAAGCTCGCTGAAGGCTCTGGCTTTACCTGGAGGTGCTGTCCGTGCAGGTGTTACCCGTGCAGGGCTTTAGTGACCCAAAGCACCCAGCCACAGTGCAACCCCAGCTCTTCAGTGCCTTTTGGGAAGTTGAGGAAATCACACTTCAGTGGAGAGCCTGAAGTAGGTGCAGGTCCCTTGCTACGGGAAAACAAGTTTAGGAAATTTAAGATTGTTCCTTTCTGCCAACTTTGCATGCTAAAATCTAGAAATGGGTTTGAAGTATATATGATCCTACATATAATGCTGCTGACAGCTGGAGAAAATTAGTCCAATAAAATAAGTTTAAAATTTAAGGTAGCAGAAGCAGCAGAACAAAATCCTTCAGTTTTGAAATATTTGGTATCAGCTGAGATTTGTGATACT
This sequence comes from Brachypodius melanocephalos, assembly GCA_013398615.1. Classification (NCBI taxonomy): domain Eukaryota; kingdom Metazoa; phylum Chordata; class Aves; order Passeriformes; family Pycnonotidae; genus Brachypodius; species Brachypodius melanocephalos. The sequence goes on from VZSR01003049.1 coordinate 8,517,570, forward strand.
GTTTGGATGGTAGAGCATTATCAATCTGATGCGGGGTCTGGGTGAACTCCATTAATTTGGCTGAATTACATTAGTTTTGGGGAAGCAGGTGTCTCACACCACTTCAGTTCTGACAGCACATGTAGTTTCTGCTGATTTTCATGCTGATGTTTAAAACATTGTTCCAGCAACTTACCTCTGAAAGGAACAGAAGTTTAATGAAGTTTGGCCCAAGATATGAAAGGACTTTCTTCAAGCCTACCCTCTACTTCAAGTATATTAATACCCAATATTATTTTAGAAGCTTTCAAAATAAGGGGTTTTTTTTCTTTATATTCTTCCTATTAAAATCAAAACAAATCTGTTGTGAGGCATTTGGATATTTCAGAGATGGAGGAGGTAAGACAAGGGATGATGACATGTAGAACTTGTGTATATTAAAACAAGCTGATGGTAGTTTGTTTATGCTAGAAAGACAAAACACGTTCTATAAAGGTTCCTGTAGACACTGTGCAGACTCAGTACACAGTTGGTCTTGGATTTGAATTTGAATTACACACTGTGGAAAATGTTTTGAGTTCTGGTTTGTGTTACCTAATGGCATTAAAACATTGACAGTAAAAATAGGCATCATGCCTATACAGAAGCTAAGTTTGTTTTAATTGACATCTATGATGTACTACATGCTCAGACAGAAAAAGACGTGGTGCCTGCCTGCCCTGCTCCTGTAAGCAGATCTCCACAGCTGCAATTGGTTTCATTTGACTCTGCCTCTGTCCACGCAATTCTTGTAAACCCCAGTCCACTGGGTTCTGTTAAAAATTGGCACTGAGATAAAACAACCCCACGGAGACAAAAGTACCCATATTGGTATCTTACGAAAAGTGCAGTGATGTTTTGTATGAATGACATGCATTTTTATTCTTTTGCCATATGTCATGATCAAGATTATTCGTGCATGGAGTAATCTTCTGTCTAAATGATGTTACTAAAATGCAACTTTGATTCTTCAGATGTGAATGAAAACTGGCACTTTGTGAAGATTTAATGCAATGAAGTTTTGATCCTGAAGCTCAGTATGCTGGCTACTGTGTGCATGCATAACTGGTCTGACCAAGGCTCCTGACCTCAGTAAAAGTGTATTTGATAAGATGAATAACAAGGTAGATGTTTTTAGCTTTGTACACACAGATTAAATCAAAATGAGTTTCAATTTTCCTAATAATCATAGAATCACAGAATATCCTGAGCTGGTAGGAACCCACCAGGATCATCCAAGTCCAATACCTGGTGTTGCACAGGACAGCCCCAAAAATCACTCCATGTGCCTGAGAGCATTGTGTTAATAAATTAATGTACTGTCCTGGGGTGACATAGCATATTTTAGTTAGGGATCTATTAATGCTGTATAACCAAAGGTGTAGAAAGCTAGCAATGCCATTTTGATGCATATTTGTGACTTTAAAGCAGAGCTTCCTGCATTCATATTAGCTTTTTCCATACTAAGATTTAAAAAAATCATTTTATATGTTGCCAAAATTATTAAAAAAGTAAAGTATAGTAAAAAGTATAGTAAAAAGTATTTGGAGCCATGTTTCTGTGTCTGTAAATTTTCATGTGTCTGAAAGTGTCCATCTTCATGATACCTTTGCCATTTAGCACATTGATCCTTCATTATCATGCAGATACAGATACAATTCTGATCCTCAGGCTTCTCAATTCCTGATCCTTTGGTTTGTTCTCCAGTTGGGGAAAACTTCATCTCACTGGTTGAGTAGCTGAGAAATTTGGTATTGGTAAGTCAACTGACAGGGCTCTTGGAGGCAAACAGTTGAGCTTTCAGAAAAAGACAAATGTGTCCTCCTTTCTGCTGGGAAAAGCATTTGTGTAAGTGATTTGCCACTACAGCTCCAGTGAGAGTTATAAAGGTTACCAGTAAAAGCGGCTTCTGGGACTCCTAAGCTTAGTCATTGCTGAAAATCATCCAAGATCACAATATTATCTTGCCTGATGTCAAAATTCCTATTTATCCGAGTGGACATACTCCAAGGAAACGATCATTTAGAGATGCACTGAATGTTGTCCTTGTCTTCACGAGTTCCTGCATTGGATTGCATATGTGTGGAATGAGAGATTTCTGAATGGATGTATGATATTGATGGGAAATGTGACTGACCACAGGATGATTTCAGGACATCTTGTTCTACACACAGCTGGGGAAGAAATTACCTCAAATAAAGCATTCTGGTTGCAAGATGATTGTTGCAGGTCTCTTAATGCCAGTATATGATCTGCAGCAGTTACATACATGAGTATCCCTCTTTCTCACTTGACCATGATGAACCCCTGTAGAAATGAGGGTGGGCAGGTTGTGACAGTCTAAAAGATTGATAGTTTAATGGCTGGTGTTGACCCTGCATTTATTGAGTGTGGAGAGGTGCTACTGGAACAGCATGCATAGACAATTGTCATATCTATCCTTTCTTTACTGCGGCTATAAAGATTCTGTCCTAGACTAAGTGGACTCCCAAGTATATATGTGATGTTTATAAATATATGTAAGTGGCTCCCCAACATCTGTTATGAAGAATTAAGCAACAAACTGGACTAGAATATTTTATGGTTCAACTTAATAACAGAGATCATCACAAATAAAGTCTATCTCTATTTACATATTGTAAACTTAATAGAATCTCTACGACAGATGGAGCCTCTCAAAATTTTGCCCAGACAGCAGTGAACCACTGAATGGAATGGAATAGTAACACCAGAGCTCTGACAACAGCTATCTACTCTACTTTGAGTTATGGCTTCTAGAAACATTATCTAAAAATAATTTACACAAAAATCCAGGCCATAGGATGACTTCCACTTGCTTTTTTGGAACACTTACTTTGGAACAGTATAGTCTGAATGTCTGCATGGCTGCATGTGTCTGACAAGTAGTAGTAAACCAGCCATGCAGGGAAAAAAATGGAGGAAACATATATAAACTATGACATTATCATCATGCTTGTTCACTGGCTCTGGTTCTTCCCTTTCACTTTTGCAGTCACCTTTTCCTACCACACCCAGTAGTTAGCTGGCAACTCAAAAGACCTCCATGCAGTTGCTAGAGAAAGGTGGATTTTGGTGCTTTCAGTTTCCTGTGACAACTCATCAGAAATGCAGTGGAGTGCACACAACATCTGCTGTTTCTGATAAGTAATCAAAACAGGCAGAGTCAGTGTTGGTGATTCAGTGTTATGCTGTAGTTGCCTTCATTTCTACTAGCAGGGTAGTTTTGCCTCTCTGTGATGGTAACATCAGTTTTCAGAGTTTTTTCACATCGTTGTTCTCACTAATGACCTAATTTCTGAGAATTATGTTGTCAGATGTACAACTAGAAAGGGATGATTGCATGAATCCAATTAACTGGTTACCAGACTTTTCGTGAATTTATCTGTTGTAGCAAGGTAACAAAACGGAGAAAGGTGTCAACTGGCAAAATGCAAATAAATAAACTTCTGCAGGGAGCTTAACTAGGGAACATTGGTCAGTTGGGATTGGACAGAAGGAAAAGACAAACTGTACCAAGTGAGTTTGCCAGATTTTTCTACCATCATCTGTATTTAATATACAAATTTACTCCACCTGTGCTTTTTGCTATCCAGAATATTTTTTTGAGAAACATATGGAATAAATTTATTACTGCTTTAAAGAACATTATGCTTTAAGTGACCTTTTTAGGGGGAGGGAGTTGGATTCAGTGAGATCTAATCTTCATTTCCTTTACTGTAGTGACATTGAATGATGTGGATAAGCTGGTCTATATCTCTATAAATTCATGTAGCTGATCTCTACTCCTTGCCCACTTTGTTTGAGGTTAGTTACTCTTTGCCTAGAGTTGTATGGCAAGCTGCTTGAAACCTAGGAAAGTGATTGTGCTTATTTTATTTTGTTTGTGCAGTACCATGCACATTGTGGTTATGGAATAAATAATAATTGAAACAAAATTTGGAAGGGATTGTTATTGTCCTTTTTTATGTTTCCTTAGACTGAGAAACATCTCCATAATATTTAAGGAAATTGAAACATTTGGATGTTGTGCAGATATCTGATTACTCCTATGAGGGCCTAAATTAATTCCTCTGAATACACTGTTTATGAGTGATTTGGTCTGATACTGATTTTATTTTGCCCTTAAATGTTTTTGGACTACCATGCAGTTGAGAGAAAACAATGGGATGTGACTTGCCAGCAAATACTTTCAGCACTGTGAATTAGATGAAAGTCTTGTGGATATATAGAATTAGCATGCATGTGTGATTCTTTTCAAAGGTACAGTGCTTCAGTGTGCTTTTTGGAGCCAGTAGTTTAGATGAGTAGGCAGTATTTTTGATCCTTGTAATGACAGTCTAACTTTAAAGCAGTGGTAAGTCTTTGAGTATAATCAGTTTCAGAATTTATTTGCTCTGTTCTCACTGCAAGGCTTGGAAGAGAGGGAGAATTTTTAGGGTAGTATGGATGAAGTATCGTGAAATACCAGGTTTGTTACATGCAGTGATATGTACATGGTAATTTACATGTTCTGTGGTTCTTGTTTTTTCCTCAGCAATATGTTTTTAGAAAATCTTGATGCTTTATCTCTACACACTGTTTACCAACCTGTGACCACCCTCTTTCTTTACAGAGACTCCAGGAGGGGCCCTGTGCACTTTTTGATAAAGAGGGGCTGTTCTACAGGCACAGCAAGGTCTCATCCTGAGTGAAGAAGGAAGTCCTGAGCTGGAGGCTTCCTTTAGCCCTCTTCGTAGAAGGCATCTTCTTAATCTATGAATTTGGCTTTTTTAAAAAAAAATATTTTTCAAGAAGGCATGAGTATGCACTAGGTAAATTGCTATGCTGGCAAACTAGTAATAGAAAAATTGCACTTATCTCAAACTAGATCAGTAAAAAAGATTCAATATTAAAAATCCAAATATATGAATTACCAAGAAGTACATGGTTCTTGGTTAGAAACACTATGAAATTTGCAATTATAGTACTCACTGTCAGATGGAGAAGTCCAGAGAAATAGAAATCAGTGTTTCTTAGAACACCATCTATGGGAAGACTTCCTATTGTATATAATAGGCCTGCTTTGAGTTTTTTGTTGTTTTAAGGGAGCCTGTGTACCTGTCCTTGTCATCCTTTGACAAGCATCTTATAATTTCTGCTCATTTTATTTGGTGCCCCAAACCCAAATTGGCCAGAATAGTTACTATTAAAAAAATTAAAATGTCTCCGAAGGAAGCCTCAAAGGTGAGTGACTGTTCTTCATATTCTCAGAGAGCTGGTTTTGCTGTTTCCCAACTCCTTTTTTTTCAGTGCAGTAAAGACTGCTATACTGCCCATTTACATCAGTTTGTACAGAATAACTTCATGGTTTTCTGCTCAGGGAAATACATTATTGGTGCAGCACAACATCTAGGAAAATAATTAGAGAGACTTTCATTGTGTTTGAAAGACCTCTTGGAGAGAGTGGAGGTGGGGCAGTGGCAAACTTATGTTATGCCAGTTACATGAGAAAAAAGAATACTAAGAGGTTCCCTGTGGTAGTTTGTAGCTGAAGATGAGATGCTGCATGGAGGAACAATGGTGATTCACATGATGTTTGCTCCTGAAAGTTTGAACAGGTTTTTTTTAAGACCTGTGGTAGATCCAGATCACCTGAGAGCTCTAGATTTTCAGTCACATTCTGCATAAATTCTTGTGCTGAGTAGAATGTATGTTATGAACCATATCAGGTCTCTTTAAAACTGCAGGAAAATTAAATGTATTGTAAGTAGAACATTCAGTACTGGCTTGCTTGCAGAACACTAGGAAGATCTTACTTTGTGGTCTTTGATTTTACTCTTGCTGACCTGACAATAAAATAAATAGGTTAGAACAATCCCACAATGGACACCAAAATTATTCAACTGTGTACTTTGGACACCAAAAGTATTTAAATACTTACTTTGGCAGGACTGACATGTTGATAAGTATGTTTTATATGGAAAATGCTGTGAAATCACAATTGATGCGTTATCTGTTTCTTTCTTTATTAAGTATATTTTATTATCCAAAAACAATACAGAGTTAAAAATTGCTTGCCTAATTAGCAACAGTAATTATTTTATTTTGCTGAAGTGCGTGGCAGTCACATCAGAACCTGAGTTCATGGATGGTCAGGGCCAAGATCATCATGCAGACTAATCAGAGATCTTCCACTACAGTCCCCAAACACACATACTCCCAAAAATCATACATTCAGCTTTTACAGCTTGTTTTTACTGTAGATTTGCCAATTACAATATGATATTAATATATGACTTTCCTACCAGCCTGGCTTTTTGGGGTTTTTTTCCACATTTACTTAGTTTTTCCTGCTCTCTTTTGAATGCCCAGCCTCTGAAACGGTATAATCTTTTTCTGGGAATTATGTGAACCAGCTATTGCTGAAACACCTTTAGATTTTTAAGGCAATAAGTTTTCAGGAGTTAAGAAGTAGATGTTCATGTATCACTTGGAGAAATCCCATTTGTCCCATGAAAATGCAACTTTCATCATCATGGTTGAAGCTGATACATAAAAATATCATGTGGTAGCAATTTATCATTTGCTATGAGGTATTCTGGTAGAATAAATGTCTCAGAGCCACAAGGGATTCATTGTGTGGATTTTGCATGGTAGAGAGAAGAAACTGAGAGGGAAAAATGAGCCCTGTAATGTACTTTCTCTAAGTGAATGAAATCTGTTTTAATTGTCTCAACATCGGTTCCTTAGTGGAACAGTGCTTCTGAGTGTCTGGTTCAGAATATTTTGCAGTCTCCCATGCTATGTCCAGCTCTTAGAAATAATTTATTAGACTGTTTAAATTTATTTTCTAATTTATGCTTGTGTCTTATTCTGAAGAAATTAGTTTCAACATCAGACTTAATTACCCTCTTTTCTATTTCTAATTGTCGCAGTCACAAATATTTATAAACCTCCATTCAATTTTACAGTGCTCTGAAAAGTCTTCTCTGGTGTTTAATTGCCTATATACTCCACTTCATTAGTTGTCTAAGCAAATAATTTTAGAGTTGTATTAAATAAGAGGGTTTTTTTTTTTTATTTGACAGCTTTTATGTCCTATATGGCAACAGATGGGTTGCACTTAGTTCAATGAACCAGATGCAAAATGAGCAGAATTTGCAGTTAAATACTGTTTATGTTGCGTTTTTATTCACACACAATAAATTAAGTCAGCTTCCTGATTATGTAAAGTGAATGTTTACACTCTTTCATTGAAATTAATTAAAATGTATCCACTATGCTCTGTGAAACAAGTAGTTTTCCAGGCCTGGATGGGCTCATAGGTACAATTTATACATTCTTACTGAAGCTGTGTCAGCACAAGGAACTCTTATGTTGTGCTCCAGGCCATTATCTCTTGTTCCTGCTCCTGTAACCATCCCTCTGTGCCTGCACAGCTGCTTGTGGTTCTGTGCAATGAACTGGATTAGGAAACATTAATCTTTTTCCTTGGATTACTTTTGATTGAGGATCAGTTCCCTATTCCGGTTGGAATGGCCACACACATGGCTGTGCAGCCACAACTAAGGAAGGGACACAGAGAAGAGAACAGACAGCATAGTGTGAGCTGTTTCAATTGTAGTGCCATTGGAAGAAAATATTTAACATGCTCCACGTAGCTGTAAAACATACCATAATTTCTCTTACCCCCTCTGATTTTTGTCTTCACTTGCTTTTAGACCATCTTTGTCACCAAGGAAAGCATTAGTTGAAAAACTTTAACCACGAGTGCGGTATCCCTCAAAGTTTTGAAGTAAGTTTTGGCATTTAGAATCATTCTTTTCCTGCAACAAAGGAAGCCCTGTAGAGTTCAGTTCCATAGTTTTGTTCCTTTGGACTGGAACTAAAGAAACTAATAACTTTTCAAACAAGAAGATATCACCAAGTGCATTTTTAGTGGTACTCTTCTAGATTGGCTTGGTAAATGACTTGTATGTGAAATGATTCCGAATGAAGGATTTTGGATAGTTCCTTCTTTTTATCTGTTACCTCTTTACTATAAGTGTAGTTCCTCTATTGCATATTTGACTTGATTCTAATCTCTCTTTGGCACTGTAAATAGAGAATATTTTCATAGGAACCATTGAAATTAACAAAGTGGCAAATATCTTTCTTCTTTCCTCCCTATCCCAAACACTACCTCAACTCTCATTTGCATTTATTAGTAGACTACTATAAGCTATCAGAATTTATTTTAAAAACTTTTTTCTTCAAAATTATTTTCTTTTGCTTTTCCATGAAAACAGGCAATACTGCAGCATATTTGTCCAAACAGCTATGTGATGATTGGTACAAGTTACTCCTGTAGAGGATGGTGAGTTTGATAAATATCTTCCTTGAATCTTCATAAAAGAACAGTGAAATACAGTCTTTTATCTTGGCTGAAACCTAGCTAATAGAAGTGTGGGTTTCAGTGTTCCATATGCTTTCTAAGGATTTGGTCACAGGCATTACTGACAGCACACAGACAGTGAGTTGGCTTATTTGCAGCTGTTTGCAAATGGCAGAAAGGCAGCAGAAAAACAGAATGATGTGAATGTTGCTCATAGTGTTCCCTGGAGGGGCAGCTTGGGGTGGCTGGAAAGAAATGTGGAACTGTAAGAGAAGAAGCTCTGTTGGTACTTTGATTCCTTCTATGTTCAGAGAAACAGGACTCTGGAAACACACAGCAGAGCATGTGACGTATGTAACTTCGAATTTCATCACCTCGCTGGAGGAGACTTAAAACTCTGGGAAACACCATCTGTGTTGAAAGGGAGACTTGGAGCAGTTGGAGACAGACTTCCAAATGCTATATATAGAATCTTCTTTGGCAGTAAACACCTCCTTGAAAACACATCCAAAGGCTGAAGGAAGACCTGAATAGGTGGTATAAAGCAATTTTATTCACAATGCTACTTCTGTGGTGTTCTCCTGAACAGCTAGCATGGCTGCTGGCTTGAGTGTGGAGAACTTTTGCATTTCTCTTAGCAAACTTAGAAAGCAGCGTTTCAGGAACCACAACAAATAAGTCTCCCCAAAGCTAGCCTGGGAAATAAATCTGTGAATTGGACAGGCTATAGAAGTTGTTTCCCTTGAAATGAAACTGAGTCAGACAGAGAACTTGGGTAAGGCTGAATATTTTACCATGGATTTCTACTCCGGAGGCCCAGGAAGGGAATGTTTGGATTGCCCCATCAGAAATACTGCAGTCCTTGACATTAGTATTTTTTGTGACTGATACAGTTCTGCTGAAATGTATTTGGCTTGGTTCAGTATTGCTGATAAATTGGGTAAATTACTGCGCAGAAGAGAAAGATAAGGTTCTGAGAAGAGACTCTGAGGTAGGAGTCATTACAAGAAATACATTTTCTTGCCTGAAGAGGCAAAATTTAATATTGTAATAGCCTTCAAGAAGTGGAGAAGGGGGATATGCTTCAGGCCAAGAAGAGAGTTAAAATCCCGCTCCCAAGGTTGCAAAATGTAAAATAGTATGTACATGTGTTCAAACTGATGTTTCAGGGTATGGTTCCACACCAGGATGCACTGTGAAGAGTGGTTGGTTGTGTGTGTCTTCAGGCTTGTACAATGTGCCAGCTTGCTTTTGGGTGGTGGGAAGAACGTACTGCCTGTATGCCTGCCACAGCCCTTTTGTTACACTGAGGCATATATTGTGTACTAAAAAGGCCCTGTGGACAGTTACCAATGAGAAATTTGTAACTGAAAGGGGAAGAAGTCTACTTTGTATAGATTTAGATAGATGAGCAGTACTTCTTACTTGAATTCCAAGTTCATATATTAAGACCATCTTAGCATGTGGTGAGGATGAGCTTTCATAATGGTCTTCTCCAGAAACTGTGGAAACAGAAGACTGAAATAAGAAAGTAAATAAACCCCTTCTATAAAAATGCAACCTCTGTAGTTTGCTGCCCTTGTCTTTCTTAGCTGCCTTTTCCTACAGTTCACACTGAAATAAGAGTATACACACTGAAAATAAGGCATGCTGAAATAGAACTTAGGCTGTGTTTTCTAATAAATAAGGCAGAACTAATAATGTCTGTATTATTTCTGTAAAAGCCTTAATATGCTTTTTGTATTTCAGATCAAGTAACTTGCAGTCAGAGATTCATTTGGCCTTCCCATCAGTGAATGCCACATCAGGGTGCAGGGTGTGGTGTCAGTATTCAATTAATTTCACAGAATTTGGAATGGAATAAGACTTAAAGTAACTTTTGTAACTGTCATGCTCTAAATATCTCTTTTCCCATAAGATGTACCAGTAATGCTGTGTACTGAACAACTTAATTGTCCAAGTTCACTTAAAATGGATTTATCTTTTGCATGTGTTTCTACCAGTGATGGGGTCAGATTTTACACATCATTATGAGTCATCCATCATCAACACTGTTGCAGTGTCACATTCTAGACTTTAATCTTGCCATTCAGGCTGTTGTGGCCTTTCTTGAGAATAATCTTGTCCTTACGTGGAGTTATGGTTGCACTGAGAAGAGCTGAAATATTTTAAGTCTTGCCTACAGTGGTTAATCCTTCTCCATATGTACCCTGCAGTAGTGTTGGTATGAGAACTTGTGCAGCAGCTCTGTAGTAAATTGTATCAGGAAACCAATCTGGTTCAAAATTGATTTAGTACCTACCCAGCATTACTGTGTCTCCATTCCCCAGTTTAATTCACTTTTTGCAGCCACAGAAATGTTTCTGTTGGCCCAAGGGAAGAATGCAGGAGCGAGCATCCAATTAGGGTACATGACTTATTTTGGTGGAAATGCTTGAGGTTTTAGTCCTAGCTATGCTATAGCTGCTGCTGAAGCAATGGCAGCACAGAGCTTAACTGTCTAATAAGCACCTTTGCATTCAGGGGGGTTGCACACCATTCTGCAACATTTGCATCTGACCATTCAGCATTATCTGTGTGCAGTGGCAGCGTCTACTTCAGCAACAGGTGCAGCTCTACAGGAATGAAGGTGTGGAGGAAAACTTCTGATGCTGTGGATTCACTGACCACAAAATTCACCTTTTGCTATGTGTGGGACAGTTGGGAGGATTTCAGGTTAGTTTTGGTCTGGTCCCACTGGCCAAATTCCCATTACCTCTTGGAGTGTACTTGGTTGCTGTTCTGGAATACGTATCCAAATTTCCTTTCATACGAAAGGACGTCTCAGGATTGTTCCATGGAGTGAACCAAGGCACAGTGAATTGTCTGGATGACAGAAAAAATATCTTTGAAAATATGCATCTGAGCAGAAATGCCAGTGTAAACATATCAAGGATAACTTTGATCTGCCTGTAGATGCTGAAGTCAGACAGTTCCTCTGTGGTATCAGTGGGGTTTCTGTTGTACATGACTCTTCCATTCTTTCTGATTCCAATTCAAAGCTTGTTTTGGTGACAGTTCAGCAGCTAGTCCCACTTTGATCTCCAAGCTCTGAGACTGATGCATTCATTCACTCTTTGTTGGTGGTAATGGTCAGAAAAAAAGATATTTTCCAGAATATTTTATCACTCATCTCTATCTATCTTGGGAGTATTCTATGCAAATTGAGCTAAGTTCTTGGTGTGCACATGTGTTCTCATAAAATTTAGTAGGCAAAGAAGGGAATTTCTGATTCCAGACTGATTGTGGATCTTCCACTGATGGAAACATAGAATCACAGAACACCAGTTTGGAAGGGACATCAAGGATCATCTGGTCCAACCTTTCTTGGCAAAAGCATGGTCTAGACAAGATGGTCCAGCACTCCGTCCAGCTGAATCTTAACAGTATCAAACAATGGGGAATCCATCACTTCCCTGGGGAAGTTATTCCAATAGCTGAACGTTCCTGTGAAAAATTTGCCTCCTGTGTCTAACTGAAATCTCCCCAGGAACAAATTGTATCCCTTACCCCTCATCTTTGCCATGTGACTCCATGCAGAAAGGGAGTATCCAGCTCCATGAAGCTTTGCCAAAAAGAGGGAATTGTAAAAACAATGCTTGAAAGTGTTGCATTTGCTGTATAAAGGAAAATGTTGAATCTGAATAAACTAAAAAGCACCAACAAAAGAAATCTGGATGTGTGTTTGGCAGATAAACTGTACCAACTGTTTCCATTCTTGTTCTTGCTTGGTCTTGTTTGACCAGCAGTAGCTACACTGGATCTTCTTGGTATTTTGATAATCAAGCATATTCACCGTGCATCTGTAAGAAGACAGACGAACCCACCAACACACACACATTTCACTGCTTAATTCTACTTTTCTCTTGCTATTGAATTTTTTTTTAGATTAAGCTCCAAGGCCTGAGCTGAGTACTACTGTAGTATGAATAAATGTAGAGATATTTTTTTATCTTAGCACAGTTGAAAAGGTTTCTGTTTCACTAACAGGAGCTCAAAGTATATTTATAGAGAGAATTGCGCCATGTGGCTACAATCTGTAGTAAATTCAAGTGCTTTTATGACAAAGCCCTAATTTTGAAGAGATTTCAGTAATTTTGGTTATGCATAAATTTGAATTTCTGGATTGAGCATAAAGAACCAAGTCTTTTCTTTTACTTTTTAAAAGAAATAGATCCTGACTTTTCCTTTTCCTCCTGTTCTGGAGCTTAAATTTCTTGGCAGCAGTGTCTGAAAAAGTTCTAGTTTAACCAGTTTTGGAAAATAGTTTGGCAGGCCACAGTGGAGTAAAGCCAAAGTATGTTAGAGGTAAGTTTTAAAACCTAATTGTAAGCTAAAATTATCACTATAGTGGGAGAGAGTGATGTGCAACCCAAAAATAATATTTGGCCCTTCCCTCACCTCCTATTTTTTTTCTTCTTTCATCGATTAGTCATGCCGTGCTAAACTGCTAGAAACAGTACTGAAACTTCTCATAGACCCTACATTTTTTTTTGCCTGAGCCTCAATCAGTATAGACAGGAAATAACATAGTTAAGTAGTTCTTTGAAAAGTAGCTTATTTTTCGTATCATCATATCATATCATATCATATCATATCATATCATATCATCATCATAATTAGGTAAAATGTCACATGCTTTAAAAATTAAGTTGTGTGCAGCCTATAGCATTGCAGATAACTGGTCTTTTTCTTTGCTACACAATTTCTTGCAAAATAGTTGAAGCAAAGGCTGTTTCCATTTCCCTTGATGCCTTCCAGTGTTGTACAAACACAGCTACTTTCCAATGCTTTAGTTTATCTGCTGTTGACTTTAGAAGTACAATTTGTAACATGACAGGGTGACTGCGGGATATTACTTGTAACGTTTGTATAAAATGGATTGTGCATCTTTCTTTTTCCCACAGTGAAAATGTCTAGACTCTTCAGAACGTTTGTAAAGCTGTTATCCAGACAAATTAGTTCCGTGAATTTGAGTCACATCAGCCTCAAGAATTATCCAAATAAATGGGGTCACCAAGTGATTTTACTGTTAACTATAATACAAACCTCTGCTTAAAATCTGTAAAGCTGACAGAAAATTGCTTATCAGATGCAGTCCAAACTTTTTTCTTCTTCCTCAGGTTGTTTTTTTTTTTTAGAAGACTTTGTGTTAATCTAAATGTTAAAAATATTCCCCATCAGAGTGGGCATTCTGTTGCATAATAATTTTGGCTGTCTCTGCTAAATTCTATGCTCTATACGATTGCTAAATTGTATTAAGCATAGATGTTATAAGGAACAATTTGTGGCTAACATTTGATGGCCAGCCTGTGAGTAGAAGTCCATGTAATACCCAGTTGTATTCTTAGGGAGATGTTCAATCCATTTTGGGGAAGTAGTGATGTCATAAGCTTTATGGTCAGTATCTTCTTTTTGATCTTTTATACTGTTCCAAAATTCATACCAATGCCAAAAATTAACTTTTCCTTATCCACGACTTCTCATCTAGTTTTGATTGCACTTTTCAAATAGCCTTTGATCCAGCATGTGCTTGTTACTTGTGCTTTCTTTGTGTGCCATATAGTCTGATAAATTTTGAACAAAGAAATCTTCTGAACAGAACTTACGTTCACATGGAGTCCATCTCTGCTCTTTAATACAAGCTCTAATGAGTGTGCTTTGTTTTGCTTCCAAGCAGTTAAAACTGTGAACATTATATTGTTTGGTCTTTTGTCTTTCGTGGAAGGAAGAGGAGAAGAAAATAAGCAAGATGAATAAATTGAGTTAAGCTAAGTTTAGGAAAAGCCAGATTCATAGTTTTAACAATTTCCCCAGCTGAATGGTATTTTCATGCTCTGCTTATGTGTTGTCTTTGAAGAGAATCTGTTAGCAGAACATAACTTTAATCATATGAAATAGCTTTCTGAGAGTTTTGGTTTTTTCAGAGTTTGCATTATAGAATTAGGAACAAGTAGAATGAAAGGAAACATGAAATTATTTTAATTCTTGAAGAAGTCATGGCATGTCATCACATCGTTTATCCCAGTGCATATTTTATGGTGATAGGCATGAAATGGTAAAGTATCTACTTTCTCAGATGCATTTTCTGCATAGCCATGATTTGATTAAAATACAGAAAAATACTTCTTTCTTAAAGGAAGTTCACAGAGGGTTTTTGATGTACCCTCAGAAGATGTTGAACAGGGCCTTGCTGAGTGCAGTGCTCTGTTGTGTTACATCATGGAGCTTTGCAGCCTGTTCAGGCTCTCTGTAGGGTCACTTACTACTACTACCTATTGCTAACCCCCCTGGAAATCTGTGAGCAAGATCTCAGTGGGAAACCATTGAGGTCAATACTGGTTTCTGCTGTGTTTTGAAGTCATTTTCTACTTGTGAGATGTTATATGCAGTCAAGCTCTATATTGACTTGCTCAAAAAATACTGAGAAATTTTAAAGTCTTTCTGAAAAATTACCCAGTTGAAGGTTGTAATGTTCTTCAGATTCTATTCCTGAAGCATTAAATGTAGTGGTGCTATTTAAAGCCAAGAATGATAAGGGAATGCTCTGGCATTAGTTATCTCAGTTATAAATCATGTTAGATGTTTGGGTTTATACGATCTTGATATGTACAGTATATATTGAGAATGTCTGTCTGGAGTGTCCACAGTTAATGTCAAAGGGCAGTGCCCTGTAACAGGGTTGCTCTAGTGATTTTGCAGGGACTTACTTTTCTGGGGATTTCATATTTGAAAGAAGTGGTGTTTGATTTTGCAGCCTGAAGAAAGTACCTGCAAGGAATCTGGGTGGTCTTAACAGGAGTAACTTCAGATCACAGAATGCTATTTAATTCTTCTGGGATTAAGCATTGCAGGTGCTTATTTATATTGTGTGAAAGAACCATTCCTGTTTATGTTGTTTTGTATTGTTCTGATGTATAAACCTAAAATAAATCACAGCAGTGCACTTAGCAGACGTGTTATGTCTGGTGTGTGCTATGTGGCAGTGGTGCTGGGCACATCACAGTTCCATTTTCACATTTGAATGGAAGAAAAATACTTGTCTGATTTAATATTTAAAGTCCAATACAGATCCAGTGAAGAATCCTAATTTAAATACTTTGCCATTATTTCACAGTAATATTTGATTGCAAAGGAGATTTTTCAAAACTTTAATGCAAGAATCTCTTAAATTCTTACTGCCCTTGATTTAAGAGAAATATGGAATATAAAAGATATGTATCTAATTCTTGGATTTCTATAAGCAAATGAAAGCAAAGTTAACCTTTTAAAACTCATATAATTGGCAGATAATTAGAACATGCTTCATTTTAGATGTTCCATTATGAGAAAGTTGTGACACCTTGATTACACCTAGTTTTTTGTTGAGTTTTTGTAATCTGTTTGAGATAGCATCTTTTCCATGTGCCTTAAAAACTCGTACAGAAACAAGTAAGATGTGTAATAGGAATTCCCTTCTTTCCTCTGCTCCATGATAAGTGAGGCTGTTTCTGGGATCATCTACAATTTCTTTCAGTCTTAAATTAGATATATTCCTCTTTCTTCTACACTCACTCTTCTTCCTTTCTTGGCCCCCACAGAAAATAGGGGGAAAGGCCAATCTTTTATGTATATAGAACTGAGTTACTTTAAACAGATTTCAGTGACTCAGCACAGAATATTAACAGCACAGCTTTTTAAAAAAAAAAGACCCACTGGAGCCCATTAGTGTATGGTGCACTGGCCATATGTGTTGAGAGGGATGGGACTGGACATCCCCAGCAGAGTAGGAACCCCTGGAGCTGGTGCCACCTGAGCCATCAAACCAGCCAGCTGAGGTTGGGAAGGGAGGAGAGTGAAAGGAGGTGAATCATTAGCTCTTTGCTTAATTTTCCTTCTTGCACCATGAAATCAGGCTACTTGTTGGGCCTTTCAGCTCCCTTGTGGAAGCACACAGGAACACGCAGGCAAAGCCATTTGTGCTTTTATACAAATACAGATTTTATAGACATTTTAGAAGCCACCTCAGGAGTTTATGCAAGGGAAAGGATTCTCACTATTTTTACTTTAAAACCAGTGTCTAAGTCTCTTTTAGAGAATCACCAACTTTTGTACAAATCAGTACAGTTTTCAGCAGGGAAGTGTTTGGGACTTAATTTTGACCCTCCAGTCATTGCCTATGTTTTCTATTATCACTGAAAAAAAAATCCAGGACTATATTTGTAAATGTATCTCTACTAATTTTTCAGGATTTTTTTTTGATTCCGTCAAATTTTCAACAGAACAGAATACATGGAATTGATCTGATGTTACTTTCTGAGAGGCTTTTGCTTGTGTCTTACACAAGAGACTGTTACTGAAAACTTGGTAACCGTGGGGTGAAAGGTAAAGCCCTGTTACTGATTAAAAAGAGTAAGTAAAAAAAAAAAAAAGCAACCATCATATCATTATCCAGAACGGAAAATGATTGTCAAGTAGAAATGGAGTTAATAGAAATTTTCTGGATGAAATTGTCTTTTATAGAAAAAAATGTTCATTAAAAATAGTAACTGGAAAGATTTCCCTTTTTGATACAGGGAAAATGATAATTTTTAGCCTTTCCAGTTGAATTTTTTTTAAAGAAAAAATAAATACAAAACCAGAAAACAGCACCAAACAAATAAAAAAACCAAACCAAAAGAAAACCAAACAACCTCTCACAAATATTCCAGCAATAAAAAATCCAAGTAAACTGAGGAAAGAGATTGATTGGCTGGGGTGAAAAACAGTAAGTTGAAGGAAGTCCCATATTACAGAATGATTGGGAAATAAACTTTCAGTTGGTTAATTCAGATAGTGAAGCAAGTGATAAGTAGAACACAGTGACCTCGAAAAACTATAAATGAAGCACATTCAAAACAACTAAAAAGGTTTTAGTAGTTTCTAGTAGTAGTTTTTAGTAGTAGTTTTAAAAGTTTTTCTCTGTACATGTTAATACAACTTTTAATAATTAATACGCCAAAACCTCATTATTTGGGTAAAAAAATCTCAGTGTTTTTTCTTTTTTGACACTAAGTACTACTTTTAAATGTCAGTTGAATTTACATAGCTGGGATGATTTCTATGAATTGTGCCTAATTACCTACCTGAGTGGCCTTTAGATATGCAATCGCACGTTTGACTCAAACATGGACTGTTGTCAGAAATTGAATACTTCTTTTTTTTTTTACGTTTGTTTCAGTCCAATATGTTGTAAGTTCAAACAGGCTTATAAAAAAAAGCAGAATAAGATGTTACCCAATAGCTTACACTGCAAAAAATCTGCCACGCCTTGATAGTTTGTTTTCTGCTGGATCTGTTTCTTTGCTCTTACTGGAAGCCCATTTGTAACTTCCTGCCTCTGAGGGAGAAATTTGCTCATGCTTCAGCTGGCTGGTGGTGCCTTCTCCTGCTCCTTCCCAAGCTGCAGTGGGGAGCTGCACCTTTCCCAGGTGTCCGGGGAGATGCAAAACAGAATCATTTCAGTTTTGGCAAGACATAGCGTCATCGGTTAATTTCAATTACAGATCAAGACTTCGTTTTAACTTTGATTTTCTTCGTTCTTCTTTGTATATATTACCAACTTTTTAATCAAATTTCCTATCTATATTTATCCTGTATTCAAGGCCAAAAAAGTATGTGTGGGGGGTTTTTTTATCCATAATATGGCTTAAAATAGTTACTTTCCTTCTCGAAAAATCTCATTTTAGACCTAGAGACAGCACTGTGAGTCAGCACTACAAAAATTTTCTTTAAACCCCTGGGAATATTTGGAATTCAGAAAATGGCAGCTAGTAGCTGTTTGGGACATGCTTAATATTAGCTTAAATTACTCATTCCTGGATCAAAAATAACTAATGGGAATTTGTGCTAATGTAGCCCATCTTCTTGCTACATATAAAATGATGCAGGGTTTCAGGTTTATTATCCCTCCCTGGATTAGTCAAGTAGTATATGATTATTTTTTATAGGTTGTATTAAATTTCTTTTTCAGAAGTTCAGGATTTGAGGTATTTTCCTGAGTACAAACTGAAAAAAGAATTATTAAGGAAAAGTTGAGGGACTTGGTAAGTGATAATTTGATTTTAATCTCTACAATATTTTGTAGGAACTAGTTTCAGTTGAGAATTGAGAAGCAATCTTAAATAAATATATTTTTATTTTAATAAATAGGTCCTTTTAAAAAGTGCTGAATTGTAATTTATTCTCTTCAGAAATGATCTCGTCATAACATTATACCTACACTACTATTGAGCATTATAAAGATTCTTTCTTTCTTGAATGTTTATGATCGTCTTGTATAGATTAGCACATTAGAACTACTAAAGTGTAATTACTTTATCAAGGAAAAATTCTTGCAGGCTACTTGATAAATCCTCTTATGAATACCAGTACATCTTTTCATAACCCATCAAAGCTGCACAAAGTGTACAAAACATGTTGTGTTTCTTTTTCATCGTGCACGTGCAAAGTTGAGTTTGTTACAGTTGGTTGCAAAGTGGAGGGATTACTATGGTTCACTAAGGCCTGGGCCTGCGAGCACTTTTGTTCATGTTTAACTTTGGTGAGTTATATGGGCAAGCACAGGGATATACGTGTGCACAGTTAACACCTCTAGTTATATAAAACTCCACAGATTTTTGGCCCACAGCTGTGAGGATATCTGTGAGAGAAGTCAGAGTCAACAACAGAGTAGCTTTTCATTTTCCACTTGGGCATCTGTAGAAGTCTGTTTTGGTTATTGCAAGAGTTTTGAAATTATTGGTTTGGGTTTTTTTTGTAAAATTAAAATCCCCTGAGCATTAATTTATGCATAACTGTATAAAAATATGTTCATACTCTTTTGATACTCTAAGGGAAAGTCTTAAAAGGAGCCGTCCATAGGAAAATAAAATAATTTTGTCCTTCAGTTTATTCCCTCTAATGTGGACAACTGTTTCCTGGCAAGAAGAGAATTCCTGATCAACTTTTTAGTGAAAAGAATGCGCTACAAAAAAAGTCCTTGGAGCATGTAAATCAGAGAACTCTTGGATGAGGCTCTTTAGATTAATCCAAGTGATATAGTTGATAAGGAGCACTAAAGTCTCTAATGTCAGAACTTAATGTTGTTTGTCCAAACACAGCGGGACCACTGTGGGAGCCACAAAGTGGATCTACCACAGGTCTTTCCTGGAGAGAAACAAGAATCTCCTCCAAGAGAGAAGCTGGGTATGCTGTACAGGTAGCTGCCTCCAGACAGCACTCTGTCTGCTCAGTCATGTCCAAAGAGCTCCATATCCTTCTCTGATCCCCCACTAGACCCTGCCCTTTATGAACACCTCTCTCATGGTGCTTTGTCACACACTGTCAGCCACACAAACACGTCTTTCACCTGAATCTACGAAATTACCTTTGCTGGGTGGCAACACGGTCTTCTTGTAGCTTCAACCATGTGTTACTGAAAACACACCCAAAACTGTCTGTCTGTCCATAGGATCCAAAGACTGCGTCATGGGGATATATGGATCTACCCCACAGCGAACTGGATCCAGGTGGGACAGATGTAAGCCATTTTATTTCACCAACCAGCATGCTCCCTGCCTTTTGACTGCGAGCCAGGAGGGTTCTAGGTTTGAATGCCTTTAGCAGTGTGGCTTCTTTGTGCTATTGTTCTCAGGTTTAAGGGGTTTTTTATTACTGTTCTCAGGATTAAGTCTTAGAAAGTCAGACAAACCAAAGCAGCCCAGCCCTGTCATTGTAATGATCCATAAGTGTACTAGTGCTGCCAGGGATGAATTGTTATCACAGGTTGGAGATAAGCAACAAGACAAGAGGCAATGGACACAAAATGATGCACAGGCAATTCTAGCTAAATATGAGGAAGAACTTCTTTACTGTGCAGGTGACCAAAGCACTGTCACAGATTGCTCAGAGAGGTTTGGAGTCTTCTTCACTGGAGATACTCAAAAACCATCTGAGTAATTCTTGAGTCATTCATGGACTTGTCAGAGAGTGCTAGTTTGGTAAAAAAATGCCTAGATATTGTCACAGGTCAGAATGATGTTCCTTAAAAGTGGTTGGCATGCATTTCTCACATGTAGCATAACTTCTTGTTTCTATCTTCTGATTGTGTATTAACTGTGAAAGAGATAAAGTTCATCTTTACAAGGATGAGGTTAACATGACGAGAAACATTAGCATTTTCATCAGCAAACCTTCAGCAAAAAAACCCTTTTCTCTTAATATGTTTTTGCCTGTAAGAAGATAATTGCCTTAGGTAATGTTAAGCTGGACTCCTGACTTTGAAACACAGCCCATCCTTATGGAGCACACTTTCTTGGATGCATTTCTCCTTGGATCTGGGAGAGCTGAGGAAAGCTTGTATTCTTCCCTTGCATGTGGCTGCAGGAAATAGGGCTATTCATAAAGCACGAAGGAGGCACCTTCTCTGCTTCTGGAGCACTGGCAGACTTTACACCAAGTGAAAAGAAAAAGCTGAGAGAAGGTTGCAGTGGGCTGCCATGCAATGTGTTTTTCTACATATTTTCCTAGGAAAGATCTTTTAATGATGAGAAGCATAGCACTTTTCTCTGCAAGGTTTATCTTACATTAGCTGAACAAAAATAAAGTGATTGAAGCATGAGTGTTTAGAAGGAAACAATATGGTGTGAATAATACTGGCTGGAAATACTACTATATGTTTGGAGTGGGTTGTCCACCATTGGAAGTAATAAAAATAGAGCTGTAAATTATACATTGGAGTTTGGTTTATTCTGGAAGCTAATTTTTAAGAAACTGAGGTTTATTTATTGGTTGTGTCACAGGAATGTTTGGCTTGCCCCAAGTCCTGTCTTCAGCATTTTTCATTTCAAGCCGTATAAAGGAGAAGATCATCTACGGTACATCTAGCTCGGTTCAACAGAATGGCCTCTAACCTATCTCTGAAAATGTACTGCCTTATGTGTTGCTTCTAGCCACAGAAATACTTTTAAATTTACTTATATTCTTCTAAATTTACTCAGGTCTCAAAACATTGCAAAGCATCCTTCAATCTGCTCCAAAACCAGTTTGTTTTTCACAATGGCAATGGAAGGACTTTGCTTGGTGTCACAGTGGGATTTCCCCATGCATTTCCTTCAGGGTGTGTTGGTTTCCCTGACACAGGTGTGTTTAAATGCAGGAAATGGCATTCGAGTTGCATTTTGTGTCATGAAGATAGTGGATATGATTTATCTGAACGCCAGCAAGACTTTCTCTCCCTCCCTCTCTGCCTGCTTGACTGGGCAAATAGCTGGCCCGCTTGCAGCCCTCCAATCACCTGGGCTTCCAAGCCTCCACCCCTCAACTGTGCCCTCACTGAGGGCTCCCACGACACCTGCAGCTGGCTTTTAAAGCAAGTCTTTTAATAAAATCACTTTAACTCATTACTCTTCCATTTATGACAGCAGGACTTCGGGACTGCGTAAGAGGAGCAGAAATTTGCCCAGCAGAAGTTGCTCTGAATCAGGTTAGTAATGAAGTTTACTGCTGAAACAAGCTAGGCTATCTTAGGAAACCTTGCCTTTAACATATGTGCTGTTTGAGTAGCAAGAGCTGTGGTATGCAGTTTGTTTACATTACAGCATTATTCTGTCTTTGGTGAAGTAAAAATTCAGTGTTAATATATAGAAGATGCAGTTACAGTTTCCTTCCCAGTCTAAATAAAAGATGTTTCTGCTTTTGAATGATAAAACTTTCTTTGCTTTTCCCTTTTATGCACCTTATACTTCTGTTACAAGTGCTGTTTTCCAGTTTATTATTGAAATACGCTGCTTTAAATATTTCAAGCCATTAGGAGTTTTGTGAAAGTCTTGGGCACCACATGAACTTTTAGGACACTTTCAGTAAAATAATGTACACACACGCAAATCATAGACTATACCTAGTTTTGCTTCATTTCTGAATTCTTTAACTTTCATTATTTCACAAGATATCACTTTCATAAATTATTGCACAAGATCCAATAAATGTAATACTGCAATTTTGAATAAGGCTACATGTACCTAATAGGAAAAAAATTCATACACTTTTAAAGTTTTTCAGTAAAAATGAGGCTGAAAAAAAGATCCTAAATTAATCTGTATTAACCAGTATATATTTATATTTTCTCATTTTCAATATGCTACAAACTCTTTGGAGTATTTTGTCCTTAACTGGTATGCTGTTTAAAATGTTTAACTACTGCATCTAAAATTAATAGTATATTACATAATACTAGCTCAACAGAATAGTTTTGAATAAAATATCTTTATTTTATTTTGGCTTCAAAAATCATTAAACATAAACCTCAATAAAAGTACTAAAATTTGCAGAGGTTTCATGTTGTTTTATAACATTTGCTTTCCATATGAAATTTTTGAGATTTTTTATTAGAATTTTTAATGGAAAATTTTGTGGGAAAAGTTAAATGGCAACTGCAGCAAAACTTTGGATTTTCTTATGTGTAGGTTGGGTTTAATGTATACTAATTTAAAGCATGTATGAGACAATTAAATTAAAATTTTATTTTAATGGAAATAAAATTATTGACACATGATGTAAGTTACCTTTTTTTGCTCCAATATCCACATATTATCCACACAATTTTGTGTGGGACAGAAGACTAGGTTAGATTTTTTTACATGTAAAATGCTTTGCAGAAATGGTAGATTTTATATGACTGTGAAGCAGTCAAAGCAAGTTTAAATATTAATATAATCTTTGCAGATACAGACTTTGTCCCTTGCATTGTGTTTTTAGTTACAAATTTTTTGACACCAAACATTTCCTGACAGAAGAGGGGTTTCTGATCATCTCTGAATAAAGAGCTGGTATGCGTTGTAAGGCTGAACTCATCTTCGACTGGCATTCAGATGTGTAGTGGGCAAGCAGTAAATTATCTGCTTTACAACTGGCCAGGAGAGGCTGAAATTAAGATGATTTTATCAGCGGATACTGTAAAGAAAAAATTAACCAAGACAATAAAGAACAAAAGCGATTGAAGAAAAACCTGCTTATTCAGGTACTCTGACAAATGCTGTGAAAGTCCATCAGATATAAAAGAAAGTTTTGTTTTGTTTTTTTTTTCCTCCCCCTGTCAGATAAATCTGTCAAGATCCTTTCCTGTCTAAATTATGTCCTACTCTCCTGCCTGTGTCTTTGTTGAAGGGGTAAAACTAAAGTGTAGTGTGGATGGCTTAGCAGTTCTCTCTAGGAATTCGTTCAAGGAAGGAGGTTTCCATAAGGGCTGGTCATTGGTCCTCAAGTCCAAGGCGTTTGAACTGAGACCTGCCTTTTTTGGAGGACTCTTGGAGGTGTATTCCATGTTTATAGCGTATCCTGTAGCTAAATTAAAACTTGGTGGAAAGAGACTTTAGAAGTGCAGTGACCCAACACATGTTGAGCCAAAGAGCTGCCACCTCAGTTGTATGCAGAAGGAATGTGCCAACGTCGGGAACAAAGACTTCACAAGTGTTTGTTTGTGAAAAACTGAAACTTGCTTTGCTTGTGACTCAGCGCTTTCTGTAAAGCAGACTTCAAAGTGGAGCTTAGCACAGCTTGGGCTGCATGAGAGACTCATCAGGTTATCTGCCACACACCGTAGTTAGAAATAACTGCATACTGTTGGTGAGTTCAAGGGCATTTTCCTTTGTGGTTTCTTATCACTCATTGCCTATGTTTAAACTCTGTGTAAGATCAGGATTCAGTCTTTTCTCTGTTTAAACTGCATGAATAATACTGCCCACCCTGACTGCTGGTCCTTGCAGGCTACATGCCTAATATTGCTGTTCAAAGGCAGGCAGGTATCCAACTCTGCTCTGAGAAATGTAGGACCAGTGCACCAGAGATGCCTCAAAAGCACTCACTTCCTTCTTGATTGATTATCCAGTGTAATTACCAAAACCCCCCTTTCCCAAGCTGTCAAGTGTGCCTTCCCAGGACAGTTCAGAGCAGAGCCAGAGCTTCTCAGCTGGGCAGGACATTCAGCAGGAGCCCAAGCCAATGCTGGCAGAGCTCTCAGCAGTGGAGGCCAAGATGAAGCAGAGCCCACAGTCGTGTGGTAGGATGAGGCAGGGTTAGGCTGCAGCAGGGAAAAGAGGAAGAATAAAGGAGCAGTTGGGGAAATACTGAAACCTGCAAGTCAAAAAGTAGGAGACAAATTTTTAATGTGTTCCCTTACGCTATTTCATGTTCCTCTCTGTCCTGAAGATCAGCAGAAAAGAAAACTGATATTTTCCCAAACTCAGGAATAAGATCTGTGAGTCTGCAGGAATAAGAACATTTATTAGAGTGCGTGGTGGCAGTCAGTATAAGCTTGTCCAGGACAATGCTGCCACCAAAAGGCACACCCAGCTGTTACCATCTTTGCTTCTCTAGGTTTGTATTTTAGCATGAGATGTGCTCTGCCTCAGTGTTTTGATAAACTGCTTGTGAATAAGCACACGTCAGCAGTGAGTCATTGCTCAGGCTGTTCTCTTGCCGGGGTAATGCATTAAAGGATGTGCTTTGCAAGGGACACCTCAGAAAACCATTACACTTCTCAGTTATTTCTGGAGACATTTGTCACCTCATACCTATGTCATTTGGTCCTGTGTGAAACCAAATAGTTTCGTAAGCTTATCAGTTCTTCCTGCTGCACTCTCTTACCAAGTATGAAGTCTTGTGATGTCTCAGCCAAAACTGAAAGGGGGCAATGCCTGAGGTGCAGTGCTGCACTTGGCATGCAGCAACAGAAGTTGTGAAGCAGAGTTCAGGCATTTTTTGCTGTGAGTTTAGGCATACTAAGTACAGGAAACTGTGGAAAATGTGCTGGATTCCAGTGGTTGTTGTAAAGGCATATGTATTTGTCAAGTCTATGTTAGGATGGATATATTTACAAAGAGAAGTTTGCCATGCACATGAGGTGGGTTTTTTTTTTCTCTACAGACATGAAATTTGTATATTGAACTTTATTTTTGGTAGTGCTCCAGTTTCTAAAGGCTAAAGAAGAATGGCTGGGTTTCTGTCAGAAGAGATGTCTTTTACTGGCTTGTAGCTAGCAAGAACTACCCTCCTTCCTCTCCTCAAGAAGCAGAAATCAGAAGCAGAAAAACAGCTCCTATTTTTCCATAAGGATTCCTTCTCAGCAGAGAAAACTATAATATCACTTACTGGCCACTGCAGTAAATGGCTGTACAATTTTTGGGACTTCTTGTCCCAAATGGCAGAGAAGCAAAACAATCTGAGATGCCGTTTGAATAACAAGGGTCTTGGAAATTCCTTAGTGGTCTGAGAACAAGATTTGCCAGAGTATTTTTTCCTGTTAATGCATTACCAAATGAAATATTATCTGGGGGGAGGGATAAATAATTCCTTAAAAAATGTTATGTTTCTGCAACTGAAATTGCTAAGGTGAAGGGCATGAAGTCACAAGAGTGTTGCTGCCTGTCACATGGGCTGCAGACTAATAAGCATATTAATATAACATCCTAAGTGGTTGCTAAAGCTTCAGAACTGTCATTAGGGGG
The DNA here is from genome assembly GCA_013398615.1 of Brachypodius melanocephalos. Classification (NCBI taxonomy): domain Eukaryota; kingdom Metazoa; phylum Chordata; class Aves; order Passeriformes; family Pycnonotidae; genus Brachypodius; species Brachypodius melanocephalos. The sequence goes on from VZSR01003049.1 coordinate 8,543,502, forward strand.
AAAAAATGGCCTCAGAGTATTTGTCTAAGTACAGCCCAGGAAAAATAAATCTGGCTATGTGGAGAAGTGCAGTGCCTATGTGGAAGTGGAGTGCCTCAGCCTCAGGCCCAAAGAAAGGCTGCTCTTCCTGAAGAGCTCAGGAGACACAGCACGGGATTTTGCCTGAACAGTTCAATGCTTATTCCCTTAGAAGATATTGTGGATCTCTGCAGACATGAATATCATCTGAGTTCTGTAACTGGTGAAATCTTCATGGTAGGTGAGTCTATGGGCAGATTCTTGTCTCTGGGAGCCTGGTGTGCTGAAAGGACTGCCTAATTGCAGCAGAACTTTAGAAAATTGCATGTCTGCCTCCTCCCACTGTCCTGGGCCACCTATGACCTTTCTAAGGGGATTAAGCATCACTGAATACCTGTCCACAGGTATTCAATTCCATTCACTACCCTTTGTCAAATTCCCTTTACTTAAAAGAGAATGGAGACCTTTTTTCTTAAGAGTGTTCTTTGAAGGCAGACTTGGCATGTTTGAGTGTACTTGAGGAGCTATTACAGGAATAGGGTAAAAATGTTCTTTCTCTTCTCTGGCAATTTTTTTTTCCCCAAGCAATCTTGTATAGGGATGGCAGAGTTCCTGATACTCTCTGCTTCTGACTCTGTTTTAGGATCAAACACTGTTAATTGAGCTATCCATCTTCATACGGAGTCATTGCTGTTAGTGGATTGAACTAGTGTGAGTAGAAATGTCCTTTAGTGTTCTAGGAAACTGATACAGAGCAGAAAGTAATAAACCAGCAGAAAATCTTTGTCTAAATTAAATAGGTTTTCAGTTCCCAGGAGGGTTCCACTTAACAAATCATATAGATATTTATGGTATGAGTTGCAAAGACAAATATCAGTTTGGGAAGATGACAGATGGTATCGCTTTATTCTTACCAAACTCTTAGCCATCAACAATACAATTCGAACAAATACATAAAGACAGAACTTGTACATTAATGTTGCTTCTTTAAAATATTCTTTTCTATGGGATGCCCATGTCCTCCCTCCAAAGAAAATGCTTTGGACCCTCAGTGAACATCTGTTTTAGTTGGGAGGCTGGATCACTGCTGTTCCTAACATATCACAGGCCAGAGAAACACTGCCCACCTGCTGGCTTCCAGGACCAGGCTGGTCACAGAATCTGAGCTTGTGTGCTAGAGCTGATCACATCCCACACTGTGATGGGCACTCAGAGTATTGCAGAACTGCAGCTGGCATGGGATGAGCAGTTAGCCCATCAGATTTTGTTAGATGATTGTTAGGCAGAAGTGTGCAAGATTTCTTGTAAGGATAATTACATCTGGGAAACTTCACTCGTGTATGAGAGAGTAGAAACACTATTTTAATCTGCTTTCAAGCAGTTCTTACTGAAGCAAATTCTACAGGCAAAAGCTATGTGTTTGAAGACAAGAGGATATTGAATTGGTGCTGTCAGAATAACGTATTTTAAACTTTTGCTGTTTTTAGTCTTAGTTTTAGATTCCAAAACCACTTATTTATGTTGGTGTTGATCCTTATCTTAAAAGGCTCTATGATATATGAGATAATAGGCTGTTTCTGTTTTAGAAGTGGTTAAGAAGTGGCCATTAGCAGATAATTAGAAACAGTTTTTTCTCTTTTACAGCAATGTAATAAATCTAAGGATAATGGATCTCTTTCCCTGGGGACATAAGTGCTACATATAAAATCAGGAATAGTGTATCCTTAATTTGTTTCCTGGGGAAAAAGCACATGCCGTCTTATTTAATGTCACAAAACAGTGTGAATACGTTAGTTAGTAGATGTGATTAAAGTTCTTCCTGCAAATGCTTTTTCCCATTGTTTTTCACCAGAGTGTACACTACCGTTTGCGCACTGGAATAATTTCCTTTATTTCAGAGCTCTACATCCACCATGTTGCCCTGTGGACCAGCTCTGTCCTTTATTCGGTGTCTGGTGCGGAAGAAGAACATCAGTGGTGAAAGCCTTGAGGACAGCAAGTTGTGCCGATGCTTATCAACACTGGACCTTATAGCGCTGGGAGTAGGAAGCACCCTTGGTGCTGGTGTTTATGTCCTAGCTGGAGAAGTAGCCAAATCTGATTCTGGACCCAGCATCGTTGTTTCTTTCCTCATTGCTGCCCTTGCCTCTGTGATGGCAGGTCTCTGCTACGCCGAGTTTGGTGCTCGTGTTCCCAAGACTGGTTCTGCATATTTGTACACTTACGTTACAGTAGGTGAACTGTGGGCTTTTATCACTGGCTGGAATCTCGTTTTATCCTATATTATAGGTAAGTTTAAGAACAAACACCAGTCCCAGGGGTTTCTGAGACAGCAGATAAAAGATACACACTGAGGGCTGTTTTTCTTTTCTGTCTCTATGCTTAGCTACTGTTTCTTTTTAGTCCTGCTGAGATGAAATAACCAAAATAATTTGATTAAGTTATTTCCTTCTGTGCATCACCACTGCAAACAGGGTTTTTGCAAGGTATTTTTATAACAGTGTGACGTATGAACCACATACCTTGTATGAAGATGGCGTCAGAAAATTCTGTGATGATGCACAAGAATAAACAGGATTTTTTTGCCATCTTTGATCAGCAAAAATAATTTCAGTAAAATCAATAAGCTGCTTTTTTTTTTTTTTCTGAATATATACAGCATGGGTGTTTACAAGGACTCCACTATAATATCTTATAGGAAAGTCATGGTGTTTAAGTACTAACTTGCTACTTGATCCTTGTGCTAATTAAGTGCTGTCCTATCAGGTAATCCCATAAAATACAAAAGTGGCCAGATCTAAAAAAATCAATGCTTATGTGGCAGACAGTCAAATAGCTATTTCAGTGCTTCAGAGATAACATTTTTGGATTTAAAAATTTTTTCTCCTGGAAGAATGTGTTCCAAACTTCTATTATATTGTGTATGAGCATGCCTAGCTTTAGATGTGTACCTACAGGATGGTTACTCAAATTGTTACAAGACTAATATTCCCCAGTATTGTATTAAAATGTATTTCATGAGAACAGAGTGATACAAATAAGATTGTATTTGGCCATTCACTCTTTACCACAGGAGAGATTTTAAATACAGACTCTAGTAACATACATCTTGCTAGTAATTTTTTTTGCTTTATTTACAGGTGGGCAAACTTTCCTTCATGTTCTTTCTTAAAGTGCCTTCTTATGTTAGTTTTTATTGTTTAACATATGTCATATCATAATTCTAGAAATAAAATTCTTCCGGCATTAGGCATAAATGACACAGAAATAACTTCTGCAATATTTTGGGAATAAACTTGGCAAAAAATAGTATATTTTGATTCTAGAAAAACTTGTTATCCTTTAACAAGCAAAATTCTTAAACATTAAAACAACATGGGCTCTGCTTTTTTAAATACAAGTAGCAACAGGCTTAGTTTTGTTTCTTTTTCAGTAGAAGTAGCTGTATCCCACTGTACAGATGTGAAACCCTAAAGATGCATGTGTTTTATGAAGGTACATCAAGTGTAGCAAGAGCCTGGAGTGGCACCTTTGATGAACTTCTTGGAAAACGGATTGGTCATTTCTTCAGTGCCTACTTCAGAATGAATTTCTCTGGGCTAGCAGAGTATCCTGACTTCTTTGCTGTACTGCTCATATTACTTTTATCAGGTAAGACAATATATGGCTTAATTTATGGTGGCTGTGATACCTTACAGTTAAAAGTGCTAAACTGTAGGGTTTTGCACCAGAAATACCTTAAGGAAGCTTAGAGGCACATTTTGTACTGGCACAATGGCTCCCTTAATTAAATGTATATAACCAAATTTTCACATGCACCCTCTTCTCTTGAAACTGAGACATGAACTAATCACTTCTCAGTACTTTTTTAATAAAACCCATGATACAGATAGATGGTAACAGGGAAATTACACAGTTCTTTGTGTTTTCATGGCTTTATCACAAATAAATGTTTTTAGAGTGGCCTGGAGGTTAAGTTCTGTCGTTTGGTAATGTGGTCTCCTTAAATTATATATTGTGCATGTAGTGGGCATTTGCAAGGGGGTGTTTCCATCTAAATTGTTCACTTATTTGGTATATAATAACGTCCCCCTTTTTAAGTCTTCAGTTGTGTATCCCAGAGTTTGTTTGACCTAAAGGGCACCCCAAAGTACTCATATGGACCAACAGACCAGTTGGAAACCTGAGTAAACCTTTCCTTGTCTACTCTTCCAAGTGCTGTTTTTGTCTTTATTCATGTATCATGCTTTTAAATCGCAAACACTGACACTAGTTAAACGCCATTCGAGGGATCAGAAAGCTCAAAAATACTGCAACTCATTTCCATGTTTGTATTTAACAATTATTTACCACATAAAATGTTCCTACTGCCACTGGGAGTGAAGGAAGCAGGAAGTGTATTCTAAAGTATGCAGTTTGTTTTCAGGCAACACTAGAAGCATTTCAATATTCAGTAGAGGTCTTATCCATATCTCATATACTTGTCATGTTCAGTCTCTCTTTGGATTAAACCAAAGCAGAAGCTTTTCTTCTCTGGAAAGTGAAACTAAGTTATATGTATATAACCTGTTCTCTTGTTCTGAGTGCGCTTTTTTTTGACACAGGAAAACATTTCTGTTCTACCTACTACCAGAATGACTGACCAGTACATCTGAGGATTTATTAGGTCTCTGCACATAAAAGAATGGCTTCCTATACTCAGGAAGATCTGGGAGTTGACTAGGTTTAATCCAGCATCCTGCCATGTTTGTGCCTCAGAGTTGCCTACAGGATGAGTTCAGACTCTTCTGTCCTCAGGAGAGTTGAGAATGAATATGGAATATAACTGGAGCAGACCTTTCCATTTCACCCCTTCCAAATAAAGGAGGGAAAAAATCACACTCTGAAAAGCAGAGCACTGAAGATCCATAAACCAAACTATACAGTCCACATTTAGATGCTGACATCTGTTATGTTTTCTCCATTGCCATTGCTGCTTCCAAACATAAGAATTAGAGGTTCTTGAGAAATGAGGAAATGTTTCCCCTGTTCATCACTGCTCCTGAGTTTTCATTTGTGTCCTGTCTTTTCATCACTACCATCATTCCTTCTGTGCTGCAAATTGCCTCTCCAGGTGTCTGTGATAAGATGCCAAACCCCAGTGACTGAACTGGGAGGAATTCCCCACTGCTGAAAGGAGGGGCAGTGGGAATGGCTCAGGACTGTGTAAGCTGAGCATGATACAGTAATTGGATTGTGAGCTGTGTAAAGCTGAATCATAGGAGTAGTAGGTGATGTTTTACAGAAAATATTATGTGCTAAGCACAAGGGAAAGCTCACAGAAATCTGGGGTTTTGGGGGGTTTTTTGTTTTGTTTGGGTTTTTGTGTGTTTTTTTGGCTGGTTTTGTTTGATTTTTGAGGTTTTGTGGCGGTTTTGTTTGGTTGGGGGTTTTTTATGTTTTGTTTTGCATTTTGGATAATGAAAGGACTTTCAAAATCACATACTGTGATTCACACTGCATTAGGCTGATTGAGACACTGACTTTCTGGGAAAAACTGAGTGGAAGAAAGCATACATTTCAATAAAAAGGTCATTGGTGAAGAAAACCTGAGCAGCACCTAAGATAATTTCTGTGTTCTGATAAGATAGCAAATACCTCATTAGTGGAGTCAGAAACTTTTTAGGCATTCATTTGACAGGCTTAAAATTTTCAGATGTAATCTCTAAATAATGAGGGAAAGTATATATGTGATATTAGTGGAAATGCACAGAGTGCAAATGACCTGTGAAAACTTTAGGACTGTATTAATTTTTCCTGATCTTCTCACTGCCTGTTCCATTAAACTGCTAACACTTAACAATTAAAATTGTTAAAAATCTAATTATAAAGTAGAATCCTGATGGAATAACTTTCAGATTGTTGAAATGCCCTACTCTGTAATATAAAGCCATGTGTATTTTGTATGTGTTTTCTAGAATATCTATGCATCAGTGTTACAAACAGGAGGTGTGCATTTCTTTTAAAGCTTTTATTAATGAACCAGGAAATGGGATTTACTCTGACGGATGTGCCCTGAAAAATGTAGAGTCAGTTGGTTACATTGTTAATTTAATAGTCGTGCTTCTTTTCTTAATCTAACAGATAATTCTTCTGTAAGAAATATATTCTACCAATCTGTTTTTACAAAGCATAGAATTCTTGTAGCTACTTTTACTCCATGGCATAAAACAGATATGGATTGGCACCTCAGAGAAGTAAAAAGTAGCCATTAAACACTTTTAAATACTTAAAGAAGAAACTTTCTCTCTTGTGATTTCCCATATATTTGCCTGTTGTCATGCCCTTAAAGAATCTAAAAATTGTGATAATGCTTAAAGCATTTGTGATAATACTTTCTTTAAAATCAGATGATACTTTTTCAGTATTACTCACAGTACTTACATATATATAGATATACACACCCCCCGCCTCCTTTTACAGGTATCCCTTCTTCAAAATGCCATTTTGTCAATATAATGGGACATTCACATCTATAAAATATTTTTATTTTACAGGTCTTTTATCTTTTGGAGTAAAAGAGTCTGCATGGGTGAATAAAATTTTTACTGCTATTAACATCTTGGTCCTACTCTTCGTTATGATTTCGGGTTTTGTGAAAGGTGAAGTTGACAACTGGAAGATAAGTGAAGAATATCTGAGAAACTTTACTGCAGTAACAGAGTAATTTTTAAAAATCTATTTACTTGCTCATATTTCAAGCAGTTTTCTCTTCCACATGTTTTATTATAATAAACACTGTTAGTGTTTTCATATGCTTTGTCACAAACTTCAAAGCAAGTGAGATTATAGTTCCTTGATTCAGATATTCTTCCTTTTGCTGTTACTTTTCTCTTTCTTACAAGCTTAGACATAAAAGTGTCATCTCATGCATTTTGTAAAGCAGACCTTTGCCATGATGAGAACACTTAAACATCTTTTTTCAGAGTTCTAAGGTAGGAGGGTGCATGTATTTATCCTACCAATAATGGGAGGAAAATTATCTTTCTGCTGTATTTTTGTTTTTTATAGGAACCGCTCATCCTATGAAAATGTGACAAGTATCTATGGGAGTGGTGGCTTTATGCCATACGGTTTCACAGGAACGCTGGCTGGTGCTGCAACCTGTTTTTATGCTTTTGTTGGATTTGACTGCATTGCAACAACTGGTATAGTATTTATATATGTGTGTTTATATGTTTAATATGGAGAGAGTTTGCAAAAAAAAACCCCAAAGAACCACAAACAATATAATAATCTATTCTTACTTTGCTTCCTTCCAAACCTCTTTCAGTCAATGTAAAAAGAGTTTAAGTTCATTCCTGAATATAACTATCTTTCTGGGAAGAAGAAAGAGGTTCTGTTTATTTGCTTCCTGCTCTAAAGAAATCATTGTTGCTTTCTAAGTCTGGAAAGTGCTTAGTATATAATTTTTATGCTCAAATAATGTTAATCACGTGCTCATTTCTACAGTTCTCTGAGATAAGGTGTCTTTCCTAATAGCTGATAGGGAATGAGTACATTGGAAGTGTAGGTAAATAACTAAAAATTATGGGCTTGGAGTACTCTGAATATACAATGTATTTTATGACCTTTAATTTACCACTATTTTAACAATATTTCTGACAACAAAATACTGAATTCTGTTCTGTGTGTCTCTGACACATTATTTTGTAACTGACAAATTATTTTACTCAGGTTTTTAAAACTTCTATTACAGATACGGTTCCCATGACTTTGATTAACAAGTGATTTGCCTTTGATGTTTTCTCTTAAAGCTGAAGGGTAAAACTAGTACAAATTTTTGGTGGGACATTTTCTTTTCCTTTTTTCAGGAGAAGAGGTCAAGAATCCTCAGAAAGCCATACCCATAGGAATTGTGGTGTCCCTACTTGTCTGCTTCATGGCCTATTGTGGGGTTTCAGCTGCACTGACACTTATGATGCCATACTATCTGCTAGATGAGAAAAGTCCCCTGCCAGTAGCATTTGAATATGTTGGATGGGGTCCTGCTAAATACCTTGTAGCAGTGGGATCCCTCTGTGCTTTGTCTACAAGGTAAAGACGTTGAAATACTAATTCTATTTGGAAAAGCTGATGAATAACGTATTACACCTACATGTATGTTCATGTGTTCATTTTGAAGGCTCAGTCCATGCAAAGTATTAGCAATAAGTATTATAAGCAAGTCTGAAACTTAAGCAGGTCTAGTTGGCAGTAGCTGTGTTAATTTAGGTTCCTTTTTTTTTAGCTGTACTGTTATTGACCTCTATCTCTTTGGTAGGAGCTTATTACACCTTTTTTTTTAAATATATAATAAGTATTTTCAAACATATGACCTGCAAGTTACCTTTATTAACTGACAAAGTAAACCTCAGTCATTTGTCCTTTTTTGCTGTCCATTTCCAGTGACTTAGCAACTTTATGGGCTCTGTGTATTTACAGGCAAAAATGAAGACATGATTAACTAGCTCCACTCCTCATCTTCATTGCCTGTCTCTGTTTCCCTCCAGCAGCCAGTCTGTCTTCTGACATCATCCCTTCCTGTGGTTTATGTGTGGGCATTTGAGATGTAGATTACAGCTGTGAAAATATTATAATTTATTCCCCTTTGTGAAACTGTGAATGTAACCATAACATATTAATTTGATTTAAAAGATCAGGGAGTGCACAATATATATTAATATGTGTTCAAGTATATTACGCCCCAATTGTAATGTGATACAAATACTTAGTTAAAATAGAATATTGCTTGATACTTGAATTTAGGGATAGAAAAATGCTGATGCCAATCTTTTACCTGAGCATATGTAGGTAAGGAGTCATTTCCATGAGCTTCCCTGGTAAGAACACTGGCTGCCTTTCCACAATGGAAAACAAGTTGCCTGTGGAAGTACTAATACTAACAGCACTCTGACATAACCTGTAGGCATTAGTCTGAATATGAGATGGTTCACTGTGGGCAGTGGTTTAAAGGAAATGAACATTTAAATGCAGGAGGGGATAGAAACATGAAGCAGTTCCAGAAAGACACTAAAAGAAATGTAGGACTGACTTAAGAATGTCAGAGTTACACAGTTCATTCTGGGATTACAGTTATTTTCTATATAGTTTTCATTGCCCCTTCAGGTTGGAGGGTTTCACTGATTTTTTTCCTTACATTGATAAATAGCAGAAGTTACAAATAAGAAACTAGATTAAATAAATTAGTATTGGGGGAAAAAAAAGTGAACTGTGATGGTAAGAATTCCTTTTTAGAAATTTGAACTGTTGGTCTCTATTTTCAGTGTATTCTGAAGAATTATATTTACCCCTGTGGAGAGATTAATCTTTCAATCTGTTGGCTGATATTAGTTTAGAACAAAACAAAGGAAACTGTATTTCATACTCCTCAGTTTAGAGGTACAATTAAGAAAAAACATTGGGATGAATTGCTTTTGGTCTTGACCGTTTCCTGTTACTGTGCTATGTCATGAACTTGTTTCTCCAGGGTAAAGATGTTTATTAATATTGCCGTTATGTATGCGAATATACTTAAACAAGAGTAGGATGAATGAACTTTACAAAGCTAAAACAACAAAAAACTTTCTGGAATTTTTTGGAATGTACCTTCTTTGTGGAAGGTACACTCATACATCAAAATCAGCTCATTTGCAATAAAATGTCTCTCCTGTCTGCCCTTAATACTTGTGTCCCACAAGCATTACAGGATGTACATAGCACCTGTGGTATGAAGAGCTGTCCCTTCTTTAGGTGATACAGTTGTTTCTCTAAAGCAAGAAAGGAAACCCTTCACCTGGTTAAAAACTTGTGCTTGCTGAAGAGGTTATACTGGCTATGATTTCGCCTTTAGTTTTCTTAATTAAAAGTATTTCTCTTTGAGGGAAAGAAACCACCTAATTCAAGAAGTATGTGTAAGAGCTTCAAATTATCAATAGTTTAAATGCTTCATGTGTTCTAATAACAAATCTAAATTAATTAGCTTTACTTCTTCGAAAAGAAAGTCTTAATGCAGCTTGCCTAGAGGTGCTTTAATCAAAAGAATTAATCTGCCCAAGTACACTTGTATGGTGCTTACTTTGAATTACTGTTAATCAGCAGGCTTACATGGAAACAGAGTGTAAGGGATGCTGCTTTATGCTTATTTGCTGCTGCTGACTGACAGACTTTCTCCAGGAATACTAAAGCTTAATTGCATAGTTAGTGTGATCTGGAACATGTTCTGGTCCATTAACACCCAAGACTACAGTGATGGCAAGAGAGTTATCTAGCTAATCTAGATTCTGTCTGATGGAGCAATTTCATTATCTAAATTAATATAATAATAATAGTAAATCAACTTTGCAGTTGAAAAAAATCTATTTATGTCTGATCTGTAGTACCTTGGGCTGTGGGGCTTTCTGGTTTTGTCTTACAACCATACATTTTGTTTCTATACATGCCATTAATTAACATTTTTTATCTTGTCCGTGAATACAACTCTGCATGAATTGTGTTTGCCATGTTGCATGTGTTTGCTTTTTACTCAGTCTTCTTGGATCCATTTTCCCAATACCACGTGTAATCTATGCTATGGCGAAGGATGGGTTGCTTTTCAAATGTCTAGCTCAAATCAATTCCAAAACGAAGACCCCAGTAGTTGCTACTCTATCGTCTGGTGCAGTAGCAGGTGAGACTAAGAGTTGATCCTTGTAAAGAAAGGTGCACTGCTAAACACGTTGCATATATGGAAATACACCACTGTTGTGCAGCTTTGATTTGCTTTGGACTGAAATGATCAAATCTGCTTGTTGCTAGGTAAAGTAGTCTACCAGTAAAGCTTTTCTCTGCCTCTACCAAGATGATGGTTTATCTCAAGTGCTTTCAAAGCCTAGGGTCAAAATAAACAATAACCCAAAACCAAGAATATCAGTTGACCAAACAAAATCCCAAGAGCAGCAACACAGAGCCTAAGCAAAACTATACCTAAACCCATTAACTCCTCCAAGCTTTCTTTTTGTGTAGTTGGGTTTACCAGTAAAGCATTGTGCTTTGAATAACCTGTACTTGAACTATACATTTTTCTGTTCTAGTCTTCTCGGCTCTATGTTCCCTTTGCCCCGAATTCTGTTTGCCATGGCACGTGATGGTTTACTCTTTAGTTTTCTTGCCAAAGTGAATAAGAGGCAGGCACCAGTTTCTGCCACCTTGACAGCAGGGGTCATCTCTGGTAAGCTCTCAAAGCCCGTGTTACTTAAACCTGAGATTTAAACACTCTCTGCACGTGCATGGTACTTTATATTTTTGAAAAGGGCTGCTTGTTAACTTCCCTTGCATGTACAATGGGAATGAAATTACTGAGTAATCAACGGGTGTAAAAACTCCAGATCAAGCCAATCATGGTGGTGGTGATGGCCTTAATATCACAGAATTCAGTTTTTAATTTTTTTTTTAAAACCCCTCTATGGTGAATAAACTTGTTACTTAATCTGACTCCCTCAGGCTGATGCTCTACTGACAGGGCTTCCTTGTCTGATGTAGACCCAATATATTTATCCCATCTGTAATGGGGGGGAAAACAACTGTCACATTTTTTATTACAAGATATAAGAAAAAAAAATACATTTGCAGCAGGATCAACTTTTGTGTAAACTACAAAGATTTTTAAATTGTCTTCCAAAGAAAATGACTGTTGTTGTATAGGCTTACCAAGTTGTGGTTGAGGGGCATGTGTGTGTTGGGGGCTTACGTGTCTGCAAATATATATATACACATACATGCCTACATATATTTAACCAAAATAGTATTTTGCGAGCTGTTGCCAACTCTTAATGTAAATTCTTAACATAAAACTCTTTCACTTTTGTTCGTATTTCTTGCAGAGGTACATATAGCTGTGCCCAAAATTCATTGTCGTTTTAGTGGGATGTCTAATCACCCAGGAAAACTGGAAGTTTTAGAAGTATTTAGCTCAAAGGCAAACAAATAAGTTTTTTAAGTATTTCAGACATCAAATATATGCCTTAGAACTTTCAGCAACTTTGGCTAAAATTAATCTCAAATAAAGGTTCAGGAATGAGACTAAAATATTTTTATTTATAGTCTGGGTCATCCTGCTTACTGGACAATAATGCAGAAAAGCACAGTCATTGTCCAGATAGTTCCCACATGAAGCATTATTATCAGTTCCTTTTTCTTTGGTCAGAGTACAAATAGATTGCATAGCATTACTTTCATTATTTCAACTTTATTTTATTTGAATTTATCTTACTGACATATTCTCCTATACGAATTTGAAAGTGCAGTTTTGTTGGATGAAATCAAGATTTTTACGTGAAATCACAGTAATGATGAGAAGAAAGAATAGTGTATTACCCAGTTGGTAAAGGGATTGATACAGTTTTACAGCCCTGCCTGGAGCTCTGCAGCAGCTGACATTGGACTGCTTTTAGACAATCTGGGGAAATTGGTGCATCAAAAACTCACCAGAAAACAACTTTATCTACTGCTGGAGAGGGAGTAATTTCTTCTTTTAATTTTTTTTAAATCCATATTTGGTAATTTGTGGCCATAAATAGTTCTGACAGAATAGTTACAGATGTATGCAACAGCTCATATTATCTGATTTTACTATGCATTTGTAGCATGAATAGTTTTACAGCTGTAAGCAATGTTAAGGAGATGAGATGTTTAATTAAGGTTATCAAGTCAAGACTACACCTGAGGCAACCATCATGTGTTATTATGTGACTGACCTTTTCACAGGTGGTAATCACCACGGCAGACCTCTGCACGTAGCAAAATGTTTTGGTGTCAGTCCAGTTTCACCATCACTGGACCTACTGTTGTCTCTTGGAGAAGAATTAAGAGAGGTGGAAAAAAAAGTATTCTGCCTGTTTTTTTCTCTTAGAGAAGAACTACTAAGAAGAAACTTGAAGGCATTTTTCATTTTGCTTCTAAAATTAAAGAATATCCAGGCTACAGAGAAGCCTTTAGAAGCTGGGATTAAAAATTAAACATAGCTAATGTACATGAGGTTTTAGTAGGTTCTGTTCTTCCTCCACTTTGCTCTTTAGAGCATAAAAAGCAGAGAGGTATTCAAAAATCTATACTGAAAATTGATTTTGGATTTAGGAACATCCACTCTCATTAAAGAAAGCATGATTGTCTTTCTTAATTGGAAAAAGAGACTTCCAGACAATATAAAAAATTCTGTAATCCAGCAGTCTTGTTTTCAGAAAATCACATTTTGCTTCCTCCTTTAGGATCAAACAACAGGGGAGTATGTGTCCATGTGTTTGTGCAGTTATGCAGCTGTCTACAAATACATTAACAATTGCATACCGTACATAATGAATATAAATATTTTGAATATAGACTAATTTGGGTGTGTATATACACAGTGTATAAAGACTACATTTAATGATTTCTTTTGATGTTTAGATTACTGATGATTCAAAAAATCTGCATCTCAAAAACATTAATAAAATACAAATATTTTAAGAGGCTCTTTGAGCATATGTATTCAAACCAATTGGAATTAGCCTTTCATTTAGTGATAGCTTCTCCTAATTTTTTTATAAATAATGTGCTTCTGTGTGCAAACAGTGTAGAAAAAAAAAGATATTCCAGAATCTTCAAATGAATGTGGCATCAGCTTTTATAAACACAAGATTTCTATAATCACTTCCACTGTCATGGAAGTTTCTGCCTCTGACTTCAGTGATCATATTAATGAATGATTAATGATTTGAGTTCAGTGATCAATATTAGTTCTTGAGAGACATTACTGGTCATGCCTGAAGTTGAATTGAAAACTATTTTTAGTGAGATAACCACAAGCCCCCCCAGATTATTTTATTTGAGACAAGTTGATCCTGAAAGTCCTCTTTACACAGATCTCTTTCCCAGCTCAGCAGAAATTTTACATCACAAAAACTTTTTCTCAGTTTGGCAGTGGGATCCATCCTTTCAGCTTTGGTGAGATTCTGCTGCAGGATCTGAACTTCATTCTATAAAAATGTATTTTTCATATGGCCCAAATTCAACAATATGTGTACAAATACTTCTATCTGAGTAAGTCCAATATAAGCTCAATTATGCAGCATGACTGTACGACTCATCGGTGCCTATCTATCTCAATGAGATTTCCAACTGTAGGGAATTAGGTTTGGAATGATACCAGTAGCTTAAAAATTGTGGGTTTAGGGATTATCAAGATTTCACTCATATTGCTGTCTGTAAAACAGTAAGTTACCCTGTGGACAGATTTTAAAATTTTTGCTTAATATATTTTTAATATTAATCTTGGCACTTATGGTTAGACTTGATGATCTTAATTTTCTTTCCCGGTGTGAATGATTCTATAGTTCTATGTCAGTCTCATGGAATATTTTCCATTTCTTTTCTTTTTTAGCTATAATGGCATTTCTATTTGACCTAAAGGCTTTAGTGGACATGATGTCTATTGGCACACTTCTTGCTTATTCACTTGTAGCAGCCTGTGTCCTCATCCTTAGGTGAGCCAAAAACATCCTTTGTATTCTACTGTGGGGTTTTTTGGGGTTGGTCAGTAAATAAACAGAAGTTATATTTACAATACATGTTTTTTGCTAGATAGCCAGTAGCTGCAAGCATATAAATGGTTTCTAAGAAGCAGTGACTCTCCAAAGAAAACAATGGTATATTGTTACATAAGTACAGCAGTGAGTCGGGTTAAATATTCTGGTGAAAACTAGACACCTTTTATTTTCCAGAAGTAGTATTGGTCCAAACATTAGTCCCAAAGGTCCTAAATATAAGCTTGAGTATGGAATTCAGTGAGTGATACTTGTATATGAAGACAATCTATGATGTATATCAGGAATATTGCATTTTGGGGACTGTATGTGAAAGGGGTAGATGTTCTAGGTGGTTCACAGGATGAACAAGTTCAAATAGTTGCTTTGTATTATCCTAGTCAGAAAAGTGTTTTAAGATGAGGTACTCATCTCTCATCTAGATGAGAGTGCAAATATTATCTCTCAATGAGTTTTAGTTCTCAGTAAAACTCTGGTATCAGTCATGTTTGTAAAGCTATGAAATTATATATTGCTAGCTACAGCTCACTTAATTATATATTGCTCTTTTTATTTTAAAAAGTCAGCCTTCATTACTTAAGGCTAAGTAATTAACTTTGAAAAGTGCAACAGCTTAAATTCAGCTCAAATTCATTGTTGAAGTAATTTACACTTTAAAAGAGAAGCCTATTCTATTTAAAAAGGACTCACCATACGTATTTTTAAAAATACACTTAAAAGCTAACAAAGCAGATGTCAGTTTTTTGTTAATGCTAGTTAGAAGCCTCTTATAGTATCGAAAGCAAGAAACAGATGCCTTACTCTTTCCTCACTGTTGACTACCAGACCCTATCCTTTCTTTCTGTACTGGACCAGTCATTTATCTGAGCTATTGGTGCATTTAGGTAGCTTAAAAAACTGCCAAAAAAAAAAAAAATAAAAAGTCTCCAAAGAAACCAATCCAAAAAGTGAGTTGCCCTAGTATTTTTATGATAGTGACTAATAATGCTGTAGCAGTGCAGTTATAACTTGGGAAATTCTAATGCTCTACTGGAAAGAATTTAGTACTTCAGTACATTCATAGAGTCATATAGCTTCAAATCCAGGTGTATGCTTAATGGTTTTATTATTACTCTGTTTTGTATAGGTACCAACCCACCTATGAGGAACCAAAATACCCTCCAGAAAAATCAGCTTTGGCTGCAGCTGCAAGGGAATCTGCAGTAAGTGAGTCCCAGATAAACATGATAGAAGAGAATCGCTTCCGTCTTCAGGCCTTGATTAATCCATCCAGTTTACCGACTGAGCAGACTGCAAATATAGTTAACTTTTTAGTGGGTCTCTTAGGTAAGTATTTGGCTGTCAAAACTCATGTATGCATTAACATTTATAGTGGAATTTTATTAAAGACAGAATTAAAAATCCACTGATAACATGCCTTTACTCAGTCATATATGTGTCATTCTGTGCTTTTATCCCTCTTGATGAATTGATCTAATCTGCAGTCATTTTCATTTAATGAAACATATTCATAACTACAGTACATGTTGAAGCTTGTTATCACTCTTCTTAAAAGTCACTTCCTCTTCAATGCAGAGATTAAGTGACCTATTTCTGTAATTTTGTTTTTCATACAGCTTGCTTGATTTGTGGCTTGAGTGTCCTCATTACATATGGGATTCATTTCATTGCTAACTTGGAGCCTTGGAGTATTGGCCTTCTTGCTTTGTTGGTGATATCCTTCATAGTCACCATTCTCCTCATCCAAAGGCAGCCTCAGAACCAGCAGAAAGTAGCCTTTATGGTGACTAACTTATTCTCTATGTTATTCTCTGATGAGAGCTTTGGATGGATTTTAACAAGTGGGAGAGAGAACTTAAAAGCTGGAAAACAAGTCAGAAACTGATGAGTGTGCAATCACCTGTCTGTGTAATCTGCAATCCTCTGGACCTAACAGAGTATAAGTCCTTTCATTTTGCAATTTCACTTATGTTCTAAGATCAGTTATTTAATGGAAATAATGAAGTATAGTGATATGATGAAGTATAGTGATGAATAGTGATGAATATGGTGGAGCTGGGGGAGCTGGGGGAGCATTTCAGAATAAGAGAATAAGATAGATAGATATATTATTTTTCAGCTGTAAATACAGGAATTCATTAGTATATGTCCTGCACAAACTGGAAAGTTTTTCTATAGCCTTAGAGAATATATATTAAACAATGTATTTTAAAAGTTTGAGAGCTATAGAAATGGTTGGTTAAACCCAGTGAAAATTTCACTACATTACAACAGCAAAAAAACCTAAATTCTCTATTAGTGATTACACATTACCTCTAGTTTGTCTTACATACCTGAAGTGTGACATGCAAAAATAATTATGTTTAATAGAAACATATTAAATATTTCCTTTTAGGTTCCACTATTGCCATTTTTGCCATCATTCAGTATACTGGTAAATATTTACTTGATGGTACAATTAAGTGGAGAGACTTGGATGAGATTTAGCTTCTGGATGTTACTTGGTATGTACTTCTGTTCATTTCAGTCACTTCATAGACTAGAACTCATGATTGCCATCTTAGAACATTCTTTTCCTTCAAATATTTGAAAAAAATCTCTGTGATTTAATAAAAATCAGCTAATATTTCTGAACAAAAGGAAGAGCATGCTTTAGAAGAAGTATTTATATGCAGTCAAAATTACAAATATAGTTTTTAGGTCATAGGAAGAATTCCAATAAGGCATGATTTTTTTTCCTAGTAAGTATAGCCAAAATTATGTAGAAACCTGCTTGTAACATGTTTCTTCACAGTATATCAGTCTGTCCTCTTTTAGATCTAAGAAATCGTATTAATTCAATCTAGACATAAATGAGATATGATAGTTTCCATAACTTATCAGAGCATTTAATTATGCAAAAATGATGCACTGGAAGCTCCTACAGAAACAGGGAAGACCTGAAGCATGAGCTCTGATTCAGATATCTGAAGAACAAAATTCTTTTGAATTTTGACTACTTTTGAAAAATCTGTTCAGCTAGAGAGAAATACCTACTTTTTAATGCACTACTTGCCTGAAAACTCTATGAACTTTTTTTCCTTTGGAAGGCTTCCTCATTTACTTTGCTTATGGCATGAGACACAGTGTTGAAGGTCATCGTGGCAAAAGAGATGATGATTCTTGTTCAGAAAATAGTGGAATGCAAGAAAAGAACCCAGTGGATGACCCTGAAAATGCAAATGAAAGGGATCAATTTCTTCCACATGAAAGGACAAGTGAATGTTAAATTCTGCAAACAGACAAATCTTTTAAACCTTCAATTGGCATTTTACTTGCAGACTGAAATTTCAGAAGCTTTCTGCCAACATGTGCCTCTTGAAAATGTTTACTACAAGGCCTAACTGATATTTTGGACAAGCTGCTAATCTATCTTCATCATTTCAAAACTGACAGCATGGAGATTAATATTTAACTTTTTTTTTAAAAAAAAAAAGTACCCTTTGGCAAGCAGAAATTTGGAGACATCGTTTGTCTCCAAAATCATTGGCAACCATCAGATATGAAGAATTTTAGAACTGTGTGCAAGAAGTTCTGAGTATTTGACAACGCACTGTGAAAATAAGTGCCTTTCATACCTTCTCTTTATCTTTGTTACGTGTTTTGGTAACGATTTAAATTCTCTTCTTTCTGTTGAAGTAACTCATAAGAGACAAAATTTTGTTCATACAGACCTGTATGAATGAAAATGTATTTGCAAAATGAATGGTAATTTTGTATGGATTAGATACTTTGTAAAAATTAGAGGAGCATTTATTTATGTAAAAAGAAGTAATTGCTTATCTTTACTAACCATGACTCTTAATCTGTAGTCATGGAGAACTCATACAATGAAGATATTTCAAAGGTTTTTAGTCCCTCTAAATAGCATTCAAGATTTCTACTGAAGTGCATGCCTTTTCTTTGAAGGATGCTGTGTGTATCAAATAATACCAACAAGAGAAGCTCTTTTCTGCAAAATCATCTGGGAAATAATCTCTTGGTTACAGTATTGACAGTGGCAATCAGATGTGATTTAGAAAATTTTGTGCTTTTGACTTCAGAAGGGGCAGAATTTCATATGACTAAATAATTTGGTACTTACCTACAGCAGTGATCCAGTTTTCCTCCTTACTACTCATTTTTCCCCGTATTTTATCCTTTATACATGTTCCAGAACTGACATTGCTGAGATTAGTGTTACACGTTGCTTCTCCTAAGAAAAATTAATGCACAAAATCCCAGCTTTCTTTTCAGATGGTAGGGGAGATTAAAAAAACAGAGGTCTGGGCTTTGGAAAAAAACTTTATCAAAAGGATTTCAGTGCTTCATGAAGTCTTAACTGTATGTTAATGTAGCCCTTTTTTGTCAGCCATGTCTACATGCACAAATCCATTCATGTGGGCATGATGTCTAAATGCTAATTTATGTAAAGACCCAAACTGGTGTGGCAGTATGCTGGGTAAACAATTATTTTAATGCTGGTAAAAATAAAATGTTCTTTCAACATAAGTCATCTGCCAAAGGCACTCAGATATTTTCACATGTTTTCTTAGCAAGGAGTAGGTTCAAGTCTCGTGAAGGATTCCACAATATGAAATCATTTTGCAAGAATATATTTACAAAATATCCTTCCCTAGAGTAAGAACTATCTTGGACTTTGTCATGGAGAGTTGCAACCTGTTTCTGGTACTAACCATTGGTATTAATCTCTGTTGTTAGGTATAAGAACTTTAGATGCCATGACAGCTATGTTGGTTGACAGTGAAGAGCACCTTACTTGTTATAATAGCTGGAATTTTATGATAAAAGAGAAATAAAAACCCAAACTAGTTAGGCTACTTCTGTCTCCCTCCTTTTTCAGAGCAATAAGTCACTCTTTTTAATCTTAAAATGGCATCTTTCCCAGTAGTCTGAAATTCTCAGCTTCAAAAAAAGCCATTGCTGGGGGAGCAAGTCAGCTGCACCCATGTGAAACTTTTGCATGATGTCCTTACAGTGAAACACAGCTCTTAAAATTGCTTCCATATCTCAGCATGTGGGAAGCACAGATTTACTTTTTGCTATGGTGGTTGATGCCACAGAGCAGGTCAGCAGGCCCCCAAGACACAAACTGCTGCTGTTCCGTCATTCCCTCCCGAGGCCATCATACAGAATGTATGTGTGCACACCTGTCTATGCATTTGCATCTGTCTGAAATAAGCCCATACTAAATTTGATGTGCTGGTTAAAATAATTTCTATATTGCACTGGACTTTGCCTTTGAAGGGATACTGCCAATATAATTATTCTGACAAAAGCAAGTGCTAGCTAAGGGCTCTGAAGAGAACTAAAGGAAGTAAATTTTCTAGCTTATTTACCTAATGGATGTGTCAGCACTTTGTGTATTGACAGATTCTGCTCTCACATGTATGAGTATTTCTCCCCCTTGTTAGGAAAATTAGTTATTTTAAAATAATAGGATGTGCCTGTACAAGTGTTGCTAAGCCAGATGGGAGGAGCTGCAGCACCAGAACTATCCACATAACTAATGAGATATAAAATGAAATTAAAAGAAAGTCATTGGGTACTCTTAGTTGCTTCAACTGCGCAAAGCTTATTTACATGTGTGCATAGTCATTATTAGTCAGTGTCTGAGTGAAAATAGACCAGCCACAAGTAAGAAATTTATGGTAAATTTGATGTCCATTTGTATATGCAGTCTTAAAATTCCAGATGCTTTAGCGGGACTCTGCAGAAGCAAAGGACATGCCATGCTAGTCCTTACACAGGAGTAATGGATGCAAGAAATCCTGATTTTGTTCTCACATTTGCTCTGTCTCTGTACTTGCTGGAAGATCAGCTGAAAGCACAAGTCCATTGGAATTAAATAATTGTTATTTTTTAACACAGTTGTTGATACTGTACATTGTTCAGTGCAAATAATAATGGTATGTATTACTACAAAATACCTACTTTGAAGGTAGCCCATTGGGGTTTTATTTCCTTTGTAGAAAAAATTCTCATAAGCTTAATTTGTGTTTCTGAATAATTCATGTTAGCTGAAGTGATCTTCCTGTAGTATTCTAGTCCTAATTGTACAGTGGGAAGTTTTATGAGGTAACTTAGATTTCATTGTCTGTTATCATGGATAAAACTATTCTGTAATAACAGTATCCTTTTTCTTGCACAACAAATGCTAGTCAGATTCCTGAAATCTGTCATATTGTGCTTATGTTGCCAAGTGTTAAAGCCGTTGGTATTACTTGCTGTTGCAGAACTGGCAGCAATAAATGTCAATAGCAGTGATACAGAGTTACTTATGTACTTAAGTAGGACTTGACCTGTGTCATCCAGAAACTTCAAATTATACAACGAATTTAGAGGCAAAACTTGGTAAAGTTTAAATGTATATTCTGTATTTTATTATATGGTACATGTACGAGTCTATTCACCTTTCCCCTAAAATTTATGCAAAAAAAAAAAATCTGTATTTAAGAAATATAAGGTATAGGGTTTTCATATAATTTTAATAAGTGCCAATATCAGTGTGCCCTAAGCATCCTGAGGTGGTGACAACGCAAGAAACCTGTGTGGGACTGTGCAATTGGGTATGAGGCTTTTGACACTGAGGCACATTTTTTACAGTAGGAATTTAATTCACGAGAAGGCTGGCATGTCTTACTTGAGTGCATAAAAAAGAAAATGAAAGCACCTTTTTAATGCTGTTGGGCCTTAATTCTTCCTAGACATGCTGGGAAGTCTGTACGAATTGCAGTATGTTCACTGAAGGCACTGAGGTTACTCAGTGTTAAGCAAATATAAATTTTACAGAAAGAGGGGGTGGTATTTCATACACTACAGGATCTTTGTGTTTGTTTTTAATTTCCTGTACCTTTAATATTTCTTTCTGGTATATGTTTTGAAGACCTCTGCATTTTTAATAGTTGGACCTTTTCAAAGATAAATATAATGCCTTTACCAGTTGCTGGTATTTTCCATTTGATCTTAAAAATCAAACTCCTTAACATGAGCTAAGTTGAAAGATTTCTGTGCATAGACATGCAGACATACATTACAAAGAACTGTATGTGTACATATATATATATTATTGTCAGTTGGACAAATTCTGTTGTTTTTGTATGTTTTCATGAGCCTTGTGCGGGGTCAACTCCAGCTTCATCAAGTTTAGTTGGAGTTGTTATACGAGGATTTGAATATTTAGGAGAGCTTTTTTCTTTTGCGGTACGAGAAAGTAAAGCATGAAATATGTGTAATGTATCTTTAAAAACAATTACGTTTGCATCATTTTAGAAAACATTAGCATTCATATCCAACTTTTCTTTTTGTTTGTATGTATATCTTTGTGATTATTTCTGTATTGTATGCTGCTGAGCATTCAAAGCCTAGATAGGATGATTATGATACAATTTAAACTACAAATCTGTATTTCTTTGAAGTGCTCTACCAAAACGAAAAGTCTTGAATTTTTATGAATGTAATAATGCCTGTATTTAAAAATATGGTGCTTTTTTCCCACTTTACAACAGAATTGTTATCAGTGACATTTTTAGTTACCTTAGTTCCAAATTTTAATGGAAATTACGTTGCTCCTTGTTTACTGTAAAATGTGCTTTGTGGGATAACAATAGTGCATTTGTTCCATATTTTTTAAATAAAGTTGAATATCACTTGTATGTCCTTCATACAGCAGCCGTAACTTTAATCACAACTATAGTTTTAGTTAACACTAAAATAGTATAGTGACTTAAAATCATGAGTATGCCAGATACCTAATGTCATGACATTACGTAAATCATAGCACATTTAAAATAAATAACATGATAACATTGTATGCACTGTATAGAGGGAATAGAGAATAACAGACTTTGATTTGGGTATTTTGTGTTACGCTGCCAAACCAGAGATGATGTTAGGTTTGATTTCCAGAGGGGGTGAATAGCCCTAAGCATTCATGCTCAACTTTCTGAAGCACCAAGCCTTGTCCTGGTATTCACCCAACTTCAGAGTTGGATGAATAAATTCATTGTTGTCTCCTTGTCACCTTTTTGTGGGGGAAAAAACAAACAAACAAACAAAAAAAACCAACAAAAAACCTAAAACCAAAAAACCCAAACCAAATCAACTCACCACAACACTAACAAGAACCACCGCCCCAATCCTACAAAAGAATTCCTCCAAAACCCAAAAAGACCCCAAACAAACCAACCCCAAAAACTTCCTCAATTTTGAATAGTACTATGAGTATAGCAAAAGAATAAAAGCATGTGTCTGGGCAATGGATAACAATAGTCTGGACCCAGAACCCTACTGTCAGGGCAAGATTATCATCTGGCATTGTTTCCAAAGACATTTAAGTTGTTATCTTCGTTCACAAAC
Source organism: Brachypodius melanocephalos (assembly GCA_013398615.1). Taxonomy (NCBI): domain Eukaryota; kingdom Metazoa; phylum Chordata; class Aves; order Passeriformes; family Pycnonotidae; genus Brachypodius; species Brachypodius melanocephalos. The sequence goes on from VZSR01003049.1 coordinate 8,566,493, forward strand.
TTAAAAGTAGCTATGATAGTATTTTTTCTTATAAGGAATTATATAATAATACTCAAATTTTTAATAATCACCTTGTACACACAGATGTACTAAGGCTGATCTTGAAAATCTAGGTTCCATGAAGCAGTGGAATAGGGCCACTGATTTAAATGAAGACATCATTCTGCAAGTATCTCATAACATTTAAAAATATTACTTGAAGAGTTGTATTTAACTTACCAGCTACTCATGTAGAGGACTGGAGTCATCACATGAAAGTTTAAATTAATTTTTCTGACAGCTATAAATGAAAATCTTTTTTCATGCATATCCATTGTAAAGTAGCACACATAAAATTCATAAAATCATTTTCTTTCTTCATTGTATACATTTTTATGGGAAAACAGAATATGACAGTCTCAAAATTAATGCAGTCTGAGTATTATTTCCATGTGCTATTAACATATTTTCCATAATACACTAACACTTGAAGCTCAGTCACCATTAGATCATTGACCTACCCTGTATGTGAAAGCAAAAGGGAAATTTCACCTAGGAAGGCACATAAGGATTGCAATCGTAGTTTTGCAGATGACAAGGTTAAAAAAGCTCCCTCTTCATCATAAGCAAGAGTTGTGAATATTTCCACTGCAAATTTGCTCTTTATACTACACAACTTTTTTGAGCTCTCTCTGAGATTCATTTACCTTAAAACAAGGACTGATAAACTTTTCAGATATAATACTTGGAATTCTAATTGTTTCAAGCGGGAAACACTTTTAAAATATCCTGTAGCAACAAAAATATTCTTTTTCTTAATTTGTTACAGATAATGGATGACATGTTTAGGATACACTGATAATAGAATGAAAAAGAGATCATGAAATTTCATCATCTTACTCCACTCCTGGGCCCTATTGCCTGCTTTATGCTAACCAGGTGCCCCAGATTGAAATCTCAGAGCAGGGTCAGGCAAGCAAGTCTCCAAACTCTCCATGTGCGTGTATTTATGAGGGTGGGGGAGCACTCTGCATGGACCTTCTAACTTTTTTTGTGTGGATGCAGGTGAAGCCTAGGCTTCCTTTAGTAATCTGTAAGTACTCTGCTCTCACATCTGCTGAGGCCCTGGAGCTGTGGTCAGGGACACAATTCTAATTTATTCTTATTCACACTGAACTGTGGTTGTGTCTGCTACAGGGTCCGCCTGTGATCTCTGACAGCTATTATTTTTCCCTCGTTCAAGTCCCACCTTGCCTTGCATCTACCTTTGTGGCCCCTCCTGCCAGATTTTCCTCTCCTTTCTCCTCCAAAGAAACCCTCAAATATCAATGAATGGTGTTTTACAGCTCATTGTGGGCAGAAACATACATGCGGCAAACATCAAGTTTAGCACCCTCATCTCTTTGCCAGCAGCAGAGAGACGTGCGCCGTCTCAATGCGCTTCACACAGGCACCCACGGAAACCCTGTCGGGGCCTACGGAGCCTCAAGACGGGCCAGAGAGAGACTTTTCCATAACGAGGCAGCTTTTCCTGAGCTCTTGGGAATCTCTTCGGTGTGGCAGGCTGGTACGAGTTCAACAGTTTGACGTAAAAATGTACTTTTGCTGTATAAGGCCAGCAGTGTTCAGTGCCCTGCGTGCACTCCTGGGGTCATTACAGCCCGTGCGGCTCTGGCTGCTCCGCTGTGCCCGCCCGGCTGCGGGCCTCAGGGCAGCCATCAAACAGCCGCACCTGTGCAGAGCCTCGCACGACGAGGGGCAGCTGGCACCGACCAGCTGCCTCAAGAACAGCCATTCCCGGCCGTCCCCGAACGTACTGCGACTACAGCTCGGCTCCCCACTCGGAATCTCCAGCGAGGAAGGGCGGGCGGTGACAGGACTGGCCCGGCCCCGGCCCCTCCCCGCCGAGGCGCCCCGAGGCCGCCCCACGCCCGCCAGCCCCGCTCCCGCCGCGCTCGGGCCGCTCCCGCCATGCGCCTCTGGGTGCTCCTCAGCCTGCTGCTGCTGCAGGAAGCGCTGCCACACGGTGAGCCGCCGCCCCGACGGGTCCCTCCGCTTTGCGAGGCGCCGCGGGCTTCCCTTTCCCCAGTCCCGTCTCCGGGACAGTAGCGGGAGCCATCACGGGAGGGGCCGGCGGCGGGGCTCCCGTCGCCGCTGGGCAGAGGCGGAGGGAAGGCGGGTTGCTCGCATCGTGTGCGGCCAGCCGGTCGCCGAAGCCCTCCGGCGAAAATGTGGGTTTGGGTTTTGGGGAGAGGTGTTCGCGGCAGCCCCGGCTGCTCCTGCCGCCCTCCCTCTTTGGGCTAAAACGTTCAAGTCCGCCTCCAGTCCCGTGTGGCGCCTGAGGAGGGGACAGCGCTGGACGTGGGACAGCGCTGGACGTGGTGCTCGGATTTGGAACACAACCAGAACAGTTTTTGGCTTTGTGCATGGTTGTTCGATTCAGAGTATCGAACTCTACTCGTAACTCCACTTCGGGCTGTGAGAAAGTCTTGATGGGGAAAGGCAAATTTTTGGGAAGGGACATTCATAGCTAATTCTTGATTTACATAGACTGACTAGCAAAAGAGAGGCTCTTTCCGTCTTGCAAAATGTGAATGAGCTTATTAATACTTACTCGGAAGAAACAACAAAAAAGTAATTCCACTGTTTTCCACTGTGGAAGGGCTTGGGGATCAAGGCCTGTGTAGCCAATGGAAGGGTTTGTGGAGAAATAGGAGACAGACTCTTAGGTGAGTGGCGAAAGGCAGAAGCAGTTACCACAGGTACTTCAGGGGGTCATAAGGAAAACATTCTTGTAAGAACATAAAAAATCCTCCACCGTGACAGCTGTTAAGCATATAAAGAATTTGTCAGAGGAGGCTGTGGAGTCTCCAGCCTTTGGGAAAGTCAGAGCTCTACTGGACAAGGCTCAGAGCAGCTGAACAGAGATGGGAAGGGTCTTCCAGAAGCCGTTTCCAGCCTAGTTTTTCTCACAACTACATGCAGAGGAATTGCACTGTGGTGTGGGAGAGGATTTCTGCTGAAAGATCTGGTCTGTGGGTATACCACATCAAGAAATGTGTTTTCTATTTGAGAAGCAGACAGTAAAAACACAGAATGACTTGTAACTTGGGCAAAAGATTTCCCAAGTCTATGTTTTTGTGAGTTTGTCATATTTATACTGATGTGTGACTGGGTGCTTCCTGTTCTGCCATCCAGAGGCTTAGCAATGGGAGAAAGTAACCAGGCATATTTAATGAGAATTTCTTGTCTAAAGATAAATGTAGAAGTCCTAATGTAGGAATTGTAATTTCAGAATAGCTGTCCTAATTTATCTTATATTAATTTGTGTACTTATGAAATTTGCCACTCCAGATTGGCTCTTTGTTTGGATGATTAACTTTTTGTTTGAAGTGTCACAAATGATGAGAACTGACTTTAGGAGCTAATCAGAGGTAGAAATGAGGCATTTTCTCAATATTTTTCTAAGTCTTTATTATATTTTTATATATAATAAGAAGTGCTATTGCACTTAAGCAGTGCAACATTAGGCAGTGTGATGTTATTAAAACAGTGAGGGCTCGGTGCATACCTCTAGTGAGACAGTGAAATATCCCAAACGTGGCGTATTCATGTGCTTGCATAAATGGACTGGTTGACGTTGTTCCCTTTCTTGGGAAAGTCTTGTTAGACTGAGTAAGGAAATGGAAGATTCTTGGTGATGGTTTCTGTATTCCTGGAGGGATTTGATTGAGTGTTCTCTTTTCCTTAGGTGATACTGTAGCAGTTAATTTAGTTACCTGACATAGAAAGACTTAATTCAGCAAGGACGGAAGACAGGATTGTGAGGTGCAGAAGTGGTGGTGTCAGTAGATATCTGGGCAGATTTACCAGGCAGTGTTGGGAAGGAGCATGGCCACAGCTTGCTTGGAAACTCACCTCACCTCTCTGGGAGAGAGGTGCAACAGAGGCAGAACCAGGTTTTCTGTGTAGGAAGATAAAAGCTTATCTGATGTGTTTCCTGAAATGCCCCTGCTGTCACCTGCAGGGAAGTACAAGGTCAGGCAGACAAGGCTCTCACTGAGCAGCTGGGAGTGGATGTAGGAGGAAAGTATTCAGACTTGCTGAGCTGCAGAAACATGGAACAGAGGGAGCTTGTGTGGAGAGAAAAAACTTCATCTTGAGAAAATCAAAACCAGGCTTCTGGCACTTAAAATTGAAAAGCTTTCATAGGAGAGTCTTTAACAGTTTCTTAAAGGCAGAGTTTCATGTGTGGCAGAGCACACAGTATGGGATGAAGCATGTCCTGGGGTGAGGTAGCAGGATCCATGTGCCTTTGAAATAGTGTCAGGATCGAGGTCGGCAAAAAGTAGTGGAAATGTCTAAGAGTAGTTTGAACAAATTTGACGGTGGAAAAAAATGAAAAAGGATGGCTGAACCAAAGCTTGTGTGCTGCTACAGAGTAATCTGGAAAGTTCAACAAGGAACTGGAATGGCCAATTTGAAATGGGCATACTTATTCAAAAGGCTTATCAGGCCCATCAGTGGAATCTTTGAGTACTAGGGCACAGTAGTGTGATGCAATTCCACTAAGATGGAATAACTCACCCAAGGGAGAAGTGGCAGTACGTGCTGAAGAAAACTTTAGTGTTAAATCTGTTTCCTGGTGAGTTTTGATGGTTAAAAGTCATCAGGACTGAAATACCAGCCCTGTGGAGAAGAACCAACCTGGTAACTGACCACCCAATGTGTAATTGACTGTTCTGCTCTGCTAAGGAAAATCAGAGGGGCAGCAAGGACTGGATAGAAGAGCAAAAGGAAGAATAACTTCCCCTCACATAGGCTGGGTCACACACATCGAGGTGTGGTGCAGAATGCAATTGTTTAGATGCCACAAATAATGACTTGGAGCTGCTATTCAGAGAGCCCCTCAGAAGAGCAGGAATTCTTGACTTGATATGGAGCAGTACTCAGGTAATTGGATTCAGATGTTGCTGTGGAACAGCCAGACTGTAGTTCTAATATTCTTGCAGGAATAATAAAAGACAAAAACCCCACTTATGTGTTTAATTTTGAAAGGGGGAATTACATAAGAGGAGGAGGCTCCTTAACTCACATGTTAAATATAAAAACCAGAATAAAGCAGACAAAAAGAGTTTGAGAAACAGCTTACAAAAGGATAAAACCAGCCATAAATCCTTTTTCTTCTTCTGGTGTCCTATGGTGGGACAGGGAGACATGGCTGCAGAATTTTTATGGCTGGTAGGAATGGGGAATAAGAAAGAGCATGTATAGAAAGTAAAATTTAAAAAATTATCTGTGTGCACCCATGTTCAAATTGGAGGTGCTTAGAGAGGTTTTACTGGAACATGGTGACATGATAAGCATAGAGTGCCGTATCGTACGAAGCACTATAAGAGCAGACCCTGAAATAGAATTTTTCTCTATGGGGAGAATCATTAGAGGACATCTTATTAATATGCCGAAAGAATCAGTGAGAGAGAAAATTAGCAAAAGAAACTGTTTAAGTGTCGTGATTTTAGGATATACACCTGAGGGATAAAAGAAATTTGAATCCAAAATTGGTGAAGCCTTAACCCAGGTGCATAGCTTGTCATAACTTACCATCTTTTCCAGAGAAGGGCAATGAAGGTGGTAAAGGGTCTAGAGGGTAATTTCTGTGAGGACTGAGGGAGCTGTGGTTGCTTAGCCTGGAGAAAAGGAGGCTCAGTGGTGACCTTCTCACTCTCTACAACCACCTGAAAGAAGGTGTAGCGAGGTGGGGTTTGGCCTCTTCTCCCAGGCAGCCAGTGACAGGATAAGAGGACAGAGCCTCAGGCTGGGCCAAGGGAGGTTCAGGTTGGACATCAGGAGGAACTTCTTCACAGCAGGTGTGATCAGACATTGGAATGAACTGGCAGTGGAGGTGGTGGAATCACTGTCCCTGAAGGTGTTTAGGGAAAGACTGGATGATAAGATGGCCCTTGTTGCCATGGCCTGATTGACATTGTGGGTTTTGGTCAGTGGTTGGACTCAATGATCTCGGAGGTTTTTCCAACTGAATTGATTGTGATATCACTACATATCACCTAAGTATACCTTTCCAGGGAAATGGAATATCCTAGTATTTTACAATATTTGGGGGAGGTAGAGGCACAAAGCCAGATGTCTGTATTCTGTAAACTGAACTCATGAATTGCTGAAAAGCAATGGCTTTGGCATGACTGCCCTTTTTTGCTTTTCCTTGAGAAGTTTTGTTTTTCTCTGCTGAGATTCTCTGAGGGATTTTGTAAGCATGTGATCATGGATGAATTGATTGATGTATTTGGATTCCCAAAGGCTTTCGCTAAGGCTGTTGTAAAAGATTCCTTGGGAACCAATGTGCTGTGAGACAAGGGAAGACCTCTCATGGAACAATAACTAATAGGAAGTAATGACTAGGAATTAGTCTAATTGAGTAGAATTGCTTTTATCCAGTTTAACGGGGCCTTTTGTAAGGCATATGCTTTTCAGCATGTTTAAGAATCTGTTAAAAGAGAATAAAACCATCAGTAAGGAGTTGTAGAATGATCTCTCAATTTTGAAAGATTGGTCTGGGAATATAGGACTTCAGATTTCATGTTGGTAGATCTCAAATAACTTAAACTGTATTAAGTTCATGTATGCCTTGATAGTTTTCTACTTATGAATTTTAAACCAATAATTCCTATTTAGGAAAGGAATCTTGGAATTACACTTGATTATTTTTTAAAAGGTCAACTCCTAATATTGCTATCTTGAAAAGCAATGAGCTGTTTAGACAGGAAAGAAGACACTGTTAATATGTACAACTAGATCTGAGCATACCTTGAACTTGGTGTACAGTCTGCTTTTGTGTTCTTGCCATCACCCAAATGTGGTGTAGCTGAACTGTTGTAAGATACATATTCTTTATAGAACAATTAGGCAGAACAGGACTTGTCAATTTGGAAAGAAAATGAGTCAAAAATGCTCAAGTTTTGTGTGTTGGAGAGAATGTTGGAGAAACATGAATATTTATTTATTTAATACAAAAACTAGAAGGCATCTAGTATTTATGTGTAATTTGTGTAATTTTCAAAACTGCTCAGACAAATCAATGAAGGAAAACATCCAAGGACAATATAATAACAAAAATACAAAAAAACCACCCCAAACCAAACAAAGCCAAAACCAGCCAAGCATAATAAAATGATGACACTGTGGTTCACAGACCCCAGGAGTTAAAGGTTCTTGGAAGCTTAGGAGAGTAGTATCAAAGGAGCAGAGATGTTCCCTGATTGGTGTCTTACACTCTGTGGTGTCAGTGCAAATAATTTTGGCCTGACCCACTGTAGCCTTTCTAATGTAATGCAAGGAAAAAATGCTAGAACTTTCTGGGTTTTAAATTTTTGCTCACAAGGCACAGTGTTGTTTAAAAAACAATGTGTTGTATATCAGCCTGGACTTGGAGAGTCAAAGCTGACACAGTGCAAGGTGTCCAGCTGGGGTTTGAGGAGTGTCACAGGAGCCATCACTGGCAGGAATCTGGAACTCCTGCTCTTGATACTGGCAGCCACTACCAGTTTTAATTATGCTGAGTATATGATTATGCTGAGTTTTTCACTCCAGAGGGAGCTTGTTGATTGATTTGTACAATGAAATACCTCAGCATTTTCATGTGGAAAACAAGAATTAGCTATCAGGCACAGTTAGTGGCATTTCTGGTATCTGGCAAAAGTAGTTTTAGGCTTGTCTCACAAAAGGACTGTGCTTTCTGTTGTCAGTTAAAGTTGGAATTTTTTGTTTGTTTTTATTTTTAAATATTTGAGACACCTCACTTTCTGTTTCTTTGTAAAGGCAACTGGGCATCTGTGTTGTCTCTGTGAGGTAATTAAATCCCTTACTGTTTGTCTCTGAGTAAGATTCTGTTTTCATCTGGACTGTCAAAATAAATGGCTCTTATGGAGAAGTGACAGCTTAAGTAAGTCACCTTCAAGTGACTGAAGTATCACTTTGCATTTCAGTAATTACTGTCAACAAAGAAAACTGCATCACTATCAGTATTTATGTATATCAGTTCTGCACTTGTGAGCTGTTCATGTGTCCCTTATGGAAGCATGGTGTGTGAGGAGGTCATGCAGAAGTGATAGGCACGTGACATGAATGTGGAGAGCTTGTGTAGCATTGAGTGCTGCATGGAAATGCCAGGAGGTGGAAATAACAAAAGTGGCTGGAGATAGAAGTGCTGTATTTCTTTCTCTTACTATTTGTAAGGTTTTAATACCTTGCATATTTCTCTGTTTATGTAAGTATAGATTTTTCCACATGTTCTTGAAAGCTCTCTTTCTTTTTTCCTTTTTCACCACGAAAATGGGTCATGACAAACTTCAAAAACTTAAGGAAATTAACTCTTACTAAGTTTTATGCATCTTTTCTAGGAAGAACAAAACTTCAGTTATTCCCTGGGATAATAAGTGTTTTTTTAGAAGACTATATAAACTTTTTCTAATCAGTAACATTGCCACCTTTTTTTTTTATTATTATTTTACCAGTTATTGGACAGCCTGCAAAGAGTAAGCGTCCCAAAGAACCTGGAGAAAACAAAATTAAGCCTGTTAACAAGAAAGTAAAACCCAAGACCCCCAAAACAAAGGAGAGAGAATCTGTGGACTCCTCTTTGAAGTCCCAGTCCATACTGACACAGGTGATGGATAAAGGTAATTTCCAGAAACTAGCTGCCACCTTAAGCCTGGCTGCGGGACAAAGCCTAGAACTGCGATGTAAGGGGAGTAATGTTACTTGGAACTATCCTTCTTATTTAGACACCTTTAAAGACTCCAGACTCAGGTAAGCTATTTTTCATTTTTTGCAGGAAAAATCCAGAACCTTTTTTGCTTGCCGTGTTCAACACCACTGGTGTTTTTGTTTGTTTATTTACATTTTTACAATCAATGTTCTGTCTAATAGTTTTTAGTGTTGGCAAAAAGGATGAGCAACTTCTAGTCATCACCATTACTGCCTTGTGATGTTCTTTGTGGGATAGTCTCACAGCATGTGAACTGTTTCCTTCAGATGAATCTAAAATGAAGATGATGTTCACTGTTGTGCTCCAGCCACAAACACAGAACCACGTTAGGGTTAGTGCAAAGTAAAACTCTGAAAATATGTGAGTGTGGATGTCAGGTGGTCACTACCAACTCTGTTGCTCTGCAGAGACCTGCTGGTGTTGGGCTGTACTGGTTGCTAATGTGGCTATCACATGAGGTAGAAAGGTTAATTTCCAGAAGAGGCTCAAATGCACATCTCTTAACTAGCAAAAAATACACCAGCCTTCATGCTAAGGAGCAAGTGAGAGTAGTGGTTCAGTCAGAGTTGCCTTTGCATGCAAAACGAAATTGCAGGGCTTGTGTTGCAGGAGAGTTTAATGCTGAGGATTGTCACTTTAAATTGAGGAAAGCTTTCTTTCATCTCATGACATCTTAATGAAAACCATGTAAAGATTTGTTAGCAGGAAGAGGAACTGACTGCCCCACCATCTGAATGTCCTATTGCTCTGAACCGTTTTTCTGAGTCTCTCCATACATAGCCCTCCTGGTTTTTGAGGCTAGTACACTTAGCTAAATGTAGATTAAAAGTAATAATTTAGTTCTATATTAGAAAGAGGAGGGGCATATAAGGACCTTAAGGATGTCTTCCACAGGCATTTTATTGCTCTGAGAAGGGTTTGTTTTCACTGGATGTTTTATGGAGACAGTGAAGCACTGTGAGCAATACCCAAAGAAAGAACTGTTAGGAGCTTTTCTTGGATTATTTTAGGTGAGAGGGGCACAGAGGTATGAGTGAAGATATCAGCTGCTCTTATCCTGTTGTTCCTAAATTAAGTACAAGTGTGTATGCTCTCCCTCAGTAACTCAGGTTACCTGAATCTCAGTGATCTATTCACTTATTTACAGGTGAGATGTTACCTTAAAATCACTCCCAGTTAATTAGTTTTTCAGATATATCCATCTTCTTTCCACTTCTCTTTCCCAAGAGGAGTGTTGATGAATGGCAGTTGCACACTGTGATCTCTAGCACATCCTCCTGTAATTCATGAGCCAGTTCTCTCTGCAATTGTTTGCTTGTCCCTTGTTGGCTCAGGTGCTGAAGAACTGCCCTGGCTGAGTGCAAGGCATCTGCCACTCTAAGTTACAGCAGCAAGCTAGTTCCTGCTGTGGGCTTATCACAGCAAGATCTGTTAAAAGACCTTTAAACTGCTACTGCTTATTCTTTTGCAAGGAATACTGTTCTATCCAGGTTTCTTTCAGCAGGTGGCGTTTATTAGCTGCAGTACAGACCTGGCCTCCCAGCAAGCCAGAGCTGGATGTGCAAATCAGCAAGGCAGTGTGTGTATGTGGTAGTTGTTATTCTCAAGTCTATCTTAATGTTTTGTGGAGTTGCAAATAGGTTGCTGGTGTAGTTTGGTCTGTAGACCTCCAGGTCATGCCATCTGAATGTCAGAATCTGGCATTGAAGAAGGCAGGGCGAGTATCCAGGGTTTTTGGAGAGGAATCTGAATGCTTCTTAATTGGTTATTTGATTGTCTATTCTTTTCATGCAAAATTAAGTGTTCTCTGCTGATGCGTGTGGGACAAAATACGAGAAATTGAGATAGTTTGGGAAAACAGAGAAAAGATATGTATGTCACGACTGTAATTTTCTGTTTTCTGGTTTGGAGTAGTTTGGGATCCTGTTGCCTCAGCAATTTACAGTTCTGTACTCAGTTGAGTTAACTGTAGTAGTTTCAGCACACAGCAAAAGTTAGTTACACCACACAAAATAAGTGCTATAAAACATTTTGACTGGGTGGATGTAGCCTGCCTAAGTATATATTTTCTTTTAGAACTATGCAAAGCATATACTTAAGGATCTGTATTGAAATATAATGATCGTTGCTTTTGAAATAAGTTGTTAAAGCAGTAAGGCTATGTTTGACTAAATCAGCAGTTTTGAATGCAAGCAGAACATCCTAAAATTAACTAGAGAAATTGAAAACAGATTAGAAGCAGATTTCGGAGTCACTGAGTAGGAATAATTTAGAGACATTGACCATAGAATCCTGTGCAGTTACATTTTCATCACATTTTTAGCATGGCTTTGGTAATTATCTCAAGGTCTTTGCTGTGGTGCTAATGAAACCGATGTAGTGCCTATGAAACAAACTCTGCTCTATAGAATGTGAAATTTGAAATTTGTGTTCTGTGGTTTCAGAAAGGTTTGATGGAGTTTAACTGGAATTACCATAAAGGTACCCTGTTACTTAGCTCATTTGGCAGCGTTTTAAGTGAACTGGCACCAGAAAAAGTCAGCAAAGCTATGATCTTTCAAGAGGAGCTTAGATCTTCCTCATGGCATATGCAAGACCATCCACCAAGCATCAACTGCAATAGGCAATTTAAAAAAAAATTATTCATACATTACCTTCATCATTTTTTTAAAATTATGAATCTAGGGCAGAGTTAGGAGATTCAGAAAAAAGTATTAGTAAATAATAACCTAAAGCAGAAATTGTTTAATCATCGAGGTAGATATATGTCCAGTATCTTCTAACATTTTATGAGTACTTAAAGACCAAGAATAAGATAATCCCTTCATTACCAGCTAGTGAGGTGTGGGGCAAAACCCAAGCTAATTAACTGGGCTGGGCCTTTTTTACCTTAGCTTTCCATGTGGGTCTTGCTGGAGTTGGGGCACTGGTGCAAACCAGAATTGATGGCAGCAGCAGGGGCACGTGATGAGGCCAAGAGGAGGTAATGGAGGATGAAGAAGGAGTGGGTTGGTGTGCCAGAGGGAAGGTGAAAAGGAAGGGAGATACTAGTGATGAGATCCCTACAGTTGCTAGGGACTAGTGACTACAATTCTTCTGTTCATTTAAATGTCCCTATAGCAACAGATGCTCAGGCATTCAATTCTTACTTTTCCCTTAAATATAGAAGGGATGTGCACATTCAACTACTCTGGCATTTTGGCTTGCAACTAGTTAAATTTAGCATCATTGTAATGTATTTTCTATGAGTGGTTGCAAAAAGAAGGGATAAAACCCAGATGTTTTGCCTCCATGCTATGCTTAACCTCATATTTAACTCACCCATATGGTAAGGAGAATACAGCAACCTGGGAGACAATATGCCTTTTCTAAGGAGGAAGATTTTAATTAGAAAAAACATTTCTGTAGTATTAGTGTCTGTGCTTTCATTGAATTTGTCCTTGTAGCCATACTTTACAACCTCATAAATAAAATATTTTGCTTTCTGTATTAAAGACTCTCAGCTTTTAATAGATCTGGAGCTGTTACGTTTGCTAAAATTACCATATCTGAGAGAGTGAGAGATGCTGCGTGAAAGGAGGAGGAGGACTCTCTGGCTGCTTCTTGCTGAGATGAAGCAGAAATTCTTCCTTTCCACTGCTCCAACTGGAGTACACAACAGTACACTGAAATAATTTACTTAGCTTTAGAGATTGTAGCATGAAATACAACTCTGGGGAGAAAGCTCAAATCATGCAAACATGGTTCTCAGCTTAAGGACACACACAAGCTTGCTTCAGAACTAGACCATTATCAGTAATGCTCTCTTGTTTTGTGCAGCACCTAAATTCTGAAAATTTTGTGTGCTGGCTGAACTGGCCAAAACCACTGGTGGCATTAGCCACTAGTCAGAGGTTGCACTTGCACCCCCAATATGGAAGGGCTGGAATGCTGTTTTGTAAGACTGTGAATAACAAATTAATGACTGGAGGCTCACCCAGAAACTGGATCTACAACATATGAGAGGACTGAAAATAAAAATAAGGGCAGGCTCATTTTCCCTTTACTAAAGCATTAAAGCAGAAAGCTGCTCTGGCTTCACACAGTCTTTGTGCTGCCTGACTGGAGCATGGGTCTCTCCCCTGCCGAAGACCAGCTGCATTTAACTTCATCTGATAAGTAACTCATGGAATGGAGCTGCTCTAATGGAAGAAGCTGGGACAAACAGCTGGACATGCATCACATGTACATTCGTGTGAGAGGAGGGTGTCTGGACAGATGCACTCTCACTAACATTGAGGAAACTGGGTGTGGTGGGGGCCTAAATTAGACTGAAATTAGACTACTTTGACTGAATGCAGACTCCCACAGGCTTAGTGGGATGTCAGTTGTGCTCATGTGTATGACTGAACTTGATTTCGCTGCTTGTGCTTTGAAGTTCGAAAGCTAAGGATTTTTTCCTTGTGTAAAACAGCAAGATGTTATGTTCATGTCCTAGTGAGCATGTATTTGAGATAAGCTCTCTTTTGTCAGTATGAATGCAGCTGCTTGGGAGGAGTTTGGTAGATGCTCTTTGAGTGCTGCTATGTATGCTGTCCTTATATATATTTTTTGTATAAATATTTTTTTTTTCCTTCTAAATGTGGCATAGTTTTCTGGCAAAAAATCTGAACTTTATTTAAGCTTTAATCAGATGAATGTATGGAATAAGATTTTGGGCGACTTTTCTAGTTTCTTTAAACAGTCTGGTAATGTTTGTATATACAACATTTTTACTTTGTGACATCTACAATACAGCAAAGTTTTGGCTTCTGGGTCAGATTTCCCAGCATGTAAAATACTAATGAAATACTAACAAAATAGTAAGTTACCCTGGAAATATTGGTCAGCTGCAGGGTTTACCATTCATACTTTATTTTATAGGACCTGTTTTGTCTGCTTAATATGGTCATGTCTCAAGTTTCAACACTTGCACTCTCAGATACCAGGTTTTGTTATTGCATGTTTGTGGATGACTACCTTGCTAGGTTATTTCCATTGATGACTGGATAGCTTGTTCTCAGTGAAGAAGAACACTCTGTACAATAATTAATTAACTCTTACCTTATTTTGCTATCCGTTGGGATTTCAAGCTGTAACTCAGTGTCTGCATTAGTGATTGGAGACAAAAAGTGTTCTGGCATAATGATTTCTCTGTATTGTTGACATTTAGTACTTGATCCTTGGAAAACACTTTATTCTGAGGTAGTCATATAGCCTGAAAAATATGAACTGTGAAACTAAATAGTAATAACACAGACTAGGACATGCTTTGGATTTATCTCTTCTTCCTGGGTGTGATACACAGCATGTTCTCTTGCACAAATAGGAATCTCTCAAATGTTATCCAAAAACTGAAGATAGTTTATAATGTAAGGTAGTATATATATAAAAAATGGAAAAGCTACTGCACCATATTACATGATTCTAAAAAATGGAATCAGACAAGGTTGTGTAGGACAAATGCATTAGTGGATAGGAAATGTGATTTGCTTGTTTATTTAGGCAGTCCTCAAAACTGCCCTGTGGTGGATCCATGTGCTAATAGTGCCTGAGGGCTTACTGGAAAAGCCAATTCGCAGTTATCTCTGTTTGAGGTGTGTAGTTGGTGTGCTTTTAATCTTTAAGCTGCTGGTCTGACTGAAGGCTGAATATTGGGTTACGTGAACTGCTGCTTGTGGTTGCTGGTAGTTGTGCAAACTGCTAGCAGAACACCTGGGGAGTCAGAACTCCTGGGAAGCACATGATGCTGAAATGGTGGCCTCTGTTTAAACAGTTATTCTGACTGCAATAGAGAGTTAAGCAAAACAGAGCATTTAGAAAACACAGTACACTCAGGTGTGTTTGTAGTACTGCTTTTGCTCACTCATGAGGTGTTTTAGAGGATAAAAATGTCTTCAAAGATGCTAATCCCAGAAATAAATGATTCAGTTGGGTATCTGCTTTACAGAATAACTGCCACATTAGTAAAAATTAGGAGGGTAATAAATATTTGAAAAACCTACAGTTGAATGAGTATGAGAGCTGTTCAGACTTCATGCAAGCTGTATATTTGTCCAAAACCCTTTTAAAACAGTAGCAAGAAGTTCATTATCAAATATCTAAATTTGGAGAGTCATTCCTGACTTGATTAGAGAAGAAATTACCTTGTAACTCAATGTCTTGCAAAGGAAGCAGGGAACCCTTGATGACCTAGATCCACTATCATGAAAGGCAGCTGGTTGAAAAGAACATTTTTAAGGATGGGAGCAGCAGCAGAGTGCATCAGTGCTGCCACATGGCTGTGCTGACATGGCTCCCTGAGAACTGGTACTCTTGGGCCATTGCTTTTGCAATCCATCAAAAGTCAACCCAGCATATTGCCAACTGTACCACCATCTGTCTGCCAGAAAGAGCCAGGAAAGTAAATCTTAAAATATATTTAAAAAAGAACAAGATGAGACTGTAGCAGCTGTATTTCATAGATAGGACCTTTGCCCCTTAGAAAAATTGTCAGAATCTGTGTATATGTCTACACATTTATAAATATTTGCAGCCAATCCACTGAGATGTGCATGGGAAATTCAGGAGAAGGGAAGAAAAAAAAGCAAATCAAGTCTGAAATAATCAGACAGGCTGAATTTTGTATAGTTATGTAATGGCACTGCCAGTACATCTCCAGCAGTTCTCAGAGTCATGCTCTAAAATAGCCAAGGAATGTGGAGGAAACTCCAGTGAGGTGACTTTGACCACAGGAGTAGGTGATGCAAAATGACTTAACTTGCAGGATAAATCCAAGCTGAGGCAGCAGCTCTTTGCAAGTGGAAATTTGGACCAGTATGTTATGGATTGGTAAAGCATTCACACTGAAACCAGGTAGAATTTATTAAACAAACTCTCAGTAGAGTACCTGCTGCTAGGTACTTGTGAATTATCTTTGTTAAATACTGTTGAAGCAATGCTACAGTATTTAAAAAAGGACTGAGATCCATGTGGGTTAATTTGTAGAATGAAGGAAAGGGCTGTACATGGACAAATTAGGACAAAACCTAGATGAACATATGGCCTAGAACAGTTACAGCCCAGTTTCAAAATGCAGACATGAAGGAATGCAAAAATGAATGGTACAAGACAAAAGCTTGCAAGATCTTACGTATAGTTAAAATCAATAAAACTACTCATGTAAACAGTCTCTGCTGGAACAGAAGGGGAAATTGTAACAGAGCTCTGAAAGTGAAGTGGGTGAGTTGCAGAAATGAATAAAAAAATCAAAAGTGGAAATAAGCTGACAGAAATATACAAGGGAATGCATCTGTTCTTGTCTTTTGTTTTTATTTTTCCACAGCATAAAGCAGCTTGACAAGTTTAGTCAGCTGATCCTTGCAAACTCCACTGCAGCAGACACAGGTGAATACAGCTGCTGGCTTCAGCTGTGTAATGGTAACAAATGCAGGAAGGATGAAACTAAAACAGGGTCAACATACATCTTTTTCACAGGTAATTAACCCACTGGGGGATTATTAATGGAAATATATTTGCTGGTAAGACAGGAATAATGCTGCATCAGTGATTTCCCTGTCCAGGTTTTACTGCCACAGTTTTCATCAGAGCTTTTAGCGAATGTTAAGGAAGACTGTGCTAGTGGGCAGAAAATTACTTGCTTAGTGTGATTTTTTTTGAGTCCATTTTCCCTACAGATTATGCAAAATACCCAGAGTGACTGATAATGCAATGAAAAGCACATACCTTAGAAAATACTAACATACTTTCTGAGGATTTTCTACAAAACAAATAAAAAATGTTTTAATTCTTGAAAATGTGTTTTGATAAAGAAAATAAATCTATGCAGAAGATTCATTTTGTCATGGCACTAAGATGACCCCATGGACTCTCCCCCACTGCCACTTCATTCCAGTTACTTGCACTGCCTTAAAAAACTTGACCTTGCTGACCTTGGTAAGGCCACAGATTCTCTGAGGAATCATTATAGCATGTGGAGAGGCAAAAAAACTCTCTTCAAGTGCATGTGATGTCCCCCAGAGCCTGTGCAGTTTACTGCTTACAACAGAGTTGAAATCAAATGGTTAATTTTTCCTTCTGGAAACTGTTCTGAATAGTAAAACAACCTTTGATGCCACATGAGAGGTAAAGTATTTGTGGCTAGAAAATGTTTTAGTACAAAATGTTAAGATAGGATTGTTTGCAATACATTTTGGAGTTAAATTGGACCATGAGACAGGAGTGCTTAATGTTTTTAGGATACATTCCTTAGAAAGGCTGGAATAAACTTTTCAGTCAAACAATGCTTGTGCTAGAAAGAGGAATTTCAGACTTATATTTCCATTTTCCATGCCAATTATGGAAATACTCCTTTACTGTGATTCTGAGGGCACTACATAGTTCATCTACTTAGGACAGTAAATCAAACATTTTGCCTAACAGCATAGGTATAAAAGTCTGTCGCTTCAAAATGTATAAATGTATCTCTTTTCTAGTAGTCCTTATCTTACCAGTGGTGATGGATCCAGATAAGTATTTGGAAGCTTACTAAAAGACATTCCAAAGATTTTCTTAAGATTAAAAACATACTTCATTTTTATTTTCAATTTAATGGGTTTTTTTAATGCAAGCAATGTTCTTTTTTTTGTGCGTGTCCATATTAAAATTAAACCAAAGCTTTTTGTTCTAAGTGTTGCTCACAGCTATTTTTCTCTTGTCAAATGTACTTTTCTTTCTGTTAAGCCAAGATGTAAAATATTTCTGTAATTATGTCAACTCTTCTGCACAGACAAAGAGGAACTTTTTGTACCTACTCCCAGTTATTTTGAGATTGTCTACCTGAACCCAGATAAGCCTGCAGTCATCCCATGCCGTGTTACTACTCCTTCAGCAAAAGTGACTCTTCACAGGGAATTTCCAGCGGAAGAAATTGAAACAGATGGAACTGATATTATTTATGATGCAAAGAAGGGTTTTGTCTTCCAGCACCCTACTTCTGATCATAAAGGTATTGTCTACTGCAAAGCAGAGTCACAGGGAGCACCTCAGATATCCATCAAATATCACCTACTGTATGTGGAAGGTAAAGTGCACTTTTCTCTGTGCTTAAATTGACTCTTCTGCTGACATTAAGAAAATAATTTTTAGAAAGTAAAAGAAGTTATGTAATGAGAGTTTTAAAAACTTGATCAAAAGTATATGTGATAAAACATTTATCAGGTTTAAATTCCAGTGTTTCCCAGTTTAGAGGGGAAAGTTGCAGGTGTAAAACACCTGTTGCATTAAGCAAACTGGGTCAAAAATTGACTCTCAGTTTTATCAGTGTATTTAACTTCAGCAGGTAGTTTTGTGTTTCTAAACACTGTCTTTGTCTCAGTTCCCAAGGGCCCACCCTCAACTTCAATTGCAGCATTATCCAGTAGGGCCGGAGTCAGTGACAGAGTTCACGTGGTCTGCACAGTCCTTGGGGAGCCAGATGTGGATGTGAACTTCAGGTGGCAGTATCCAGGGCAAGAGGTAAGAGGTGCATGCCCTGCCTGAAATGGCTTGTTCTTCACAAAGGCAGCATTTTGAATGCTCTTGCCAGTTCAGGCATGCTGGCAGGAGGAGGCAGCATATCCTCTTTCAACTTCAGCGTGTCTCTTCCTGAGAAGTAGCACAGGGATGAAGCTGGAGAGCCCTGTCAAAAATCAAATTCAGCAAAGCTCACTCCTCCCTCAGATTTCCATTCCAGAGATACTTGGCCTCTGGCAGCATTTCCAAAGAAAGCCTCAGACAGAGTCAAAGCCAACCAGCATCAAGAGGCTGTTCTTGGGCAAGCCACAACGCCTACTGATGCCTCTGCATTTGATATCCCTTCTTTCTCCATGGCTTGGGTACGTGAATTATCTCAGCACAGAATTTTTAAGCTTGCCCATATCCAGAAGCAGAAT
This sequence comes from Brachypodius melanocephalos, assembly GCA_013398615.1. NCBI lineage: Eukaryota > Metazoa > Chordata > Aves > Passeriformes > Pycnonotidae > Brachypodius > Brachypodius melanocephalos. Next base: position 8,585,186 of record VZSR01003049.1, read on the forward strand.
CTACTTCTGCCCAGCCTCATCTGAAAGAATCCACAGGAAACACAGTGTGAATCTGTGGTCTCTTTTGCACAGAGTAAGATGTATCTGACTAGTGTCACCAAAGATCCCCTCTCTTTTCCCTCTAATCACCCTCACCTGTTTACAACAGGAGCTCATTTCTTAATCAGCCTCATTCTAGACCCAGCCTGGCCTTCCAAAACTGTATCTCATTGGTATCCACCCTAGTTTTGCATCTTTCCCAGGCTGCCCCCAGCCTGGTTTGCTGGCTGTTACTGGCCCAACTGCTCCCAGTGGTTTTACGGCACCTGATGCGTGCTGGCACGTGCATGTTTACATCTCTCTAGCAGTGATTGAATATAAACAGCTAAAGCATGCAGGTTATTTCCCTTGTTTGCTATGGATACTAGAGCTGCAGTGCAGGGCACGTGCACTATAGAGGACTACACCCTCACTGCACCCACCTATGGGGGTGAGAGAGGCTTTGGCCTGTGGCCTGCATCTGCCCTGGAAAGGGCTGATGTGCTTATCCACTGGGGTAAACAATCTCAGCTCCAGCTGTGCCTGGGGATAGGGAGGGGAGAGTTGTCTTTGGGTTTCTGCCCCAACAAAAAGATCAAGTCAATGTCAGAGCAGAAGCACTACTATGCTTGTTGGAGACTTAACATTTACTGAGAGCATTCACATACTGCAAAGAAAAGAGGTGGAGTGGAAGGAGAAGAGACAGGACTGTCAGTGTTGCTGGTCATATAGACCTTTTATGCAAGAAAAAGGACTGACCTTGTTCTAAGATTGACTGGATGTTTCCATTAATGCTGCTGCTTTCAGTGCTGGGACCTCAGTGAGTTTTTGTCCCAGCCCACACCGCCCAGTAGCTGGGCTCTCACCTACTGCCTGATTCCTGAGCAGAAGCAGCACATTAATCCCTGCTTGTCCCTAGGTATGGTGCATTGTGGAGACCCTCATTTTATCTCTTTAGTCACTAACCTCTCCCTCTGCTTTTTTTCCACTCAGTTGTTTTTTTTTCTTATTTCCCCTTGCCACTCCCTGACAATTGCATTCGCTCGTGAATGCATACAGATCCACCCATAATCAGATTCCATGCAACAGCCTTCAAAGCAGAAGGCAGTTAGTTTGAAGAAAAATGGGCTAGCAAGAGCCCAACCAGGCAAACAGGGTCCACCTTGCACAGCCTTTACCTTCACTTTCAGTAGGGTCAAGGAAGTTCCACTTGCTATATTGAAGAAGTAACTTAAACTTGAATTAAATGTGCAGTATTACTTGATTGAAAGTAGCACTTAATTTTGAGGTTTGAAACAAGAGGTAGTGCTTTGCTAAGTTGGCTTAATTACTTTTAAAGTTTTAAGAATTTCTATTACATTTACAACTGCCAAAAATGTTTCTATTTTTTTTTTCCAAAGCTGGTAATGCCTGCCACTTCCTAGGCATTCCCTGGCTGCACTGTGACTCATCCTTAAGTTTCAGGAAGACTGGGAGCTGCCTTTGTACTGGTCATTTTGCAAGCGTGAGATTGTAACTTTGACTTTGCATAAGTGCCTAACTTATCCTATTGCTACATTTAACTTAACCCTTGTAGCATTCATATTGTTAAATGGTTAATCCATCTCTTCCATGAAGAAGGGAAGATGGTTTCCACGCAGAAACCTCTCTTGCATTTTTATCCCAGTTATTGGTATAGCAGAAGCCAGTGTGCTTAAAGCTGCTGACTGGCAGCTGCTGGATTTTGGAAGAAAAGAGACTGCCTTAGTCCATCATTGAGTCAATTTCTCTTATCCAGTATTTTGTGACCTTCTGAGGTGCTAGGCAGTGTGACCTCATAACCAGTCCACTAGAGAACTCTCTTATAGATTTTTTTTTTAAAAGCCTTTTATCTAGTAACAAAAAACCTCCCCAAACAACAAAAGCAAAACCAAAAACCAAGCAAACAACCCCCCCCCAAACACAACAAAACAAACAAAAAATGCCAACCAATCAAAAAAACAACCAACCAAACAACCCCCCACCCCAAGCATATTTTTAATATAAACATTGGGGGGTTGTATTTTTGGCTTTGAAGTTACATACACATTCTGGAAAGCAGAATGTGAGGATTAACTCAGAATTGTTACTGTTTGTTTGTAGTTATCTAATGTAGCATTTTCTAAAACTAGAGAAGGAATTAGTTTTCATCATGTGACTTACAGCTATTCACTGTGCTAAAAGAGAATGAAAGCTCAGTCAGCTACCTCATGCCACTGCTGCCTCTTTTTGCGACATGCCTGAAGTCTGAAAATGAGCTCACACATCTCTCCTGACACCTTCCCCAGGACACCTCACCTGTTTGATCAGGTACCCAAATGCAGCCCTAGTAAGTGGCCTGAAGCTGGGCTCACGTGCAGGCTCCAGGCAGAGCTTTGGTAAGCTCTGTGCTTGGAGTCAAGAGCCATTGCACTATCCTTATTTGGCATAGCTTATTAGTACATCAGTATTTAATGCAGGAATGTTGCTGCCACTGCCAGACACGTTCAGTTCCGTCACTTAGGGCTGACTGTTGGATATAGGCTCCTGCTCTCCAACCTCTTGCTGCAGGGTGATGGGGTGGTGTCACTAAATACTCTTTGTGGAATCACCTATTTTATCTAGGTGGGTTGTTTTTGCTTTGTTTTGTTTTTTAACAGTCTGGGAGGCCTGTGATTATTCAAAACTTCTGGAGATTGATAAACAGAGGAATTGGACATACTACAAGAATCTCAAAGAGTATTCTTCTTGTGGAGGATTTTGAAGACCTAGATGTGGGAAACTATGTTTGTATAGCTCAGAACCTACAAGGAGAAACAACAGTAGCTACCAAAGTTGAACTAAAGTGATAGGAAAGACTTCTGGACATGGACTGACCTGCATGTTATTTGACATTATAGCCATTAATTTTATTAATGTTTAAATGTAGCTTTTCTCTCACTGTTTCTTTTATATGTCAGTGCATTCCATGTTGACTAGCTTGACAGGCCACAACAGAGTTCACTCTGTCCAGCAGCAGCCAGTTGTGAGTTAATGAAACTACTATGAAGCATTAAAGTTTAAGTCTGAACATGCATAGGGTGTGTGCATATTTAGAAACAGGTGCTCTTTGGGCTTTTCTTTGCATACGGTCTTTCCCTCAGACTTTTGTATGAGGTCAACCCGCTGTGGAACATGCAATTTTAACATTAAGAGTACCGTACATGTTTAAAACAACAACAGAAAAAAAAGGCAAACTAAAAAAAGCCTTGTAACATAGTTAGCCAATAGCAGTTGTTTATTTTGCAGGAATAATTAAATTTCTGAACATTATTAAACTGTAAATGTGTGTGTGCTCATTTTCATCTATGTGTAAAGACAAATACAAGTAAAATTTTCTTTCCTGGTAAAGATTAATACCCTCTAGCACCTTAATATATATTTAGTATCTCCAGAGACTTGTAAGCAGTTGGGTGTGCTGGATTTTCCTTGTTGTTCCATTCTTAAAACCTTACAATATGTAGCTTACTTAGTAGTTCACTCCTCAGTAGATGTCTGGTGTTAGGTTTAGGAAATTATGTAGCAAATTTTGATTGCTAAAGGTAAAATTTGGATTTATTTATACATTAACATTTACAGAGGGAAGGAAAAAAAGCAAAAAAGCAAACATTAGAATAATGTTAAGTTTTACAGCAAAATTTCTTCTTAGGTTAATAACAAGTTCAGCTTCATTGTAATAATTTATTTAGGAGAAAATGAAAGATTTTTTTCATTTACACAGAAGTATACCTGAATAAATAAGCCACTGCTTCTCTCACCCTGGGTTAGCTACCAGTACAAGGAAAGAACAGAGGAGAAGGTAAGAACTTTATAACAACATTGTTGGACATTTTGGCAATTTTTTTTTTCTTAGTCTCAAGAACCAACTTTATGTGGGCTAGAACTTTCAATACAAATCTACTCCTTAGTAGTGAAATGACCAAAACAAATTTAATGCAAACCATTTTATTTACAAGGTGAGTGAAAACCAGCTTATCCTGAACATACAAGGAAGCAAAGCAGAAACTGGTCCCTTGGTCGCATGCTTCCCTGTGTCTCAGCCTGCATTTGACTGGAATTCCTGAAGCTTTCTTCTTCTGAAGGTCTGAGGTAACCCTGTGCTCCAGATAATTCAGACCTTTGAGCAGATATGTACAGCACTGTTTGGAAGAGTGACAGCTCTAAGTGCTAATGTGAAAATGGCAGCTTCCCAATGAAGTCAATGATCTGAACAGTAGTGTAGCTAATGAAAACATTAAACAAGCTTGATGAATGCTTTTTCTTCAGCATGCAGGAACCTAAACCAATTTAACTGATAAGAGAAATACCCATGGTAAAGACTGAATTGGTTCCATGCAGGTCTCATGTAATAGGCTACATGGAGAATATTCCCCAACAGCTTTTTTCATCTCTGGCCTCTGAAGATAAGATTTCTTTAAAAAAATTAAAACAGCATGCTGTAGGACTAATTTTGAAGATGTAAGAGGCAAGGTTAATCTGTTAAAATGTATCAAGAACATTACATTGTAATCCAAAGGACTAAGTAGGTTATACAATTTCACAGTAGTACCTAAAAAATATCTTTGTACCATTTTTTAGAGAAAACAATGTCCTTGTACTGTTTTTATTCTGACCAAATTAACTTTAACAATCCTTGAGCTTCTAGATGAGGCTGTGCAATGTGTTAATTCCTTTTTAGCATTTTCATTTCTCAGAACAATGCCTTTCCCTTTGAACTAAAGGAGTTGTGCCAGCTTTTTGAATTTCAAAGTGCATTTGAGCCTGTAATTCAAGGATTGATTTCTTTCAAAGTATCTGGGAAGTGGAAGATCATGTCACCTGCCCACACCTGTTCAACAGCACAGTGGAAGCACCACTTCCTTGATGACAGTTTGGCAGGAGAGGAAAAGGTGGTGTAAATCCATTGCTTGAGTATTCCCCTGAGGTGTAATGGTTATGTGTAACTGTCACTTGCAGGTCTCAAGACTGATACAGAAGCAGTGCCTCTAAGGAAGAGTTTTGGTGGGTGTCATGTCCTGTCCATCCTTTCTGTCCTTGTCCTCTCACCAAGCATCAAAATAATTCTTGCAGTTGGAAACTATGAGAATTCTTTTACTGTGTATTTTACATAGTTTTTATTTTACCAAAAGCCTCCAGGGCAGAGCTGATGTTACATTGCCATAGTTAATTGCACATTTCCACCTAAATGAACAGTGTCAGGGTAAGAGAATGAAGCCCTGGAAATGAATTTTAAGTGACTTGTCAAAGTTACGTGCCTAAAGCTGCTAGTGTTGTTATTTCCATTTGCATACCTGTGTCACTGCTCTTCTAAGGCAAGGCAGCAGCAAAGGTCAGAAGGTATTTTTTTCTTAAGGGTTCAGTGGTTATCCCAACTTTATGATGACCTTTTTAGCTGCAGCTCAGCCCTAAATGATTTCCTGGCTGTTGGACAAGATCAGTGGTTGGTTACTGTCTAGAAGGAATTTCCTGTATGAATTGCATGATACTAGTTTACATGGAAGCGTCTTTGGTGTTAGTAATGAGAAACATCAAGTCTTTAGTTAACTCGAGGAAATGATTCACCTCAAATTTTATAGAAAATGCAGTGCAACTCATACAATGACATTTTGAGAAAAGTATTGAAGGTGAACCACACTATGAATAGTTTGAATGGCAACAAAGTATATGGTACAGCTGCTAAATGTCACTATAGCTTCCCCTGAAACTTGTCATTTGAATTGGAACTGAGAGTAAAGTTGCATATCTGAAGAAAATCAATTGTTCAATTGCTTGACCTTTGGCTTATGATGATAGTGAGCAGGTTTCTAGCTTTTCCTGAAGGAAACCTGATGCTAAAGAAAAAAACCCCAAATATGTAAGTTACTGGATTGAACAAAGCCTTTACCTAGACATGGTACTTAAGTTAAAGCTTGTAATACTAATATTCAGAGAAAAACATTGAAACAGTATTTACAGATTAGCAGAATTATTTAATTCGTTGAGACCAACAGGAGAAACACTAAACAGGTATTTCTGTAATGTGACTTCTACATACAAGCAGTCTTCATTTCTTCATAAAAGCATTAAAGAGTCTACTTGCAAGCAGTTCAGACATGAAGAGTCTCCTATATTGTGCAGGTAAATTACCAACAATTTAACACTCTCTGTATTATCTACTATACCATACTTACTTTTCTGTACAGTAGCCTGGAAAAGCTTTCCCTGCCCTTGCTGCATGAAGGGCTATGCCATATTTGACCTTCAAATATTTGTGTGCACACTGCTTTGCATGTTTCATTCAAGGCATTACACTGCAACTAGAGTAATAAGGTTCTTACTGGTGGCTAGGTAAGTGTCCTTGTGACAGGACCTGTTACACTGCTAACTTCTAACTGTGGCTCTTCTCACACGTACAATGTTCTGAACAATCACAAGCAAGCTCCATCTATCTTTGTCTCCATATATCTTTATCTTCTACCTACAAGGGGAAAATTTTCTAAGGATTATCTGAACACTAATAATTTGTGCTGTGAAGCTTCACCATTGCTGTTTTGCTGTGCTGAGCAGATACTAAGAGTTTTTAGTAGCTGGAAGACTGTTCCTCCTTAGATTAAAGATTCTTTGACTAACACAAGCAGAAGAAAAATCCTTCAGTCAAGTACAAAAAATTTATTGTAAAGCATTCAGCTCAAATACATGCAATCAAATCTCTTTGACCACAGAAAGTAAGAATTTTCCAAGACATACTTAAAGCCAAGTTCTAGCCAACATAGGATTTTCATAGTTAAATTTGAACCTCCTAGTAAACTTCTAAGTACTGACACCACTATCAAGTGGTATGTACAGTGCCCTAAAAAGGATTAAAAGAAAGCATAATGTTCCCTAGAAATTACACCCTTAACTTGTACATTAAGAGATGTTTAAGTAAATTTAATGATGAAACAGTCAATCACAATTTTAAATATATTACAAATTTACTTACTGTATGAGCACTGTTGACAGTCTTGTTTCTATGTCTGTGTTCCTCATTACTAGCCAAGATCTTGCAAGTCTTAGGTAAAATATTTTGAAGTGGTTCTCCAGTTGAGTTCCCCAAATGCTTTCCCATGCCCTTGATTCCTGTCCCCAAACTACTGAAAAAGACAGGGAAACTCAGCCAGCTACCAGCATTAGCTCACCAGCAGTGTAACAATTTCCTGGCCCTACTGTGAAGCCCAAGCTACTGTAAGCATCAATAGTATTTTCTAAGACTAATCTGAAGCTGAACCTGGTTTAGTAGGTACAGAGCAGTCATCTTAAGCAGGTCTGATCAAGGGTGGAGCAAGGCTATTCAATTACCTGTTGAAGCCAAAACTCAGCATGTGATATTTCCAGAAATGCTGACACCCTCATCCTCCAGTTCCAGCAGCCAGGACAACTTTTTCCCCTACTCTACAGAATCTCTTGTACAGGATTTTTCACCTGATGAACTGTCAAAACACCAATATCCTGCAGTCTAAGAGGGAAAGCGTGGCAGAATTACTAAGATAAATACACAGATACCACCTCATCCTCAGGTGAATTTAGCCAACCCTGAGGAAAGTTAATACAAATGCTAATGATTAAAAAGGCAAAGTGTGTCACCAGCTACATTGGAATTGACAAATTATTTAATCTTCTTGAGAACTGAATTAAGAATGCACCTAGTTACAATTATTGCATTTTTCTCTTTGGCTTTCAAATCTACATCTTGTTTATCCTCAGGAACAGACATGCTGTTTTGGTGAAATTAGTGCTTCCTTTTCAGCAGGTAAGATGCTAGGTCTAGGCGTCTAAACCTGCAAGAACTTCTGACCTTGAGGGCTACTGTGGTTCTAACTACAACCCTATTGACTTGAAATCCAAAATCCATTGCACCCTGCAAAATATGGCTGCAATTCAATTAGTTTTTAAAATTAATTCAAAGTTGCATACTCAGGTTGGCCAAGACACTAATGAGTCAGTTGACAAAGGTCTTCGTGCCATTTTTTTACCAGCCAGAATGATGCAGGAAACTATCCTACAGTACCAGTGGCAGTTTCTCCTCATTCCTAGGCAAGGGTACTCCATTAAGCATGCATACTGAGAGCAGTATGAAGGAAGTACATGTCAATGTATAGTCTTCAGCTTTTATCCTTTATTACATACACAGCAAAGAAGGCAGCATTAGACACACGCACAGTGTGTTACATCCATTCCATCCACGGCACACGCACACACGCACACACACAGCCTTAAAAAGTGTCGGTGATAAGGAACATATAAAGGTTGTGATCTTTATCTCTAAGCCCCTGAGCTTCTTATGGTTAGGTGAAAAGGCAATGAACAAGTCTTTTCTTGCTCTGTAAGTGCTTTGTGCAACGATGTCCATAGAGGTCATAAGTCTTTTTGGGAGGAGTGAATGTCTTACTCCCATATTCACAGTCTCCTATCGCTGTTTTTGCACCAAATAGTTTCCAGTTATGTTTAGTTGTCATAGGCGGCTAATATAGCTCTTGCTCCTGTGATTAAAGTTAGGAAAGGTTCTGCAGACCAGAAATGAAATGCAGGCCCCTCTTTCTCTCAAGAGATGTCATCTCGGTGACACTGCAGGACTAGAGAAGTTACCAGAATTTCGTGGAGACTGAAGAGGCACAGATGAAGAACTGGGAGACAGTTTTCTTGGGCTGCATAGGTCACCATTGTGCAACTTCCACAAAAGTTCTTCATTTTCCATTGACAGGCGCTTGTTTACTTTTGATTCTTTCTCTAGTGACTCCTGTAAAACAGCTTGCTCTGTAGAAAGTTGCCTGCAAATGGAAGATTTACATCACTACTCATAACCCAACTTGAAGGCTGCAGTATTGAAACTTAAAGGTTTGAAAGTGCATAAACCTTTGCTTGGCTCACAACTGAATTCCAACTTTAATAGGAGGACTGAGCATGTTCTCATCCTAGCTATATTTAAACTGGTAGTCTGCAGAAAGCAGGAGAAAATCCCAGTAAGAAACGTCCCTAAGGACCAGGAAAAGTATCTGAAAAGTGAAGCTTGTTCTGCTTAAAATGACACATGCTTTTAAATGGCCATGCTGGAGCCTTTGGGTCTTGTTGCAGGCTCAGCTCAACACAGAAACTACAGATTCCTTCACAGTAGAAGAGTCTGGCCATCCATTTAAGCAACTGTTAGGAGCACCTCAGACCTGTTTTATTCATTTTAAATATTACTGTTATTGCTAAATAAACTAACTGATCTAAACTGGGGACAAATCACTCACTGAAGTGGTTTTAAGTATGACCCAGGTCTAGCATCTAAGCCAGTAGTACTTAAAAGGGACAATCTTTGTATGATGCTATTTTTGAGTTGCCTTTTCTTCCCTAAAATATTGGAGTACTGAAGAACATACTAAACCTTTATCCCCTTTCAAAATGTTCCTGCTTGTTACTCTACAAAGGAATGCACATTTGTAGACACACAAGTGGGGAAGAAATGGATGTGTTATTTCACAGAGTACTACAAAATTGCATTCACCAATACTTCAGCAGAATTTTCTTTCTTGTTGCAAGAACCCCTTCCCCCTGATCAAGGGCATCCAAATGCCCACAGATATTTTTCACCTTGAAAGCTCCATATGTTTGTCCATCCGAGCTTTTAATTCTTCATTTTCTTGCTGAACCTTCTTTAATTTATCCATTAAGACTGTGTTGTTCTCCACCTTGGAAAGAAGGTCACAATTTGAAATAAGACCCATACATGGCACTCATCAAGATTCTGACTGAGCTATCACAGACCTTGGCAATCTAGAGTTTGCAGAGCTTGTTACAGTACATACAAAAACAGCCTGCTTACCTTATCCTTGCATAACACTGGCATTTGGCCACTTGTGTTGATTAGATACCAACAAGGAGGACTGGATAAGGGATCTACTGTTAACCTGAACATTCCAGTAACTTCTGCCATGATGGGCAGAAGTTTTAGATACTGTAGCACCTTACTAGACAGAAGACTGTCTGGAAATAACATGACACATTCAAGAATTCCCCTGAGTAAACAGCTTTCCCTATTGCTCTTCTGATTCCACATTGTTGCTGGAGGATGTTATGAAAAATAAAAGGAAGAACTGATTAAGTGGTTGGATAGTCCAAGGCCTTCTACACTGTGGCCAATGTCTGTTGGAAAAGATGAAGGTTTGCTAGAAACTTCCTGGTAATTGTAGACTAAGGTAACATACATTGCTGCACAACACTGAACAACTAACTTCAATGTGTTCCTTTGTATCCAAACCTCTTTCTATACTTCCTCATTAAAGTCTTGCTTAAGCAAGTATTACAACAGTGTTCAAAGGCCCCACCCAGGAGAAGGACCCTGTGCTGTCACAAATAAGAGCATGCTAAATGATTACAAGTCTTGGCACCAAAATTGACTTTTCATGTGGAATTACACACAGGTCAGGAAGACAGCCACAAAGCTAAACAAGCAGCTTAACAGCTAAAACGATTGGCGTAAGCTAATCAAGACTTACTCCATTTCATATTTGATCCCTTCTTGTTAAATTAGGATCATTTCCTTGTTAATGTCTTCCTGACACTTGAGCAATGTAAAAGGTAAGAATTTTGTTCTTTGAGGGAAGAGGCTCCCAGATAATCTGTACTAACATAGCAATAGTTCATGCAAACCAGGAGTTGTCTCAAGATGTTAAAAGATTGTTTAGAGCATTAGGTCATTCTTTGCCCCTCTTGACATATATCCGAAAGCTGTACCTGCAATGTGAGCATGTCCCACCATGAATTCCTGTTTCCTTTCAAACAGTTTAATTCTTGCATGTAAGTCTGTCCAGCTGAAGTTCATTATGGGAACACAAGTTAGAGACACGGTCCCAGCCTGCCAGACCCTAAGGAACACTCACCAGCTTATCCATCTTCATTAGCTTTATGTCCTGCTGATGGAGTTTCTCATTCTTGATCTCCAGCACTGCTTTCAAACTTTCCAGCTCCTGTTCCAGGTACATAATCTGTGGGTTTTTCTGAAAGATTGCCAGAGAGCTTGCTTAGTACCCTGAATTTCAGGAATAATTTAGATGTTTCTTTGCTATTTAGAAAAAACAAGAAAATAATTACAGTAACAAGTTACATGTTCGAAGTGAAATCAAGTCAAACAATTTTATCACTTTCTCCTTGGTTTTTGTTTGTCCTTCAGGGTAGGTGGACAATTGTAGTTGCTTCATTAGAAGCTGTTCAGAAAACAGTTAATGCACAGACATGAAAAACCCTTGTGAATCAAAGGAAAGCATGAATGCTGTCAACAGCAAAACTTGTTTCATAGGAGTGCCCAAAGGCCTTAAGGCTAGGAGTTCCAAAATTTATTTCATATTACTCATAACCCATCCCAAGAGATAATTAGCATAAACATTTGAAGAGTTTTCAGGCACTGGAATAGTTCAAAAAAGCACCAGAATTTTAAGTTCTGAACTTGACTGTAGCTTATCTTTCCTGGTTTGAGTCTAAGGTAGCTGGCTCATAAGCAGAAACTGAAAGTTATAGGTTTTACATTCTTCTAAAGCCTGAAAATGTAATTACACATACAAATCTTGCACTGGTGCACATCCATGACTTATCTACAATATACCAAATTAGGACTTTTTTATTTTTCCTTTTTCTGTTGTTTTCTGGGTGGTGGAAGGGAGAGCAGGGGGAGGCCAGAGCAAGGTAAGATGTAGTTTCCTCAAGGACCTGTTTTCCAGAGTAAGAAACCATTCAAACACTGCAGAATAAAACACATTCTCTGCATTTGACAGCAGTCACAGCCAAAAAAAAGGAAAAATAAAGTAAGTCTTAGTCCATCTCCAGGTAGTGAGAATGGAACATGCGCTGAAATCAATCAATAATTAAGCATGTTGTGTAACTAAGTTTATCTTCAAAATCAAACAAAACTTGTTTTAGTGCATTTGGGTAAGAACACAGGTGCACCGCACTGAGTAACAGCTTCACTGCCACACCAGAAACCTCGGACAGGAGGACAATGCCTGCAGTTTTGTGGGGTGTGGTCCCAGAACGACAGGGCCAGGATGTGTCACTGGTAATAGGAGCTCCATCATCTGCTCAGTCCATTCTCCTGCTTGTTTTTAAGGCCTGTTGCATTAGTGGTTCTTGTTTAACTTCTTTTGAGAAGTCTGTGTGAGGGTGAAGCATGCTGTGCTGTCTCAGTGAAGGCAGCAGACAAATTTGGTCCTGTTTTGTGACTTTACATGGAATCTAGGAGCTAACAAGAAAAGCAATCCTGAAAATTTTAAATGTAGCGTATGGTATGTTCAATACTCAATTTATTTTCTTTCCCTCCTCAAGTCCAATGTTCTTAGAATATGTTTTTAAAGTCAAGTCTGAGCCCCTGCATTAGGGACTCAGAGAAGAACATACAGCCAAATAAAAAGACTGAAAGGCCTACATATGTTTTTAGCAAAAACCCTGGGAATATCAAGTGACACTATCTAAGTGATACCAGAGAGGTAGAAATACATCTCTGTCTTCAAAGGGCTATTGAGATTTCCAATACTGCAGAATTTGTGTTTAGTACAGAAGAGTATGCTGAGTCAAACTGGTGCTTTTCCAAAGAGAAGTCTCAAGCTTATCATGCATCTTATGCTGTCAGGAAAACACAAAGCACATTTGCAGCTATGTAAAGGCACTTGACTATTGCTCCTTTAATTTAAGCAACATCTGAGCGTGCCTGTGGAATTACAGTTCAAACTCCCACTACCACAGCAACATATTGTGGTTGAAGATTCTTCTTGCGGCAGTTCTGTCCTGCCACTAGAACAAGCAATAAGAGAAAACTAAACAAAACAAATTGCAGTGAAAACTAGGGCAACTTCCACTAGAGGCATCCTAAGTGAGGCTTGAAGCATGGAATTTCCCTTTGTGGAATAAGCAATACTACTGGGTATTCCACTTAGTTCTGGGTAACCAGAAGGATAAGCATGTTTGTGTCTAACCCCTTCTACCCACTGCATAAAAAACTCTCTCTCAGAACACATTTCTATCCCAGGAGCATCAGAGGCAACATCAGCCTTGGGAGGAAAGGCAGGACAAAATAAAAGTTTATTTGAAGGATAAATCAGCAAAAAGACTGAAAGTTTGAATAAATGCCATAGAAATGAGCTTTGCAGTAGTGATGGAAGCCCACACTGATCACAGCACCAGTACAACAGTTACTGACTGTCCAGAAAAATGCTATGGTACAACTCCTGTGGACACATGGGTCTTCAATTTAGCTTAGGCTATTATTTACACCCCTGACTTAGATACTCAACAGCTTTATAGAATTAGAATGGTAAAGTTAATATCACAGTGCTTGTGAAAAACTTCTGGCAGGTGAGCCATTTACAAAAAATATTACTTAGTATGGGAGCCCTATCAGGCTTCACTGCAAATCTTTTGCATTATGCAGTAAAATAAACCCAGGCAAGATCTGTTCATCCACATTACTTTGGAAGATCAAGACTTACAAGATTGGCTTTTTCTTTGGCTATTTGTTTTTGTTCTTCTAATTTCAGCTTCTCACTCAGAGAGTCGTTTTCACTTTTTAGTTCATCAATTTTTTTCTGAAAAGAAAATATATTGTATCGTTAGGCCAAGAATTCAGTGCACCTCTCCAAACTGCTTTTCAAGTTTTAAACTGTTGCAATGAACCCAGCCCTTAACAAACCTCCAGCAATTCCTGCTTCTCTTTAAAGGAATCTTCAAGCAACTTCCTTTCAGATTCATGGGTACTCTTGAGCTCTAAAACAAATTATTTTTGCAGATTTTTAGTACCACATAAAACATGAAAATTCTTTTTGAACAAAAAGAAACAGCCTGAAGAGCCAGCCTACATATATATGCACAGATACAGTTGATGGCAACACAGAAAGAACATTTATCATTAACTGATGAAAAGCATATATGAAATACCAGATTTATTCTCACTTCAGATTTGCTGATTGTCCCCTTGCATGTCCATTTCATTAGCAGACAGCCTGTCAGTTTTGAGAGCATTCCATCTGCATGCAACAAATGGACTTACTAAGCACAGGCCACATCTGAAAAAAGGTGAATTTATGGAAGGAAACACAGCAAAAATTGAAATTGTATCTTCCACAAAGTTCTAGAAAAACATTTCCTACTTCAGATGCCATGCAGAGGAGTTTGCTCTTTGAAAGCAATGGAAGCATGACCAATCTTCAAGACAAAAAAGTATCACTGCAAACTTAGTTATCAAGTGGAGTTGGAAGGAGGATGGAAATCATCATCACTTAAATCAAGAGGTGCAAGGTCATTTAAACCTGAGCATGTCACCACCTCCCCCCGCCCTCTGCCGCACTGTACTGTACACAGTGTATAATATCTCCCAACATTTCCATGTCATTATGGAAAGCACACAACCATACTTATTTTCAATCCTGAGGTGCTCCTCACAGAACTAGGGGGTGGGAGGAGCTATTCAGTCACTTGAGATTTTGAGGACAATTCAGGTATCTTTTACTGCAAGAAAAAATCACTTCCACTCAAACTGTTTATAAAGTTTCATTCAGCTACAATGGAATCATGGTTTTTGCTGCATGTAAAATAAGACTTGTCAGTTCCAAAGGAAGGAATTCAGCCAATGTTTTTAAAGATAGCTAGCCATAAAGAACAGTGAAGTGAGCATAATAATCAAAAAGCCTGAATATTTTTGTTTGTGACTAGCCCTACTATAGCATATGTACTTAAATACAAAATACTTGCCTGAAAACGAGGATTCATACTCCTTTTTCAGCTCCTCTACTTTTTCTGAGTGTCTGTTTTCGACTTCCAGTTTAAAGCTTTCATGTGTGGCATTTAAATTGTCCACCTGCAATACGACATGATTTTTTTCCCTTTACATGTATCAACTTAACCCCTGCTTAAACATTGTTTCAATGGCTTCATGCACTATGTCAAGTACATTTTAAATGGTCAAGCAGGATTCAAAAGTAGAAGCTAAGCCATCTACAAGACTTAATAAATGAGAATGATGCCTTACAGTTTACCAACAAGATAATGTGTGCATCTGTCACGCACATAGAGTTGCAAAGCAAGGTCAGAGGGCAGATGTGTTTCTATAAATCTTAAAATTCAAGCTGACTCAAATATCCCATGGAGCTCTAGGAATTACTTAAGCTGGCAACCAATCTCCACCATATTTAACATAAGCTTAAGATCTGTACAGCTTAGTGTGGTAGTATTTTTACTGCTGCAGTGAAGTGGAATTTCACATTAAATAACTGTTATTAGCAAAACCCAGGTTCTCTGAAGGCTCATTTGTAGAAGAAAGCAGTTGCTAGAGAATTTTTCTACTTTGACTGTTACAAACCTGCTCCTGGAGTTGGGCTTTGTACTTTTCAGCTTCCTCAATGCAGATACTTTGCAGTTTCTCACATTCTGCAGTATAAAACTGTTTAAGCCTCTCCTCCAGCTCAACTAAGTCATCATGATGTTGCTGGTTTAACTTCTGCAAAAACCCTTCATAAGCAACTTGCAGTTCATTCCTGTCTCTTTCCAATTTCTCACAAGCTGCAGAAGTGGTTACTGAAGATGTCAAAAGAAAAAAAAAGAAAAAAAAGGAACTGGATCAAGTTCAATACTAAAGTCATATCTTCATTTTCAGGTATTAAAAACAATGAACACACTGCACAGCAACATGGTTATATACAAAGACAAATATGATTTATCCATTAAATGTGTGCCTCCAAGGGCACATGAAAAGATCTTCATAAAAATACCAAATTCCATGTTTCTTAGTCTGTGAATTAACTGAACACAGTTAAGCCAGGAGCCCACATAAAAAGCACTAGTATGACAGATTGACATGACATGGAAGAAGGGATGTCTCATGAGAGACACTGAAGAGCTCCAATAAAAAAATTAATTGCATTTGCTACTTTACCTGATTTGATCCCACTTCAGTAGAATATTTGTCAGAGTACTTCACTTTTTGACATATAAACCACTTAGCTAAATTTTAAAGTCTTAATATCATGAAAACTGTATGTTTAATGACACCCACACTCAGATATACTGCAAAGAAGCAGTTCTAGCCTGACATGGACAGCCCGATACAGATCTGCCAGTCTGAAAGGTACTGCTCACCTGTTTATGCCTGAAATATTTAAATATGCGAAACAGAGAATGGTTTTAGGCAAAAAGTGCAGAGTATTAAGAAAAGGGAAATGCTGTGCAATTCTCTTTACATCTGCATTAACACAGGTCTATGAAGAAGGCTGCCTAGGTTTGTCTATCCCTATTTACAGCTGGTTGAAAGGCAAACCAGAAGTTAGCAACTTGCATTTTTGAGTTTGAAATTTAGCATTCCCAAGTCCAGCCAGCCAGCCCTGAACAGAAGGAGTCACCCTCCTACTGTTAATATGACTGCAGCAAACGCCTTATGCAGTTCCAGCTGCACCCAAAGCCTGGAAGCAAGGTGAAACAGCATCTCTAACACAAGTGTGTGGTCACTGACCTTGAGCAAAACTGGTTCTATATAGATTCTAGTACTATGGTTTAAAACAAATTAGTCAGATGAGTGGCTGCTTAAGAGAAAAATCTACTAAAATATTAACTTGATCTTCAAAAGCAGGAGAAGTCATGCATGCATGCACGCACTTCACAGCAGACTGGCACACTTCCCAAACAGTGTAAATATAAACTCTATGTAAAAGCATGGGAAGAGACAAGGATTTTTGTACAGGCAGTACAGGAAATTCTCATCACCACTGTGTTTGAGCCCTAAGATAAATAAATTACAGTGTCTTCAAGGACTGATTCCCAAAGCAGTAATGGGTCAGCTCAAGGGAAAGCAGCCTGCCCCAGCAGAGTGCTTCAAGTTACACGTGTCTTACTCTTCTTTGCTATAGCTCATTAAAAGCACGTGAGTAACTTGATGGATGATACTCGTTCTCTCTTTTAAGGGAACTGTAAAGAGTCTTGGCCCTGCTCCCATCACTTGGAACCTGCAGTAGAACTAGAAAGTGTTAAGAGAATGAGCTGTACTCCATGGAAATCCATCTGCATGTGTGTCTACCTGAACTGGGCTTAACAACAAGCTTAGCTATGCTGGGTCTGTGTGAAAGATCTGCTGATCTGGACAGATTTAGGACAAGCTCTTCATTCTCTGACTGGCAACAATGCAACAGAGGCTCAACTGAAACCTACCACAATATTCTCTACAACTCAAGCAGATTTCACAGTTTTTGCTACTTTCTGCACCGGCACCAAAACTACTCCACTATCTTTATTCCTTCCACAAACTTCTCTTATGACTTCTCCCTTAGGGAAAGGAAAAAAAAATTAGCTTTCACACTTCTACCATATTGCAGTGGCACTAAGTTACTGAATATATATACTCTGCATTGCCACATATTAGGAGAAGAGGTAACATCATTGTTAGGGGACATTATTTTACAATGCCAAGAACTAGGCAGCAATCCAAATGGAGGCATTAACACAGCCAACGACATGCAGATGGAGCTGACCTAGTGCAGAGTAAGGGCAGAGCTGAGAGGCAGGCAACTTGCATGGCTCAGCTGAGGTAACTGCAGCAAAATGCTTCAAATGATCCACTTCATTTAAAACCAACAGAGGAAGAAGCATCAAATTCCTTATTTGCAAGGCCAGAGATATTAGTTTGCCTCCAGTTAGCCAGAATGTGCTGCCTATCGTTGCCTTATCTTTAAATGTCAGCAGCAGAACTTCAGATGATGCAAAGCACTTCAGAAAGAAAGCAAATAGCAAACCACGCCTTTGTCAAAGAAAATAGACGCATCAGTTCCCCTTCAGGCAGTTTGCAATTCAGATTTATGAGAAGACTAATGTTACAAAGGCAAAGAAGAAACTTTTAAAACTTGCACTGGCAGTTAAAAGTTGCTGCCGTAAAGGTAACTCTGGCCTCCACAGAGCTGGAGGCTGCAACGCCTCCTTGCAGATCACAAACCTGACTTAAATCCCTGCCACCCAAAGAAGCAGAACTATTACACAACCAGTGAGCTTCCAGTATCATGGTGGTGCAAGAAACTGACCATGTGAGGCTTTGGGAAAAACATCAACTAAAGAATTGTTAATTTGAAATGATGAGATGTCCCATAAACCAAAGCTTGTCTAAATACTTGAGACTGAAATGTCTGCAGCAAATATTTTGCACAGTCCTATCCATCTGCAGACTGATTAATGTATTTTATGACTGCTCTGCTTTTTTGTAATAAAGTTGCCTTTTTCATGATTTCTCCCAAATTCCTTAATTTGGCCATTTAGCTACTGACTTAACCAAACTTGACTGCCACTCAACTGAAGAGTATTCTCATGGAACTCATGCTAAATTTTGAATGATTTGTAACTGGAACATGTGCTCTTCCTGTAGCAAACACAAATCTATTTCAACTTCTTATCCACTTCAGAGATACACTTCTCATACACTTCAGAGATATGACATGCATACGTCAGAGTTTTTGTACACCACTACTCTGTTTCCTTTCCCTTCTTGAAGTGCTTTCCTCCAAAATTCCACATCTTCTTTAGACCACAAACCTTGAGAAAAAAACCCAACCAACCAACCAAAACAAACAAACAAACAAAAACCAACCCAAAAAAACCCAACAGGAAACAAATGGTTCAACAACATTTCAGGGAAAACTCAAGCCATAGAGATGAAAAGATGCACTATTCATTTGTCTGTGAAATTTGCTTAATTTTACCAGTAACACTAAACAGTTTTAAAGATAGTGTATATAGAATGCTACACTTGGCAGCCAGAAGCTACTTTTACTTCTTTGTTCATATAGCAGAGCCATTAATATACTTTTCCTCCAAATATTAATATTTTTCCTCCACTTGGTTGTCCCAGCCTCTCTTCCCAATCATACAACTGTCTCTCCCTGTATTACTATAACATGGAGAGAGATCAATCTGTGGTTTTAGGCTTCATAACACCTTTAATTATAATGAAGAGCCCAGTTCTTTTGGGCACAACCATGACCTTTAGAAATCATGGAAAGTTTCTGAGATTTGGTAAAATCAAATCTTCAGAGCAGAAATGCTGTTTTTGACGTGTAAAATTACCCTTTGTTTGTAGTAGTTAACATCAGCCACTTGCATCTTCACTGCGAAGCTTTTTAAGTGCCAAAATCATAAAACAAATGCAACATGGAGAACCAGGCACATGGCAACTCCCTGCAATAGTGCAAACAGCAGCACATCCAAACCACAGCAACAGTTGCTGCAGCTGAAGGAGAGGACTACAAAAGTTGCCTTTGCATCTCCAAGAAAGCTATTTTGTATTATCACTAAAAGTAGCCAAGAGATAAGACATTGCGATTGTGCAGCATCTCCTTTCACTTTTTTTTCTTGTTCTCATTATAAAACCATCATCCAATTCAGCCCTTATGGCTAAACTGCCTAGATAAAACATTTTTCAAATTACATTCCTCTAAAAGCTACCATAACCATAACTCTAAGCTAAAATACAATGAATTTTTTTGAACCCTGAATTAAATTGTTTGCAAACAGTAGTTATCTTCATAAAATTGTCCAAGTCACTCACTGGCCTGGTTATGATTTATGAAAAGGCATTAGACTGTCTGAAATTCTAAACCAGAGTTCACCAGGACAGTAAACTGTCAGCATTTTAAAGGATGTGAGGGGAGTGAAATGGCAGTAATTACCACAAAAAAGCCCAAGTATTTAGTACTACGTGATATTACACTGCACTAACACTTAATTTCTCAGACCTTGTATTTCACACTGCAAGCTGTATGTTCACTTGACTAGCAAGTCTGCTATAGACAGGTTCATTTCCTTCTCTATACAATATATATTTTTACATGCATATAGTAATTAATTCATGGTATTGGCAGATTCTCAATATTGAAAATTCTTCTACCCAAACATGCTTTCAAGTTTATGACCAGGTTTCTCTTGGTGTTACTTCTGTAATGAGACTAATTGTACAGGACATTAAACCACATTGCATATTTTTGTTCTTGGGCAAGTTAGACACCGCAGGTAGCCAAAAAAGCCTGCTTTAAGCAAGGTATTTAAGCAGGTATGATTGAATAAATAACATGAAGCACTCACTCACTTCTCTGCCAGAAAGTAAATTCACATCCCCTATGCTGCAAACACTACAAGTGACAGTGTTCAAGCAGGCAAACAGGCAAGTCTATGAAGTGTGGCAAGTCAGGCTCTGTCTCAAATAAGTGAAAGAAACATCTACCTATTAATAAGTATTTTTAAGGATCACCTTAACCTGAAAACTAAATCACATTCACTGTAAAACACAGCAGTCTCCTCCATCTGAACTTCCAAAGCATCTTGAAGATAATTTAGTAATAAAAAAGAACATGAAGGTATTCTGAAGAAAATACAGTTTATCGATTGCCATGCAGGAACTGAAGATGAGACAGACGGGTTTGGCATTTGGCTGCCTGTCCAGGGTACACATATACTTCTCTAGGCCAGAGAGAAAGGCTCACGAATAGCAGTGTTCAAAGGGCCAAGGTTGGCTCAGGCTGAGTCAGCTTTGCACCTGCTATTTTGTAGCAGGACTGAGCTGGATCACATCCAGCATGGTTGCGAGGAAGCTCTGACACAATTTGGAATGCAATTAATTTTGGAGGAATAGTTTCATACCTCTCAAGAAATATGCAGCCCTTGCAATTTCTACTTACATAATTAAACAAGTAACTAGATGTTTACGCACTAGCTTGCGTCTTAAGGAGAGAAACAGTTGACAAGCAGGACGTCCCTAACGGCTCCAGACTCCCAGAACTACAGTGCTTACATTCAAACCACAAAGTTTAGTCTTTGTAGCTGGAGATCTTAAGGAAGCCCAAGTTCAGAACCCATCTGTTACTGAATTTGAACTCTCTTTGGAAAAGTCCATCCCCAAACACCTGTCAGTGCTAATACTTGCGCATGCTTCCAGTTACTGAGAGCAGAAAGCATTGTCTGGTAACCATCGGCCCCACGGCTGGCACAGTCACACGGTGGCTGCCAAAGACACATTCTGGGACAGGAGTGCATATTGAAGCCATTAAACAAAAAGGTATTTTGGTAGAAATGGTCATAGGCAATAACGTAGCAAAACAGACCATCTGACAGCAAGTCAGTTTGGTCTTGCAAGGTAAATCAAGGAGCTTGGGAATGTTCACAGTTAAACTTCAAAGTAACAAACTGAGAAGCTGCAGGAAACGCTCACACTGAGCAGCATGCAGGGAGCAGGCTACACTGGGCTGGGCACACCTGGTTCCTCTTCTCAGACTTCTTGTCCCCAAACTGCAAACCAACAGTCATTAAAAACATGGCAGCTTGGACTCCATAAAACACCTACATGGCCAAAATAAGACTCAAACTGCACTTAACTTTCCCAGCAAACATAGGCTTAGATGATACTGTGAGTGACAATCTACAGTACTTACATCAGAACAATCTATGGAAATCTTAAGTTCAGCTGTATCCATTTAACAGTGTCAACAGAAAGCTCATTAGCAGGTATGTATTTAAGCAGATTATTTTCAGCTAAAGCAACCGTTATAAGAATGCCTTTCTCAAGCCTTGTCAACAAATTATTAATTTAACTTCAAAAAAACCAAGCCAAACCAGTTCTTTTTAAAGCTAGATAGAATTGAAGACATGGATAGTTTTTCATTTCTGTAATTAAATCCACTCCCTTTACATGCTGAGAAGAGCAGTACAGACAGGCTAGACGTGTGACGTAGTTAAGACAAAGGAGCTGCATGAATATAAATAAATGCTTCATGAAACCATGGTCTGGAAACCTCACAAAGGGAAGTGACCCGCAGGCTGCCATTCAGATGCTCCTGCAGAACTGACCCAGGAATGTTAGCTCCATGAGGGGAACAGCTGACGATGTCATCCAGCAGCACATCAGCCAGCATCCCTGCCTGAGAGCTTTGTGCACTTGGGTGTCACAGATCCACCAGGCACAGTTGCATTTAAAGTTTTTTCTAGTTATCAACCTCCTGAATGGCTTATGCTTGCAATGGGAGTCTCATTTATGAGCTCAGTAGGCTGGTAATAAAGCAGGAAGATAACAAGTTTATGGAAAGCTCATTTAAGCATGAGACATCCTCACAAAGAACTAAGCCTTGCAAAAAACCCCAAACTCCACCAAAACCCTCGAATGTGGTAATGGGCCAAAGTGTTGGCCAGCTTTTGGTCTACCCATCTAGGCAGGATTTCCCCTATCTAGATAAGTGCTAAACATAGTACCTTGGTTGATAAAGAAAAAATAATATTGAAGATGCAAGCCTAGAGAAGGAAAGAGACATGCTATGATAGCAATCCTTCTGAGGAAATTTTCTTGAGGTAAATAAATGGGGTTGCTCTGAGAATCACATTAAGTACATAAATAAAAAGAAATTTGGTTTATAAAGTTTATAACACCACTTCTTAGTGATGCAAGAAGGCCATTTCCACATTAAAATAGAAACATCAGCTGCAGCTGATGGGGGACACGACCCCTCACCGTGCTACTCCTTCTGCTTTGCTCTGGTCGCAGTGCTCCTTCAGTCACATACTGAAGTCAGGCCAGGCAACTTTGGCAAAACAGCACTACCAGTCAATAGTTTCAGCTGGCTTAGGTCCCCAGGCAGCTCACTGCATCAATGAGTAGCATTGCTCAGCAGCAATGCTAGCACAAGGAGAAGAGAGGGATGGAAAGGCAGGGGAAGGCCAGGCTCTTTCAAAACCAGCCCCTACCGAGACCTGCCTGGAACAACTGCTAAGTTCAAATACATTACATGGATTTACCACTAAATGCAGTTAAATCAAGCTTTGAAGTAGGCAAAACCAGCCCCTGCACATTGTAGCTCAAATTCTTGTTATAGCTGTCCACTAGGATGAGTTCAAAGGTTTAACCTCATCTGCCTGAAAGCATTTCCTTCTGTTAATTTTACACTCATTCACCTACAGGTCATTAAGGCAAAAATGCAGATTTTGTGCAGTATGTTTTACAGGTTTATGAATATTTTGCCAGCAAACCTCTAGAAGACAGCATACAAATAAGTGAGGGATCAAACAAAAGCACATATGCTGTCAGCCATCCTCCCATTTTTCAGAAGTGAGTGCTTTGGTCATCAGACACATGTTTCGTAAGGAGGCCCCGCAAGGCGCAGTCAGATCAGTTCCAGGAATTCAGTGAACCTGGGGTCATGCTGTCAGGGCTCCGCAGCACTTAAAGCATCTGAGTGGAATTCAGTCAGGGAATTAAATGACTGCCATTACAATACCAGGGCATCTGTCTTCTGCAGATCTGTTTTGCTGCATTTCTGTTCTTATGATGAATACAAAAGTAAATTCTTACCTAGTTCTCCTCGAAGGTTAACTAGTTCTTGAGATAACTCTTTCCGCTGCTTCAGTGCTTCCTCCCTCTGCAGAGAAAAGAACAAAAAAACCCAAACATTGGTTACTAGAGGTCTGAGCAGGGCACCTTCCAATAATTAACTTACATGTGTCCTGCAGGAAAAACAAGAGGCAGGAGCAAGAAGCCAAGATATGACTCATTTAGGATAACAGTTCAGCTGTTATAATATACACAGATGTTATTCTGTTGTTAAGGAAGTTATACTTTAAAACAAAGAACAGCTTTTTCCAGAACAGCTCTGCAATTAAAATCCCACTTTGCAGCAATTAATTATATATTTTATGGTGGGTGTAGCACCATAAGCCTCTAGAACAAATCAAGTGGTAACCGTCAAGGGCACAGAAATATAGTGTATATGTGAAAGAGGCATGCATTAAATATTTATCTTAAGCTTACTCAAACACAAAACCAAGAACTTCGCTAAATACTCAGTCTTCCATGAAGAAAAGGCACAGCCCTGTTCAAAGTTGAATACAACCCACCCTGCTGCTCGCAGTTCTTAATGTTAAGATAGATGGTGTTTCTTACTCCGAGAGAATCACAAGGAATGCGTGAACAGATCACAAAGCAGAAGCACCCATCTCCCTGCTTTTCCCAGGAGCCGTGCCCTGGCCAGGAGGAGGCGGCGGCCAGGCCGCTGTGCCCCAGCGCGGCACGGCGGGGAGCGGCGCAGGCACAGCCGCGGCAGAGCCGTGGGGGCCCGGCGGTCACCGCCTCACACCACGCGCGGAGGTGACAAGGGCCACGCGCCCGGCCGGCAGGCTGCTTCACCGTGCTCCCGGCGGCTCCCTGCGAAACAAACACTCATTACCCTTGCTGCAGCACACTGAGAATAGAGGCACAGCTTGCTGCTAGAGCAGCCCATCTTCCAGCGCCGGCAGCCCCCCGCTCGGCGCCCCGGCCCTCATCGGCGACGCGCGGGTGGCGGCGGCACCACCGAGCCGGGCAGGTCTGGCCGGGGCCGAGCGTCAAGGCTGGACCTTGCCTCCGCAGGTTATCCTGCCTCCGCGCCCAGCGCTCCCGACAGCGGCAGATACTGCAGCTTCTGCAATTGGCACAAGCAGCCAGCGATTACTTAAAGCCACAGCCCTTCTTTTATGAAAGGCGAGCCCAGACATTAGACCGATCGATCTCCACTTGCTCCGACGGCAGCCGGGATCACTGAGGGAGCACTGCCCTTCTCCGCAGATAACCGAGCTTATTTTTAGCTGTTTCGAGCTTGCTGTACGCTGCTTTCACACTTAATTTGATGATGCAAAAATAAACCACGGGAGGCCTAAGCTGAATGGGTGAGCCACAGATACAGCAGCTTTGCTGCTGTCAATGCCCAGGCTTATGTTCAATAGCCCCAGTGCACACAAACAGCTTGAAACTCACTTTGCACGCTTTTCCTTTGGCGAGGATACATTTGCAAAAAGAAAAAAAAAAAAAAAAAAAAAAAAAAAAAAAAAGGCACTGGCCCCAAAAATCACAGAGACTTGTCCACGACTGAGCACAGCAGATGAAGCTGCAGACTGGTCGAGCCACACCTACAGCTGGTTCTCCCCAGGGAAAACCTCACCTCTACAGCAAATTCCCCCTTTGCCCTTGGTCACTCTCACTGCAGCCTGACCACAGGCTTACATCCTTAAGAGCACCCCATCCTGGAGGCAGGGAATACTCACTGCATGCCTGCAGAACAAATAAACCAGTAAAAGACACCATTCTTAAGAAAAACTAGAAAGAATGAGTGCCCAAAACCCAGTCACGTATTAAGGTCTGACACAAGACTAATCCAAATGGGTAATTTTTATGCTAGACACTCATTTGCAAGTTTTGGGAAATTATTATGCAGCTGTAAAGGCTGGTTAGAAGAAACTGCCAGTCCTTTACTAGAAATATTTATATCTTTGACCTTGTATGAGAAAGATTCCCTTTTAATCACTCAATTTAAGCAGTCATAACAATTCTTTGATCACTTTACACTTTGGTAGGGCTATTAAGCAGCTGTGTTGCAGTCTTATATTAAGCACTTAGAGGCTTTTTACAGTGTCTGTGGGCTAAGACTGAAAACCATGCCTCACCCTCCACAGTAAATTCTCACGAGAGCAGCGAGAGATGAGTCATGCCACTCCAGTTCAATGCCAGTGCTCCCACTACGGACACAGCATCTGATGATGAAAATGGGAATGCTGCAGTAAGTTCAGTTGCATCCCAGCACACTGGGACACAACCTGCTTTCTTCTAGTCCACTTTGTCAGTAAAACATCTTAAATCCTCCCTAGTGGGGGCACCATGCTGCAGACCCTTTGGACATGCTAATATTTTTGTTTAGTGTTTCCAAATGGGCTTCTTCACAGTCTACACATTTTGTATTTGCTTTCAGTTAAAGAAATTTAATGAGAAAAGGGCGTGTATGATCAGCATATACTAAGGACTAACAAGAGGCTAAGACTGAAAATGCAAAACAAAATTGAGTAACACTGACTTAGTAATCTTTTTCATGTTTCTTGCTGCTCCTAATCCCTGTTGCTTTTTACTGGTGTTGTTTAACCTGTTGCCTCAGTTCAGCTTGCCCATTCATAGTTTAACATCCAAAAAATCCAGATGGATTTGTATCACCACCTCCTGCTCATGAACACATTCAGAAAAAAACTGCCAGCCTAAAATAAGAAGACTAAGTTGCTCATACGGATAAGCAGCCCCCTAAAGTAGACAGACTAACTAGCAGTTAACTTAGTACACTTTTATCTAAGTTCTGAGGGAACCGAAGCTGCAAGCATGGGGGTTTCCCCAAGAAAACTTGAAAGTTTCCAAAATCTGAAATCTAAATGTAGTAAAATACCAAAAGCACTTGAATAATCCAGTAAGGACCTATCCTCGGTATTTAATTTAAGGACAGATATGCCTATGCTTTGGGCTGGAATATCCAGCAACCTTCTAGTTTATATTTAACATGATTCTAGTTGAAAAATCAATACCAGAAATTGCAAGAGCAGGACCAAATTGGAGCATACAGGGTCGAGCAATTTTGGCCTTGTTATCCAGATAAATCCAGCAATAAGGATCATTTAGTTGTCAGAGACTCATGAAGGCTCTTCATACCCCTTTACAATTTATTCTGGTACAATTTAAGAATTTATATGAAGATCAGGTAAATTATTTGGTACCTATTTTTCCTTATTTACAAAGAATCTATTGTAGGTTGCACATTAACCAAAACATCCCCCCTGCCATAAACATGGAAGCTACAGGAAGGAACTATAACAGAGTTTAGGGATAAAAGGTATACCACAGCCAACATTAGAGCAGTGCACCTCTGACACTGAATGCTAAAAAGAAGTTCTCAGCATAACAAGGGAGACTTGGACATTTCTTGTTCTGAGAAAAATTAGCCAGTTAAAAAATCCTTCATGTTTTGAAAATTTGACAAGTGCAGGTAGACATATGCCCCACAGCAAAGACACTTGAGAAGGCAGGGCCCCAAGGTAGAAGGTTAAAGAACACAACAGCTTCAAGATGACAAAAAACTACCAAGTCAGGGATGGAATAAATTACGAAGTTTGTAATTCGTATTTGTTTTGTTGGCAGTTATGCAGCCCAATTACAGGCTTAAGAGTATTTTTCTTGGCAACTATCTGTTTTTGCTACAGCTTGAGATTCAAACAGACCAGCCTAGGGTCATTTTAGATACAAACAAGGGTGAGGAGGTATCACTGTCTGAAGAGTTTCCATCACTCTGCTTTGAAAGCAGGAAGCTCTATGAAAGAACACATTCCAGAATGAGCAAGAGGGATATTTGTACCAAGCACACAAACAAATAGCCTTCCTGGCTACCATACCTATACCAAATCTTCACATAAGAGAGAGCCAAGTTACCTCCAAGATGTCAAGCTGGAATAGGTGGGCATTGCTCAAGTATGCCACAGCAACTTTACAGACCACAAATACAAGAGCATGAAGTTTTATAGCAAACTGGCAACTTTGTATTTCCTTAAACGGATGTACAACCAGACTAACCATTCCAGATTTTGCATGACACTCCTGCTCCTGGCCAGGTGGGATGATGTTGGTGTGGGAGCCCCATGTTCTGCCTACAAATCAAGGCTTTGAGAGCCACAGATAGGCTGTGCCTGGTCAAAAAGTCCTAATCAGCCTTTTAAGTTTTCCCTCCATTTTAAGAGCCACAAGTCCTTCAACATTTACTCAATATAAAAAAGCAAATCACCACAGAAAACAGAGTATATGTGTCCAAATAAGCTAACACTGCCCAATCTGGTAATAATTATCCAAACCTCACGGTTCATATTTTAAACAAGCACACTCCTTTGGGAAACAAAATATGTACTCTTTTGGAGCTGTACTAAAGAAAGAAAACTTCCCGAGAACCAATAATGAAAGGTTCACATTTGCATACCAAAATACAGTAACTCTTTGGTTTTTTTTCATTTCAAGCAGCTATATCACATTGATATCTATGTGATAAGCCACCTGCCACAGTTGCCCAGTAACAGATTCAGAAGGAGCATTATAGATCACTGCAACCAAAAACTGCATAGCACTGGTGCATTGCGAAGAAAGAGACATAACTCGCTTTGAGGCCATGAAATACCCCAGGGAATCAGGCTATGTTGTGGGAATTTTCCCATGACACAAATGGAGCAGCCATACTGGGATGTTCATCTCAGTGCTGAGATGCAATGTGGTCCCTGCCCAGGGAAGGTGGAGAAGGGCTCTGACAGTGCCAGTACCAAGCCCTCTGCAGCGTGCAGCTCCAAGCCTCAGGCAAAGCTCAGTAACTGAACCTCTCACGGGTGTAACTGGCAGGTGGGAACATCTCTGGCTGGGAAGGCTGTAATCAGCCTTCTCCTTTTCATCAGCAATACACTTTGCAAACAAGGAATTAAGGCTCCAAACTTAAAGGAGTAGAAAAATAAGTGTTAAACATAAAAGCACTGTGATGCCATTTTTCAAAAAGCATTTTATTATAATGGACTAAATAAAATTTCTTCAGAGTGCATAAAACAAATTCACCTATGCAAAGAACGGAAGCACTTAAATGTGTTTTACTATCATATACAGAGCCAAATTAATTTTATTCTTGGAAAGAAGAGTCTGGTTTTTGTAAGCCATTTACTGTCAAAGCAAACCACAAGCACTTACTACTAAAATTAAATTTAGAGAGAAATGCTGAGCATTTGAAAAACTTAATAAATTAGTGAATTTGCAAGCACTTCCGTAACACGTATGTTTCCACCCTACTGGAGATGTGCTGAGGCTGTCTGGAAAAAAAAGATCATAATTTAAATATTTTTTAATACTGGTACAGTCTCAGTTGTCAACAGGATGTCTTTCTCATCCAATGAGATACTCCTCTTGGGTACGAAGCATTAGAAATTTATGACTGCTCTGTCCTTGTGCTGCTCCAGTCATAAAACATGATCATTGTCAGTGGCTGTAGTGTAGAAATTGAGTCACATCTTTGCATAAACTCCAGTCACTCATGTGTCATCAGCTATAGTCTGGAGGTAATTATGAAGGGACAACAAGAGGGCCATTCATATCCTTTGGACTATGGTATTTGACTTGATGATTAGAAATACCACAGTATTTCTACCTGTCCCTTTTTCTTCTTTCCTACAAAATCCAATCCTCTAAGTAAGTCTTCTCATTAGATATTAGCAATTTTAAAAATTAATTTATTAGAAATTCACCTACTCCATACCTCGTGTAAAACCCCCTTGCAATGTCAGTTCCTCTGCATCACTCAATGCAAAAGCAAGCTAAAGAAATGAACCAACAAACAGGATTTACACTCTCTGTTCCATGCATATTTTTGAAAGGAGCAGCAGACTATTATTGTGATAAAATAAAAATGTCATTAACCATCTCCAATCAATAAATATACAGTGAAATGAATACTTCTAATTTACTCTTGGCCTCATTTGTGTTATGCCCTGCCTTCTAACCAAGTGAAATATGCTATCAGTTTTCACCTTGGCATACTTCGAGCAGAATTGACTCAGAATACAGCATTTACATGATTAGCTGATAGAGATTCACTGAGATTTTTAATATTTTACTTTTTTTATCTAGTAGGTACATGTATAGAGAATAAGATGTTTTTCCCCTGATGTTTAGTGTATGAAACACTAAAGCAGAAAACACTGAAGCAGCGAACCAGCCAAACAGGATTCCTATGAGTCACTATGTATTTAATACATTTACTTGCAGGCTCTTTATGCTTTTGCAAGCTTTACATAGGATCTTAGGCTCACAGGGATTCTTTGATTTCCCATTTAGAAGTCATGTCCACCTCCATGCAATAGCCCTGCAAAGATAGGTCCAGATATAATAATATAGGCTATTTAATTTTACTTCTCTATAACAGCTTGTTTGCCACTTCACAGCGTTTCTGAATGCTAATATTAGTTCTCACACAGAATAACTCCTTCCTTCCCTGTACAAACTCCAATCTCATAAAAACTAAGTTTACCTCATCTAGGCAATTACTTATTTCTCAGTATTTTCTAAAGCTTTCTGTCTCAGTCCAACTCATCTGAATATGACACAGTAGCCACCACATACCATGCAACTTTGACGAGTTATACCATCACTATTTTTCCCACGTCTATAAAATTATTAAACTGTTATTATCGTTATATAGTTATTTAGAATGTTGTAGTAAGAGCCTGTGCTTGAGCACAATATTACACTATTAATTTCATTTTTAAGACTGTTTAGAATCTCACTTGAAAAAAGGTAGTACAAATCAAGAAGGAAACAAGACTGAAACATGTTACTTTCTTTCTTCTACTAACTGCTCCCTTAAATTTTGCAATAGACACCTCTATTTTGCTCATTAATTCTTCAGCTTCTTGAAAAAACATTAACTACAAGAAATAACAAGATAGTCATGAAAATCAGGTTCTTTGTGGAAAGCAGCACATGTTGCCTGAAACATCAAGTTTGTTTCAGTATCTTTTGCCTTTTTCCAAGACACCTTTTGCTAGGAGTAGCCATAGGACAGGACTTCCAATTCTCTTCATCAGTAACGCATTCTAAATACCCAGGCATACCAAATAAATTGCTTAACTGACGCATCTTCTAAAAGGTTATTCCCATTCCAGCCTAGTTTCATAGTAATTAATGGATTAAAATATTTTTTCTGGCTGTTAGAGCTCACAAATCTTCAATCTCTTGCCAAAAACATTTTTGTTCATTCACACCATGTTTTATAGAGACCTTGAGAATCATCTGAAACTCCCTTGCTTTCCAACTGCTACCTGTCAGACACAGGCTTGCAGAACCTAGGTTTTCTCTACAGGGGGAAGCTACTGTGGTATTACTCAAATACTCTGTCACAAAACAGAAAATATTTGCATTCTTCAAAATCAGGATATTACATTTTGACTTCTAAGTGATTTTTCTTTTTTCTTTTTTTTTTTAAGTAAAGAAACACAAAAATTATCTCAATTACATAGTCTCATTCTCTCTCATAAGAAGTTATGTCCATATTTTGGGAAGCCAGATACACCTCATATGAAAATTCTAATGAAAACTGGCCAAACTTGATTTTAAGTTCCAGAAAATCAAAACTAAAAGTTTTACTCAAAGACAGCTGCTCTAAACAACAGGACTTATAGGTCAAAAGATATGACTGTTCCAAAACTCTTGGGGTTTAGTGATGCAACGTGTACTTCTGCCCCTTAACCTAGATATGCATTTCTCATTTGACAAATATAAACATTTTCTGCTGAACTTCCACAAAGGCCAGGAAAAACATTTCTGATAGATGTGTTCATCTATTCCAAAATGGAAAAAAACCCCGTTTTAAAGTGCTAAGTTCCCAAGGAAACTAGTATCTCAATTCTTACAGTCATGCACATGCCAGGAAATGCCAGTTACAACAGGTCATATACTAATGGTTAATTTCTACTTCCACCTAGAAATGCTGAAGCCTGCTCAGTCACACAATTTCTAGCACATTCCTCATAGTGTTTCCTGTGTCACATCTACAATTAGTGTTATCCACATATTACTGTCAAGGTTCTATACCCTTCTCAAATGGCCTTTTCCTATACTAAGGAAACTTCTTAAAGATGGCACCACAACATTCCCAAGTAAAGTCTGACCTGTAAATAGCAGTCTTCCCATGAGCATACCAAGAAAAGCCCAACAATGAAACTGAGTTTCTTTTCATCTCTATAGTACCCTGTTTCACAGATACAAATTTGAAGCCCATTCCTAGAGCAGAATCTGTAATTACTGAGGCCCTTAATTGGCTTGATTTAATAAACTAGGAAAAAAAAAAGGATATTCATAATAAGCAAACATTTTACCATCTTATTTTTTTTTAAACAGCGTAGGTAGTAGTTCTGAATGTAGCAGTTTATGCACTAAAATGAGAAGATGAAATATATGTCAATCCATACTTTGAAACAGTTACAAAGCTATTCTAACTACACATTACCCTTTCCTTTGACAGTTTAATCTGCCTTAGACAGACAAATTTAAAATTAGATTTAAAACCAAGCTAGTACCACATTGCTAAAACAATCACCCTCCACTCCCAAAGATGTAGAAATTGATACACAGCAGTGAGTTGGAGGTTAGAACAGCCCAGCTCACACAGCCTTGTGGGGCAGCCCTGAGGCAGGGGAAGGGGCTGAACACCTCTCAAGAGGCAAGAAGCAGAGGCTGCCATAGCCTCAGCCTCATCAGCTGCTGGTGTACTGGGTTTTATTGCTTCCCAAGGGAGCATCTGACTCTTAGCCACAGCTGCAGACCTCTCAGGCACACACTCCTACCCCACCCCAGCACTGGTGGTTCTTCACTTCCACTCCTTCCCACAGTGAACTGCATGGTGACATACCCAAAACACTCTAGACATGGACAGACCTGTAAAACTAGACCCATACTAACTTTTTTCGTTGACTTCCCAAAGAAGCCCAAGCATACAAAGGGCTAGGGAAGAGAGGGGAGAGCTGCAAGAAGTGGCATCCCCACAGACATGCTAACCACATATTTAAAGCACCTGTGAACGTATCTCTTACTGAAGAGACAATAAATTCAAAATTAATACCAGTGGAAGTTAAAAGATCAGCTCAAATGCAGCAGTGCTAATTTCAGAGCTCTTTGCAGTTGAAAGTTAATGGAAAATGGCTTTCCTTGGCACTTCATGCACTTATTGTAAATGGCAAATTTCACCATTTCCTCTGAACTGCCACTTTTCCTTTCTTGTCTGAACTTAAAAAACAGGAAAGTAGTCATGAAGTAACAGGAATTACCAGGGGACCAGGGGAAGCACAGTGCTCTAGAAAGACTCAACTTGCTTTTGTGATTAGTGCGCAGTTTTACATGTGTTCCTATCACTGCCAGCACACACACAGCTGTCCAACAACGGAAAAACTCCGTGTTCTCATCAGCCACACTGTTCATTGCCATCAAATATTCTGGATGCCAAGAGGTTTTCCATCTAGTATCAACCCAGTACAACAATAGTCCCTGTGAGGTAGAAATCAGGCTTTTAAGATTTTTAAACTCGCAAGAGTCTTGGTAGAGATAGCTAAACATGGACAACCCCCCCACCTCAAAGAAACAGCGACAGATCAAGTGGGAAGGTTTTATCAGAAGCAGCTGTTACTATTGACAGCTCCAAGGTAACTATTGCAACAAACAGGTTTGAGCTCAGGATTTTTTGAGCGGTTCCTGCTCAGCTAGAACAGCACAACAGCATTGCTCAATCCCATTTAACCCTTGACAGCACCCTCTCAACCTCACTCCAGATGGGTTAGCTGCAGTTTTGACAGAAGTCATTGCCAGCAAGGCCCGATTCTTTTCACAGCTATATTCCACTTCAAATGAGCTCATAAGAAACTACTTTCATCTTTTGTGCAGAAATACATTGGGAACTCTTGGGGAGAAAAAAAGTAAAAACAACATGACAGTAAAACCAAACAAATCTAACAGCCAAATCATATCTCAGTCACTTCAGCTTTGGAGTGAAAGCAGGAGAGGCTGCAGTAGATTTTGCCAAGAGGTTCAGGCTGGGTTGCCCAGCCTTGAAGTGACCCAAGTGCTCACTCCAGTACTTTACTCCATTTGGCCAGGCAGCCTGTCCTTCACCTCATCTCACCCTCACACTGGCTCTGACCAAACGTTAGGACAATTCATGTCACCACCTGGCAAAGAAATGCTCTTTGGCTGGTTTATGTTTCTGGTAGTGGCAGGCTGAATGGGCTTTCTGTAGGGACAAAGCAGCACCAGAGGAGCCCAGAGCAAGCTGCTTCTTGGGCTGCATCATGTCACTTCACACTTGCTCTAATGGGAAGAATGGAAGCACAGCTTTGTTCCTCATGTAAGCAGCTAAGCATGATTTTTAATTTTTTTAAAAAAAGAGAAGCTGAAGCTACTTTTAGTTGGCTCTGCAGTAGTTAACCTATGAGACCCTACCTCATGAGTAAAAGCCTAACTTGAAGTTTCTCCCTGAGTTTATCCAGAGTTTGAAAATTATAGCAAAAGAGTCCCCAAGGGATACTTCAGACAAATAACTGTATGGGCAGCTAAGATTGTTAGCTATACCAGACTCCACCCCTCACCCTAAAGGAAAATAAAAACAAATTAACAAAACTAAAACTACTCTCCAGAGTGTTCTCTGTAACAGTGAAATCCTTCAGGATGTTTCCCACAGCTAACTAACAGATTTCAAGTATTCCTTATAGCACCACGGCAGAAGAGTCCTTCTCATCCCTATGGTACTTCCACAAGAGCAAGGCAAGAAGTCTTCAGCAAGTATTGCCTTATCCCAGGAAAGGAGAGAGCAGCCTCAAAATCGATAAGTGGTATGAAAATACATCAATGTTGCCACATATCTAGCTCAATTTCAAGTTCTCAAACTTAACTGTCCAAGATTATTAATTTTATATAATTTGACAGCAGTATTTTTTTTCCTTTCCATCTGTAAAAGACTAGCAAAGAGGAATAAGGTGCAAAATCACTAGTTTCTTCCATGCAGTTCTCTTTTCCCTCCTTCAAAATGAGTTTTTCCTTAATTAAACTCCTGATTATTCTTAAAGAAAAGTCATATTTAGGCTAGAGCAACCTGTAAAATAGCATAGAAGAAGCAAATTAGGATGATGGGCTTCTTCTTACTAAAAATGACATTTATAAAGTATTTGCAAGTTTTAAAATGTTGCAATAAAAACATTTGAGAGAAGAAACTAGGCCAAGACGTTTAATTGTAAGAGTTACTGAAAAAAACCAATGTGCTTATTCTCCAGTAATTAGAAGATTGCGCAGAAGTTTAGCAGTGAGAATTTAACTTAAAATTTCACAATATCATGTTAGATGACAGGCATCCAAATATCCTGTATCAAATTGCTTTGAAGATCTCAAACTAGTTCCTTAGGCAGAGAAAGGTGTTTCAATCAAGAGCTTAAAAAAAACCCAACCAAACCAATCCCAGAAAACTGGCTAAGAGCCACTGCTCTTAAGAGTTGAACCAGACCAGGAGATAAATGCAGTATTTTTAGATTTAAGGAAAACAAGCAGATAGTATCCCATGAGAATGTTACATCTGCCAGAATACTAGAACAATTTAGTGCTTTTTTGTATACAAGACTGTAAAATCATCACGGAGCAGAAGAGTTGAAATGACATTGATACTAATCTTAGAACACGAGTTATAAATGCATGAGAAACGGCTATTAAAGCCTGCATCAGCTGCACAGTATAAACTCACAATTGTTATAATTTCCTTGATTTCACATTTTTCTTTTCTCAAAAGTTTCCAAAGCACACCAACAGTTTCTAGTGTAGTATCAAACTGATTAAGTCATTATATATTTCAAACAGATTAGGAAAATTAAGATCAAGCCTTATCAGACTCATTCCACTTTATAATTCCAGATGCATTTCTATATTTTTGTTAATAATTTTAAGACACCATCAACAATGCAGGATTCAATAAATAAAACCGTACAACTCAGACCTTATTCCGAGTAGCTCGAAAACATATCCACCCATTAAATACGCTTCCATCCAATGTCAGATAACAAAGCAAGGCCACAGTTTATCTGTTGAAACTAGTCTTTCCTACAAGGGCAGAACTTGAAGTATGCACTTGGAAAGCTACTCAGCCCCGAAGGACTCTCTGACTACAAACATTTAAAAACTCTTTTAAAGAGCATGTGAAGCATACAAAGGTCACAAAGCCCAGTGACATGGGCTTGTTTGATTGTTTTTTCAGCCACCTGATGCTAGAAGTATAACCTCCACAGGAGAACAGAAACCACCGGATTGGAAACACAAAATTTATTAATACATTAACATTTTCTGAAGCCATTGCTGAGAAGTGTTCAAACAATTAAAGCCAAAATTGACAAGCTTTGAGTTTTTACCTCAGACTGCAGGTGCTGGATGACAACTGTTAATGCTTCAAACTTCTGGTTACTGGATGTCAGGAATTTTTTCAGCTGCAGGATGATTCCACTTTGGGTCTCACATTTTGTTTTGTACTGTGTCAACTCGGCTGCTTTTGTGCCAGGTGAACGTGCATCTGTGGAGGTTTGAGTCCGTATGCAGGAGCTCTTGGGACTCCGCTGCTTGCCCTTGTCAACTAAGACAACAACAAGAACAACTAATTAATATGTATTTCATGCTGAAATCTCACCAAAATGTAAAGGACAGGTGCAAAAGAAAGTAGTTATAAATTCCCACAAACACTTGCTGAAATACTAACTCGGAGAAAGGGTTATTTCAGTAGCACTGCAGAGCAGGCACTATCAGTCTGTTAATTCCTAACACCATAACCTTGGATACAGTGTTTTGCACTTCATCCCCACCTTCATGCCTTCTGTGGCATACTTTTCAGCATAGTCTTCACACTGGGCTTTGAAAAAATACTTTTATAACATGCAAGATCTCTGTCATCCTATCTATTCAGTAATTAATTCCTAACGTAAGAGTTGTCCACTTCTGTGTGCAACATGGATTTCATATTTTTTGCATTCTAAAGTACTGCTGAATACAAAGCCATTTTCTCTACATTTCCTTTGTTATTTTTCTTCCTTTTATAATTTTATTTGCAAAAACTCCCCTCTGCAACTGAGGCCTGAGCTTTATTAACTAGAGGTCTTGCAGCATTTCTTAGTACTAGCAATTTTCAGTCACAAGGATAAGACTTAAAAAAAGCCCTAAAATGTATTATATTTCAGTATCCATTCACAGTCCTGAAATCACATTATTGACTTAATATTCTCAGTTTTCTGGCAACCTCAATGCTTTCACAGTACACAATCATCTCATGTCAGAGGAAACCAGATTACATAAATCACTACTTGACTCATAAACACTGCATTTTCAGGTTTTTCTGCTGTCTTCAGACTGGAAAGGGAGTACAGTACTGCTGTGCAGATAGGGCCAGTCCTCCCCCCTTGATCACAAAGGGAATGAGCAAACAATTTTGCAATAAAAGGCTGATGCAATAGATAAATATCCCTTGGCAATTTAATGAAGACATCTAAGCAGATTACTCTGTACACTTTCAACTTAACAAGATTTCTTCACGATAGAGTGAAAAAACTTGAGAGGTGAGATCTGCAGAAAAGAAAGATAGAAACATGCATCTTGAAGGTCTCTTCCAACCTAGTGGTTCTGTGATTTTGTAAAAACAGGGGACAAACTAACCAACAAGACTCAATCCTTTCCGAATCCCTGGTTTGAAGGTTGTCAAACGACCCTAGAATCACCTGAGCAGTGTAGCAAGTTTCAATCTCAGAACTGGAGACAGTATTAAGAACAAAAGCTTTGATTCTCAGTTAATGTTTGTCTGACTGACATATCAGCTATTGCATCAATACATCAATCTTCCACAGCCTGCATTTGTTTTTCACGTCTTTGAAAACAGTTTTTCTGTGCAAAATACTAACGTCCTCTGTACCTTCCTTACTAAGCCTGGTATGATGTGCCTCCCAAGCCTATTAATTTTCCAGATAAAAACTCTCTGGGTAAGATTTTCTGCTAGTTAGAGAACTGTCAGCATATCATGCTTTATAATGTTCAAATGCCCTTGTATTGTTGGAGATTTCCCTACACTTCTGCTCAGAGATGCAGACAGTTGAAGGGTGCATTTTCAATTCGAAACACACCATCATGCAGTTTAATATTAGAGCTATTAAAAGGTATATTGACCCAAATCAAAATACAAATTTGTAGGACAAAAGGATTGAGCTTGGCTGCCAATTTTAGGGTTTTTTTACCATCATTTAACTAACATGACCACTTCTTTTCTCACAATGAAGATATAACATCTTTTGAGTAGACATTTTTACACAAATGCCAGTTCACAGCTGAGAGCAAATGGGTCAAATTGCCAGCAATCTTATGGACCAAATACTGTGTGTAGGAAACTAGTGGTTACCTTCTGAAGCTCCTTCAAAAATTAGAAGAGATAATAATCACGAAGAAAGAGGAAAAAAAAGAGCAGGGACTAGAGGATAAACACGTAGAGTCAGTTCCTCCCTTCCCTACTGGCTTACATACTCCTACTCTCTCATATATTCCACCTCCCTTCCTGAATGCTTCACTTATGACAAATAAAGAACTAAGGCATTACTCGTGAAGTGAGAGTATTGGGTAAATTCACTGATACAGATGCTAGTGTCATAATTTAATTAAATATTTGAAATGAGTTTTACAACCATTTCTAGGACCCCGACACAGCTGTGTTAAACCTGAACAATTGCAGACAATTTTTACTCTGGGAAAAATTACATCACACAGTTAGTTACCTAATGAAGAAGTTTCATTTAAATACAGTGATAGAACAGCCAACCACAAATGACAAAAGGCTCCAAATAGCCATTGTTTCCAGAGTTCAGCCAACCCTTATCACTTTGCCAGTTTCATACCACTGCTTTTATCCTGCTGCCCAGACCATCAAGTATTTTCCAAGAAGCTCATTCAAGCATCCAACCAAGCCAGCCCTTGATACTATACTAAAAAAAGCTGAACAAAAAATGTGCGTGAAATGAAACTCAGTGATATTCCTGTTGGCAATTTTATCATAGACATGTGCTATAGAGGCACTTCAAATGCTGAAAAGCATGAACCCTCTCTAGCATGAACTGCCTCTACAGATTAACACCACTGACACTATGATGTTTATTTATGGCCTATGTACCTCTGGGCAATGACAGATCGTTTCCAGATTTGTATAGAAGGCATGCTGTGGTGTCAAAACAAAAGCCATGTTTTCATTAAGACAAAAGCATCATGAGTCTAATAACCGATACCACCACATCGATGGCGGAGTGTAATTTAAAGACAGCATTGGTTAACAGCCCAAGTCCTTCTCACTTGGGCCAGTTCAGCTGCCACCTCTGTACGGTTAGACTTGTAATGCAGAACAATTTCTGCCTTTAAATCAGGTTCTGGATTCTTCTCCAGCAGACTCAAAACCACTTTACCCAATGTAGTTGAAAAGCTTGGTTTTGGAAGACTGAAAATCAGATGTTCAAGTACTGCGTGTACTTGAGTAACTGGACAGAATCACCATCTAAAGTCCTATCCTTCTTCCTATCAGTAAAGAAAAAAATAATAGCAATGATTTTGCAAAGACTAAGCCTTTTGATCATTGAATCAATTGCAGATGATTTGATCTGGATCTTGCAAAAGGTCCACAAATCCTCTCACTCCCTCTACAGCCATTATACAGATGGCACAGCGGCTAACTCCAGTTCAATGGGGAGAGCATTAAACCCATTCCAAGCTTCTCCATGAAGCAAACTGTTTCTCATGCATAGCTTCTCCAGTTAATAGCCATTCTGAAGCAAGAAATACACAACTGTCAGTACCTAGGGTGTGTTCCATAAAGTTACATTTAGGTGCTGGGGTTCTGCCCAGTTCTTGGCACAGTATTTGTCTGGCTGGCTACCTCAGATCTTGCTTTGTGGTACTGGTTTCCTGAGCCTCCCTATCTTGTGCATTGTTGCTGGATTACCAGAAGGATCTCTAACACACTTTTTTGGTTTGCAGAACCAAATCAAAGCCTTCCTTTGCATATCATGTACTAGGAAGGTATGTGTAGTAGTATCTACACTAAATAGAAATTATTTTAAGCAAGAGATTCAATTTGTAAAAAACCTAAATTTCTTAAAGTATTCAAAGTAGGTTAAACAAATTTGTTGACAAGCAAAAACAGAAACAACCTCGCTTCTCTCCCCACACTTACAGTCACAATTGTCTTACCCCCAAGCACCTTTTCACATTCCTCATCCAAACTGTTAGCTTCCACAGGTCTTTCAAAACCCCTGTGAGTCTGATGTAAGCATTTTTCAAAGAAAAATCCTTGCTCAGCATTTTCTCTCGTGGGAAGATGCAGGCTGGTAAAAACTTTCTGCCTCTCCTCCATTTTCTGGAAAGCCTTGTCTACACATGTTAAATTGGTGCTCACTTCTTTGATCAGTAAGACCAGATCAGCCTGAGTATTTAATCGAGCTTCCATTTCTTCTCTTACTCGCTGGATTTCCTCAAGCACAGTTCTTATATCCAAGTGACTGGACTTCACCTCTGCTTTGAGATCTTCTTTCACCTGTTGCTGGCTCCTCTGCAATGCTAACACAGTTCTGATTTCCTCCTGAGATGTTTCCACATCATGCTTTAGTGCCTTCTGCCCAGCCTGCATTGCCTCCTGGCTAGCTTTCACTTCTGCCAACAGAGCAGCAATGCACTCCATCCCGATCCCACAGGAGTTGCAGGTCCTCTTCCAGTGTCACAGCTTCCAAGCAGTCAGGGACATTTGTGAGCCAGTATCAGATTTCCCCAGATGGCAAGGGAGCTAGCACACAGCCCTTGGTAGGGTATCCCACCACAATTTACAGCACCCTGCAGTGAAGATACTTGGTAAAAGTCCCATACGAGGTGAGCCAAAGGCACTACATGAAAGACTTCAACAAGCAGGGCTGTAGTCAGAGCTCCTTCTGAGGACTCCGCCACAGCACTAATCAGTTTAATTGGCAGATTATGCCACACCTGAATTTTTTTAAATCTTTTGCTGACATCATTGTACGTGGGACGTCACCCCCAAAGCCACTCCCAACAGTCATTTGATCTGTGCATCAATCAAAATATGCCTGGGCATCAGTAACCGGCTTGTTGCAACGCAGCCAAATGCTCTGTGAGAACGCAGTGGCCCTTCCTTTACAAACACAGAGGCGCAAAGGAAGCCTGAATCACCTGCAGGAGCTGAAAGCCAAACAGTTCAACAGTGTGTAGTTATTTCAATTGTATGTTCAACAAGGTGATTATGCACCTGTCCTCCTGCTTATGTGAGGTTCATGTGTACATCTGTGGACACATTTGATATTGCCCCACTCTCATTGAGTGCTCTCCTTATTCACACAGCAAGCAACACCCTCCTGGCAATCTCTGGAAGAACACAGTTCCTGAGGAAAGCCTCTAATCCACAAACAATAAAGACTTATCACTGCAATCTGGGAAAAATGACTAATGGGATATTTTTGCCAGGTTAAGGAGGCCAAGCCTTTTAGCTACCACGTCTGAGTGTTAACTTTTCTCTGGAAAAGCCATAGCTTCTTACTTCTAAGCACAAAACTCTTAATAGGTCTAGGCTCCATGTGAAAACAGGTAGATTAATGGCACCAGGCTGTTAGTTGTTGTATTATACAGCAGCTTCATTACCCAGTCACTATATACAATTTGGAAAAAAAATGACCAGTACCACGTAGATCCTGGTCTACAGAAGGTGTCAAGTCTCTGCTTTCAAAGAGGTGAGCAACTACTCAGCACAACACCCAGCGGAACAGGACTCAGACACAAGCTGGAGCTGGAGCTCAGGAAAACTTATACACCACTCCTTTGGCCCTGTCATGACACCAGGATGCATTCAGGGGCAGTGATGATCCAGGAGCAGAAACACATGCTATCTGTCAAAAACTACAATAACTCTCATCAGCACTGTTTTGGGCTGGGAAGCATTACTAGGAATGCCAATAGCCCAGGCATGCAGAGATCCAGATTTCCACATCACCACAGTGCTGCTGGCTAAAAGGCCTCTCTGAGGACTCCTGCCTTCAGGGAAAGTTTACTACTGATTTGCCAGTTCTCCTCCTACACTAGTCCAGGCACAGCAATGGGACCAGGAAGGTATCAGAGATGTACCCTCCACATGGAGTACCTCATGGTTTGCAGATATTCCCTGACTATTTTGCTATCACAGCCCCTGGTGAACACAACAAAGTCGATGCTGGAGTTTTTTTCCAAGTCTCTGTATCACCAGCCAGACAGCCAGACATGGACTTTCTGACAGGATTTCCCAGCACAGCTACAGGCTCCAGG
Source organism: Brachypodius melanocephalos (assembly GCA_013398615.1). Taxonomy (NCBI): domain Eukaryota; kingdom Metazoa; phylum Chordata; class Aves; order Passeriformes; family Pycnonotidae; genus Brachypodius; species Brachypodius melanocephalos. The sequence continues at coordinate 8,626,980 of VZSR01003049.1, forward strand.
TAGTTTTGTCCCCTTTTGGCTCCTTGCCCCATTCCTAGCTGAATAGCTATCTCAAGAGCTCCTAAGCATTATTATTGACTCAGCCACCACTAGAGAGTAGTACACAGGTTGCAGAAGTTCAATCTGAAGTCTGAATCCAGGTAACATCTTTGACAAAAGATGCAGGTAGGTGAAGAGAGCCAAGTAAGAGCAGTACCAATACTTCTGCATCCCTTGGCCATCAGCTGCAGTAATTCAGCTCAATAGAGTAAGTTTTCATTCCACTCTTCACTGTATCTTAGTGGTTCCTAAAAATCTTACTTAGCTAACCATTTGCAGAGATCTTTTCAGACAGCAAAATCCACCTGGTTCTGTTGTGATACAGCTGAAAAACAGATAAAAGGGAGGCTATTCCCAGATTCATGGATGTAACCTTCAGGATCTAAGTCTTCCTAGAAACTTTAGGCAGCTAACATGAATCCTGTGTCTATATACTAAGATAAATAGCTCAAGTGCCATCCTGCCTCAGTTTCACTTTCTGATGATTTTAAAGGTATAGTTCCACAAAGAGTGATTCCATGAAGCAGTGATTTCAGCTGAGTTAACAAACAAACAAAAAAAAAACCCCAACCAAACAAAAAAACCCCAACCAAAATCCTCTCACCAAGAGAAAGGTGTGGGGGTAAAAAAAAGTCCCCAACTGATACCCTTTCGTCCCTTTGTAGTGCAACAGATTCTTGTAGACACTGACTCAGAGCAGAATCCTAACTACAACATCAATGAGTGCTTGAGGGAAGCCTTTCTCTATAAGCTACATTGAAAGCCTGGCTGACAAAGCTCACGTGACTAAATCAGGTACTGCAAATGTCATTCCTGTCCAACATCATCAAATCCAAAAGCTGCAGCCTCCTTTCTGCAAGCCTGCGCACCCACCCCAATTGCCAAGTGTTCTCTGCTATAGTGCAATACACTGAAGCAAACCTGTCCTTGGAAGCTGGTCTCTTGCTCTAAATGAATACATTAATTCTATCCAGAATGCAGTCAATACCAATGTTTGGTATCTTCCTGACTTAAACTAAGACAGGCTGATGGATCATAATGAATCTTTGTCAATTTGTAAAGATCACCCTCTTGACATAGATTTCAGGCAGATTTCCTTTACTTTCTTCCACTCTGGAAGACACTGTTTAAAACCTTACCTAAAATTAAATTCATAGATGAGTACTATAGAGCAAATTTTAAGTCCACAGAAGCTGCTGCCACTCTGAATTTTACAACCTGTCTCTCAACAGGAGTACTTGACAGCTAATGACAGATGGAGAACATTTTATCAATGCACAAGTTTCTGAATCTAGAGTTCATTACCTCAGAATTACCCATTTCATCTGCTGTACATCCACTTCTGCTCCAGCTAAAATGCCTCTATCCTTCATATATCTCAAGTGTCTTAACATTTTTTCCTGTTTAGGAAAAAAGTGCCTGATTTCATAGACTAACATGGATCAATCACTATCGAGGATTTCCTCTCAAATGTATATTACAGATTAGAGCACAACAAAAAAGGACTTAATTTACTTAAATAAAATCTGGCCTATTTTGTGTGAGATATGTTTGAGATTTTTGGGGGATGTCTTGTTTTGTTTTTAAAGTATTCATGTTACAGAAACACAGAAATCTTCTAGACAATTGCCAACCAGCAAACACAAAACATCACTATTTCTACAGCTCCAATTATGCCTTCTCCTCATCACAACATGCAAAAGTTATTTGAGCAATGCAACAGGAAGACTGATCAGCCATTTAATCTCACAGCTGTAATTTCAAAGTTTGCTTTGTGACAAGCTAAGGCCATTAGGAGAGGACAATTTAAGAACATCCGTGCAAATAAGGAAGCTGCTGGGTTTAATCTGCAGTAGTACATACATTACATTTGAGAGGACCTGGAAATTCAGCTAGCTGTAAACTATCACCTTGAATTCTTCCAAAACTCCTGCTCTGGGCTAAAATACAACCCAGGGCAGACAAATACACAGGAAAAGCAGTCGCAAAACTAAATTAACGGTGTCTGCAAAGGGCCTGGCAAGGCTGGACTTGGATGGAAGTCTTCAAACCTCCCAGGCCCTCCACAGCCTGGTCAACTGTAATTTTTGCCTGCATCCATCTTGGCAAGTGGTGAACACACACCTTCCTCCTGTGCTTCTCTCAGTTCAGGCTGGTGATTGTATAAACACAGACTCCTGAAGAAGTGATGTTTTGTTTCTAAACTCTGCCTCAGGCCTGTTCTGTATAAGCTGGTGCAGATAGTCCCAACTTGCTCTGTTCACACTTTAAGCATGCCAGTCAGGAGCCAGTTCTAGTTCACTGCAAAGAGACTTCATTTTTCTGAGTTGTACCTGGATAATCTGCTCAACTGAAATGCTTAAGATGCTATACCTCAGAAGCTTCTTTATCTGTGGTCTTATCTCAAAGCAAATAGGTGAAGAGAAACAGTACCTCTTGTCTGGCATGTCCTCCTGCATCAACATGATGTGAAGCCCAAGAGGACAACTAAATGCTAAAAGCAGTACAAAATCTCTCCCTTTCCTCTACTGTAACCTCTTGAGTTTCCCTTCTTTCATGTCTAATACTAGCCCTTGTCCAGGAACACCAGCTTATTTCAGCTGTCATCAAATCCTTTTCAAGTTGTTCTGAAGAAACCAAGCAACCACCACAGAGGCTTTTAAGAAAGTTGCAAGAACTGAACAAAATTTAACTGCAGGCAGGTGAAACCTGACCTAGATGCTTAAACTGACTCAGCAGCAGTAAAACACACAGCAGAAATATCTCTGCCTTTTTTTTCAGGGGTACAAAGGTTCTTCAGAATGTATTTTTTAAATGCTGTACAGCCTGGAGGTGGAGTGCAGAGTCATCACTTATTATTTCAGGCCTTCAGTTTGAAGCACTGTTCCTGAAGTCTCTGTCTATCCTCATCCACTGACTTTATTACAGCACTGACTTGTAGCCTCAGTGCAACATTTTAAATCCATCTCTTTTCATTCCCTATTTCCAGCCAGAACTGGATATTATCTTTATACACACAATAATGAAAAGGAAACAGGACTCTCAGAAGTATTTATGTTCTTCTAAAACCTCCCTATGGTTCCCATGACATTTTTTACTTTATGTACCACAGGTGTGTTTTACAGAAACACTAGTTGGCTTTGAACATCTACTATATAAAGTGATTTTGCCTCTGCAGTCACCATGTATTTTGTCAAGTTTACAGGAACTGTAATATGTAGACCTGAATTAAGTTTTCATAGCTCAGTTGGTTAGAGCATGGTTCTAATGATGCAAAGATTGTGGGTTCAATCCCTCTAGGGCCATTCACTTGGCAGCTGTGCTCAACGACCCTTGTGGGTCCTTTCCATTTCAGAATATTCTGCATGATTCTGTGTGATCTAGCTAATAAGTATCAAGCACGAATATGAGTCACATGTATACTACAAAGATAAAAATATTAATAAGCGCACTACACATTCAGAGATGACCACAAACAAATCAAACAAATTTGGAATGCACTGCAACTCACAGAAAACAACTCTTAACATCCACCAGATAGAGTAGCAGTACATCAGGGTTGTCCTGGTTATTTTCCTAATAACCAAAGGTGATACTGATGCTTGATTTTCTTCCCCCCCCCGCCAGCTCGTTCTGAACTAGGACAAAGCCTAACACATGTTAGTTACCAACAGAGTAACTACATACCACTGTCTGGGGGAAAAGAAAAGGAAGATGGCAGAACTAGTTAATTGTACTAGAAAGCCTAAAGCATGGGTGTTTTGATATGAGAGGGACTGACCATATCTACATTAATGAAACTACTTCATCCACCTTAAAAGAAACCCACTGTCATCCATTTTAAATGACAAAGATGACAACAAGATGGAAAGTAATTGCATGAGGATATTACAGTGTGCTGATGCTTTGGCCAATGAGGACTGAATTAGACTGAACTACATCTCAATGTATTATCCTCAGTTTAGGTATCTGAACTCTGCCACATCAGTTCACCATATACATTACAGGCAACCTTAAATCTTTGATTTCCCTAACTTTAAAATATACAATACATTGGCAGCTATACTTTTTTACATAAGGGGTTTATGTTTCAGTAAGTTTCTAGTTCAGGTATTTCTCTGATTAGGAAAGAAACATGTGAAGCAGTTCTGTTTTTTCTTATAGTTGCAGCTGTGCTTTGTCACCCACGAAGTACACAACTTCTCAAAAAACCAAGCATGGATATTGACGACTGGTGTCTCTCCCTTCTGCTCCTATTTCCTCCGACTCCGTTCTCTCCCTAACTCCTGTACAAGAAGTTGCTCCTTACTGTCTGGTGCCCTCTACTGCTTCATCGCAAGTACAGGATATGCCACATTTTTGCCCTTCTTTCTGCAGCCGCTCTCCACAAAATCAGGACCCAGAGTCATTGGGGACAGGGGTCTCACCATGATTAGTTCATACTACTGGCAAACCCTTCCCAGATCCAATGAATTCTCTCCCCACTACAAATCCTGATCCCTTTGTTTCTCCATATCCTCCTTGGATATACTCAGAGAATGTGTGTGTAATGTTACAGGAAAAGACTGGTATCTGACGTGTAGAAAACCCTCACACAAGACCTGAGAGCAGAACAATGCCAATCCAGGCCTCTTCCTGTTCGAGTCTTTGCAAAGATCCCAGCCCTCACACGTTACCACAATGGGTGAAATGGCTGAAACACAGCCAGAAAGGAGGAAGCCATTTAAGCTGCAACACTTGAAAGCATTCCTTCTTTAATAATGCAGTCCACCCTACCTTGCTGAACATCAAAATATAGGGCTGGAAAAAACCTCCTGAAACCATTTACATCACTCCTTGTTGAAGAAAGGCAAACACTACCTGGACACAAAAGGCATTTCACCAGACTGTTCAACTGTTTGAAGTCTTATCGCAAAACACCTTGCTGCATTTTTGTCAATGTATATTTTCTTCCACATGAAACCCAACCTGATTTCGCAGAGATGAAATCACTGACTTTAGTTTCTCTTCATGCCACACTTCACACAGACACTAAAAGGCTAGCTGAGTTTTCTCTTCTGCTGTCATGCACGCAGAGCAGTCTCCCTGTTCTGGAAAGTCAGATGTTAGAACAGCTTAACTGTTTTTAACTACTTTTCAACATGCTTCCTTCCAAAAGAGCTGGCAAGCATTATAAGTTATGCTAGAGATAAACATAAAGCAACTGGGAGAGACACTGTTACTTACAAATCCAAGTAAGAGAATTTAACGGATTAAATTTTTTGCATCATAAATAAAATTTATATCTACATACAAAGCTTGGCTTCAACAACCCAAGAAAGGACTAGGAAGAACTCCAAACAGGACTCTTATTGCATATACAATTAAGATTTTAAGTTTGCAAACTACTTTCTGCTGATGTACTGTAGAGCTCTACTTTGTTGCAGTAAAGGCAAAGAAAACCAAAAACCAATCAACCCAGAATGAATTTGGAATTTAGACTGAATCACTGAACTTCACTTTGTCAACTTTGCCCACTTCTAATTCAACACGGTAATTCTTTCTTCACAACCAACATACTAGTTAATGGTCAGAACATATATTAGCTCAGACTAATGTTAGATTCAAGAACTTGATTTTTTTTTCTCAGCTACTCAAAGTCCTTCAGAGAAGAGTATTTGTAACGCTTATTAATTTGCAAGGAACCATAAAAGATTATGGAAACCACTGTACAAAGAAGAGACTTGAAAAATACATTTTTGACCACAGGACTAGAACATTAATATGCAACATTTTGTCTCGTGCAATATCTGCAGCTATCTTGGATAGACAGGACAGAATGGCTTTTAGTTTGAACTCAGAAGCTGTTTATCTAATCACACTATTGCGAGCTGATGTTAAATGACTCTAACAAATGTCACTGACTTAACTATGGCACTGAAATCCTGCCTAAAGGATATTATGGAAGAAAAATAGGGCAGACAGTAAGAATTTAAAGAGCTTCCAGAGCCTTGCCTGCATTATTGCCTTTGTGCCAGAAGTGTTTCTGAAGCTGAAAAACCTCTTCCTGTGTTTATGAAACTTAAAAGCCATTTAAAAAGCAAATTCAGACTATGATCAAATTCACTGATAATGTTCTTTTAAAAGCAAGGTGACAGCACTTCTAAGCACATAGGAAGCACTATAATCAGTGTTAAGTTATCCAATATAATCATACTTTACCTACCAAAAGATCATGAAGAAGTTCAATTCTAACATTTTCCTGATAAAATTGATGGCTGCAGTTTGCAATATCAAGTTACAAAACTAATAGTTAGCACCCAAATTGTCTTTTTTGGTACATACAGATTCACTTTGTAAGAGAAGTCACAAATTTCTGAGTATAGAGTATAAACCAACTCAGAAACAAATCTAGTATATTAATTTTTTCCATGGATTAAAAAAAATATATCTAGTGATGATATAGGCATGACTAAGCTTATAGGTTGTAAATGAACTAAGAAAAGTAAAGTTTACAGTAACTGATCAACTTCCCAAATTCCTTCAAGAATCAGTCCTAGCACTCTTAGGGGCTATGCAGAACACACTGATGCAGTGGTTTCAACATTGTTGGCTATGGTATCACTCAACGACTTTGCTCCAATCATTATCTTGACTGATTTTCATCACAGCCCAAAACTGCAATCCAGCTGCTGCTGCAGGAAGGCTGCTCCTCCCCAGCTACACTGACTTAATTTGATGATTCCAGGATCAGTCCCAGATTTGGTGTTTTCCCATGACTAAAAATAACCAAGCAATTACTTTACAAAGAGTGTTAATTTGTACCATCATTTCCACACAACAGGGCAGAGACATACCGTTACCCTTTTGGCAGAGGACTACCTTGGCATGACAAGATCACGTAAGGGAAGTTGCAATAAACTTTTCTATGTCTAAGTAAAGAATTATCTATTTCTGTACTGTTTCACAGCTCAGTTAGGACTCTGAGTTACTCTAGATCAGTACTGATTCTCTAAAGCACAAAAATGTTTTTTGCACATGATCACCCCCACTGCGCTGGTTCACACAAGTGAAAGTCATTTTTCTAATTTAAAGTTTAAGCACTTGTGCTTTTCATCCTTTTGATTACACATATCAGCACAATTAACATTAAGTCCCTGAAGAATGAAAGAAAATTTAAGCTATCAAAATTAAACTCATGACTTTAGGCAAATGCATTTAAGGAGTCATCAGAATAGCATGTTTTAAGGAATACAAGTGTAGATGAAAATGTGTCTAAAACTAAACTTAAACGGTACTTTAAAGTTACCCTAGCAGTGAAAAACCATTTGCTGGTCAACAGAATTGAGCAGCATCTTAATAGAAGCACTTCAGTTGCTGCTGGTTAAAATCCTCCATATGAATTCAATTTTCCATGCTTCACTGCAAGTTCAAGACAGAAAATATCGCATCTCAAGTGCCTCAGACCAGCTCTAAGTGCTGCTGGAACTCCACATTTTCAAAAGAAACACAAAATGCACTTATATAGCTTGGCAGTCACCACATCAAGGACCTATTTGTGTCTTTCCTGTCATGTTAAGCAGTTTTCCTGCTATTAAACAGCAAAGATATCTCCCCAGGGATGTGCCTAAGACATTGCACACCATTGTTTCAGGAACAGTCTAAGTGCAACATATCAGAGCCTATCTGAAAACATCTTGCCAAGCTGAAAACAAAATAGAGAACAGGGTAGCATCCAGCATTTTCATTAGCTAAAAATATGTCTCCACCCTTCAAGAGGCATAAAGTCCTTCTGCTGCTTGCTGAGCAGTTAAGAGACTTCTCTTTCCAGCCACTCCTCACCAAGCTGAACAACTGAAGACCATTTTGACAAACACTGCCTGACAGCTACCAGTGCTCCCCTTGAGAAGGGACTGCTTGTCATGCCTGCTGTGGAGACCAAGCAGTTCCTGAGGAGAAGGTTTAAAACATTCAGCATATCATTCCTTGCATTCCATGTTCCCCTGAGTCTCTTCTGTTCAAGCTAGCAAACTACAAAGATGGCAGACAGATTTTTGCTTAACTGGGTAGTGGGCTACGAGGAAGGGAGGGAAAGACAACAGAAATCTTCTTGAGGAGCTGATACCTCGGGTGAGTGCTGTGTTCACTGGGGTATACCCATAACTTACCACAAGGACCAAAACCCATATGTGAGGTTAGCCCTCAAGAAAAATCTCCAAATACAAGCACCTACTTTTACTTGTGCCACTAACAAAGGCAGCAAGAAAAGTGTTCAATGCACATTACACACACATCTTGCTTTCCTTGACCTTAAATCCTAACTGAGATCCCTCCTAAAACAAAGAAATACAGGTTTAATAGGGTTATGCTACTTATTTCATATCAGGATGTTTTATCTTTTTAATTGGCAAAGTTTCTTAACTTGATAAGTGAGTTAAGCAGGTGGCAGATTGTTCAGTAATATTTGTGGAAATAAGCAAGCCATATTATATTCGTTACACAACACAGCCATGTTTACAACTAAGAAAGGCAAATTTTTTCTAGTCTTCTGTTTTATTTGGAGTAGAATAAACTGCAACTGGCTTTATTAGAAAGTTCACTTACTCTTTTGCAGAAAAAATTTCCAATAACCCTTTTTTACGACTTGAAATATCAGAAAAGCACAAAGCCTATTCTTGTAATAAATACAAACATAGTATTTTAGGTAATTTAGATGCTTCTGATAAAAGCAGTATCTAAGAGTCTAAAATTATTATTATGGAAGTTAAGCAATTAATGAGTACTACTTGTAACACTGTGACTTTTCTACTGAAGGACTGCTAGTTCTCTTTGAGAAAAGGATGAGCTTTCATTAAAAGAATTTCACCACAGATGTTCCCAGCTGCTCTATTTCCTGCCTAACTAGAAGTATTTCCATAACATCACATACAAACTGTTTGCACAAGGATCCTGAGGAAGATCTTTTAGTTGCTCTAAGTGTACAAGCAGCACACTATCATGACAACAAGTGGCAAATATAAATTTAACCAAGAGTTGAACACAGGACCCCAGGTTATTTAATGCCCTTGCTACAATTACTACTCATCAGTAAGGATGATACCAATGAAAAGTTTGTAAATAGCAACTGTAAAGCAATATCATGTTCAGATACAACTCAGGTTATTTAGGGTGAGTTATTTCCACATTTGAGTATCTGGGCAGCTAAATTAAATGGGATGTTGGATTTTTTTTACACGATTTAAAGATGCAAGTTATACTCCCAATACATTCACTTTTCAGCAGCTGAAATGCTATTTTGTTGTCCCTCTAGGAGACAGAATAGAAACAATACTCTGGTTCTGTTAGAAACAGAACTCTAACAATATATGATTAAATAGGTGCTGGTGATAGTGCTAACTTTTTCAGTTGTTAACAGTAACAACTTTTAACTTGTAACTGTTTAACTGTAATAACACTATTCCAGCTAGACAGCTTGACCAGTGTAGCCTTCAGAGAACTTTTTCCTAGATGACAAGCCTGGAGAGATAGGGTCTGCTTGAAAATAATTTTCCAAATAAGTAAGGTTTTGGCATGATATTGGGTGAAACAGTCAAGAGCTGTTTGGAACACCCCAACTTCCCTAAAGACATAAAATCCATCACCTTTGGACCCAGGTTATTCCTAGGCATTGCAATACTGAGAGATTACAAGTTTTAAAAATAGTAAGAACAGTAGAAACACTGCTTCACTACGTGACACTAAATTAATAGCAAATCTCTATAAACAAAAATTGCCACTTCTTGCCATTCATGGCAGTGACAGTGGTAACTGTGGTCTCAATCTACACATACTTGACATAAAACGAAATTAACTAGAAATAGAAGAAATTCTATTCTCCTTCACACATCAGATTTTTCTGTGCCAGCAAAGAAAGAAGGGTAACACAAGAAAGTGAGACAACTGGCTGAAAATACTCAAAATGTTGCATTCTACCACTGAAATTTCATGGTATATTCCAGGTTTTTTTTAAAAAAAGCTATTGCTGCTGGATGTTTTAGAAAGTTCAGATTAGAAGGGCTGAATAAGTAGTAATACCTTGTCTGAATCCTGCAAGCCACTTCTACCATGGTAACAGATTCATTTGCACAAACTGGAAGAGGCAGATTTTAGAAGTATAAGCCTCGTTTTACCACACTGGAAATCCCCTGAAGTAATTGAAAAGCTATTGAAGTTTTTAAGTGTAAGTGTTGCTGCCTGTCATTTTCAAACCCTAACCTACTTGACAGCAACAGAACTTGCAGCCAGACCCTTTTCACCTATTAGATATGTCAAGTAGGAAAAAATGCACACTTAGAATATACAGTGGTATGAGAAGAGATTGTTTGTTATGTCTTTTATATTTACTCTCCAATTAACTTTTCTTCTATGAGGTTGAACTTGAAACAACAATTCTATTTATCTCATATTGACAAATACTTGGGGCATTCTTCACATATAATTAATCCCTTTAATTGAAGGAATAACAAAATCAAACAATCATTTGCTACAGTGGAGTAGAATGCAAGTTGCTATGCATCTGCTTTTCAGCAGCATACCTTCAGCAGTTGTTCTTTCTCCAGATTTTTGGGGGCAAAGCTCCCTGTTTCAATCAATTTTCATACTTTATTAAATATATGCACAGGTTAAGCGTTAACATCACATATAAGCTACTCTGTTTTGACTCTGGCATATTTTTTCTTGGTTGGAGGGTTTCTTTGTGGGGGGTTTTGGGTGGTTTTGGCAGATAATTTCTGCTGCCAAGGCTTCCTTTGAAATTACTAGAGTTATCTTAATTTTATAGCTGCTGTAAACACATCCATTGGATGACACTTGTATAGAGTACAAACTGTACTTACAAAGCCTGAAACACAGAGCCATGACACATGAAAATTAGAATCTCCATTTAGTTACCATGTACATGCCTACTGAAGCTATGACCTATTAAGACTAAAATCAGGCACATCAGGCAGGTCATTTAGTACCCAGTCTTGAATAGATTAAGTCAGGAGCAGAATCTCATTGACTTAAACAGGAACATGATTAAATTCAAAATCCCCCATGAAGAATGATTTTGAGCTATTCAAATTCTTTTGCTCAGAACAGATAAGCTGGCTTTACTTCTGAACTATTTTTTTCCTTGGTAGGTGACACAAATATACTTGTCCCGTATAAAATTCCTCCAGCAGACTTCTAGATTTAGAATACTTGATAGGATTCAGTGTGTTAAGTATCTTTCTATAGTGCTGTATTAAACTGTAGTGTCAGACATTTAACCAGTACTTCACTTACTCTTCAGGGGATGCAGAAAAAGCGATATGAACAGTTAAGCAACTCATGACACCTCATGCTTTCAGAATCCTTTTGTAAGAGCCTTGCTTTGCAAGACACAGAAGTAATTTTATAGTTCCCAATATGATCAAAGAACAACTTTGGGAAGAAGCCATTGAAGAAGGACATCAGGTGCTCAAATAAACACATCTATGATGTTTGCTTGTTATTAGCAAGGAAGTTTTTAAAACTGGTATTGCTGAAAAGACATGTTTAGTAAGCAATGGAAGTCACCAAGTTGCAAGACAAGAGCACCAAGTACTGTTTGCTTAAGGGAAGGAAAGAAAGAGGAAAAGCAGCAAGAAGGGCTGGATGAAAACATTTTGAGACAAAACAGTATAAAAACCTCGACAAATTCTCAACAAGAAGCACAAGAGCTTTGACTTCCATTTGCAAAAGCTAGTTTCATGTCTGGACTTTTATCTTTATATAAGAGAAAACACAAGCAACTCAAAACTACTGTTTTGTAATCATTCATAAGAGAATGTCTTTCTCTCACAGTTTATACAGAACTGATGATCTACACAGAGATGATGATTTACTCTGTCACACCACTGAAGCATGAAGAACGGAAGAGCACTTTAGTCACTCTGGTAAAAATCCTAAATGGTTCAATAAAAGAAGCAAATATAATATTTCATCACTGAAAGACAGTGGTTCCCACTCTCCTCTGCCATGTTCATGCAATTCTGAAGTGTTTAGATTTTTGCAGTTACTTGCAACACATAAGTTTTATAAGTCACAGCATAGAAAAATAAATTATTTGCTGAAGGTTTCAGGATTTTGTTTTGCTGAAGAGGGCATTCATTATACAGCTAACAATGCAGGTGTAGTATACTTCCAGTTACTGAGAAAAATTACACTTTGATGTCTGCCTGCATTTAAGGAGAGAGAAAAAACTTGTGGAGATCTTGACCTTGAAGCAGTGTAGAGCACAGTCATGGAAGTTAGACACAAGACAACAAGCTGAAAGATCTTAAAAAACACTTTAAATATTACAGCAAATTTCACCTGGATTTATTCCCTTCCTAGGGGAAAAACATCTGATTTTATTAGGCTTTCCTTGAACAGACTGCATGATTATGCTGTAACACATCTGAATGACTCTAGGTATTTTGACACCTCCACATGGATGACAGGCGAGTAGTGCAAAGACATCCAGCCTAAGGATCCATTTAACGCTAAGGCAATGACTGACCTAGAACAACATAACACCTGTGTAAACAACTGTGTGTCCCCCCGTGCTCCATGTGAAGAAACTGCATCAGGCTGCTGCGAACTACCCTTGAGTCAGACTGAAAACCCAAGAACAAGTTCCATGCTCTTCCTCCCAACAGTTCTTCCATTCTAACTTCACCAAATTACTGCACTGCAATTGTCAGGCACAACATGACAACAGAAGAATCCAATCTGACCTGTGCTCTAGATTACCTTAAAATTCTAAATTTCAGAATCGCTCTAAGTATCTCAAGGATGGTCTACAGTCATAAAAGCAGTCAATCTATGCTATGACCAAAGGAAGCAAAGAATGAAATCCATGATAATGCTTATTAGAAGTGCAATCAAAATTGGAACTTTGTTGTTTATATAATACTCATACATATTCATGTTCCTAGATGGATCCTGAAATTCCTTCTGGCAGTTACCCCTTCCCTTATTTATTGACACATTCTCTACTGCTTATTGTGCCTATTACTCATGAGACCTTGGAAAGAAGCCATGTTATTTTAATCAAATTAAACCACTACAAGAAAAGACAGTCATATTGGTGCTGCAAAACTAAATATGGCTCCTCCTGGTATTTAACAACAACAACAACAGAAAATAACATTTTACGCTTTTGACATACACAGTCATTGCCTCATGTACTGTTGCTGAGTTTTATGAACCTGAAATAATCGCTAACAAGCTTGGATGCATTCTGCTGTTTCAAAACCCGCAGTATTAGCTATACATACTTGCATTCTCCACTACAGACTATGACCTGGTTTTCATATGCCCTACTTTTTTGGTATACTCGGCTCTAGCTAACCACTGGTCAGTTTTCTGCTAACATACTGACTTCCTACAAGACACAAGGACAGCAAAGCAGAAGGGGGAAAGCAGGCAAAAACCTCTCTAAGCTTCAGTGTTATACTATTAGTCTGTACATACTGTACATAGAGAAAACACACAGAAGGTCTGTTCAGCACTTATTTAGTCAAGTGCTGCTTAACTAGAACACAAGGCTTGCAATCAATTTTACATGTTGTATTTCACAGAGACCTTCAGGCAGGTTTCACTTTTACATCTACTCAAATGAAATGAAACCAAAAACTGATTCTTATAATTGCAAAATTCTCTTGATACATGCACTGACATTTAGTTTTCAAAATTACACAAATTTCAGTAGCACTTAATGAACATTTGGAAGACTGAACATTATCGCCCCTCACGTTCTCCTTTAGGATTTTTGGTCCTGGAGTATGTGTTATGTAGAAATTTCATATTATCTATATAGTTATATGCACAAAGACACATTTTACATAAGAATTTTTGGCATCAAGGTATTTAAATCCTAGTTTAAAGCCAATGCAAGCAACCTGCAAACAGAAGCCTGTATTGTACAGTTGGCCTCTATTATGTTCATAAATGCATTTATTGTCCCAGAAGAATTTTGAGGCTGGATTTACTTCAGCAAGGATAAGAAATGACAAGGCAAATGGTTTAAGCTGCCATGTGAAAAGACAGGACAGTAAGGAAAGCTGACTGGTAGCACTCAACTCCAAGAAAACAAAAGCAGAAAGGGTGGTATTCAAGCGAGAGAAGAAATTCTTGAGCTAAGAGCTTTTGCAAAACTAGCTTATGCAGCTGCTTGCTCTCCTCTAAGTAAAATGCAAGAAAATTGTAAATAGTGCAGTAGAGAAAAATACTTATGCAAGATGCTCTGGATATCTCTAGATGTCACATAGCTCAGCTGAAACAAAAAAACCCTTCCATCCCTCACCCCCAAAATTATACATTTATGTCCTGGAATAAAGCTCACCTTCATAAACCTGCTTTTTTGCTCTGCCTGACACTGAAGACAGAAATCAGGTCCGATGCAGCTGAGAATTTTGCAGGTTTTTTTGTTTGTTGTGTTCCCTCTGTGTGTGCGTGTGTGTATGAATTAAACACATATACGCACTTGTCCTCAGTGTCTCAAAACTTTGTAGCTTTTAGGTTTGTATTGAAACAAGAGGCACAAAAGTTTGCCTGTTCCACTTGCAAATAAGATGTATTTAGCACATCTGTGATAACAGGTATCTACAGGTAAGTATTCAAACATTTCTCTCAGACAGAAAGCCAAACCATGACAGCCTGTATTCATCCCACTTCCCTCCCTGCTTCCCCCCTTGCACCCAATCAACATACAGAAAATACAGTGCTCCCAGTAGATAACCATTAAAATGATTAAATATTTAATAGCACAGACTTCCTGATACTATTTTTGGATTTGTGCAAGGAAAGAGCAAATCCCAATTTGCATTTCATAAACAATCTTCCAAACAAGCAGCTCAGCACACACACAGAGGCTTAGAATATGGAACTACTTTGCTTAGAAGTCAGACTTCTGTCTGAAATTCAAAGACTTTCATGCCCAGTACAGTTCTTATTTGCTAAAAATAAGATGCTATTGAAGTAAACAAGATACTCACTCAATGCATGCTCTAATAATCATATTAAAAATACACAAACCTGTATGAAATATAACAGTGCTTTTCTTGTAGCCAGAAGGTAGACGAATGTTTCGAAGCAATCCCTTTGCTGTCAGCCTTATGCGCATGTTGGATAAGGAAAATTTCGGGGACCATAACATGTCTTCAGTGCAATTGGAAGACAAACAAGCAAGAAATAGCCTCCATGTACTGTCACATACTATGTTTCTAAATCGCTATTGCCAGAAGCGAGCAATTCTTGCTAAAGAAAAGAGGCTCGAAGAAATAATCAGGTCTCCATTCCTTTGCTGTTACTCCTTAAGCACAGACATACAAAAAAATCTGTAAAAGCAGATATCCACAATGTAAATGCTGTTGGCAGCTTCTCCTCACCAGATGTTCTGAAAACAAAGCTTGTCCTCAGAATAAAACCGACTTAGTGATTTCGAAAACCAACAGCCTCTGAATTGCATCACAGCACCGATGCTCAGTCTGCTATGGGACTCCGAGGGCTGGGAACTGGAAAAGGAGAAATGGGAGGAGGAGGATGAGGAGGGAGGAGGAGGAAGTGGGTGGTCACACCAGCTGAATATATCATCCGCCAATGTCACAGTCCATGTAATTTTTCTTTGGAGACTGTAAGGAACATTATTTGAATATTCCTGGAGGCATATTTCAGCTCTGCTCTCCAAAAGTCTTTTCAGGGTGCACTTTTAAAAACTGTTTCTTTCAATCAAGTGTTATGTCAACATTTGCGAGTGTTAACAATTCCAAAGACATGTCTATTCTCTAAGAACAATTCAGTATTTGAGAGCTGCTTAAGGGAAATTCTGCTTAGCTTGGCAGCTCAACACTGCAGATGCTTCCATTTATCATCAGAGGAGAAGGACTCGGGCATTAATTCATATTAAAACAGTTCTCTGCCAGCTGGGTTTTGAGGGCACCCAAACACTGAGACAAATAAGCAGTGTTGGAGGAATTCTTACAAAATAGATGTTCTTCTCATATTTGATATGAGATATCATATCAAATAAAAAAAATATAAAAAGTTTTATAAAAATCATATTAAAAGTTTCCTCTTACTATTTAATGAGCTGAAAAGTTTTGCACAGACTTTGTTGAAGTCCACTGCTATTAGCAAAAAATAAATTAAAAATAAATTTAGGAAATACAGGAGTAACCATTTTACAGATTAGAAAATGTCACATTTTTGACTTGCGACCATGACTAGACATACATGCACTGGCCACCTTCCCGTGCAGAAAGAAACATTTCACTACTTTTCCTGAGGTCAGCAGCTGTCTTACCAGGCAGCCACTGCAGCAGGGACCACCCATGTACTTGCTGGAGACAAGACAGTGGCAGCTCATACTTCTCTGGAGCTGTTTGAAGAGCTGGCCTCCACAGACTTTTTTTTTGTCACTCTTTAGAGGCAAAAAAAATAGGTACTTTTCCATTGATTCTGCACTTCTATCATTTCAGCAAACTCCAGCCAATGTTCTCTAACACCTATACTTCTGAACAGTTTTTTGGCTTCCAGAAACAATTAACCCAACTTAGCCTGAAGCAGGTATAAGCCAAATCAAATATTACAGTGTCAGGTCTCATTTCAGCAGTGCCTTATTCATCTTCTCTTTACCTCCACAAATCTAACCTTTATACTTTAACAGCATGTCTTACTTCCTCAAGATGCATAATACTTTAAACTCACAGAGCCTATTTTCCACATCAGCTGGAACTAAAAATAGCACGTTGTTGCTCTATCTGGGTATCTCTAACGTCACGCAGAGCCCGGTGCAGTGACAGTGAAGCAGATGCTCACTGTATGTAGAGCAGAGGAGCTGCAGCGTGGCACCCACACAGACCCAGCAAGGCAACCTCCACAGCAGGCTGCGTGAGAACACCCCGGCATGCTTGCAAAGCAGGTACCAAAATATTTATTTCCCAGCACACTGATGAAACACCAACTCTGGAGTACTATAATACATCTTCAGTCCACACAAAACCATTCAAAATAAGTACAAAGACAGTAAATTAGAGGGTTTTGTTTGGTTCCCAGGGCAGCCTCTGCACACAGCAGGGCATGCATGTCATTACTGCTATAAAACCTCATCTATTCCTTCTAGTCTGAAGAGCTTTGGCACAAGCAATGTGTGTTCATCTATCTTTCCAAGAGCCTGCAGTTCCAGATTCCTTTCTAATCCAATACTATTATCAAAGATATTGCCCCTTTCTGGGCTGCTTTATTATGACGCTTGAAAACCACACTGAGCAGTAAACCAGAAGGCTTGTTACAGCACAGTAGACTTGCGTATTCACACATGCACAGTTCATTAGCACATCTCATCAAATATTAGATCATTATTATCAAATCCTTTCTTAATTAAGGCATTTTGAGATTTTTACTGGGCTTACAGCAGGTCTTCAAACATTATTTAGCACCCAGCCACACCAGGTTTCACCTTTTGTCAAGACATCCATAAGAACTCCCTTTTATTTCCCTCCTGTTCCCACATCTCTCCTAGGGAGCTGCCCTATGTAGTAAATATTCTCTCACCTTCCCAGTTTGATGCTCTCAAAAACATGGAAACAGTGCAATCAGGCTAAAAAAACTCCAAACCAACAAAACACATCTGAAAAACAACCCACCACTTCCCCCCATCCTTGCAATAGTGCTTAGGAGAAAGGTAAAGAACTCCTCATTAGCTGTAAAACCCGAGAAGATGGAACACCCTGCTGAAATCTCCTAGGAATAGGAGCTACAACAAATAATCTCTACAGGGCAAACATGATGTAATGAATCAGTTTGGAAACTGTGGAAGGACTAAATCATCATACTAAATATGAGCAGACAAAAGCTCTCTATGGACATTAAAATCCTTGTAGGAAAGACCAAAACTCCTCTTACAGAGATATATAAATAATTCTTTTACTGCCTCTTCTTTCCTGCTCTTTGTTTGGGTACTAACAGGCCATGAAGAAACACATACATCATATTATTTGTAAAAACCTTCTGATTTTTTGAAAAATGCTCTTCTAGCCTCTAGAGCTTTAATTCTGTTAAACCTCAGAAACAAGTCTGTGCTATTCAGAAGCAGACCTGACAGCACTAATAAAAAGCAATGGATGCATGTCTCATCTAGTGTCATCGAGTACCCAATGCTCAGAGTGCTCTGACAGCAGCCATGCCAGTCTAAACAGCTCCCAGGTGAGACTTAACTTGCAGAGCGGTTCTGGTATAATCTTTCCAGAGCTCAGTGTCACACCACAGTATACCTCACTGTGGTGGCTGTGCATGTGCTAGCACGGTTTCCCTGGTTCAGGAAAACAACACCTTCCACTCTTGTCTGTACTGCCATGATAGTCATCTAGGGCCTCGTGCTGGCAGACTATAAAGCCAGAGTGCAATCCATGGAACCTTAACAGAGCATGCCAGGAACATGCACTGTCTACATTTCATGCATAACATGAGGATCACAGATAGGTCTTTTTCTTTCTTGACATTAGAGAAGGGTGACAGAAAACAGCACCAGAAAAGAGCAGATATACAAAGCAATATACAAAGGAAGCAATATACAAAGAACAAAAGGACAAGACAGATCTTATTTGCGAGCATCTTACTGCTGGCTTTCCTCTGACTTCAAGGGCAGAACTTGTGATCAACACGGACAAAGGGGCTCAATCCTGTTACGACCACGTAATTCAGTCTGGGTTGCTAAATGCATCAGTACCTGATGACACCATCAGATTGATGGAGGGGCAGACCTATTTTAACACCAGCAGATTTAGTATATCTGCCACTCCCTGGGAACATTAGCAACACAAAAAAGGAGCAAAAGTGCACTGGTATCTCAATGCAGCCTCATGAGGCCATATCCAGAGTGTCTGTGTTTCTGTTGTCCCTTTCCTTCTCTCCTCATCCAACAATCACTAAGAATGCCATTGGAACACAGGTAAGTGTCTCACTATATAAAAGTCTAAATCAGGAGCTAGATATCTAGATCCGAGAAGCCCATGTAAAGGACACTTGGCTCCATGTCACAAGACAGCAAGAGCAGTGCAGAGCAGATGGATTTTACTGGCCTGCTTTACTCCAGGAAGAACTGAAGGGTGATTGCTTACACAAAGAGACATGCAAGGAGCTGGAACCTACTAAGAGCCAAGGGGTCATCTGTGACCTCATTTTTATTTCTGGAAAATGACTGCTCCCACTCCACTTTCCTGTGATCACCTTGCTCTAGCCAGTGCTCCAGTTTGAAAAGCTCATCGTCCTGTAGGTAACAGTACCTGCTGCCATAATGAATGCAAACTGCAGCTTCAAGACTAATTTTAAGCTCAAATCACCTCCTGAAGAAAAAGGAAACATCTTCCTTCTTCAGAGCAGGAACTAAAATCCTAATTAATTTATGTTTCTTCTTTCTGTACACAGGAATTTTTAATCATGATAAATTCAGCAGTCTGTCACACTGAAGGTGATGCTGCAGTGGATTCCCAGGCAAACTGATACAGGAAACAGGCTGGTCTGTGTCTCCCTCATGCAACAGTGATACTTACATTATCTGCACTCTTTTAGAATTGAGAACAGCCACAAAACACTGCAAGAATAATTTAATTTTTAACTTCTGATTTAAGGGAAGTGCATTTGCAGGATGTGTCTTTCAAAACTGCATTTTGGTTAGACTTTCTCAGCCAAAATCCTACAGAACTACTACTCTACAACACTGTACATATAATATCACCAATGTTAAGGTAACATGCCCTAAAATTTGAAGCTTCAGTGATTTGGCCAGATGTGATAAAAACTCACAACCACCTCTTTGCCGTGATTCAGAAATAGGGTAGAGGTGTATGCATAGGTTCTTGTGAGTTCAAACCTCAAACAACAGAGGAAAAATAAATGCTTAAACTAGACCCATAGCCCACAGATCTATTAATTATTTATTTATACAATACTGATTTATATTCACCGTGCACATGTATTTCATCTTTGGCCTCACAACAATACCCAGAGACCCTCTAATAAAGAGCGATATTGCAAAAAAAGTCGATTTAGGCAAGTATCACCCTAAGACATGCTAGTGTCTTATCGGAGAGCACAAAGCACATTCAAGATACTTCACTGTCTTTTGCCTACCTGTGTGAGCTTTGTATGCTCTTCATTACCCCAGACATGCAGACAGAAAACACAGATGTACAAGTTGTTTAACCATCTTTGACACGAGACCATGAGTTTCACATTTCTATGACAGCTAAATAATCTTTCAAGTATTATGTCCACTTAAGCCCCTAACAAGGTCCAATGAACTCCAGCTTCCAACATGGGAGTTTTCTCCATCTATCACTTGGACTGAGCTGATGCAGTCTGTAGATACCCCTTTCAGCTGCCCTCTCTACTCACACAGCGGCCAGCCTATCCAATATTTAGACAATTGTGAGAAAACCAAAGCTCTGCGTTGTTCTCCTGTGTGGCTTGTTATTGTGAAACATCAAAATAAATACCAGAGAAGAGAACCACAGACATTCCTCTTGACAACAGAATAAACACCACAGAAATAAACTACAAACATTCCTGCTGTAGAAGGCCTGCATACTTTTGCATCACCACTTGTTTGGAGTATGGATGTATGGAGCTGGAGAGGAAGGTTCTCACAGAAGTTTGGAACTAAATAATAACAAAGAAGTCTGAAATACCTAACTTGTAATCCAGAAAACAGGTCCTTACTTAAAAAGCATTAACAGAAGAAACAGACTTTGTAGGGTGAAAACCATTTCGGTTAGGCTACAAAAGGCTTTAATGAATGACTCTCTGTCACTATAGCAGAACTGATAAAACTCCTACCAAGTCCTCACTGCTGGGATTTTAAATATAATCCCAACATTTTCAGTCTCTCAATTTGAGAAAATGCCCACAGAATACCACTACCGCTTGAATTAGACAGCTCATACAGTACTCCATAGCAAGCCTTGAGATTTTGGAATTTCTTTGTTTTTTTGTAAAAATATCTGATGAAGGCACAGGGAACAGTGCTGACTGTTAGCACAGAACAACAGATAACTTTCCCAAATTTTTAACTTTCAAAAGATTAAGATTGAGAAGCACACAAGGAAAACAAAAGCAAAAACACTGATAGACTTAGCTGAAGGAACCAATTCTGGAACACATTAAGACTGTGTTGTCATGTACCTCAGGTTTTTTGCATCCTATTGCCTATTCCAACAAACAGACTATGAAAACACCTTTTGTTTAAATAAAAACAATCAAACCAAAAAACCCCACTCAAAACAGATTACTTCAGAGTTTAGAGTGGCATTCTCTGAATATCAGCACCAGCCATCTCACTTTGAAGACTTCTGGAGCATTCTAGTTCTCACCCAAGAAATTAAATCCTTAGATACAGTTGTTCTACTATACTTTATTTAGTAACCATGGAAAAATCCAGCCAAGAAGACAACAGCTATTGTGTTTCAAAGATTATTTCAGGTTTATAGATATTCCCTTAACTCTTCAAAATAAATATCATTGTATGTCTTCAATGAATACATTTATTAAGAAACTGCAATTAATACATTTAGATTATATGCATTTATTTATATAGAAATGGCAAAACAAATGCCAGCTTTCATAGTTCACATGCAGCAAGCTACTCTACTTAGCTTTGCTGTCTGTTTATAAGAGCATTACCCTGAAGGTATTCTAAGGTTAGATCACGAGACAATTGAGTCATTCAGATAGTCCCCATAGTTCACACAAACGAAAAAAAAAATCTAAAAAAAGACTATAGACAGCTTTTTATTGCAGCTAGAAAGGCAACAAAATAGTTCAACCACAGTAAAATATCTGCAAAAATAGGTTTAAGCCTGACGTCTGCTGCTTTTCAAGGGATAAAGGGAAAATATTAATTTACATTGTTCAACTCCCAGAATTTCCAGTGTGTAAAACATTAACTACATTAAATGAATACAGACTCTAATCTTGTACTAATCTGCATCACCCCAGAGCCTGCAAAACTGTTCCAAGTTCTACTGCAGAATTTCCTGGCTTTTCTTTTGGAGATAGGGACAGAGACAGAAAAACTGATGAATCCAACTTATTTACAAATGCTGAAGCTCTTAACACCAGAGACTGAGAATCCAGTTTATCCAATACATCTATATTGAAATTCCCAGTTAGAGCTAGTCAGAAGTCCCACTTCTGCAACGTGGAAGACTTGGAATTCTTGGCTGCCAGGGCATATGTGTTCACATATCAAGGCCTTTTCAAGTCTCCAAGCAACACCACTGCCTGCACATTCTTCTATACTTGCAAAAACTCTTACAAGCAAATAGACACCACTCCCCAGTCAATAACAAACCCCAAAAGATCTTCTAATCAGATGCAAAGGGAGAAATAGAGCTCTAATGAGTTACTTGAGCAGATATCCCTCATCACTTGGGGTAATTTGCCATTCATTGCTGAATACCACAGACGGTCAACTGAAGACATAAGTATTTGGCATTCAAACAACGTGCATCAGATCTCAGAATAGTCTTCCCAATTTTTAAAGAAAATACACATTTTGACACAGTATAACATACAATTTTAAAACATTAAGTCTTTTTTGTTGTTGTCAAAGCGCAATCGCAGTGTGACAAACATTAATCCTTGTTTTTCAGATGTGGAAAGTGCAAGTATTTTGAGAGTAACCTGCTCTATCAAAGAATCTACAACATAAGAACTGTTTCCTCCCAAGTTTCAACAGGGATGACTAAGAGCATGAAAGAAAGGGGTGTAAACGGAACCAACTTTTGTCTGAACCAAAGTATTTTGTTAGCAAAAGCATCTTATCCCAGTAAAAAGGTTTGAGTGGAGAGCCAGAAACCATCTTTAACAACTTCTTCCAAAGGACAACTTCATGGACTTGTATATTTATACCTTAGTTTTCCATTTGAGCTTGATCAGCATTATTACTCACTTTTGCAATCAGCTCCCTGATCAAATTTCTTCCCTCTCCCAGTGTTATATTTTCTCACAAACGGCTGAACTAAAACAAACATCCTTTCTTTATGAGAGTAAGGAAACAGAATACCATGATGGAGCCTGTACTATTTTTTGATAAAGCTTCTTTGGTTTTCATGGCTTCTACAGCCTTTAGTTAGCAATTCTACACTGCATACTCCATCGCAGTGCTAAAAGATAGAACATAAATCACACTGTTCACATTTAATAACACTTTACAGGTGTATCCACTAGTTGTCCTTGCTGTGGTCCTTAGAAGGGTCTTACGCCACACATGTAACTTGTTACCCATAATACACCACAGATCCCTTTCAGGGTCATGGAACAACAGGATAAGCCAAATATTCACATGCCTTATTCCCAAAATGATTGCTTTGTCTTTGGAAGTGCCAAACAGGATATTTGCTTTTGCTTGGCTTACGTAGGTTCAGAGATTACTGTGTTGTAACTTAATGTTTGGTCAATAACAGAAATCTGAGATGTGAATACCCACTGCATCTACACACACTGCACTGTAATATACTACAGAGGGATTAGACACAGCCAGCTTTTTCTACAGGAAGAGCTGAAGAAAAAAGGAAACAGCACTAACTTCATGCATTTTTAGAGGCAGTTTTGCATCTAGTTCAAAATTCCATCTCATAAGAGGCAACATTTTTATTCATATTGACATTAAGACATTACAGTAAGTGCACATGAACATGCTTACTTGAAGTTAACAAGTTAAGAAGTATAACACATTCCCAAGAAGTTAACTCTGCCCTAGCTTTAAAGCCAATGCAGAAGAAATACACCACAGAAGTTGCAGAATTTATTTGATGCATTGAACATCACCCATGAAAAGTACAGAATTCAGAAAATGAAGCCATGTGAATGTTTTAACATAAACAAGAAATGAACAGCTGCAAACAGGCAAGTCTGTCCAGCTTTACAGGCACACTAACAGTATGTTGTGGCTTGCTTCATCAAGCAGATTCTGGCTGTGCATCATTGCTGTAAATGAATGGAAAATGGAGAAACAGCAACAAAATTAAGGGAACAGACAGCATATCTAGAAAAGCCTGCTATTTTTTTCACCCTTGAAGAAATGTGAAAGGCAGCATGAACAACTGAGCTAGACACTTAGTTAATACCTTAACATTGTAATCAATTATCAGAGTTCCACTGTAACAAATCAATCCTGGGCACACTGACGGGAAATAGAAGTGAGGTTGGAACTTCTGACTGGATAAGGCTAAAAACGGTAGACTTAACTATGGCACTAAAGTAAAAGAACAAAAGCTTTATACTAGCTGCAGTCATTAGAACAAAGCTCCACTATAATATCAAAGCCAAAAGGAAAAAAAAAAAAAAAAAAAGAAGATAGTGGGCCTCATTCTACATGGTACTGGCTGGCATTATTTCAGTTCATTCCAAAAAAAGATCATTTGTCTTTTCTTAAAATGCAAGACATTGTATTGCAGAATATCCAAGCAATCACACAGTATTTTTATTCTGTAAGAACTATCTGCAACTGTAAGGATGGAAAAAAAACTTCTTAAAAATGTAAAATACTCCACCAGAGAGCTCTGCATTCATAAATAGGAAATTATACCCATTCTCTGTACAAATTAGAAATGTATTAAGTTGAATGTCTAACATCTCCAGTTTTGGAAACTGACTCAGTACATTAAGCAGTTCAGGTTTGTTAAGACAAACCTGAAACACAGCCATTTTACTAGCAATAGTATGAGTAAAGAGCATTTAATAAAATACTGCTAAATATTACAGCCAATTTCGAGTTTATGGCTGTGTTTTTAAGGCATCAAATCCAACAATTCAGAGTTATGTAGCTACATGCTTTATCAGGTCAGAAAAGATGAATCATAAGCAAAATTCTACTAGACCAGGAAAAAGGTGAGGAAACGCTTCTCTTCTGGAAAGTAGAGAGAATATGCACACTAAATTTAGGGGGAAATAAAGTTATATTTTGAGACTAGTGTAAGCAAGCCTAAGAGAAATTTACTAGTTTCTAATTTCCAGTTTCTAGTCCAGAAATGGATTTTACTGCTTATTAGGAGTTACCTCAATTGAGCTGTTCAAGACATTATGTTACTAGCTGAATCATCCCCTACATGCTTATACAATAGACTAGGTCTGAGCTCTTGAAACTCAAGTGTCAGGCTTTACCTAAACTAACATTAGTTCAGCCAAGTATCAATAAAAGCAACAAACAGAACAAGCACTTTAGGCAAAGTCTGACAACAGCCCTGACTCTTAACAGAAGATATCAAAGTACTCTGCCATAATTAATATATAGACATTTGATACCCAAGAGAGCAAAAGACAAAAGCATTAAATGCATGTTATGACTGCAGGAATTTAGAAAATACTGCCACAGTACCAGAGTTACAGGTCAGTATTGATTTGCCGAGTAATTTCAAACTCAAATTTACAACATCTGCTTGGCTACAGCACCTCTTTCAGAAAGATATCTGCTGTTCACTCAGGGGGCACAGGACCTTCCGGTGATCTTCAGTATCTCTCAAAAAGAGCTTTTCAATGAGTAATTAATTACAAATAGCTTTTAATTCAACAAACACACGCTGATTCTCAGGAAACTAATTTAGACTGCCAACTCTCTTGAAAAGAGAAACTGCTGCAAGTAGAAGCATCATCTGAAGACTTTTCAGTCTCTTGGCAGATAGAAATTAGGACCAGGTGTCCTGACTGGCGCAAACACCAAAAACAAACCCAACAGGAAGTCCTTAAAACTCTGCCAGATTTTGAAACACCATCTGCCACTTAATCAGCTGCGATTTCTCCCTCTGCCATATGAACAGACACAAACATTAACATGCTCCGATAATTTCAACTTCTTATACAAATGTAGTCTACAGTGATACACAAAGACAGCTCACACCAACAGGTGTTCTACAATGAACGTTCCAGAAAAGGAAGGCTATGTGGGATTCTTCTGTTTGTTTTTTGGGCTTTTTTTTGTTGGTTTTTTTTTTTTTTTTTTAAG
Organism: Brachypodius melanocephalos; assembly: GCA_013398615.1. Taxonomy (NCBI): domain Eukaryota; kingdom Metazoa; phylum Chordata; class Aves; order Passeriformes; family Pycnonotidae; genus Brachypodius; species Brachypodius melanocephalos. Next base: position 8,653,024 of record VZSR01003049.1, read on the forward strand.
CTGCAACACATGAGTTTATTCAGTACTTACTTTAGCTAAAATGTAAAAAATACACCCAAGTTTCATTTCCATACTTTTTTTTTTCCATACAGTTTAAATCTCCTTAGGTTTCACTGGAAACAGAGGAACAGAACAGACCACATAGGCTAAGACCTGGGTAGCCAGAAGATGGGAAGTAGACAAAACCCAGGAAAATGGTCATTTTTCCATATTCCTTGAAACTAGAGTCAGTGACTGTTTACAGAATTATCCATTGTGCATCTCTTCTTCCCAGAAAAGGACCAATATACTAATATAATGTATAAACTTAATTTGAGTTGCACCACGGAAAATATAAAATGCACTCAGAAAACTCACCAGGACCCAAACATGATAGGCTTTGGTGTACATTTCTTCCAGGAGTACCTTCAGAAATGAAACAAACAAACAAAAAATTATACCTCAAGTTAGTATGGAGCAGTATGGCTGCCTATTTTTAAGATTCGAGATTCTTTCCACATAAGTTCCTCAAACTTTGCAATTTCAGTTTCTTTCTTGTGATGGCTGATAGCATGATCTACAGCAAAATTTAGCATTATAAGAAACTGGAAAATGCAGGATGCATTTCAAATGACAATTATGCCATTACAATTTTTTTATCTCCTTTAACTCAGGTAGCACTTTACTCAATCAAAGATGACTACAGACAATGAAAAACTACCATCTATAATGGCATTATAGGAATTTTTTTTCTTTCTGTATGCTACAGATATTTTGTTTGCATGGAGGAGCAATAAATTAACAACATTCTCAAATGTGCTAACAATCAAGTTATATATGAATGAAAGCACTGAAAAAGTACCATGTAGCTTAACAGTTATGTGAAAATTGACCTACAAACTTTATTATTTTGAAGAATATTGAAAGCAATCTTTTCGACTGATGTGTTTAAGTGCAAAAGTCACATGCCAAAGTTCATAAAAGGTCTTTTGACAACATCTTTCTACAGGCTTTAGGAATACTGTGGATCCTATGGAACAGGTTTCATCAGGAAACAAGCCACTTTGTACCACCACTGTACTTGTTTTCCCCTGCCTCAGCCTTGCAAACAGAGCTTTGCTCCCAAAGTGAAAATTTGGTCTTAAAAAACTTGTCTAAAGGTTTAGATCTGTTCTTTTGACTCACTCTGGCTGAAAGGACTAATTTTAATTCGAAGTTAAGGATAAAACAAACATCTAATACAGAAACATAAAGTGGAGTAAATATCCTCAACAGCCAGAGCTGATCAGCATGCTGTCACAAGACTCTTGCTTAAATTAAACACAAACTTGGCAAAAAGTAGTCTACACCATGTCTTGCAAGCATACAACTTTATAACCAGGTGACAGAACATCATTTAACAGACTGATTAATTATCCTGTAATTTTAGTCCTTATGGGATAAAATTTTCAAACAGACAGCAGAGAATGAATGTTCCTAAAGCAATGAGGCAAGAAACAGAACTTTGCAGAGCCAGTGTCCAATATGGTGAACTGCAAAGAAAATGAGCCAACTATCTCAATTATTCTGAAATCATAAAGCACAGCTGCTCCTTCTCAAGACAGAGAGATCCAAGAAAAAGTGAAAAATTGACTACCCAGCAGCTGATTACCTCTAGTCTCACCAACTTTCCTTGCTAAGTGTAGAGGCCCAGATGATTTTGGTGTGAACTGGTTCAGTGAAGCACACCTGGTCTTGGCTCCTAAAAATAAAACCTTAGATGAACTTTAAAGTAGAATTATGTCAGCAATTAAAGATTTAGCTTACATTTTTACAGTTAGGTACAAGATCAAAAAATCTATTCAAACACAAAAAGAGAAACCCTCTAGAACATTTAAGTTGTATCTAAACTTAGCTCTGCTTTGCCAGAACTCACCTTGGAAGAAATAAAAAGATAGTTTTAAAACCCTTCTAAGCAGGAGAAAACATTAGTAATGATTTCATTTTAGCAGTAAGATCAAGTTACTTAAGTCTCAAAACAGCAGCAAATACAATGCAGCTAAGGAAACATTGGCTGAAAGTGACCTCCAGAGGCCAGATATTCACACTCTCACCCAGAGCAGGGTCACCATTAAGACGAGATCAGCTGACCACACTTTTGTCTAGAGGAGCCTTGCAAACCTCCAGGAAAGGTGGTTCTATGGCACAACTGGGCAAGGATGCATCTCCCACTCTACTGTTTGCAAGCATTTCTGATTGCTACATGATCTGGTGCTACTGAGAAGAGTTTGGCAGCATGACCTTTATAGATGTCCTTTTCAAGTTATTGACGGCACAGGCTCAACTCCCTCAACCTCTTCTCACTAGACAGAGACCCCAGCCATCTTCCTAAGTCTCCAATGGATCTTTCCAGTTTCAAAACAACCCTCTTGGTCTTCCCTTGGTCTGGGAATGACTCAAACCACAATACTGTAGTCCAGGTAACACTGATCTGAAGGGGAGTACCAGCTTCCTTTGGCCACACTACTCCTGCAGGTGCTGACAGCACACTTCCAGGTCACTGAAGATGATGAGCCATGCATAGTTGTGCCACATGTGCTGGACCCCAACAGAAAGCATCAGCTTGTCAGAAAGCCATATGATTCATGTTTGTTTCAAAGTGACTTATAATTTGTGGCACATTCTGTTTCTTTCCACTGTTTGCTCTTTTAAAGCATGTCATTACAGCAAGATATTTGGTAGGCATCTCTTATCGACTATGTCAGATGCCAGCTTAAAATTTAAGCTTAATGCAGGAGTACAGCATTTAATTAGGTTTATCCAATTACAATAACCAGTTCACCACAAAGATGGTCAGAAGCAAGCTGATTACAGCTAGGACTTAGGAAAGAGACACAGCAAGCTTATTTATCTGCTCCCATTATGTCTTCAATTTTGGTCAGAGAATGACTTGTCAACTGGTGTTTGTGGCTTGAGTGGAAGACACTGTTGGCCAATCAATTCCTAGCTCAAATTGAAATAGGAACTTGAGAAATATTTAATACAAAGTCAGGAAAGTACATTAATGTTTCTTTTAGCACAAGACTATAAAACACAATTAATTGTCTCCATTAAATCTTCTAATATAGCCCGTAAGAAGAATATCAAGAAAAAGCAACATGAAAAGCGAAGTTTCTGTGACTTTTGCCTTTGAAAGGGGCAAAATGTCATTGATCTACAGAAGAAGATACATTCTAACAATACCTTATTGAAAAATATATCCCCATCCCTCAAGGCCCTTTTGGTCCTGAATGGGGTGAAGATAATACAAAGCCTGCATGAAGACACGAACAACCATACTCAGGATAAATTCAGGGCATGCCACTGCTGCTAATCTGCAGAGAAGACAGAGTCCGTGCCCTAAATTTTCTGAAAGAAAAGAACTGTTTTTAAAGCAAAGCAAACCCCATGCAATGACACCTGCGATGTAGCAAGTTGCATTTAGTCCCTGTACCATGCAAACCTGAGCCATACCACAGTCCAGATCTCTTCATTTCCCTGAGATACCTCTATCAATTATGGCAATACAAAGAATATTTCAGCCTTCCTATGAAGTCTTACAACACTTGAAGCACCACTGATGTGATTTTACCTCCTCTGTCTACAGACAGACCCATATACCTTTTGGAGTTGACCTCAATGAGTGCAATCTAGGTCTTGGTAATGCTTTCAAAGGGACAGGCCCTGAAGTGCCATTCTGGCAGGCTGGTTTGGAAGGCCATTCTCCATTCCTGATGACTGTGGCACTTGCAGCTGCAAAAGAGAATTACAAAGAATTTGCTCTAGGCATATATAGTTTAGAGAAAATTAAATCATAAGACAAGTCAGTTTTACCAGAGACTAAAGGAAAGAGGTTCGAGTTTACGGTCACAATGGAAATTCTTCCTTGAATAATAAAAAACCTGAAATTTTGGGAAAACATTGTTTCCGTTGTCCAGAAAATATACGAAAATATTTCTAAAGTAAGTACAGATTGAGTAGACTTTGTTCTGGGCACTATAAAATTATGTATACTAACACATAAAAGAGTAAGAATTCACATGATATTTACCAGAGACAAGCAAAAATTAAGTCACTATGGAATTGTTTGTCACAGTGCTGCTTTTCTCTCTAGCCATTACAAAAGAGAGAGGGGTGGGGGAAGCTTTTGTCATATATTACCACGTTTGCCTCAGATTAGTGTTTTATTGAGACTGATTTTTTTTAAAGGCAGTGTGAACTATATGTCTAATATTGTTCATCAAAAGATGGAACATACAGTCTTGAGATTATTTTATTGTTTTTAAATAGACTAGCATAAACCATGTAAGTTAGCTACTTCAAAAAGATGCTTTTTGGCCACTAAATACTTTCTACCACAGAAAGAGGATTTCCCTTTAAGAAAAACACACAACTGAAGACACCATCTTTTTTTAAAAAAAGGAAGTTGGAGCTTCTCTAAATGCACAAAAGCTAAATATTTGCAAAAAAAATCTATACATGAGGAGCAATTTGCATAACACATCAGTAACACAGTTATTCTGTGGGAATCTGACCCTGATCAACATTAGATAATTACAGCAAATTTATTTTAGTAAAGCACAAGGTGTGAAACAGTTCTTAACTTTTTTTGTAAATCATTAAATTAAGGATGTTTGCTCAGAATTCACTGGAAGCAGTTAACAGTTGCCTGCAAACTAGTGTGCTACTTCCTCTTCTAAATCAGCTGCACACCATGGAAGTAATGCTTTGGGTGTGCAAGCAGCCTTTTGGTGCAGGACTATTTAGGGTGCAATCTCTCCCATTAAAAACTCTGGAGAGTTTGCTAACCAGGCTGTGTGCAGGAAGAAAAAAACACCAAAATGACCCCACCAAAACCTCACAGGTTTACAGAGCTTGATCACTTCCAGATTCAAAGCTGTTTTTTCACAGAATTCGGAGCAGCTACTGCAATCGCAATCCTGAATAAAGATGGACAGGTATGAAGAGATCCCAGCCCAGCAAAGATCTGAAAACTCCACTCATTAGAAGAATTTTAATGAAGTATTAACAAAAATGCAGATTCAGGTCAACTGCTAGGATCATCTTTTTAACTTCTGAAATATTATTTACTATATATGTAATTATTCTAATGCAATTAAAATCTGGATTCTTTTTCTTTACCTCAGAGTTAAGCATTTTGGCATGTTCAAAGGCTAATATTTTCAGGTCAGCACTAAAACTGAGATTACTGTTAAAAAAATCTGGGTTTCAATGTTCAAACTGACTGCATACAAAATATATTTTTAGTAACAACAGCATTTCAAACCTCATGATTTCTAAACTTCTCAAATAAGAAGTCATTTTAGAGAAAAGAATTATAAAGTTCAAGTGCTCATTAGACAAAAAAAAACAAACCCTAAAGCTGCCACATGGAATTACCAATCCAAGGACATCCCGTAACAAAGGGCTGAGCTGACAAAGCAGGAGAAATGCTCTCTTGTCATTTATTTTTCTCTGCTAACACAAGACAAACTCCAAACAAGCCAAGTGCCTTTTTGATTTAATATTGTTGACAGGATCACAGTAGTTTGTCATACATTTCATGACACACACACAGCATTAAGCCTCCCATTCTGATCTTTGTGTGTCCCACCAATCTAATAAAAACATTTCAGCTTTACAATTTTTTTTCTGACATTATTACATAGTAGACTAAATGAAAGAATAAAAACAAGAACAGCACTGTACTTAGCATTAGAATAAAAATTCCTTAGTTCTTTCCAATTTGATTCAAAGTCATAAAAATTTCACTAACATATGAATTACATATAATCTTAAATCATTTTACTCACAAAACCTTACTATTAGATATAAATAATTCTCATCAAGTGTAAAAAATTCTCTAAAGAAAAATAACCTCACAGAAAATCAGCAGATCAAAACATTGCATATATTTACCAACCTCCACAAAACAAAATACATGCTTTAGAATAGAAATAAAAGAAATACAACCTACTTCTCTTCCCAGTAAACGTGGCTAACAAAGGAACAATACAAAAGCTGTAAGACCCCACTACCAGCAATGTCAGTAAGGTAATATCATAGTGGCTTCCTGAGTCAGTCGGTGGTGTTAGTGTAGAATTGAAGAAAATAACAGGAGAAAAATTAGTTTCAGTGCAACTGCGGAGTCCTCCTGGTATAGTCATTTAAAAAAGATCTAAGCAAGCTTAAAGTCTACGAGACTGCAGCCATGTTCAACCTCTCATATTGCTCTCGCTTGGTCTTCGTGAATCGGAGTGGAAAAAATTGTAAGCTTGAAGGCAGTGGACAAAACAGATGACAGCAGCTAGCAAATCAGGCTAAATAAGGAGTCATCTGTTTGGATACTTAATCTGAATACACTCCTTTGTTATGAAGCGATGACCCTTCCTTTGTTACATGAGGGAGCAAAACGAAGAGAGGACAAAGCTGCTTAGCAATTCCAGATACAGTCCTAAACCTGAACAGCAAAAGTCAACATGGCTGTCACAGTATCAGAGCCGATCTCATCACACAGCAAGATGCACACGCATATTTTATTACACATACTCTTACTCATCTGAGGAATATGTTAGGTTTTAGTTTAATGACGGCAGTATGGGGCAGGGGGAAAAAGAATAGGAGAAAATCTAGTTATGTGTGTATGCATATGCGCATATATAAACCACAGACATACGTTAAATCACAGTTCTCTTTTCCAGCCCATTGAAGACAGATTTAAGTGACATCTGGCAAGAATAAAAGGCCTCTGCCCAGTCTTCAAGATGATACGATAGTAGCAGAATATTTGAATGGGCTTATTTGAATACGCATAGCTAGGAATACTAATATATCTGATAGTCAGCTGTGTTATTTCCTCTAATATTTTTCCCCCCAGAACTCCTAAGAACTCCTGTAGAACTTTACAAAAAAGCAAGTCCTGGTATTTTTCCCACTGATTTTAATCAAAATTGATTTGATTGGGTCATACACCAACATTTACAGCTACCTTAGAAATTACAAAAGTCTACCCATGCAAAGATTTATCTTCTAAAACAAGTTCAACTTAAATGCCTGTAATTTCATCTATGTATTTTGTCCTAAAATTCTGAAAGCAGATATAAACCGATATAAACAGATATATAGCAAGAACACATATATTAACAGATACATATATAAACAGACAAAGCAAGAAAACATTTAGCTTCAAAAAACCTGCAGCACACTGTTCCAAATATTATGACAAGTAAACCATTCTGTTCAGACATATTACACTACATGTAAACACTAGGAAAGTCTTGCTTAAGTATACATGCTGGTTATGTAATGTAATATGTTTCAGGATGGAAGAGAAGTTGCTCCAAAATCTCCAGTTATCAACCCAAAATCCAGAGCTCAAAGATCCTTCAGGCAATATATCTCAAAAAGGAAAGTTCTAAGTAAAGAAGCAAAACGAGTAAGACCTAGAACTAATAAGTACTACAGTCAGAATTAACACAGGTACTTGTCAGACCAGACTCCCTTCCAAGAGGATTTTTACCATCAAGCAACTGACATCGGCTATCAGTCAGTCAAAACCCGTAAGACTCACATATACTTACAATTAGTGCTGAAAAGACTTTGCTCACTCTGAGCACTGCTGACTGATGAGAAGCTAGGTGTTCTTTCAAGCACTGATCTTTTGACAGGCACTTTGGATTTGGCAAGGGATTTACCAAAGCCAGTCCATGAGGCTGGAGAATTTTTCACTGAGGCATGTTTCTCTCCTGGCAAAGATCCTACACCTGTCAATTAGCAGGGAAAGAGGAGGGAGAAATAAGAACAGAAGGAGTAGGAAAGAAACTTAAATGATTGCTTCTTTTACATGTATGCCTGCAAATACAAGTATTTACTCAGTAAAAATCCATATAAAATGGGTTAATCTACTTCCTATTGACACGGTAAAAAGTGCTGTAAATGCAGAAAAACAGCTCCAAGGACTTAAAGCCTTAGTAACAAGTCAAGAGCTTAACAGATTTTCCTTCAGTGCAGACAACTGCACACATAAAAGAAGTCTTTTTTTGCATTTTTCTACCTCACATTATGGTTCGCTGTACTGGCAATCCCACAAAAATATAACCTCCATTTCAAAGACAGTCTAATAAAGGATTCTTCTGTTTGTTTCTCCCCAAAACAGATACACAACCCCACTGCCCTTTGACAGAACACTCTAAAAGATAACATCCCTTCAAGGAATAAGACAGCATGAGAGTATCAAATGGCTTTGTACTTATATAATATCCTGAAAACTGAGTAGTTCTACAGAACTAGTTTAACAGCACTTCCACAACCAAGTTTATTTCCTGAAAAGTGTGCACCAAGATTAAAATTCCAATGGCCCAGAGAAGTTTTATACACATAGACTTCTCTTGCCAGCTCTGAGTTGATTCCTGTCAGCCCCAGTATCAAGATTTTAATAGAGCCTTCTGAATATGGGTAAGAGAAATTTTTGTACAAAAACAGAGATATGGAAGACACATTTTTAAAGAAAATATTTAGTTATTAGTTCTAAGAAAAACTATCTAAAATATGTTCATTTCTTATGTCACTGCCATTTTCAAGGCTGACAGTTTATCTTCAGAAAAGAAGCAACTACAGTGTCTCAGATTTGACTTAGAACAATCAAATTTCTATTTAAAGGGAATACCTTTCCCTTTATTCTTGTCATTACAAACAACACTTCAACCTCGCTTAAACTAGAAAACTGCTGAAATATGACAAGATTAGCTAGTAATTTCACCTTAAGCAACACTAGTTTTACTACAGGATTTCTACTTTTAAATACCAACGACCAAAAAACCTTCCATTTGTACCATACCCAGGAAATCATGACATTAAGGGGTTAGAAAAGAAAAACATGCCCAATGTCTGCTTTTCAACAGTAGGTGGTGCGACAGGATTAAGTTGTCTCAAAACATCCTCTATGAAGTACGCAAAACCAGGAACAGGACCGGTAAAGGAAGGTATGTCCAAGCTACTTCCCTGAGTTCAGATCAATTCATACAATATATACTAAACCTGTATTAGCATATTACTGGTCACAGAATACAACACACAATGAGCAATTTAACAAGCTTTGCATCAGTTCTCTCTTCACAGGTGCACTTTTACTACTTGCCGTTACTATGCAGAACTCTGATTCTCTATATAGCTTTACTGTAGCCTGGTATTAAACCTCTGAGACAAAATTCTCAGCCATATTTTAGCATTTTTTGAAAGTTACTGAAAGAGACAAATATATGGAACATGCTAAAGAGCATACAAGCTTTGTTGTGCTATGAGAACACCATAAACCACAAATTCATACTTTTTAAAAACATCTCTGAAGCAGCACTCCAGACAACATAACAGAAATAATTTTATGTGTCTGACCAAAAAAGTTTCTGTCACATTTGCATGTCCTAGAACGAACCAGAAAGCTTTATAAAGCTTTCCACAATGGTTTCTAGAACCTTGTTTCATTAATGGGCCAACATACCAGGAAAATAACTAATCCAAATGAGTCAGGAATTCCTTCTCTAAATTGCCTCCCAGCTCCACAAGGTACAAACCCAACAACTCCCCCAAAAAGCAAACATAAAAAAGTGTCACTGTACAAACAGTGTGTTAAGCTTGTATGACTTAGTGAGTTAAAGTTCTACATTACGAAATGGAGCTAGAGGAACAAATGCATTTTATCAGCTGCATTTGATTAAAGATAAAGGTTACACGTTTGATTGCCATTGTCCTGGACTCATTCATCCAGTCCAAAACATACAGGAACCAAATCCTGTTTTCTTCACAGTGATTTTCACTCAAGAGAGGTCAAAGTAAGCACGTGAAAATCTCAGTCTTGTCTAGTACAGCATGTTCCCTATGGATGATCTGCAGCAAGCCCAGCTTCTCTGCAGAGGCTGAAGTGTGGCAGTGCTCTGAACTCAAGCCCATCCAGTGAGCACAGCAAGCTCTAGGATGTCCAGTTTCAAAAGCAGATCAAACAGATTACTTTTTCTGTTAGTTTTTCTGCTGGTTGGTATTTTCCTATAATGATTCTATTAAAGTAATTACTCAAATACATTTTCCAAAAGCCCAGCTTGAGGATGAATTGAAGTCATGACACAAGATCATTAAGCAACTACTCTAGGTATTACTTCAACTAATGGTTTTAAAGGTTTTTTTTCATAAGTACCATTTCCTAAGAAAAGAGTTACACAGAATTAAATGCAAAGGTTTGGAAGACAGAAGCAGGAGGATATCGAATACAAACAAAAGTACTGGAAATGAGCATAAAAGCAGGATATTTAGTCAACTATTATTATAAAGACAACAAGCAGTAGCATCGAAGTAACAGGCTTTCATCAGTTATTTAATCTAGTCACTGAAGTGGGATACCAGAAATACCACATTCCTCTACAGTGAACTAATGAGTTGGCAGTTCTTTAGAAAAAAGTCTCCATGCAACAAGCATGTTACTTGAACTGCATTAAAGTCTCTCTTGTATTGGAATGGAAATAAGCAAAGAAAAAAGCTCATTCTTCAAGAAGCTCTGAAGTCAGCTTTCATATCCTTACTCAAATAATCATCCTTTCATATCTATCCATCATAGGTGGTTATTGTCAACAAAAGTTAAGGCTTCCTTTAAACAGCACTGGAGCCTAAAAACTCACACATTGACACAATGTTGACATGAGGCAGACTGTAAAGCCAAATACATATTCACAAATTCTGAAATTTCATGTCCACCATTTCAAAACACATCAACACATTTTACATCTAGAGCTGAACACTGAGCAACTGGCATCCACAGAGCCACATGACACCTGGAAATGAGTGGTTGGAAACCTTTTCCAAACACAAACTTTGGTCACACTGAGAGCAAAAGGAGTTTTTTGAAGGATACTGTTTGTTGTTGCTGCTTTTGTTTGAACCTAAAGCTAATAGTTGGTTTGGCTCTGCAATGCCTAATCTCTTGATAATGTTGAATTTTGGATTTTTGCTTTACTAATTTTTGATCTTCCCAGCGAGTTTAAAAATCCAAAGAACTCTGTTTTAAAAATGCTAAACTTCTTAGCTGGTGAAAAAGCCTACAGTACAAGGCCTTGATAAAGCCTTCAAGAAAACATGCTTTTTTTTTTTTTTGGTATAAACAAACCAGACTTTGGTATTATTTCCAGCAGACCAATCTTAACATATGTGTAAGAGTGTTTGTGGTTGCCATTTTAAACAGTTCAAAGCAGTAGCAATAATAAGAGTTTTCTGATGGCTGCAAGCTCTCCAGTTTGCCTGATTAGCCATTCGCCATTATTGACTATATAATCTGTTATGCTATACATGCCTCAGTGCTCCTTCAAGGAAGGAAGAGTGGTTACAGCATGTTTCATAGTTCTAAGGTAATGTCTTTTGAATTATCTCCCCCTTTTAAAGACTTGAATTACTACCAAGATTACCAAAAAAGCAGCACACAGTTCCATTATGTTCCTATGAATGGTCAAATGTTCAACATAAACATGGACAAGAACAGGCAATGTCAAGTTATTTCTGGACTTGAAATATTTATAGGAGAGAAATTTACTTGTTTAGAGGGTAACAGCTGGTTAGAGAACAGTTTATGTACTAAGGCAAGATTCAATTCTCCATTGATACAGACTTCCACGGCATTTTCACATGCCCCTACAATCCTTAGACAGGTAGCAAGGAACCAGCAATAAGCTAGTGCCAAAAACGTAACTAGGGTGTCAGTATCCATGCAGGTAGGTGTTCACATGTTCTTCCCCTTGCAGTTAAACCTTCTTGAACTAAAACTGGAGAATGGATCATCACTATTACAGAGTGTGTATCAGCAGTTATCAACAAACAAACAACCCTTTCCCCCCCTCAAATGATTCTATCATCAGAAGAGTGATTGGGGTATTTTCAATTAGAGGAAGAGAGAGGAAGAGTAATGTCTCATGTATGCCTACTGTTCAATTTCACTTTTGCCCCTCCTTACCTGGTCCAGTTTTGAAATGTGGCAGATTTCCTCCCAGTTAAACCCTTCCACAATCAGAGACTTCTCCCTTCCTTATCTTCCTCTCAACACCCTGCACTATGACCTCTCTAGCACCTAGAAACAGCCCTTCTCTTCTCTCAAGTTTGAGCTCACACTTGCTCTCTCACCTTCTGTCTGCCCATAATGACGCCTGCTGAATTTATTCCATTTTAGGTTTAGGTTTTTCCTTTTGTAGACTGAATCAGAGCAGCCCCATGAGAGACCATCTCTGCACAGTCATGCAGTCACCTCCCATGACCCTCAGGCAAAGCCTGTCTCTGGACAGCAGATAGTTTTATACCAGATTCCCAGGCATGGCAGTGGCAAAGCTTGCCCACTCTGGTTTTGCCAGGTGACTGTTGCAGGCTGCATGCTGACTTAAAAAATCCATAGCGTAACACCGCTACGGTCAAGTTCTGTCTGTTTAGGAGTACTGGGCACAAGAAATCAAATCAAATCAATGTACTGCAAGGTAAGCTGAGGCAAAGGAAAACCACCAAACCCATCCAATCAGGCTTTCAATTATTGTCCAGCTTTCCATACCACACCCCCTTTGGCTGTGTTAGGCACTGAATTTTGTTTTGACTTAGATTGCAGCTTTAAAACTCAGGTTATCTACAAATCTTTTAAGTTTCCTGTTGCAGGATTTCATGTGTTCCTTGAATGAAAGGGGAAGCTCACTGCAGCAAAACAAATAAAAATTTCTTCTGGAAGACAATTATGCATACTTTCCTCCTCCTTTACCCATACCCTGAGAGAATTCAGAGCTAAGTAGTACAGGTAGAGAGTTATTTGAAGACACACCAGCATGTCCTTGCAAGTAAATGACTAGGCACCAAGAAATTCCCCTGCAGGGAAGTAGTGCACACCTCTCTCCTAAAGGAGAATATTCTATAGATACATCCACATTTCTGACAGCGTCAATATGCTGACTGTTAGAATCAGTCTCTGCAAGTATGATCATGCTTTTGGTACAGGTACAACATACTAAAGCTTCAATGGGGCTAGTCACAAAATTGCCTGTAAAAAGTCTGGGAACACACCAGTTAAAAATTTATTTCCCTGACTATGGTCATTTATGGCACCTTAAACAAAGCTGACAGGATGAAATGCCCCCTTTTGAAAGCCAGTAGAATATCTGAATTGCCCATAGGTGCAAATATTTCCAACCCCCTCTGCCTCTTTTCCCCCATCCCCTCAAAACTCAGAGAACCACATCCAAATTATCCAGAGATAAATAAACCAACTTGCTTTGAAATCATTCATAGCAAGAGATCCCATACTATCTCACAAAAACCCTTTCACTTTTACTAGTTTCTCATGGTCAATTTGATTTCCAAAGCTAAATAGGAAGCATTTTATTCCAAAATACATTTTTATGATAAATCCTACAAAAGGGTAACAAAAATACAAGTGGAACCTATCTCACAGGAAGAATTCCTTGTTAACGAAAAGTAACAAAAGAAAATAGGTGTCAAAGTTATGGTAAGCTTTTCTGATAGTGTATGTAGTTAAGGCTAAAAGCAAATCGACGAAGCTACAGATTAGGTTCAGATTACACCATTTTATGGTTCCTTTCTGGCTTCGAATTGTGAATTGACCATTTTGCAGCTGAATGATCAACACCTTGGGCAGGAGTTCAGTGGTCAGTACTCAGCACAAGTAAATATATTGCTCCAGGCAGCTTCCAGCAAACCATTCCTGTTGAGGACATCTGGGAAGTGAGGGCGAAGGAAACACTAGCAGGCAAGTCTAATTCGAGCAACTGGAGAAACAATAAAAGCAAGGCTCCCAGACCCCCACAATTAACTGTTTTCTGAACTCTCACAAACTCATCAACTGGACAAAAGTCCTTTTGGATACACTGAGTAAGGTCTCCTCCAGTTTAGAGAACTGGTTATGAGATACAGAGTCACCATGCAGTGGAGATGTCTGGATTAAGATGACCAAACAAGGATCATAGACAAGCTTTGTGTCATCCTATGGACTACAGATCTTATGTTCTATGGAGACCCATGTATTAGCTTCCTCCTTCCTACACCTCTGAAGGGGAACATGGAAGTTTTTAAGTTCACTTCTAATGCAGGTTTTAATTAGTACAGATATATTAAAGAAAAAGGAGACTGAAAAGGAGACTGAAACCCAGTAATCTGGACTAACAAGGACAAATAATCATCTTGGGTAAATTAGCGTATGAGGGACTTGCTTTTAGAATCCATAAAAGAAGCTGCCTGCTCTGTAAAAGAAAAGCTAAAAAGACTGGCTGAAACTAAATTTTAAGTCTTATATGTAGACCCTAGTGCATTCCAGACTTGTTCATGAGAAAGTATATAAACACCTTTACAAGTGACTATCTCTTCTAGGATTTTGAGTGAAGTCACAAGTCTTTCAATCCAGAGAACCTGGAAGTTATGTTTGTCTCTTTTAATATTTTGTTTCCTCTTGGCAATATGTCAATCCAGCTTTAAAGAGTCACATGGCAGATAACAGGAATGATACAAGCTGAAAAATTATTTTCAGTAACTATATTTGGGTGTGCTCCTAGTTCAGTGTCAGAACAAAGACTCAAGGACTGTGGGAATGCTTAGTGGAACTAAATTGTTTTGGTCCTGCTTCACTAGTATTGTGAAAGGTTATACCAAGAACTCCTGAATTATCAAGTTTATGTCTCCAGCTGTATGAAAACTGACTGAAACCATTTGGTTTGAATTTTCCATCTGAGAAGCCTTTCTTTGTTCAATAAACAGCAATAACACTCAATAAGAAACTGAGTCTCAATCTGTCACTCCTTGTTCTCATTTTAACTATGGAAGCTTCTCTCAATCACACATTTAATGTATGATCAAGCCAAAATTCAACTGCAGGAATTTAGCAATTATGAACTAAAAAGAAAATCAGTATTTCAAAGTATTACTAAACCTGCACACACATATTTTCTATAGCATTTGGGGAATTATTTGTCCTATGCTTCTGGCAGCCACAGAACACTGGGAAAGTCCTTCAGTATGATTGACTTGTCACAAGAGAAAGGTCTCACTTGTTCAAAAAAATCTTCAAGGAAACACAGAATTCATACTTTCAAGCTTCTCTGTACCCAAGCTTTCAATCTTGGTCTTGTTAAATGCTATGAAAATATCCTCAAGAGAAAAAGGGAATGACTACTAGATTAGATTCATTGAAATGATAAGTAAAGCACAGGGCTACTATACTACTGAAGGGATATCAGTGACTTAAATCAGAGACAAAAGGGTACCTGAAATGTCAAAAAACAACCCACCAGGTAGCAAGAAACATTTCTTGTTACACAAAATTGTTTACATGGTTTCCATTGATTTCTGCAAGTCTTTAACAGTAAGCAGAGGAATAGTATTACTGATACTTTCAGATTCCCAAAGAATTTCAATTACATATAAGGCTTGACAGAGCTCTCATCTTGACAGAGCTAAGACATGAACAACAATGTGAACTTTCTTACAATGAGAAATAATTTCAAGTAATGGTGTCATTTTAAGGCAGAAGTGGAGATGAAGTTATAGCATATCAGAAGTCTTACTTGCAGGTAAAGGTCCTTCCTTTACATAATTTCAGGTAGGTTGTAGTCAGCAAAAGAAGGTAAAAAAGACATTGGTGGGCATATACATTTTTAGATTTACTGTAAATCCTATTTAGTTTCCTATGCTGTTCAAATAACTTCCTGTGGCTCAAACTGTCACAGTGCTTTTGTTCAACTGCACAGGTGGTAATATGCAATTGCTGGGGCAGGTGTGATACCAGAAAATCTTGGGAGTGATGTTCCATGGGAACACCAAAACTCCTTGGCTTCTCCAATCCTCTTCAACTTCTCCCTTCAGGTGAGGCAAAGACATGACTCTTCATCATAACCATAACACCTCAACTCTTATCAGGCTATTACTCCTCCACAGTGGCTATGGTACATCTAAATTAGAATGCTCTGTGTGTTTCATGGGAACAAAAACAACAGTTGCTTTGATTCTGAAACTAGTTCAAAGTCCTCTACCAGGGCTCTGAAATTATATATCCCTTCCAGTAAAAACGGATAAGTCAAACATGTTATTCTGTGTCTTGAATTCTAATAAATGTTTTCATTGACAGAAAACAAACATAGCAAAAGACATACAGCCTGCCATCCAGTACTACAGAAACCTACACAGACCACTGTGGAAAAGTTACTTGCAGAGAGTTAAGATTTTTGTCTTGGAGCATGTGTGTCATTCCCTCTTATGAAGAAAGAGATAAATAGTCACAGAAATAATTTTGAGGCTTCTAGCTTGCAGCAAATCTGGAAATCTGGTCACAGTTGCAGAAATGGGGCTTCACCATTTCCCAGATCACTTTGGTATACTGGATCAAGGTGCGCTTGTCTTTTAGAGAACCTATTTCTAATTCTGCAAAAACTTCAAGTTCCAGTTAAGATATATATAAGATTGTCCACCAATACTGGTGAACAATGCTCAGCAACCACTCTGAAATAAACAAACCCAGTTATTTCTAGCCTAATATGTTCTGCAAATAATCTCACAAAAATACAGTGTTTGGGATATGAGTTCTGCTCTCCTTCTGCTGTCTTCTGTTCAGGTGAAAATCAGGAAATCCCCTGAAAAGAAATGCTTTCTATTCGGTTAGTATGTTACCACTGAATACTTCAGTTTTACAAGTGGAAAAAAAAATTATCAAAATCTCAACTCCTGACAACTTCCAAGCATGTTCTAAGTGGTATTTTATACATGGCATTTTTTTTCTTTCAATTCTTCAACAGCCATTGTCCAAACACAAACCTCACATGCCCTTGATTATTCTAGTACATTTTGGACAGATGCACCACTTCTGTCCCTCACCATACACATGTGAGAGTTGATGCAGAGCTATACTGTCATGTCTCTTGTTCAGAGTATTTAATGGATTCAACTACTTCTCTTTGTCGCCCAATAACACAAATACTATCAGTAACTGGTCAAGAAATAGCTGCATATATGTTAGCATCTCAGGAAGAAACAAGTTCCTTAGGATTTGGACTTGTTTAAAACTCAACTTGTCAAACGACTGAACAACCTAGTCTCAATTCAGTACTGACCCAGTTACAGGCAGCAGGGGCTGGACTAGGTGACCTTCAGAAGTCCTTTTCTTTCTGGATTTAGCTAGTCTGTCTGTAGTCTGACAAAATCCTGACAGCAAACAACTGTACAGCTACTGAATGATTTATCTGGGGGCTGAAGTTTAATACCAAAGTGTTCAAGCGACTCCACTGGAAAAAATAGCTATTCCCCTCAGGAATGCTTTAGCCTAACTGCTACTTCGTCACAAAAAGTGTATGTACAATTTTACTTCAAAAATGTTAAGAACAGAAGGGGTAAGCAGCAGTAGATATGGTTTTACCTGAAAGGCGTGGTCACATAATACTATGGGGGTTTAGCAGCAATCCCAAATAATTCCTACTCTGCCCCATATCCCACCCCATAATCCTGTCCTCTGATTTGTACAAGGTTTACCAGGGAGCAAGGACACACGTTTAAAAACTCCCTTTGTAAGGGATGGGGAAGTTAACCAGATACAGTTGAATGCATCAAATCTTACTTTGTAGCACCAAAACGCTGCATAAGCAAGATGAAAGGTAACATGTGCTAGGAACAGGGGACAGGGGAAATGGCATGGAGAAAACAAATTTCTTATCATGTGCAGCACTGAAGTTCCAGTCTTACCAGAACACACCACAAGTTTGAAACGTTAAACTGTTGCTTCATACTTCTAGTTTAAGCAGCCTTTTTCCAGTGGGAAAAAAATCGTTAAATATTCTATTGACTACTGCAATTTCAACATACATCGATTAGTTAAGGAGTGACAAGTTTATCTTAAAAAAAACCCCAAACAACTGGGGAGTAAATGTTTTTATTTTCAACAGCAAATAACTTCTGTTTCTTCTGAAAGTAAATCTGATTTCTTTCTTTCTGAAGGGAAGAAGTTAGTCCTATAACTCACCTACATTTACATTTATTTCTCGTGACAGTATCATAAATCTTATCTGGATTAATAATCTAAAAGAGAACTCTATATCTGTATCCATCTCTCTTCTTCTAAGGCCATAATTACAGACAGGAAAGCTCTAGGTTGGTATTTAGAGGGGTGATGAGTTCTCCAAGAAACTGGCAGCATACAGGTTTGGTGCCTGGTTCATTGAGCAAGTGCCTCACATGAGCAAGCCTCAAGTGGGAGAATAGCCTATATCCACTTTCTTTGAGGGCCTCATCTCATAAAGGAATACATATACAGATTTTATCACACTTCACCACCTGTATATAATTAAGAAGACTGTTTTTTAATGTTTTATAATCTTAGATTGAGTGGGTTAAAAAAGAAAAAAAAAAGGAACAGGTTTTACTGGGTATAGCTGGGTGTGTACTTTCCAAATTACAGTGCATTGTAGTGTAGTCATTCATAGACAGGCTACCTTTGCAACTAGATAGATTGCCACACTTAGTTAAAAAAAACCCAGCACATAACCTACCAGAGCACTTCTGAATCCCTATAATACAGTTACAGAATGTAGTTTCTAGTCATGAGATTTGAACAGCAGCCTACAGACTAGATGACAGATTCATCCCTGCCCTTGCTATTAATCACTCTGAGTTAAATTAGCAGCTCAAGCAGTAGTCTCACCTTCAATTATGTTCTCCCATTTCTAGAAACTAAGAGCTGTACTAAAATTAGGTTGAACAAAATATGGTATGTCCTGAAATAAGAACTCATTCCCATTGGGATAGCATGCAGTTGCTTATCAGAAGAGCATTGTATCTGAGCACTCCTCTTTCAAGTAATTTTAGTTGTAATTTCACAAAATACTATCATATAACTAAATATCAATAATATTTAACATTGATTTTCTAACAGCACCACACCCTCCTAAACACACTCCTTATGAGATTTTATAGCTATGAGTTGTAACCTGCCTTTTTTTTTCCCCCTGCATTAGCAATTTACAATTTAGACATTATTGTATTTAACACTGACATATAGCTCTGTACCAACCTAGAAGTTGCATCAGAAATTACATTAAGTATGATACCTTAATTTTAAGAAACTGTTTAAGTGGTAATAATCCAGTGAAAAAATCTCTTACCAGAACTCGATGGCAGAAGAGCTTCTTTGTGAGAAGGGGTTTTAATAGTGCTGATAGTTTTATTTTCACATCCTCTCTTCAAGGTCAACACAGATGGCACCATTTTAACCTTGGGAGTTAATACACTTCGTAGTGTGATTTGGTCTTTCTTTGGTATGTTTTTCCCTTGTGTTGTCCCATCTTTCACAGAAGGCATCTGTTTTAAGAAAAAAAAAGAAACCAAAAAGCCAACAACTCAACCCACATATCACCACTGTGAGAAATTAAAGGTCTTCCTCTGCAGCATCTGTAATGAAATAGTGACCACCCAAGTAGGAAACATGCTTAGTCTTTATCCCTTTGTCTATGTGTGCAGTTCAGAACTTCAAGAACAATCTCCTGAACAGCCTTCAGCAATGCAAACCTATTAGTTTGAAGCTAATCACTAGTAATGACCAACACACTAAAAAGAGGTTACAGAGGTCATTTTACATCAGAATTTCTTCCTCTTCTGCCTCAAACTCTAATTAAGCCACTCAATTACATGACTACACCTAATCCAAAGATCTTAACCAACAAACTACACATGTTAATGCCCTGAGAAGTTAGTTGTCCTGTACTCCCTGAAATGTCACAGCCCTTGTAATAGTTTCCTGGTCTAGGTCTTATGTCAAAACAGCTTAAAATTCTTCACGTTGGGATGCCACAGATAAAACATAAGCACAGGAGTAGATTCAGGATAGGTTTAAAATAACTGGTTTATATGTGTGAAACGTCTATGTTTCACACAGAATTCTGGCTCCAGTTTATACAGCCTTTAGTCACAGCCACTCCTGTCAAACCTAGGAAGACACTTTACAGTTCAGCTCTTCATGTGCTTTTCTGTGACTCAAGCTGATTGCAGCAATTCGGTCAGACTACTGAACTTTCCATTTTTGACTACAATCCTCATCTTCATTTTCAGATGTTAATCTGTACTTTCCCACTTAAGAAGACCACTTCTTAAGCTTAATCCAGCTGATTTGTCTACTGCACACTTTATAGAAATTTCTCTTTTGCTTCTCCAGGTACAAGCAGAGCAATTAAAATCACAAAATTTTCCTTTTTGGCAATGGAATTAATTAAAAGCATTCTCTCCAAATTTTCATACCAAAAGTAAGGACTGATAAAGAATGCAAACTCTTAAATAGTGTAGAATTAAAACAGAACATCCTCGCTTTCATGCTTACTTAGGTTCTCAAGTTAAATTATTACTCTAATAAATAATACTACTTATTAATTTCTTGTGCAATGTTTCAAAACTGTTCTAAGTAGCTTCCCCTGTATTCCTGAGTTTCACTGGAATTTTTCTGGCAAATCAGTAAGGCCTGTCAAAAATTTAGACAGTGACAGTTTTACCAGTAACAGCTGCTGCCTCCATTTCGCCATTTCACAAATTTAACATCAGCTGCTGAACCCACAAGCCAGCAGCAGGAGAGACTCCAAAAAGCACCAAGACTCCAATTCTGTGTCCCTACTGCACCCCAACACTCTCCTCTTCTTTCCCCCTGTTCCTTTTCTTTTAACCTTCTTTCAGTGCATTTGAAAGCAGCAAGTTTCTCCTGACAGGTAGCTGACTCATCCCAAAATATTTCCCAACCAACTAGCACATGCATACCTCCCGGCCAGGAAGTTTGCACCTTCCAGCTGGCTGACTGCCTAAAACCACGTATATGCCCTCTGCATGAGAAATATTTCCTGACTACTCCCAACTATTCTAATGAGTCCTGGCTCTACTTCAAACAAATATACTCCCAAATTATACAAAGGAGACAGTGAAATTAAGATGTTAAAAATAAAATGTTTCACCAACTTATTGGTCTCTGGCTTTTGTGTGACTTAATGTTACTGTTAAAATATTCACAAAATTTACATAACTAATTTTAAAAAGTCTACTTTAGTTCTAAAGCACATTTTGAGAAAAGAAAATACCGAAAACAACAATATCTCTCTAATGTCTATTTGAAGTTACAGCATCACTAGAATAACCTTGAAAAAAATGTACATTAAAAGCTATATTTAGAAAACCTCATCAAGTTATGATAGGCAATTTTACAAGGTTGACTAAATTAAAGCTTGTTTACTTTTATTACATTGTATTGTAATAAATATTATATTAATAAATATTATTGTGTTGTCTTTAAAGGACTTTACTAAAAAAAATTGTGTTATGGAATAAGATGAAGATGGAGACACTAAATTACAGTTGAGGCCAACTGCAACCAATCTGTAAAACAATACTTCTTCACTGTCTTTACTAGGGGGAGGCTCCATGCAGAAATCAACACTACAGTTACATTTGTAGACACCAAACCCATTCCATAATTTCCACCCTGTGCAATACTGAATTTCCCTTTTCGCAAATGTATAAAACTCACAAGTAAGTATGAAAGCAAAAAAACTTACCAAAGGAACAGAGTGCACATCAAATGTTTCATTTGCCGTATCTTTTAGTAATGGTTCTTCCAGAAGCACTTGCATGTTGCTGCTTTGCTCTTTTTCACATTTGGTCGGGTCGATGTCTTGAGTACAAGGGGTCATTAAGGAGCTTGAACTTTCCATTTTATCATTTAGCATCTCTTTCAAGTTCTCTCCAGATGCTGGAAGCACAGCAGAAGTCAAGGTGCACGTCAGATGGGTAGCGCTTGCTTTGTCAATGTCTTGTGGACTTTGCTTTGACGCAGGTGTTTTTGAAACTTTGTAGGAAGAGTTTCTGGGATGTGTTGTGGCATGTCCGACTTGGCTACTGAAGAGGTGTTTGTTAACATGTAGCTTATGGGACTTATTTACAGGCAATTCCACCTTAGTATCTTTAGCTAGATCTACTGGTTTTTTCAGCCCTTTTATAGAGGAGGACGATTGCCTTGGGGAACCAGCCTTTAAAGGTGAGGAGACAGATGACAGCTGAGGGGACTGGGGAGACCGTTTTAATGCTACACTGTCTCTTGGCTGTAGCACAGATCTAGACACAACCTTTGGCTTAACATTTTTAAAATTAGGTTTGGGAAAACTAACTATCTCTGATTTCTTCGCTTTGGTTATTGTTGATGCAATAGGAGTCCTGGCCATTGGTTTTCTTGCAGTTTGATCTGAACTAGCTCTAAGCCCAGACCTTCTGTTATGCCCTCCTACAAATGGTTCACTTGGTCTCATTCTAGAAGACTTGTCTCCAAGTTCTTCCAAAGCTGAAACAGAAAAAGTCCTATTTTTTGATGGTTCTTTAGGAGTTGAAGTACATAGAGATAAATTTTCATCAGCTGTTGGACTGAAGACCACAAAAGTTGCTTCGCACTTCAGATCAGGCATAACTGTCTTGTTTAATTTTGGAACACTGCAAGATAAAGGAGGAATGTTGTGCCTATTCTGAAGAGCAGCATTTCCAGAGATACTTTGTTCTTTGGTTAAAGGCTCACTAGTTTTGTCTGATAATTGTTCTCCATCCATTTGATCTACTGGGAGAAGGTGCACACTATTTACATGACTATCAATGCATGCTTCAGCATCGGAATTCCCAGTTTCATCATGGTAAGGAGTAATCTGCAAGGATTTCACTTGGTCATCCTCATTAATATTAACGCATGGTGATAATGCATCTCGCTTATAAGTATCTATACATCCAGCAGGTAGTTCTACATCCTGTGCTTCTGTTTCCAGTGATTCTTTATCAATCTTGTTAGTGTTTTTTTGACAGTGTTCAACATCTGCAGAGATGAAATTAGGTGTTCTTTCTGAGCTGGTTCTATCAAATTTCTCTCTAACACATACTTCAGAAAAGCTAAATGTTCCCCCTACATGCACGTCATCATTTTGATCAGTTCTCAGATATTCACCTGTAACATTAGTAACATCCAATGTATTCAGCTGGCAGCATGCCCTGCCATTTTTCAGGGGCTGCGTGTTCTGCTCTGAAGCAGGAAGAGTTTGTACAGACTTAGAGTCAGTCTGGCTGTAAGGCACTAAGTGTTTGATACACTGATTTTGCATTTTTGCAATAGCAAAATCATCTTTCACTAAGCTTGTTGCTTCCAAGTCACAGTTCAAAGGACACATACAAGTCTGTTCAGTCACAGAAGACTTGCGCGCAGCATCTGTATCTCCCAACGGAGCTCCTATGCAGCTGTATTTACCAGGTGTCTTCTGCAGATCAAGTACTTGAATACACTGCTGTTTTAAAAGACTTCTGAAGTCACCCTTACTTCCAAGAATGGTATCACCCTCATGCTCAGCTACTATACTTTGGTCAGTTGAGTTACCATGTATTTTGGCAGCAGAGTTCTCTGAGGAAGGTGCACCTCTGTCACATGCATAGCTATTTCCATTTTCATCCCTTATAAGTAAGGAAGACTTCAAGCCATTCTTTGCTTTGTCATCGGACTTCCCAACATTCATTTTGGAGGCTAAATTTTAAACCGTTTTCATTTTATAGTTCTTTAAAATCCCAGAGAATGCAGATTCTTCTGAACTGTGCAGAAAAAAAAAAACCAACTGCTTTTCCCTGGAATGTGTCAATTGTCCTGAAAGATATTTAAAAAACAGTTCCTTGTTTTCATGTTTCCCAAGAAGATTCAAATGCTCTGAAATTAAAAAGAAATTTTAAAAAGTTAGCCAAACCAAGGATTTTAAGACAGTAAGCATTTCTTCAGACATCAGAGCAGCAACATAGAAGCAACACTTAGAATCCCAGTGAAGAAAATTTCAGTCATCACCCCTTGATGCAGAGCAGTAACAACCTCAGAGACTTTTTTCTCTGCACTGAAGGCCTTTTTCCTGCGCTTTGAGGCATCAATGCATAGCAGAGGCAGCTGAAGACTTTCAAAGGGTTATTTAAGATATCTGAGTCAAAAAAAAAGAGAGAAGAGGGAGGTTTGTGATCAACTCTGGGGCTACAGCAGTACACTACCTCTTCCCTGCTGGTGGGACAGTCAACTGTAGATACACTTGGGGCCCCTTCAGAGTCACTGGAAAGCAATTCCATACCAGTTAATTGCCTCCATCTTCTACAAAGATGACATGAGATTAGCCAAATGATAAAACAATTCCAAAGTCCTCTCCAGCACAGCAGAGCCATTTATGGTCACCTAAAAGGAAAGGTGGAGGGGCAGGATTGACATGACAGATGATGGAGGACAACTGACCACACATGGGGTGGAGATGCACAAAAAATACCAGCACAGAGTCCTTGCAATATATAGTGACAGGTTCCTAACAAGCACTAAGACTGCATCCAAGGACCAAAACCACAAGAATGTGAATGAGGGAGATCAAACTATCCAGAGCAGCTCGATGACCTCTGTAGCTCTCCATATGTAAGGCTTCTACTACCAGAAATGAGACCAGAGGTAGGAAGAACTTCGGATTTGTAACAAATAGTTGCAATGGGTGGGGAATTTGCCAGATGAAGGCTCACCTTTAGAGCAATAAAACCTGAATAGGTGGGAAGAAGTTTACTGGATCTGACAAAGCAATCTGGTTGAAGATGCATTCATGGAGAAAAGTCAGCTTCCCAGTTGAAGAAAATGAACACCCCTGTTGAACACCTTCACCTGTCTGGAATGACAGATTATACTCTCCAACCAAAGAGCAGGAAGGAGGACACTTGTCATCAAAAACAATGAGAAAACAGGTCTGTGTTTTGTTTAAACAAAAATGCAGACATCGGAGTGTGGTGTCCTCAAACAAGGATACTGATATAATGACATATTTGAAATTTGGTGCAGCAGGACATGCCCATCAGAATTAAGTATGGATGGTGGGCAGAATAACTCATAATTTACATTAGAATTATATTAAAGTTTGAAATTATTTCACTGTTTCAACTATGGCAACAAAACTGGATGCAATACAAGACAGTTGCAACAATATCGGAAAAGATGATAATAATATTAATAATACTACTAATAGATTTCTGGTATACCAATGTTGATTAGGCACATTGAAGAATAATTCTGTAATTATATTTTTGTAGAGGAATCAAAGACTACTTTAGGAAACAAGTTTGTTCTGAGAAGAGAAGCAACTCTTGATTTGCTCTTTAGCAAATAAGTTTAAATCCTCACAGAAACCATATAAGCCGTTCTGGAAACCACAGCAGGGGAAAGAAAACAAACTTATGCACAAATACTTCGGAAAGCATAAAATGAAGACAGCACGCTAAGTAGTGAAAGGTAAGTTACTTCTTGCATTATTCAAAATTCATTTTTTTCCTTAAACCTTACTTTCTTCAGCTAGAAACACAGCCTGAGTAACTACATGCAAAATAAAGCCTTTATCATATTAATGAAAAGTATAAAGCTGCAGGGCCCATAAACAGTTCTGAGTACAAAAAAGCAGCATCCAAAGTAAGACTATTGTAGAACTGCAAGAATTCATCTACTTTCTATGGACCAAACAGAGAGTGGCTTCTGGCCCACAATCTTGTCTTTACATGGTACTTTGAACATCTGACTCATATTGAAGGTAAAAAGACAATGAAACAAGGAAACAAGCCACAGAGATCAGACAGCACACCTTCCTCTGCCCCTTCCCACCCCCAAGATGAAATTACTTGTCTAGCTAAAACCTCTCCCGGTTCCTCAAGGCTGATCTAGATCTTTTGCTTACCCACTATTATTCAATCCCTAAAGAAGCATAAACAACTGTAGTACCCTCACTTCCACCTTCAATTAGGAAACTTAAGGCAGATTGAAGAGTTCTTCAAAAAAAGTCTTCCCTAAAGGCAGGGCTAGAATCTGTTCTGAATAATTTTCCATTCGTTGAAGTCAATCACAGAATCAACTGCTGAGAAATATTTGCAAACTTTGCTTTCACTGTTGTTTTGACACATTAAAACTTGTTTCTGGTTGTCTGGATACTAGCCCTTAACACAGCTTGCTCTCCTAGTCATGCAACAAAAGTTAAGATTCCATTTTGATTCAGAGTAGCTCAAATCAAACCAGAAGTCTTACCTCTTTCAAGAGCTTTCTTCCTGCAGAAAATAGGCAACTTCAACATATCAAGACTTAGCAAGAATAAAATCCCAAGAATTTAAAGAACGGTGCATCACCTTACAGTATGTATAGCTAATAATGCCAAAATTTGAAACAACACAGGTACACTCAACTCAAGTTTGAGTCAATTGATGCTGAAGAAAAGAAGCTCAAAAACAAAAAAAATAGAAGTAGTTTTGATACTGAGTAAAGAAATGAGGAAGCCTGTTAAAGTTGCACATACCAAGGTGTACATAGACATATATAAGTCTGTTTACTCAGCGCTCCGGACTTTCACACAGTCAGAGAACGTGTAGAAATAAATCACTAATTCAACTATTTTTAAATCAGGTCTTTACTACAGTAATCAATACTTTCATGAACAAGAAGACCAGCTTAACACACAGCTTCACATCCCCATTTAGAGTCCTGAAAACATTCTGCATAAAAAGGTATTCCTAAGGATCAGCTATGTTATTTAAAAATTTGTAACCTAGATGAGCATTATTCCTTAAAGAATTGGCATTCTGTAACTCTCCATATAACAATATGTTCATTAATCTCATGAAAACAAATCCCGGTGATGAGAAATTCATCAGTTTTAGCTTTGCCATAGAAGGCTGAATGAAATATTAACCTCAGCCCAGCATCTCCTCCATGAGGGGAGTCATAGCAGACACAACAGTTGCCCTTGCCGAGAACACACTGTTCCTGGCAACTAATGACTTGAGGAATTCTCTAAACTAAATACTAATAAATTTGCTTTGACTTGATCTTACATCAAGCATTATGAATGCCTGCCCTCCACAACACACTACAGTGCAGTGCAAAATAGTTCAGCTGTTTTTGCCTTCAGTAAAGTTCAACTTACTAAATTTCAGTTGTGTACCTCAAATGCTTACACAGCAGGAAAAGTCTTCACTACCTGAGCTCTAAGTTTTCCCCTTCCTCAACTGAAATAAGAGCTTGGGGTAACAGTAGTACCACTTGGAAAACAAAACAGAACAAAAACCAACAACAACAACAAAAAAATCAAACAAAAACCCCAAAAGCTCGGCAAGTAGATTATCCTAAAAAGAGGAGGGTTTGGCTGCCAACAGCCTCATATCCAAGAGAAATACACAACATAAAGAAGTGGGCTCAGAGCAAGATTTTGTCACTTCTACTGACCAACAAGAGGTGTCCAGGCATGTGCTGTTAAAGGGCAGTGGGACGGTCATTCGTTCGCTGCAAGGTAAACAGGAATCAGAACCAGGTAATGACAATAGATAATTCAACCCCAGGTTGACAAAACTACAAGAACTCAAGTCAGTTTGTGTTAAGTGTCACAGACAGCAATAATTTACACTTCTCCTGGTACTCCATCTGGAATTTGATTCTTTCAAGCAAATAATCAGAGCATTTACTCAAACCCATCAGCTATGTTTGTGAAGCCTGGATGAAGGAGGACATGGAGTGGAAAACAGACATGAAAGGAGAAGGTGTGCCCAAACATGCAGGGAGGCAGTCTAGAAGTGCTCTAATTAGATGAACTTGCTTTGATAACAGACAATGTATCATCAGCATTCCAGCAGAAAACCATATTACCTGGTCATAATTACCACAGCCCCTGAAATTAAAAACCATACAAAGCATTTCCTATGTTAATGCATTACACTACAACCAGTTACTTGACCATGTCCTGGAACACAACACAATCACAAAAGTATGACTTTTTCAGCATATACACCTGAAGGCAGAGGTGGCATCATCCACAGCAACCGGGCATCCCTCCCAAAATGCTGTTCAGTGTTGCTTGAATATGCCCCATAAGAAAACACTAGGAAAACACAAAATGGTTCATATAATGCTGCGTTTACACAGAATTACACATTTCAGAGCCACCTCAGTAATGTCAGATTCTAATGTAAACTAGCCTATTGCCAAGCTAATTCAAATGATCCTAGAGAGAATAAGTTAAGCTCCTATAATAACTTAACACAAACATTTATAACATTATAAGGACACTCTAGTCCTAAAAGTGCATTACATTAAGTTGTCATATGCTCATGGCATTGCTTGCTTCAGAATACACAGTATCACCCGTGAGTGTACTGTGAAGGTGTTTACAAAAGAACAAAAAACCCCAGGAAACTACCAAATCCAAAACTAACCCACCCCATGGAGTAGCGAAGAAGTATCATTATGCTTTAGTCAAAGACATTTTAGAAGTCAGAAATCATGTTGGACACTTGATACAGTAAAGCAGAAATAATGTGCAAGTTATGTTTGCAAGCAATCATGTGGGCATTTTTGACTGAAGGTGTACTGTCATTTCCAAAGGCATAAACCATCATGTTTTGTCTTCTACTGGGCTATTTGCTAACCTGTTTCAAGACTGAAGCAGCAGCATAACATGAAAGTTGCAGTAATCAAGGAGCATTAATATTAACCAGTTACATCTTGGCTCTAAGATATGGAAGAAGTAAAGTAGAACAGCAGTTCCACTGCGGAAATCAGACATCCTGAAGTTGTGCAAGAGGTTTTGACTTCCCATAAGATGTTCAAACCATGACACTACCATCAGATTACCAAAAACTTGAGAGGTGATCCTAACAAGTACATTGACCCTTGTAGTTCATCCTACTAGTGAATAAATGGTTGTTTGAGACAGTAATGCTAGTGCTTTCCCCAATCTCTCAGCCTCCAGTGTTGGAGGCTCACTCATCAGAGTGCTCATTCAATGGAAAGCTTTAAAGGCCTTCAAACCCTTCTTTTCCTTGCCCATAGTCATTGCTTTGCTAAAATGAAAAGTCCTGATCTATTTAATTACTTATAAACTCTGGCCATCCTTCTTGTCCTGTCTTTAAGGATATTACGCTGTTCTCTCCATTTTCAATTTCAGGCTATTTGTAAGCACATAACGCAGAGAGATACTCCAACAGATTTATACAGTGTCTCGATAACACAGTTCTTCCTTTAATAATTGACAATTTTTGAATTTTATTGTTAGGTAAGTTTTAGGAGAACTCTCTATTCAATAGTGGAACCCTGGTAATCTTTTTTTTAAGAAGCAAATACAGACCATCTTTTACTTAGATAACCAAGATACTTAATAACATTGTCTAGAAATGTCATCCAGTATTCCAGGGATTTGGAGGTACACGCAACCTCCTAGACCAGAGTGTTCTGCAAAGGCATATATCTTTCCCCCCACTCTGTTTTACAGCAACTGCCAGGATGAAACTCGCATAAGTAAGAGCTAAGCAAACACCAGCCAGTAACAAACACCAGCTATTAACACACTACAAGTAAGGAAGTGTACTTTATTGTCTGAGATAAAGTGCACCATCAAACAAAACCAAAGCTACCTATTTGAATGTGCAGATGAGAACAGCAATAAACCCCTCGCTTGAATAGTGCGGCACACTCTCATAACTTAACTGGGCTCTCATTTGTAGCTTCATAAAGACAGCATCCATTACTAAAAGTGTCAGACTACTCACAAGGTTTTCAAAGTGTTCAACTGCACACATGGTCAGTTAAAATTTGTTTATCCATTGCCATCATGAACAAAGCCTGTGCATGGTTTTCCATGAGATCAATACTCAGTCTGTTCCTCTTTACGAACTTGCAAGAATACTATTAAGTTCTTTCTTAATGGTAAATCAGACATTACCTTTTCAGAAAGAGACTTTGGGGATTTTTTTTTTTCCCCTATTTTACCACAACTAAATTATTTAGCAAAAGCATGTGTTATTGTAGAAGGAAGGAAAGAAAGGATAAGCTTTCAGGTCAAAATGAAAGTAAAGAGCTGAAACTTGAAAAAAAAAACAAAAGGTACATTTATTCTAGCTCTTCCTTGCAAGGTCAATGTTCAGGTACTTCTTTTTGAAAGACTTGATTAAATAGGTAAGCACAAACAAACCTGAGACTGTCAGAGCTCAGTGTTCAAGTTATTTGACTAGACAGGGATTACAAATCAGATCACTTTCTCTGTTTCCTGGAATTCTACTAAACTGGTTTTGTCCACTGCTACCATTTAAATGGCACATTCATACATTTTGGTATCGTGAAGCTATGAAATAGTGGCCAAGATTATTCACAGAAATTTTCCCTCTGATTGAAATATTATCAGTATAGGAAGAAAGGCTATTAGGAAAAACAAAAGTTCTTTGTGAACTCCAGCTAGGTTTGTGCTCTTCAGGCATGTCCTCGAGTTCCAAGCTAGTCTTCAGCTATCCATAAATTTTCCTAACACCTCTCATCATACATTCTTGATCATAATTTCTCATTCTCTGACAAAATTCCATCCATCAGCACCCCTGCTACCCATTTGCCTTTAAATCAACTTCAGTCAAAACAGAAGCTGTTCCAAAGTAACAGGTCATTCCTCCCCCAATCTTTCTACTCTGCATTATAGGTTTCTCTTCTTTTACAGACCTGTCAATCCTCTTAACTTGCCCCATGTTTTTCTCATCCTGGCTAAGTCAAACCTAGTAGAGAAGCAGGTACACAGGGAAGCAGAGCAGAATAGTCATTACACCTTGGATTCTCAAGACAAATGACAAAGTGTTTCTGCTGGTGGCTTTATGGTGGTGTGGGGTTTTTTGTGTCATATTGATTTTTTTTCTTAATTTTGTATGTGTGTGTGATTTTTAAAATTTGGGTTTTAAATATCCAGATTATTTAATAAATAATATTTAAGTGAAGATTGTCTGCTGCTAATCTACTGTCTGACAAGTACAAAGCATTCACAAAACAGCAAGTACAACAGAAATACTCTGAGTACAGCAGAAATACTCTGCAGAAGCAGCATAACATTGCAAGAGTGGTGGCTAAAATACCAGCTGTAACCTTGGTAAAAAAACCCCAAAAAATCCAAACAACTTGGCAGGTCAGAGTGGAAATGGTTTTAACCATTACCACAATGTGCCAGGCAGGACACACTGAGAGATCTTAAGGTTATGTGCTAACTTGAAACTTTTCATATTCCTGAACTTTTTATGAAACATCTGTGCCCACAGCCCTAAAGTGAGTCCTATACAACTTGGTGCCAACATTAGCAGTACTCTTCATATGGACTGTATCAACAGAATGGGACAGTTAAAGACACAGAAAGACTCATCTGCTCCCATGCATTGCATGTCCTTCAGATCTTTACCTACAACTGAGAAGCCTTTCAGCATTTGGCTATATTTAACACAGACGTATGATATGAGCTAATTTACAAAGCATTTGGAGTACTCTCAACCTGTAGTGAAGCAAGATACTGTAAGTACAGCAGTATTATTTAGTTCTAGTGGAATAGTCTGTGCAATGCATCTCTAACTTGATTAATTTCTATGAAAAAGCAGGCCAAAATGGTAACTAATGACTGAAAGAACAGCATCTTTGTCATGACATTGCTTTGCAGTAGAAGTTGAAGAATTAATCAATATGCTTAGGATTTCTCACATTAACCAAGTCAGAAATTTAACCAGCTTGCAGTTTTTGCAGACTCAAAAGTTGTTTTCTGTGCAGAAGTGGTCATTTATTCAGTAAAGACTACAGCTAGTCAAGAACAGTCTCCACTGACACATCAAGAAGTTCTACCACTGAATTAGGACAGCACTTTTGCACAACATCATCACCACAGCAGAATTTAATACTGAAGATGCTGCATTTGCCATTTAAAAAACAGTGCTTTTAGACTTTAAAAATACTTAGGTTATTGATTGTGTATGGTGAAAAAAAATTTAACAAAACTGCAGTAAACTGGTTACAGGAAATAGTATTTTGGTAGCCAAACAGGAAGCAGCACCAAAGCAGTTATTAGAAGTCCTAAAGGTGTAATGGTTGTTGAGGATTTTCAGCAAGTATAGCTGGATAGTAGTTTAAATCCCAACAGTTTCACCAGAATTTCACTTGCAGTGCTGTACAACGGGCATCTGGAGCAAGGAGGCAATTCACAACCATTGTTTCAAATGTTGTAGTCTCAGGCAAAAATAACCCAAATAAAACACATTTCGTTTACACTCAAAGGAAAATCTCGTTATTTTTCATACAAAGGAAACACTTTCTCATATTGAGATCAGTCCTGATACAAGTCCTTCTACATTTTTTGATTGTTTCCCCTTGGACCCAAGACAAAAGCCTCTGAGTCCAAGAGGGAACAGCTCTGCAAAGCTAAACACAGCACTGCACCTCTGCAACAGACAAATAGCAAGAAATGTGCTGTGGCAGCTTTGCAGAGCTGGTTTAAAAAAAAAAAAAAAAAAAAAAAAGAACAGCTTGATTTATGCAATGCTATCAGGTAGCAAGCTGCAGTCAATGATCTCTGGAAAGCACAAGGTCACCGCACCGCTGGGCACATGTTGCATGAAAGGCTGCCAGGGCAAGGTTACCCAAGGGACCCCCTGGGAGGGATCCAGACAGGCAGGCTTGGCAGTTGTGCCCTGCAGTTTCTCCTTGGCTCTTGGGATGCAGCTCCATTTGAGCCCTGAGCAGCAGCAGCACTCCCAGAAAGGGGGGTTCTGCATTTGCAGAGCCAACAGCAGGAATCAGAGCTCCTGTACAGAAATCATCCTGTCAGTCCATCCTGAGATCCCACAAGAATGCTGTCATCTAGCAAAGAATTATAAATTTCTTCCTTAGAACTCAGGTGGTACAAATTCATTTTTAATACTTTTCCTTTAATCAATTTGCTTAAAGTCAAGCATAAAACCCAAATGGTGCTTGCTATAGACTACATGTTGTTTTACAGTATAGCCAAGCCTCTTCCAAAACTTTATTCAGAGAGCTGAAGGATGTTATAACTTCAAATATAAACTCTTCAAAAAGTTCTCCCCATTCAACTAACAGCTGACTTGACAATTTCCCACAAGAATAAAGTCTATATACATCATCACATCATTGCAGACACCCTGGAACTACAGTTATATGTTATAGGGGAACATTAGCTTTGATTTCAACTCAAGACTGATTAAAATAAATGCCACGGGCAGTGATAGAAGCGTTACACAACCAGTGCCACATCCATACTTGATATTCCCCAGTGAGTTTCAGCTTCTGTGCAGACTTCCATTAGATGAGAGATATGAACAGCTAGAGGACATTGCATGCTCTGGCACTGTCTCTGTGCTAACAAGTGAAACAGCGACCCTCTGATTTTACAATAAATTAGATCATAACCCTTAAATAACTGACGACCTAATAGAGTCTCATGATTAACAGGCAAAAACTGCCTCTCTCTTCCTCTGGCTGTTTTTTTCAGAGTCAGCTTTGTCTTTTTTGCAAGTTTTGATCACACATTAACTTATGGCCTCAGTCAGGCAATTCACTTATATACATGGATTGGTCCTCGGCAGTCCTTAGGACTTGCTGCCATGTATAAATTACCCAGTCTGCAATACAGCTCACCTCACATTTAACCCTTTTGGCTTTGCCTTCATTGGCTTTATAAGACTAATGGAGTGAATTTGCATACAGGGAGTGACAGCAACATGATGATTTTGAAGTCGTCACTCTGATCTGGTACACTTTCTACATCCAGACACCTAGTCTTCCTAGCAGCAACCTACACAATACCATTTATTGGGCTAACACACGTTTAAGACATATAAATCTGCAGCAGTAAATAACTGGAAGAACATAGATAAATGAGCTTCTCACTAGTACTATCTAAAATATGTCTTAGGAGGAAAAAATTAGTGCAACTTCTATAGATTCTGCAAAGAGACAGGCAAAGAGTCTTTTTAAATGATCCTCTATATTCTTAAGAGTCAAAACTCAAAGGTTTCCTGGTTCAAAACTGTAGAGAGCACCAGGGTCTAAAGCATCACTGTGCATAAGTTCCTCCAAAGCTGTGCTTTTCCAGGCTGTTCATCCAAGGACATAATACATTATTTGTCATTAACTGAGACAAAGTATTACTTCTCGGATTTACGTTGGTCACAGACCTTAATTACTTAGTTCTGCTAAGTACCAGCACCATGTGGCAGCTTCCGGATCAAACAGTCACTTAACAGCATAGAAATCAATGGAACTACCATCCATATCAAAGGCAAGTCAGAAACACTTTGATAAGGTAAGTATTTCACCTCTGCAGTGCAGGTGGAAAGCTCCAACACAGGACTAATACAAGGAAGCATACTTGAGTAACTTCATACAGCTGACATTAGTTTGGAACATAGATAAGGAACTCCTGCATTTCAGCTTAAAGAAGAAAGAAAACAATTCTCACACATGGCCATGTATTTGGGCTGCACATTGCAGGGGCAGGGGGGAGGAACTAGGGAATGAGGAAGAAACACCATTGGAAAAAAACCCACAAAAAACAAACAAACAAACAAAAACCCAAAACAAACAAACAACCCCCCCAAAACCACACCCTGATGTTCAGATACCTAGGAAAAGTTCATTAAACTTGCACAACCAAATACTGTCCTGTGAAGGGTAACCAACTTCCTTTTGAAAGCAATCTCCGTTTAAGTTTGCATGACAGAATTACTTCCTCTACCAGCAGTAAGTTCAACAAAGTTTGTCAACAATGCCACAGTTTCTAAATTTCCATCTAGAAATCCACCAATTCACAGTGCACAAACAAGGGTCCTCGTGTCCTGCTCAACTGGGATTGTGCATGCACAGCTTATTGATCAACTCTGGTAAATGAAATCCCAGAATACTGGAACAGGCTGAACACAGAAGGGTTGTCTATGCAGGCCAAAGGGGGAAAAAATCCAACAAAATAAACCCAAACCATGACACACACCCAGTGCTGACTAATCTTAGAAAATAAATAGGGGGAAAAGTCATTAAGCTTCTCCTGCTAGGAAAATACATAGCCCTAACTGCCAAAAGCTGAGGGGAAAAAAAGTTGAGCTGAACCAAGCAGAATATCTAGGAGAAACCACAAGATCCACTGGATGTCTCATCTCTGTTTCTCTGATTTTGGAGACTATTTAAGAGTGCTTTCTCCCTCCTTCATCAGGTTCTGCAACATACTCCTGGAAGAGCAGACTGTTTCTATTTAGATGCTTTTCCTTCAAATCCTCCAATGGGGTTCTGCCCTCTCTGAGCCAAATTAAACACACCAGAGGTGTTTTCACAAGCCATTTGGGTAGTATACTGCTCACAAATGTCAACTACAAGCCATTAATGCTGCAGTAGGAACTTTCTCCAGAGGAAATTGCCTCACGAGAACCAGGGGTGGAAGGGATTGGCACCTGGAAACCACTTGCTTCCATCCTCTGAAAATTCCAGCTGCAGCAAAGCCTTCAGGATTGAAAAGCAGTATTTGGTGGTTAGACTTAAAATTGTTCAAAAGTTTGCTGAAAGTAGTAATAAGGAATGGTAGTCTGCAAAATAGTTCTATGAAGAGAGTGGTGACAATAAGCTTCCTTGGGCTGAATTTCTTCCATCTACAAGGAAGTTCCTAGTCAAAACTAGGTATGCCAGAAGTCAGAAGGAAGGACAGTACCCAGGAACTGGAACAATTGTCATGCAGGAGGCCAAGATTCAATCTGTGGGCAAGTACCAAGTGCTCAGGTTAGTCCTACTCTTCAGACCTTGCACGTGGCAGACTGACTGGTGCTAAGTACTTCATTCCTTGACCACTGATAAGGGGTTTCAGTAAAAATAATATTTTTTTTTTAATTACAAAGGAGAAAAATATGTATTCCAAAATGATCCCACCACAGGTAAACAACCTCTACTGAGGCATACATGTTGGTCTCAAAATCAAGTTGTGTGTCAGACAGTTAAGTCTTCCACAGAAGTTGTTAGAATGAGTCCTTTGACTGTTTTCCTCACAAATCATTGCAATACAGAGAATAGCAGGTATGAAAGGTAACAAAAGCAACTGGTTTTTTTAATAGTTAACTGTACCAAAGTCTTCTGAACTGTTTCACAAAATCTTCCTCTCCACACCCAAGGCAGAAACGAGAGCAACTGCCTGCTTAAACTTCCAGTTTCTAAAAGATTGAAGTCCTACCAGTTTACCACCCGCCTCTGTCTTAGTAGTTGCACCAAAACTGGTGTCTGTTTCTCCCCACTGTGTCCCTGAATTCCAAGTCTGCATAACAAGACTGAAAATTTGGGGTCTTCAATTATTCCTATCCATGCTTCAAATTAAAAGTCGGCTACTAACAAATTTAAGGGCTGTGGACG
The DNA here is from genome assembly GCA_013398615.1 of Brachypodius melanocephalos. NCBI lineage: Eukaryota > Metazoa > Chordata > Aves > Passeriformes > Pycnonotidae > Brachypodius > Brachypodius melanocephalos. The sequence goes on from VZSR01003049.1 coordinate 8,689,289, forward strand.
AGCTACATTCATTCCTAAAAATTATTTAGGTATAAAAACCTGCAATCCCATGTACTATAAAGAAACTGCAATTTCACACAGCAGATGGTAAACCAAACTAAATCCAAGCCAATCACATGCTACAGCAGAGAAGCTGGAAACTCCATGAGAATGCTTTCTATATCCAATATATTTGACAGATTCCCACAGACTCCACTAAAAGAGCAAAGAGTCTTACACATAGAGAACAAACTGGCATTCACATACCAACAAGCCAGAGAGCATGCTGTGGTTTAAGCAGGGTAACCTTAACAAACACAGGAACACTGCTGCCATCAGTGCCTTCTCCAGTACCGTGTACCAGCTTAGCAGCCAAATTTTAGATGTTCATCCTATCACATGGTTATTTTGCACAGAAGGGACTGAACACAAGAAGCACCACTATTACACTGTACATACTTCAATAAACCTGCTCAGTATTAGACTCCACATGCAGAAATAAAATGAAATAAACCTCAGTATTCAGGTTTCTTTATATGTCAGTACCTGTATCTTTGCTTATAGGACCACATAATGGAAAAATACATTTTAAAAGGTATTTGACAAAACAATCACAATACTTATCACAACCACTGATTCAGTGCAATAATACATTGGAGCTTGCAGTTTGGTTAACTTGATTAATCAGATGCCTATCTCTACATGAGCTATAAAGAGTAACTCATTTATAGTGTACAAGGACAACATGCAATTCTAGGATTTAACCATAAAATACTCACTATTTAAATAACACAAAACACATTTACTAAGATAACTTTGTTAACTTTGCAACATCAAATATATGTGTAAATCAACAGTTAGATCAGTGAATAATTTGGATTCCAAACCAACCACAGGTGAATTGATTCTCTTCTGAATCAAACTATGTAATAACAAAGCCAAAGTCAGGCTCTGCTAAATGAAACTACAGCACCAGAATCATGACCAGATGTCTGCATTTGCATAGATTCACCCCTTGGCCTGGGCAGATCCATCTTGCATGTACCTAGAAGGTCAATAGATTCAAAATGTTAACTACAGAAGGAGAAACCAAACACCAACTTAGAGAACATTCCTGTGGTCTCACCACCAGACTTCTTTCAAACTGAGGATGCCAGGTTTCATGTCTCTCATATTACATGAGCCACACGAATTTGACAGATCTAGCATGACATTCCACCTCTTTGCCAAGATGCACAGAGCCAGCTGAGGTCCAGGAAAGCTGACAGCGTCTCCAACACAAGGGGAATCACCTAAACAGACTTAACAACCAAGCAGATGCAGCAATCACAACTGCACTCTCACTTGCACAGTAACAACTACAAAGAGTATCATCAGGATGATTGGACAGCCCAATACCAGACTCTCCTGACTGCAGGCTGCTATATCTTCCCCACAATTAGAATAAACCCCAACACACTCTACATGTTTGGGAAAAAAACTAAAGTCCTAGTCAACGTAGGAAGAAAAGCAAAGGCCCCTTTTTGGAAAAGGGTGTCTGAATAAAAGTCCCCACTCAGAGCAAAATGGCAAAGCTGGCATTTAGTCTACTGACTGTGGGGAGTGGGGGGAAGGGAGAGTTAGAGGCAAATGAGAGTCACAAGAACACATTTTGCTTAATAATGTACCATATTCAGAAAGAAACAAGCTGCCAATACTGTCACACTTACTTAACAAGAATATATACAGAGAAATACCAGTCACTGCTTCTGACAGAAGGTACTTGCAGACTTCCTGGTATTGGTTAAGTGCTTTAGTGGCAACAGTGTATTTCTTACACAACAAATTCAGCCACTATACTGACACAAACACAAATAACCTGCTTTCACTACCTAAAGCTTCATGGGTAAATCACAGTCAAGTTGAAAGCTGGAAGTAAGGAAGCCTCACTTACAAGACATGTGGGCACGCCTACTTTACAAGCACATGAATGAGTTGTCAGAGGCAACCCCATCTACAGCAAAGTCACCAGGAACAGGACACGATGTACAAGAATCATATAATTCTGGCCAAGAATTGGTACTGTGCAATCACCATAGATGCCACACTCCCTCAGATCATAGTAAGGGAAGCAAAGTTTGTGGAACCCACCACTGTCTCCACAGCCTGCACTTCCCTTCACTCCACCTGCTTAAGAGATGATCAGTTTTGGAGAGAAATGAAAAGCAGGACCTTAGTGAACTATGACAATGGTTTCCTTTTCTCAGTTTGAAAAAAATGTATCTGTGCTTACACACAGAAGGGGGTACAGGTCAGAGTCCACAGCAGTTTTGTTAAACTTTTAAGCAGATTCAGCTTAATGCACTTTTCCAGACATTTAGGCTGGAGATGTTAGCCTGTACGCTACAGGTGAAATCTGCCTGCCTGTCAAGGACACCTGCTACCAAGCACCAGCTTCCACTTTGAGTGTTTAAGATACTATTCCTCACATACATGGACTTTCTTGCACGTACTCTTCACCTTTCAGCATCAATAATACAAAGACATTTTATTAAGAAAAATCCTAAGGTTTTTTGGAAAAAACATTGCTACCAGTCCTACTCAATGACAACAGAAAGCCACAGCTGAAGATGTGAGGTATAGAAATGCAGGCACAAAACTAATTCCTCCTCTATCATTTCAGGGGAATGGGAGAATGCTGAAAATGGATACTATTCTTAAAAGGTTGTTAAATAACATAAAAAAGAGAATCATAAATTTAAGTTACTGTCACTGCACTACAATCCTTCAAAAGCTACTTCCAGGATTTCTTTAGAACTAATTACTACTTTTATCTAACAGAGACCCATATGCAGACTGCTGCATCCAGCATTTCCCCCTGCAGAGTTTGGGGCTTTTTACCTTTCTTCCAGAAACAATCACAGTGGAGCTAAAAGTTAAGGTGAAGCTGTGGCTACTTGCTTGCTTGGAAAAAAAACCCAAATCACCAAAAGATTGAGGCAGCAAGAGGCAGCCAGCCCACTATCACTCAAACTATGAATTTTTACAGTCACTGATTTGCTTGCCCCTGAAGTTGAACTCTGTGCTTGAGCACGGGATTGTGCTTGTTTGTAGGTCAAGTTACTCACACCTACAGAGTATTTATTACAATTCAATAATACATTCAAGTGAGCTATTGTGTTGGTTTAAATACATTTTGCAATAGTAATTTGCTCTTTTTTCCCCATTCCAGTTTTAGGCCTTCCCCCCCCATAAAGAGAAACAAATTACATTTCCTTTATCTCCTTTAAAGGTTTGATTGATATTTCCTTTTAATTTAGAAATCAAATACTGGCAGATCCTGTTTCAGTATGTTAGCTTAGCTAAAGATAGCAGGATCAGAAAAGATCAGACACAGAAAAGCAATACCTCAGCATGCAAAGATGAATGATCAAAGATCACTTAAAATACTGAGAATAGCAAACTACCCACTACGTAGAGGCCCTGTATCAACCCCTACTCTCCATTTTAAGAAGTGGGACTTGACGGTTCTTTTTAAACTTCTAATAGAAAATTACACACTATACTAGTTTCACCAATATATCAACCAGCCTTCCAGGAAACTGTGTCAGCAACATATGGAAACTACTTGAAGAAGGTTTTTTGGAATTTGTCTCTCAGCCTGGCATGTTTTTAGCCTTAACTGTGGAAGCCACTAACACTTCTATTTTAGCTGTAAAATTTAAAACATCAGGGAACATGAAATAAATGACAATACATGCTTATCATTCAATACAAGCCACCAAACCTCACTCACAAATACTACCACCTTCTATGTAATTTTACAACCAAAAGATTCACTTTGAACTACTTTTAAGCAAGCAGCTTAAAAAATGCTAATAATATTTTCAGCCTCTAAGCACTAAAGAATAAACTCCAAGTGCCACATATAAAAGCATGCTTCTATGTTTATGGAGCAGACAACTTCAAGTAATAAATCTGGGAAGTTATTTGGTGTGTAACAGCAACTTACACTAGAGCACAGTAGAAAGAAACATCCTTCACAAACTACATACCATAGTTAAAGCACAAGCCCTTCAAAAGAGACAAGTTGAGGCTGAGTTAGGTTAGTCATCAAAAGCTCTCCTCAGTTGCATACAGCAGAGTACAAGCAGAGACAGCAAGGGAAGAAGAAAAACCAAACCAAACCAAAACCGTAGAAGCTATATTATGGAGAGTCGTCTCATGAGATTTCAACTTTCAAAGATCAGTTCAGCCACGCAGCAATAAAAGACTCAGGCTGAGGAATTTTCCTTAGACGGTCTGCCAGCACTGCATCAAAAACTTCCTGCATGCTACCAACAAATCCAGAGAGCAGGTTTGACACGAATCTCACAAATTTGACAAATGCTGTTTGCAGAGAGCTGTTTTCTGTAACACTTCAAATCTTGTTCACACTGAGAAACAAAATCTCTAGTTAGCAAAATAAGCACACCTTCGCCTGGCCAGGTCTGAAGTAAGAGGAGCGTGGACTTATTCAACTCCCTTTTTTGCAACTGAGGAACTCAGAAGACTTTAAAACCACAAACTACTGTTTTCATAAAGCTGTGGGCTACCACAACTTTAGCCCACAGCTAAAGTCAAGCTACAAAGTTGCTTCAGAGCAATTGCTGTGCCCAGGAGTTCCTGCAGCCCAGTGCCATTAGTCCTGTCTGCACAAGGCTCCACCAGGTGCTGGGTGCTGAGATCATACAGGTCCTGCCATGGCAAAACATTGACCCTGTGCTCCGGGTCACAGAGAAATGCACACACACAAGCTGGTGTTTCCCCCACTATCACTGTCCTTCCCATGTGCATCACAAACTACAACATACAGTTCCCTGGAAGAGAATTTTATACAGAAAGGTCTGCAGAGCAGCTTGGATAAATGTAACCTCAGCCTACCTTCAGTCTGAAGACAGCCTGAGAAAAGAACAGTTGTTTGGAAAAGTCATATTGCAACACATCAAATAATTATTCACTTTTGCCTTACGGAACTAACAGTCCTCTCTCACCTTTTTTAAGTTATATAAACTGCAGTCTCTTAACTCCTGTCTGCTACAGACATGTAAAGGTGAAAATGGTCCTTCCAAAAAACTGAAGACTTTCCTCTACTGAATTAATCTCACCACATCACAGAATTAACCGGGAAGTGTGTAACCTGCTGCTAAACCTGGGCTTCTAAATTAACACCGCACTGCAGGAAAAGTGGGAAGAGGAAAAAAAAAGGAAAACTAGAATACATTAGTTATGTGAAACAGTGTTAAAATTACTTTCACCCTCTGAAAGTATTTCTTTCCTCAGGACATAAAAGAATTGTAATAAATACAAACAAGTTCATTTTAACAAAGTCAATTTAAATGTGAAATTATTGTAGTTACATTAAACTTCACTGTAACATATTCATAATTTAAATTAAGCCATTTGAGTGCTATGTGCTCACTGACACTGTTTAAACACAGACAAAACACTATCTTTGGGTACACAAATTTAGAGCTGAAGAGTTAAACATTTCAGAATAATTTCTCTTTATGAGTGAGAACTTCCTCTGCATTCATTTAATTTATTCAGTTCAACATCTGGGTTTTCAAGTGGTAAGGAATGAAATGATCACAAAACTAAACACCTTTAAAACAAAACCCCTCCAATATTTCAGAAAAAAAGTTATGAATCTAAGGTACCCAGTGGATAATATACATCCAGTTTATGATACAGAAGTATTACAAGAAATTATGCAGTTATCTTTAATTACAAGTGAGAATTCAAAATGCATCATTATAGAAGAAGGCATAGAGCATCAGCTCACCCTTTTGCCTACAGAGAAATATGTGACAACTGTTACACTACTAAGACATCCTTTCAGCAATAGAGGCTAAATGAATAAGATGATTGCTCTCTGAAGAGGAAAATACTGTTTCAGCTACCCCGTGTTCTTGGACAACAAACTCTCTGCAACAATGATCTTTGTAGCATTTAAGTTCTTCAAGGTGTCAAACTAATTTGGCAAATCCAAGTTTCTTTCTGTTTTGCAAAACTTAAGTGGATGGCAATAGGCTTCAACTCCATCTAACACACAGCATACTACAGCTCCACAGAGTTAACAGTGGAAGAATATGGGACTGACTTTGGCACTCTGTAGTTTGTTGCTGTCATCTCATGGCCTCAAACTGACTACCAGTTCATGGCACTTACTATCAGAAGAACACTACATTAGAAATTTAATATAAAAGTAGAGAGCTGACCACTAGCAGAATAGGAATAGCTATTTGCAGCCTATAATCATCAAGGCTAAGAGAACTGGGATTATTCAGCCTGGAAAAGAGAAGGCTTCAGGGTGACCTAATTGCAGCCTTCCATTACCTGAAGGGAGCCTACTAGGACAAGGGGGAATGGTTACAAACTGAAAGACAGTAGGTTTAGATTAGATATTAGGAAAAAAATATTTACTGTGAGGGTGGTGATGCACTGGAACAGGCTGAACAGACATTTTGTGGATGCCCCATCCCTGTAAGGATTTAAGGTCAGGTTGAGGTGAGGCTTTGAGCAACCTGGTCTAATGGAACATATCCCTGCTCATGCCAGGGGTGTTGGAACTGAATGACCTTTAAGGCCCCTTCTAACACAGGCCATTCCATGATTCTGTGATCTTTCAGAGAAAAACAAAAATACACAAACACGCAGAAATCAGAAGGATTTAAAGCAATAAATGTATCTATTGACTGGAGGCTGAAGAATGAATGAGACTGAAGAATGAATTAATAAGGCTGAAGAACCTCACCCTCAGCACTGCAAGCATTCTGCATTCAGAATCACTGGGTGATGAACCCTGCTGCTGCTCAGCTGGCACAAAGGACAAGGCAGTGTATGTTAACCATAGCCATCCAACAGCCATGTGCTAGCACCATCCCAAAATAAAAGCAGCACCAGAGGAAGCTTGCACACACAGTGCCTTCCTCCCCTGCTGTGCCAAGCCTGCCTCATCTCTTCATTACCTGACTTTCCTTGGTCCCTAGTTGAACTTGTTATGGCTTGATTATGACTTTAAGGATTTCTTAAAAGCTGCTCTTTAAGGTTAGTCAATAATGAGGTCTGGACTGATGTCTCTACATCATTACTCCTCATTTTGCCCATAATAGTCTCTCTCATTAAGATTAACATACTTTCACTCTATTTAAATAGAGAGCAAATATTTCCCCGTAAAAAAAGTGATCACCAACCACCTGCCCTCCTTCTTCTCTCCCCTTCAGAACAGATCCAAATTTATCTTCTGTTTGACCCATCCATTCATATTTTGAAACTAATCAAATCTGCAATCTGCATGCTTTCCTGAACAGGTTTTTCTAATTTCTTGCCTATCTTGCCTTTTGACTGCTAGAATCTTTTCCCTAAGGAAAAATTTTCCTAGAATAAGGAAGCTAAAGAGTGCTGCAGGAGCAAGCTGACTATAAATCGAGCACTATGCACAGATCACTGTAATCTTCTGAGAGTTAGGCTGACAGTTTGAACACATTGTTCTCCTTCATCTAATTTAACACGCAAAGGGTAAAAGAGAGCCTTTTTCTCCAGAAGTAAGATTTAAAAATTTTATCTTAAAAGCTCCTACTTAAAGTTTTCTAGCTTTATTTAATTTATTTTATTTAATGTATTATTTCTTGAATGAAACACAGATTTTTCTTTTATTATCCATCTATAAAGCATGCAAAAGTAAACTTTTCTTTGTCCTGATTCTCCCTTTACCTCTGAACCACCAGCAGGAAGAAGCTGGTCTACAAAAAGCAGCCTGTCTGACCTCCCTTCCTGAAATGGTCCATGAAAAAGTTATTTAAGTAGTAATTTCTTTTTCATTTATAAGAATATCACCAAATACATGAAACTGTGATAAAATTGTCTCCAACTACTCACACAGATGATATAGGAGAGTAAGTAGTTCATACCAATTTTAAAGTTGTAGCACTTATGTATGATGGAGACTGTGCAGATTTCCTAACCATTTATGAGGGGACCCCCTCTTTGGATCACATAAATCACATCATAGTATGTGATGTATGAATTCTGCACCAGATATTTGCAGTGCCATTCCCTTCTCTAGGATACAAACACGAGCTCAAGCAAATACCTAACACTGGCCCAGACAATTTCACTTCTGTGCTATAGTACAAATACCACACAATCAGAGTTAAGCAAAATAGTAGTTTCTCTGAGAAGTTGTTGCAACCTCAAATACTTCTTTCACAGGCTTGGAGTTATGAGATTTATAATTAATTTGATTAAGAGTTCTAAAGTGAGGTTTCACACGTTGAAAAATTCACATACTTGTTTAACTTGAACATGACATTTGTATAAGAAAGCATGATGAGGAAAGAAAATTGTCTCCCCTGTCCAGCCCAGCTTACTTTAGCATGCCTTGAACACTGCTTCATTCTTTCACCTACAGAGAGCATGCAGTCACCAGTGTAGAATGTGAAGAAAATGAGAAAATCTTTGGGATCCTTGGCAGAAAACCTGGGTTTGCATCATTTGGCACATGAGACAGGAAACGCTCCCCTAAGTGGGATGCTTTGATCAAGTTCTTGGTAAATTTAAAGCCAGAATGTGACTGGATTAGGGATGTAGTCCCAAAATCAGAGCTCCCACCTCTCTTCCAGGCACTTGTAACCAGTCCTCTGGATTAAGGCAGAGAACCCCAGAGATGTGAAGAATGCCAGGTGCACTTGCTCTTGCCTTTCTTGTTTAACTTCTTCCATTTCAAGTCATAAGTATCAAGACTCCCAAACTAAGCTTGAGCTTTACATGCATTAAACCTTTGGTTAACCCTTACATCGCAACCCAAATAAAGAGAATTAAAAACCATCCAAATTTAGCAAGCTACCCAGTTTTCAACAAGCTTAAAATTCCTCCATGCAGATCAATGTCCTTTAAGATTATTTTTACTACCCTACACTAGAACTTGTTTATACTGGACTTTGACCGACAGATGAGTGCCACCATTTAGCCTAAGAACTTCTGTAAAAAGTTCCAATAACATCCGTAAAAATTCCCCTCAACTAAACAGAAAAAGTCAGACAAATATTCTTCCTTCGGGATAACCCTGTGCAGGATTAGCATTAAACTACAATCTTTCAATTTACCAGATCACTGCACTATTGAGTAATTTATTTTTTTGGCTACCCAGGGAACTGTTTGAGTTTCAGATTAAGCACATTCTGTTCCACTTAAATGGCAACATGCCAAATCCATTTAAATATTTAAACATTAACCTCAAAGTCACTGGTTTGTAGAAAGGCAGCCGTTAGTCTGGAGAGATTAAATTTTTCTCCAGGCAGTATCATTGAGTACAAAGGCCATTTTGCCTCTTTCTGAAAGCCATTTCTGGAAGGACTGAAGAGCATGGAAAAGATATTACAGCAATCACAATAACTTCAGTGACAGTCTTCTTTGCAGGAGTGGACAGACGCGTGTTATTTGACATTTTAACTTTTCAACACTACAGATTCATCTTCTGTGTTTAAAAATGCTACCCTTTTGCTGAATGAAAAAAACACAGGGTTGCTACAGTTACTCTTAATAGTTTTAGATTGTATGATTATGCAGTTATTCATGTTACTTTGAGGCAAAATAAGATGAATTTGCCATCTAAGACTTCTCTACAACAAAACCAGAAAACAAAATACATACCTGAAAGACTGATAACAATTAAGAGATTCAAGGACCTGCCCATTTGTGGACTGTTGCAAGTGTTCACTCATAAGTAAATAGAAATGGCATGGACATGAATACTGCATTTTCAATTTTGGGGGGAGGGAAGCAGAAGATCATCCCAGGAAGTTCAGGGAAGGAGCCAGCCCACCACTTTGCAACTGTGTTGTAAGCACCTTCTGCTACCTGCAGACTATGATTAGTCCTGGAGATTGAGAAACTTAATTCTCTATAGGATCTAACTGTATTTACATTTGACAACCACAAACATACTTTTGTATGAAGCCATTGGCTGCCAAAACAAAACCACCGTTAGCCAGCTATGAAGAACACACTGCAACTGATTTTTTTTCCTAGAAGCCTCTTCCCCTACAGGTTTTTTTTTGGGGTTTTTTTTTTAATTCTAGGCTGCCCCTCTAAGGAAGTTTGCATTCTCTGTGTTTATAAATAAGTAAGCAGTTTGTAACAGCAGCTTTATTCTGACACCAATCAGATAAAAACATGCACTAAATATAACTTATGCAGATACTATGGAATGACCTCTACAGAACCAGACATCTTTTATCAATGATATGCACCCTATTACAGATTAGAGAACAGAAATATTGATCTCAAGGTTTGCCACACAGTTTCTACGTGGCCTTCAATAAGAAAGCTAAACAACTGGAAATATCTGAAAGCCTGTGATGGAGTGACCTTGCAGAAGACAAAGCCTTCCTGCTTATTTTAAACTAGAAATAGCCCATTGCAGGGGAAAAAACCACCCCCACCACACAGGCTTACTATATTTAGGTGACACCTTACCAACAGGGTAGCCCCTAGGAGAGTAAAGGCTGGAGGCATGCCCACATGCCAAGTTACACCACTAAAGTGTCAAATGTTCTGCTGAGAAGGCTGCTCTAACTACTGCAGTTTCTTACCTTCACTCTTCTCAGTTTTGAGTACACTACAGTCGCTCCTTTCAAAGCTCCACAGTGCTTATTTTGTCTAAAAAGTGCATTTTTTACAAATGTGTTTTTGTGACTACATGCTGTTGTAGAGTAAGGCTTACACATCAGCACAACAGTGCTATGACCTCTGTGAGGCCAACAGTTCAGCTTACAGGAGACACTGCAATAGATAGCTGAGCACCAAGGGGAAGAATTACAGTCCTGATTGCCACTAGGCTGGGACAGGTGGAAAAAGCCAAATGCTGAAAAACATTCAGAGACCCTAACTAACACAGCATGCACCACCAACCCTGTGCTTGTGAAGCACCTGGCCAATAGTCATCTGGGCAAGCAGGGAAGCTACTAGTCCAATATAGCAACAACAAAAAACATGCTCAATCTTTTTCTTGTTAAAGCAATAGCTAAAGCTGCAATACATCTTTCAGTAGAGGAAGCATTTAGCAAGACTTCAGAAAGTCTAATGATACAGCCTCTGCATGTAGGAAACTGAAGACAACTCCTATTCAATTATCACCTTGCAATTAAGGTATTAAATGAACTACCAGCTCAAGCTGGCTGAAATTTGGAACCAGACTTACTAACTTCTTAAGTGTTCAGATGCAGCTTGATTAAAGCAGAGAAGCATGAATAAATACTAGTTATGCCCAATACAATTATTATGAAACCTATGAGAAACCTCTAACGCAGAAGACTGGCTTTATGGTACTTGGAGCTCCAAGACTGGCTTTGGAGCCCGCCTGCTGAGCAGTACGAGATTTTATTACACAAAATCTATGGCAAACAAATGCAAACAAGTTCATGGCAAGGAAAGAAAGTTAAAGATGAGCCCTAACCACATACAGAAACTGCTCAGATATCTTGATCTGTGTGCTTGTGCAATAAGGTAGAAGCAAGCTTTTACCACAAGCAGTATACATAATGAAGCAGAATATCCAAAAGGATGTCCTATCTCCTGAGAAAACTGCAAAGCTCACAAGGTTTATATTATTCACTACTAGAATATCAAGGATCTACAGAGCACAAAGAATCCTTAGGTGAAGAAGTGGTGTGCACAACTCCAAATCTGAAGCTATTCATTACATGAGAACAGAACAAGAACATTCATTCTGTTACTACACATTCAAGCACACTAAATAAGTGACCTTCCCAGCTTCTTGGCAAACCTCTGTCATCCTTCCAGGCAGATACTGAGAGTGCAAACACCTAAAGGCATTCAACTGCTCAAGGCCACCAACCTATGCTGATTGCAGAACCAGCCATTATTATCTTCTGGCATCACGGCTCTGGCTGATTACAATAATGTGTCAGGAGACAACACCCAGACAGCTCAGCTTCATAATACTCAACTATAACAATTCTTCAACAGGTCCATGAATTCTTTATGATGGTGAAACAAAGCAGAGGAAACATAGATGCACTACAGTTTTGAGTAGTTTTGAGATGCTTCTATACTGAGACACAAGTAAGGATGCAAACACAGCAAAATATCTGAGGAATTCCTTTCATTTAGGGAAAGCTTACAAAGAAACAACTCTAACAACCCAACTGTTGATTCAAAAATTTCATTACCTGAAACTCAGCAACAAATAAAATTACTCTTACAGCATCAAAAAAAGTACACAGTAAGTAATCTATTGTGTGATATGAAAATAATTCTCAGACAATTCTAGCAACAAATTCAATAAATCGAGTCACATGTTGTAACACATATGAACTATGAATCATACCAACAGATTTTATTTCAGCACCTTCAGGCTGCTGATGGCAGCTGCTGCCAACAGAGACCTGAAAAGAATGAGATTTCACAGACAATAAAAACAGTTTGTGTTCCTTCCATACTTCTTGAAAGATAAAGGAGTAAGAATAAAGTTGAGTAACTTTGGCTTGTAACACTAAATGAGGAGCAAATAAAGCATACAAAATAACATTCTCTTTGATGGAAATCTGCAGTAGAGTTCAGCTCCTGCAAACTTACACCTGAAGTATTACTGAGATGATACAGCACCATATAGGCTGCCCACTTAAAAGTATCCGGTAGAGAGCACAGGGAGTTGTTCAGATAGTACTAACACGAAGAAACACCAAATTTCTGAAAATTTTTGCAGATGTCTCTTAGATATCTACAATGTAATAAAATGGTCAAGTCAGCACTGAAGGCGTCTTGAAGAGGTGAAACTGGTAGACAAGCCATGCAATTAGGTAAGATTGCAACAGTGGAACAGCAATCAATAGACTTCCCAAGATTAGATAAGTCAGCCACGTAGTAATGGTTTTAAGATCCTTGATGACTGATGGGAGAAAAGTAATAACCAGTGCACACACCAGGTGAGAGCACACTGCAACAGACAGAGCCTGCTTACGCTGCCAAGAACTGCTAGGCCACTACATCCAGATTTGGTCTGCATCACACAGCCAGCAACCAGCAGCATCAAAGGTGACCTGTCCTTCAACTCAACATGGACACAAGTGGAGGCAGCATCAGTGCTTCATGTGCTTAGACAGCGACAACAAAGAAGCCAAAGGACCATTAAGAGCTTCAGCCAGGAGTCAGAAATATTTACGCATACATGTAGAGCTAAAAGACTAATGCCCAAAAGGTGGAAAGAAGCAGTTCAATACAAGGATCCCTTTTCTTCTTTTCTTTCTTCTCAAAGGAATAAGTAGAAAGAAGGGGGGAGTCAAAAAGAGCCATACAATAATTCAGTAATGGTTTGAACATCAGCACGCTTGCAAAACTAAAACCTGTCAATCCTCTTTGAGGAAATCACAAAGCCCACATTCAATGATCGACAAAGCACCATCTAGTTTCCACTAGTGCTTTTACAGAAAAAAAAGTTTTGCCTTACATGGCACCAAAGACAACAGAGGAGGCTTTCTCAAGCACATGAAGTATAGTTGTCCAATTTCCACAGAAAATTTTCTAATGAGCCAGGTTAGAGGTTTGTCCTGAAAAATTGTATGAGAAGACAGTTTCAGAGCTAATTTCAGAGATGAGCTAAACAAGCTCACTCTTTCAGTCCAAAATACTGAGGATAATGTATACTCCCAAGAATTAAGATAGACGAACACTAATAGAAGTTAGTTTTTACATTCCACAAAGTGACAACCCTAATACTGCATACACCTTGCTGCAAGAATTAGTTCTTCAAACAACCCACCCTTTCACTCTATTGGGTTTTGAGTTTATCTGAGCTTTAATGTGTTTAGTTGTCAGCTCCTTCACCAACAAACACCAGCTTTCAGATAAATGTGGGCAGGAAATCAAGATTCAACAGTTCACTTTCTATTACATTTAGTTCTCCAGTTTCTGGGAAAGTTATACACTGATTTAATCATGGGACTCAATAAAAGTTGTATTTTCTGAAAACTGTGACGTTTAGGTTTGCTAACCCCAAAGAGCACAATTTAAGTATGAACAAAACCAATGCAGACAAGCAGGTTTAACAAATGTTTGAATAAAGCCTAGTAATGAAGATGTCAGGGAAGTTCATGCTTTGCAACAGGTAAAACTCCATCAATAGAACACCAGAAGAGTTTAATCTCCGAGTGACATCATTCCAGATGACACAACAGTCCAAAAAGCGCTGCCTGTGGCAGAGAGAAGTGTTAAAAGACTTTCAAACCAAATTTCAAGTTATTCTTCAGTTTTTCCCAAAAGAACATCACAAAGATTCAAGAGGACAACATCCTGACACTATTAAAGTTTTATGTTGCTTCTTTAGTTAAATGGTGAATTAATATTGATATAAATAATCCTAATATTGAGATGCATGCTGCTTATTTGTTTTCTGTATCAACCAGCATCTCCTAAAATTAACACTTACCCCAGTTATTTCCAAATGGTCATGGTGAATGAGTCTGCCATAAGCTGTCTTTTTAACTGAGCAACTTAAAGGTCAAGATAGACAGAAGAAAACTACCATATGAAATACTGCCACTACAGAATTCAAGACATCAAAAGTAATAAAATAAGCTGAAGAAAATAACCAAAGCAACTCAAAGTGAAAAATATATCCAATTTTGAAAATTTCCAATCAAACAATCCTTTATATGTCTCTAAAACAGGACACCTAGTTTAAAACTTGCAACATGTCCAGAACACACTACGTGGACCTCATACATTGACAGGAGATCGAGGAAAAAAACACAGAATGTATCTACAACCATATTTTTCATAGTAATGAAAACTCCTCCTTCAATACTCTGGTTTTGCTTGTCTATTTCTTTGCTGACATGAATGGAGCAAACACAGCAGGGAAACTGACTCCGGAAGAAAGCTTGTCCTATTTCTTCCTGTTAGACACAGTATAGAGAGGACAGAGTAGAAGATTTTAGGGATACTAGGAATACTAGCCACTAGAATGAAGTGCTACACCACACACATTCTAACTATTTTACCACACCTCAGGGATTCTGTCATACAGCTGATTACCATTGTCACTCTGAGCACACAGACAAGCTCTGTGTGCACCTTCACAGGGGTCTGCACTAGAACTAGTTCATCAAAACCCAACATGGGTTATAACATTCAACTCCCAGTACTTTGAGTGCACTAGTTTCATTTCCCTGCACAATTACCATACTGCAATCATTACATCCACACTTATATTAGATGCAAAAATGAGCTAGTTTACATTTTTTAAAATAGTTATGTAAGAGTGAAAAGGAAAAATAATAATGAAATGTTTAAGTATTTGAAGATTGCTGAGAGCACACTGTCAACTCAGCCAAGTTGGAAGGGCTCAAATAAATTCTATGACAAAGCCAAACAAAATGAAAAACATAAGGGAACCATCTAAAGAGGAATGACAACAGAGACTTGGGAGTCAATAGAAGTGGGCAATTCACAGATCACATCAAAATCACGCACTAAGAGCAGCTTCAGTTTTTCCTGATGCAAAAACTAAACAGAGTAGTAATTAAAGCAGTTTGAGTTAACTTAGTGTGAAAGGATTAATGCAATTCATTCAAGGGAAGGAGAAGTCCATGAAATAAAACTGAAGTTAATATGTTAATATGCTTGCGATATGTAAAAGGAAATTTCCCACTGAACAGTATGATTTAAATCCTGACATAACTTTCTGGTACTGAAAAAGCCCACTCATGTAGAAAACTAAGACTCATAATTAATATTATTTTTTTACTTGAAGGACACAAAATTATCAACTAGCACTGACTTTTCTGTCACATAATAAAGCATATCTATGTGTAGCATGCTCTGCGGAATCACCTTTGCAACAGCAGAGAAAATAGGAAAGCAGAAAACAATTCTTCCCATGCTTCCATCAGAAGAACTACTGAAAACACCTTCATGCATAAATCAGGAAAAGCAAAAAACTCCACAGTGCAAGCACACCTTTAAAAAGAAGTAGGCTGTTATCATTCTCACATTAATGTTTGCATAGAGCAAACAGCCAGTTCCACAGCACAAACACTGAAGGAGCACTAATTCTTGCAATCAAGTAAAGCAGAACAAAAAGCATTAACTTTTCCAGCTTTAACTCCAAACTACTCCACAGAATGAGCATTTCACAAACTCGCCAGGTAATCTTCTAAATTAATTGGATAAAGGCAACTAAAAATGCTTTATATTCCCAATTAAACAGTAAATCAGGATACATCCTGAAACAGAATGTATAGAATTAAATTACTTGAACAGAAATAGGGACCTGGGGCAGGCAATCACTTCAGCAGCTTCTATTGAATCATATATACCACATGTAGCACTTCTGATCACATAATTATCTCTCATTATCAAATAATCAAAATACAGCAGTGGTACACTTCAGCACCTTATATGAATATTTAATATACCACATTTCTATACAAACCATATATATTTATACATGTACATGGCACATATGTATGTATAAAAACATAAGTGCGTTTTTGTTTCTGTAGATAAAAAATATCAGTCCCACACCATCAGCTGGCTAATCTACATTCCACAGTTCCTATTACAAATCTCAGCAATTATTTTGCTAGATTGTTAAGACCATTAGCTACCCCACACGTCAAATCTCAGCTCAATAGTAAATCCTACAAGATTTTTTTCTTAAAAAAGCCTCCTTAGAGTTGACATTTTTGTACAAGAATCTTGGCTCTGCCTAAAAAAGAAATCCATTTCTTACATATGTGGTTGCAGACTAAAGTTTGAAACCACAAAATGTAAGAGTTAGAAACAGAAGCTCCAAATGCATTTAGAGTGTCATTACTGTCGAATCCTGACTTTTTCAAGGCCTTGACACTGCACTTCTGCAGTTAGTCAATTCTCAGATATTGATTTCAGCTGTAAGTAAAGCACATGAGAATAAGGAACAATTATGCATCCAGCAGTTAAGACTTCCTATTTACTGAATTGCAACTGCTCAAAAATATCATTAAACCCATTTCAAGGGCTAGCTACTAAAAATTTAACATTTATTCAAATATTTTCAACTTAGAATCATGCTTACTCTCAATGGAAAATCATATCAGGTTAAGTTTTAGCATCAGATTTACCAGATTAAGATCACTGTTTCAGCCACAGTTCTGAAGCAAAAATCAAAGCTCTGCAGTATTTGAAAAGAGACTATATGAATTTTTAGCAGAGCCTTGTTACCACACATACCTTTACTCCATAAAAACAGAGCTCAAATGCAATCTATTGCTCACCCACGATAATGAGCACTAGGAGAACTAAGTTAACCCCAGTGGCTGGTCTGCAGTCACGAGAGCCAGCCGCTACAATGCTGCTCTGCAGTTCCACCAGAGCACGGTGCATGCCATGAGGAATAAACAATTTTTAATACCAATCTTATTTAGCAATCCAGAGAGGGAGGTCCATTGTATTAATTACCACCATCCACTCTGAAAATCTTAGTGATATAAGTGATGAAGGTTAAAGCTTTTTTATTCCCAAAATTTAAGTTTCACTATATGAAAAGCTTATCTCTTCTCACTTTAGAGAGGCGTTACTGTGTATCCAATTAATTCAGAAAAAGAAGAATGAAATTGATTACCCATGAATATATATTCAACAGCAGAGGTATCATCCAATTTGTTAGACTTAGTGTTAACAATAGTTTACACTATAGCTACTCTAAGACCTTACAATGCATAGGCAGTGACCAGTAATGATTTATTTTACCTAAGTGGAAGTCATGCATCTGCCAAAGTGTGAGACTTCATCTTTCGGATAATCCCCTGGTGTGGGGTTTAACCAGCTGTACTGTACTCACATCACAAGCATAAAGCAAGCAAATAATAAAACCAAAGTGCAGGTTTAGACCCCATAGCAGAACATCACCTACATACCCTAACCAGAAGGGGATGCTCAGTTCTCTGCTTTCATCATGCAGTAGAAAAACAGAGAGGTAGGGTGTTTTCATGGGATTGTTTTCTGGGCATTTCTTTGTTTTGTTTTATTTAAAATATCTGCACTCTCTCGCCTTGGCCTTGGAACAATGGTATCAAGTTAAAGCTCAATGTCCTTTTCAAACTCTGACTCTACTCTCCTTGCCAACCTTGCACGGTATAAATAGCAGCAAGCAGAGGAGCAAGTATTAAAAATACTCCTTTAAAAATCTCAGGAGTGTTCGTGCTTGTAGTGCAGGACCAAAGCACTCCGGGTGCAGAAGAGCAAGCTGTAGCACATTTTACACATATCAAACACAGTGTCAAGTGTTCATCTAGATTAGGGGAAAAAAAAAAAAAAAAGGCAACCTGCCACAGCAATATACAATTTCCGTACCTCTCAATATCGAAAACTCCAAACGCACAACTTGGGCCCGCCGAAGTTGTGACCCCTCAGTCCAGGGCAAGGCCCCTCGGGGCGGGCCCCGCTGCAGCCGCACCTGCGCTGCGTCCCGAGGCCGCGGCTCAGCCTCACCTCACCGGGGCCGCGGAAGCGCGGCGGGCGGCAATCGCCAAAGAGAAAAGAAGGAAAGTAAGCTGGAGCAGGACGGAGCGGCGGCAGTGACCCGCTTCCCCCGCCGGCACCTCGGCGCCCGGGCAGCCCCAGCCGCGCTCCGCTCCCGTGCCCCGTTATCCGGCCAGCTCGGGAAGCCCTCGCTGAGAGAGCGAGGAGAGAAAGAAAAGGAAGGGGAGAAAGGGGACCACTCACACTTTTGTAAAAGACAGTAAGTCAACACTTACGGCGGCAAGCACACACTACCCCTCACTTGTAGGTCGGCGCCGCTGCAGAAAACTGCGCCGCTGCCGCTCTCGCCACCGGCACCGCCTCCCCTCCGCCCCCGTGGAGGCCCCGGCAGCGCCGCGCCCGCTCCAGCCCGCCCGCTCCTGGCCAGCGCCGTCGCGCCTCTCCCGCTCCGGGCTGCGCCCCCCCAGCAGCCCGCGCCCTCTCCGGGCCATCCCGTGCGAGGCGCCGCCGCCGCGTCCCGGCCACACCTGTCCCGCAGCCGCCCCCCTCACCTGGAGCTGGCCGGGCCGGCCCTGGGCGGTTCGTTTGTCGATGGGGGGGCACGACCTGGCGCTGAGAGAGGCGCAGGTAGCCGAGCGGGGGAACTGGGTCAGCGGCTAAAAATACCGCACGGGATGGAGGAAGATCCGGCCGCGGCAACCGAGGAGGCGGCCTCTCCTCCTGAGGGCTGTCGGCGGGACCGGGGGGCGCGGGACTCGGCGGACGGTGAGCCCTGGCCGAGCCGGGGCAGGCAGTGACCTTGCTCCAGCCGGGCAAAGTGCGCTGCTTCAAACTCACAACCGACGGCGACAAAACCTGCCTGGGCTCGTTTCAGTTCCTAAACCGCGTGTGGCTTCACGGCCGCCGCGTGGGCTGAGAAGCCACGGGATGGATGCCCCGGTGCTGGAGAGCCGAGCTAAATCACCCGCCCGGGGCAGCGCCTGGGCCGGCCGGGCCGCATTCCGCCAGCAGAGCCCTGCCCCCGCCGTGCCGGGCTGCCATCCCTGCCGGCCGGGGTGCTGCGGGAGGCGGCTGGCTCGCTCGCTTGCCCACTGCTGCCCTCCCGAAGGAGGGAGCGTGGAAAAAAAGTTCGTTCCTGCAAAGCTCCTGCAATGTATTGCGATGCCCAGGGAGGTGATGGAGTCGTCACTCCTGGAGCTGCTTAAGAGGCTTCTGGATCCTGTGCCTGGTGATAGAGTTTGGTGGTTACAGTGGCAGTGCTGGGTTGACAGTTGGACTTGATGATCTTAAAGGTCTGTTCCAACCTCGAGGATTCTGTGAAGTCAGCTGAGAGTGGGTCTGAGGTTAGCGAAATAGTGTGTAGCAACACAAAATGTCCAGGTTACAACAAAAAGCCTCAGGAGGTTCAGGCATAATCTTCTTCATGGCCTAAGCTGTGCAATGACAGTCTTGGGCTAAGTTTGTGTTTATGCAGAGTGGTTTATAAACGCAAACCAGATAGAAAGTGTGTGAGTTTAGTGACTGGCCACAACTTTTAACTCTGCCATAACTCTTTTTAGCACTCTTTCCATGGTAGTATTTGCTGCCAGTTCTTTGGGCTCGACATCCTGGATTTCAGTGGTAGTAGAGCCAGCACTTCCCTCCAGGATCTGTCCACTCAGATTTCAGTGGAGGAAGTTCATATTGTGGTAGTCTCCCTGACCCAGTGGAGTAGCTGCTGGGGATTTGGCACTAAAACTGTGTCTTCACAGTAGTGGCACTGCCCATAATGTGAGACAGAGGGGAAAAATCTTTTGCTCATTGTTACAAATCCCCAAGAAGTAAATTATGCCTATGTGATTTCTGGGGAGGAGAAGCTTCCAAATGCCAGCAAGGTTGGAGACGCTTACCTGGTCTGTCTGGTGCATGAGGGCACAGCAGCCTTCAGGCTCCCTGTGTGCCAATGTAGGAGTCTGTATCCAGGACAGATTTGGTGACTCCACAGGAAATGCTTTCTTGACATCAAGCTAATTCCCTGACCTTCCTCTCTGCCCTTCTCTACTATATACAGTTGCCAGCTATTTATATATGTGATGAATATGATTCAGAATTAAACATGCCAGGAAGAGACTGCTGCTTTCAACCTAATAATTAAAAAAGGAATACAGCATGATTGCTTTGTTTCATCACCACATGAAAGAGAACTATTTTTTGTGGTTGGCTTAGTAGTAACAAAATATTTTATTCCCATCCATGGAAAGCTATCTTGTGTATCTTTATGGGCTTCATCCAAAGCATGCTGGAGTCAGTACTATTATGTATGGGTTTTCAGTTAGCACGTGACTGCAAATCTAGTAAGCTGGATCAGAGCAAGAAGAAGTGCTTCTGGGCTACAATGCTGCGCATTGTACAGAACTTGGGCACCCCAGAAGAATCTATATGGTGCTCCAGACCTTGGGAGGCAAACACGTCCGTAGCACAGCTGAAGCAGACTGGCATGAGTCCGCTGCTGTGGCTGAACATGTGGAGCAATGGACATCGTGAGATTTTTGTGGTGTCATTAGGTTACTGCTCATGTGAAACTGAGTGATAGATAGTTTACATAGCCAGCCTTTTAGCAAAGTTCACAGGCATGGCTCCAACTGTATGTATCAAGGCTAATCTCAATTACAACTTAAAAATGCCTCTGTCTTTGTCACCCTGGGGATGGTCTGGAAAGTATCGACTGATAGCTACAGCTGAAAGCTCGTGGTGTTGATCTTTATCCTGCCAAAGATCACAGTTCATTCAGCATTTGCTGCAACCATTCCACTCTGATGGCTCTTTCATTTTTCCTGGTTTTGTTTTTTGTCTAGGCTTTTCATACAGCAGTAATCAAGGAAAAATAATCAAATCGAAAACCAGATACTTAGGTTTTTTTTAAAAGAGATAATCACTTTGGCTTCTCTGCCTTTTATTTTCTTCCTTACCTCTTCTAGTCCATGCATTTTTGAGTTTATAAATCCAGGAGGAATACTGCAGGATCATATCACTGAATGTTGAAATTAGAGGGAAGGAAATGAGGAAAAAAAAAGAGATAGACAAAATCACTTAAATAAGGAAAGGAAATACAAAGGATAATGAGGGAGCGAGTAGCCTGAAGCCCAAAGTAGAATAAAGCATAGGAAAGAATTGGAGACACCAAAGCAAGAGGTGAATATCAGAATAGATGGGAAAGGGAATAAATAGACTAACAGAGCTTTCTTTATTCTTTCCCTGTTTTTTGTCAGTAGGAGTAGTCAGGAGCAGGCTCCACAGCCAGCTCTGAAAGATACTTTCAGATGCATTCATACTCCAAGATGAATGTATGTCTGTCTTTAATAATAGATATGACTGCAGCAAGTATAAATAATTTGAAATAGTACCAGGTAACTTGAGTATCAATAACAGTAAAAATGCAGCAGCACAGGATGGCCAAGTCAGTGTCCTGCTGGTATCCAGGGTAATGGATGGTTTTGAATGGGTTATTAGGGAACTCAGTTTCTGTTCTTGACTCTTAAAGGTTGTTTGTGTACTTTAATATTATAGGGTAATTGCCTAGGAAAGCAGTGTTGTAATAGGAATTGAAATTTAAATTTCCCTACTCCCAGCTAGGGACCTTAATTGTTGCATTGCAAAGTGATGCCTTGCTTCCCTGGTCCAATGAATGTGGATTAGTTTGTTCAGAATAACAGACTTTCAGCAGACACAGTGAAAGACATTCCTCCCAGCTAGCCTCTGGCCTGGTGATGAAGGGAATTTCCTGGGAACTGTCAGATGGGACTTCGCTGTTGTCCTCATGACCCTCCAGGTCTTATATCTGCCTGTTTAGCTGCTGAGAGAACCTCTCCTTCCTCCTGTCATGTTTTTGAAAAATGCCAAAATCTAAGTGCAGACCCCACTGAAGCCTAACTCAAGAATTAAGTGCATTAAATGCCAAGAAGGCTGTAGTTAGAGTGTCAGTAATTGACAACTTGAGAGCTTCTCACATTACTTATTGGAGATTCTGGTCCAAGGACCTGCTGCTTCTGGTGTGGGGGGGAGTGGGGGCACATGGCCCAGAGCTCATGGATGGCAAACTGCTGCCAGAACGTGGGGGCTGCAGCTCTCAACATTCAAAACAGCTTGGCTGTGGTGGATTTCGAGTATGTGATAAGTCTTATCCTGGCTGTATTTGGTAAAACACCATGTTGTGGATTTGTTTATGTTACAGAGCAGTGTGTTCATGGGTGATTCTCTGGCATCAGGAGACTGACGTCTGTCAGATGAATTTCCTGCAGGCTGGAGGTTAAAGCACTCTGTTGTGATGGGTTTTTTGATTTGGTTTGGGGTTTTTGTTGGGATTTTTAAATTTTTTTTTTTTGAGGTGGAGAGAGGGCCAGTAATGACTGTTGATAACTGCATTCAAATTCTTTGGCAAGTGATGAGTACTGTTCCCCTTTGCTTATGCAGACTACATTTAAAGTACTGCATTAATATAAAACAAACCTTTCTGCTGGCCAGTGCCAATTTTTGGTTTAACAAAAGTATAGCACCCACAGTGCACCACAGAAAGTCTTCATTATCTTCTGGTGCTCAATTACTAGTGAATATTTTTTTTTTGCCACGAACTTCACATTCATATGACTTATTTGAATTAAACTGTGTATTTACAGTGAGGTGAGGTATGCCAGAGAAAATCATTGAGTGGTGCTGCTGAAAATGTTGAAAATGTCTTTGGATAGTAATCTGGGTTTGGTCTTACGGTTTTGCCGATGATTTTCCCTGTAATAGCTAAAAGTGACATCATTCTAAGAATCCTTGGTATTTTTCCTCTACAGTTTGGAAAACAATCAGACAGACTGTGTATATCCTCACAAAAAGTACTGGTGGACAGATCACTGATCTCTCAGCTAAATTATTTACATGTGTAATTTTTCTTCCATATGCTTTCCAGTAAAGCAAGGTTCAGACCTCCTTACAGGCAGCTCTGGTGAAGAATTAGAAAATACTCTGAATGCTTTAACAATTAGACTAATGGTAGTTTGCTTGATTCCCTAATGTAATAAACTCTTTCCTTCACAGGCCATTATTTGTGGGATAAACCTCTACATTGTACATGTTATTAATTATTTATTCCTTCCATTGTTCTTAAATGGACATTTAAGAATTGACTTAAGGTTTCTAGCACAATTCATAAGAACAAATCTATTCAATAATTTTAAGAAGCATTTTCTTAAGGCAAATAACATAGGTTTCATCTTCTGTGGAATTAAAATACCTCTTAAACTGCTTTATGCCTATTAATATGTCAAGAAATCAATATAGTTTTATTTTTCTTTCTGATATTAGTGATTGAAAAGATGTGTGATACTCCTCTAGATGATTTTAATTACTTTTTTGTGGTTAGATAAAAAATGGGCTAATTTCCCCCCCCTTCTTTAGTGTCATTTCAATGAGTTTACATACCCATATGCAGAATGAGAACTGTACTGTTCTGTACTGTCTGTTACACCTTGGCATTTTCCACATACACTGTTTCCTAAGCAAACACACTTTCACAGAAGCAGATTTATGCAAAAAAACCCCCACCTAAATGTGGCTTTGTTATTCTGAGAGGAGAGGTTGTGTAGTGAACATGATGAACCAGCAGAGTTATCCTTAACGCAGTAGCTTCAGTGCATGTGAGTTGAGAATTTAATTGCCTTTGTCAAGTCCACAATATTACAGCAAGGAAGATGGGTAAACCCTGCAGAAGAGGAGACAGGC
The DNA here is from genome assembly GCA_013398615.1 of Brachypodius melanocephalos. Lineage (NCBI taxonomy): Eukaryota > Metazoa > Chordata > Aves > Passeriformes > Pycnonotidae > Brachypodius > Brachypodius melanocephalos. The sequence continues at coordinate 8,713,517 of VZSR01003049.1, forward strand.
TGGGAGGATGGCTGCTAGGAAAGGTTAAATCACAGATCATGGGAAGATGTTTGAGAGAGTCGTGTATTGCCACAATGTCAGTATTTCCAGTCAAACCTGCCCACTTCCTAAGAGAGTAGTGATGTTCTTTGCAGATGTCAATAAATGACTGAACAGAGAGGACATTTAGAATCCTGGTTTTCAGTCATGCTGTACCAGAGCTGATACTTAAATAACCAAAAGAACACTAATGTGATGAGTGATTTGGTCAAATGAGAGAGAGGAAGAGACCTGTAAGAAAAGTGCCAAGACATGCTAGCTGATGGAGTTATTTGATGTGATAAAGAGGTGATGTTTGACAATAAATTTCTGTGGCACCTGATAACAAATAAGAGGTGACAGTGGAGGGTTTTTTCAAGCAAGATGCTGGCAGATGAGTCAGAAAAGCTGGAGAAATGGGAGATAATCTAGCTGTTAGAGACAGCACAACAAATTATTGCCTTTTTTCAGGGTTGGGTGGATTTTTTGTTTTGTTTTATTTGTTCCATTTTGTTTTATTTTGCTTATTTAAAGGAAAACTTTTTTCCTAAAAGCCGTCCTTATGATCTTTCTATTAAAGGAACCATCTGTAGCAGATATGTAGGTATAATTCCAAGTGACTATTTGCACAGACCTATCTGAAAGTGTCTTGCCAGAAAACAAGTGCTTCTGAGTCTTTAGGAGCTCCAAGCCTTCAGCTATATAACTGGTTAACAGGGGGCTGCAGAAGAATGATTAGGACAAAGATTTATTTAAGGGAAATTAATAGAAGGAGAAGATCATATGGACAGTTTCTTTCCCTGTTTTTCAGTGGTTTCATCACTAGCTCACTCTAGACCTAATGTCTTGAGAAAACTAAAATTTTGCTTAAGTCAAAGCAATTTCATTCTTACCTGTAGCAAGTCAGCTGCTTAAATCGTGCTGAGTATTACTTGCTTCTGTAACTTTTCTGTGATTACAGAACACATAAATAATATTGCTATTGCAGCATCTTCCCAGTGTGAAGTTTAGGGTTAGGATTAGGGTTAGGGTTAGGATTAGAGATTAAGTTAGCAAGGTTTAGCAAGTGTCATTTGCACCATGGTAAATGTGGATATGGGGATGAATAGGCTCTTAGCCAACAGCAAATACGTGGTGACATGACTTGTTCTGACAGGAGAGGAGGCTGAGAGAATTTGCACAGGGTCTTCCAACAGCAAATGCAAAGTAATACATGCTGGCAATTTCTGCAGACCAGCTGATGCACAGTAAGTTGTTCATAGGTGCTTACTTGATGGTGCTCCTGAGCTCACAAGATGATGTATTGTTGTGTACCACACTGCTTTGCTTAGATTCTGTTCTGTCAGTAATGGCTTCTGTGGGTTTCAGATCTCTATGTGTGTGAATGTGCATTTCATTAGACACACAGCATCTTAATATTGCAAGTTATGCCACTGTTCACACTGGTTGGAGTAGTCCTAATTATAAGTATGGTAAATGTAATAGGACAGAAACAACAGTAAAGTGAGAGTAATTGTTTTAAAGGTAGTGTGTACTAAACAAAAGCTTGCAGCAAAAAAAAAAAAATCGAGAGGAAAAGCTTGACACCAGTTCTGTGTGGCAACAAAGTGTCCCCTCCTGAGCCTTACTGTGACAGGATAAAACAAAATGCTGTGGGGGAGCTGTGCTGCAGCAGCCTATGACAGGACTTAGCACTGATTGCTCAAAGTCAGGTAACTTGGGAATAAAACCCTTTCCTCTTCTTTTTCCCATTCCCTCTAACACAGAAAGATGAATTCAAACATGAAGGCAAGGATAGCATGTGCTTTTGATTTGGTGATTGAAATTGAATTATGTTCCCTATGCATGAAAGGTTACTGAATGGACAGTAAGAGGTCAGGGAAAACAAGAAAACACAAGTCTTTTCTGCCTGTGATTTTAAAGAAATGGTATTAATCCACTGGGAGCAAGAAAATTAAAATGGATGGAGTATTTTTTCCCTTCTGGGTGGTAAACCAAGCCACAAGGAACAGGTAATGAAATACAGATGGAATTTAGAGTAAAAATAATCCCATGGGAGGAAAAAAAAAGTTTATTTGCACTTTATGTGTTTTAGCCCATGTTTTCTATAGCAGCCTAGATCACTTTGAGATCCTAACATGGACTCATTTCTGAGCCAGTCCTTATTTTCCTTAGAACAGGCCTGATGTATTAATTTACTTCCCCCAATACTTTTTGATCAAGGATTAATTTTTTTCCCCCAATACTAATTGATCAAGGAAGCTTTGCTAGGGAAAAAACCCTAAGTCTGTTGTTCTTGGATTGTATTAATGGTTGGATAGACCTAACATAGGAAAATTTAGCCCTTTCTAAGGTACAAGCCACTCACCTTTACAAACTGGACAAGATTACTGTTGAATCAGATGTGTCTGAAATAAGAAAAGCATTATTTTGTTGGAAAATTGCAGGCAAGTGAGACAGATCAGGCATGTATTATGTGTGTACAGCACTCTTCATCTGGGATTCAGTATGATTTATCTGTGAAATTATGTGTTGGTATTTCATACTGCATTGACAATGTAAATATAGTTATTAATAAAAGAGATAAATGTTGAATTAATATTTTAGGTGTGTTATTTTGGCTATTGTGCAGACTGAAGTGTTAATTGGAAGTATAATGAATATTAAGAAAAAAGGAAAAGCCAAGCATACATAGTGACAAAATTATTAACATTAATAGTGTCTGGGCAATCTATTTCTTTTGTTGATTTAACTTCAGTCCCTTTTTCTGATAGGTCAGTAGTCCTAGACAGTAGGAAGAAAAGTTAAATTGGTATAGGAAAAAACATATTCGTTTCTTTGTGACTAGCCACTTACTTTCTTATAGCTGAACTTTAGGCTAGCACAGATAAGATGCAATGTTGGAGTGTTTTGAAGACAGATGTCAGTTAATTTGTACAAGGAATTATAAAAAAACATGTTTCCTTTTGCGATGAGCTTCTGAGTCAGAGCTGGAATGTGCAGCGGAAGAACACTCATCTGTTCTGTCCCACATGGCGCCCTCCTTAACCACAATTTCTTGCTGAACCTCCTATTCATATGCATTTGTCAGTTTTTATAATTTTCCATGGTCTGCAATGGAAACTGTGGTAACAGATAGCATTTTCTAAGCCTAGAATGGCTAGAATTCCCTAAGGAATTCCTGTATGCTTGGGGTTTTTTCCCTGCTTTGTACATATCATAGAAAATTGACTGAAATATCATCCTATGCACACTAACTTGTACTTCTGAATTTCATGTGCCATTTACAATGAGCAACTTGCAGTGTTTAAAATGGGTATAACAGGCAGTGCTCATATTAAGAGTTACTGATCTTGTCTCTGTGAATATTGGTATAATGCATGGTGGTGCCAACTAGAGCTGATTACTTCTTCCTCTTCAGTGCTGCTGTCTCCATGGAAGTTAAAACTGAAGAATTCCTTAATTAATCTTGTCAGTCCAGAAACTGAAGACAATAAAGTTGAAGTATAGTGGAGCCTTTTGGTATAGTCAGCACTTTTTTTTTTTTTACATACACAGCTTGGTTGCAAGCTAGCAAAGATAATCTTTCAAGGGAGAATGGTGGGCATTTTAAGGGTACTCTGGAACACTTTTGCAGTACATCACTCCCAGGGAGTGAATTAATCATTGTGTAAAATGCTTCTGAAAAGGAACCGTTCTCCTACTGTAAATCTGTATGCAAAGAGTACACAAAAGCCTTAACCTGTCTTCTTATCTTGGGTATAGAACTACTGTTAATAAGGTTTTATTCTAGTGAAAACCTGAAGATTTCTGCTTATAGATGAGTATCAGACAGAACTATCAGCCTAGGTTAGTAATAGAATAAAATATAGTCCTTGAATTGCATATGTCCTAAAGAGGTTTCAGTGTGCTCTGTAAAATGTTTAAAACATATTTCCCATATATGAGGATAGTATGAGAAAATTCAATGACTTGCTACATGATTCAGAGCATATAAGAAGTCATGGGGAAAAATGTTAATGTTCACTTTTACATCTTCAAATTCTAGGTTTCACTTCTTAAACTGCAAAAACCCCATATTTGGGCCTTATTCTTCATATTTAAAAAATGAGATCCATGAGTCAGAAGGTTCCATATTTTCCTTGCTTTCAAAATCTTCGTGTCCCAAAGAAGGGGTTTTCATTTTGGTCACTTGTTTTCTTACCATGATGATTGGATGGTAAAATAGGCATTGAAATATACACTACTGCAGAATTTTTTCTTTCAAAGAATAATACAGACTTTGCTTAAAATAATGTAAGAACCACATTTATATCTGAGGGTGCATATCACAGCATTTCCAAGATGCAGCCTGCTGAAACTTACTTGTTTTTAATGAGTAAGCATAAGTACACCTCAATTGAGCCTTTCTCTGGTATCACATCAGACTTGCTTTCCTTTAAATTAGTGGGTCAGCAGGAAAGGACAGTGGAACCTTTTATTAGCAACTGACTTCTCCCAAGTCTCATTTTATGTTTTTGGTTCCAGCATTGTTCAACTGAAAGGAGATCCTGTTAAAAAAATGGAGGTGAGTAACAGAGACACGGCAGCTGCCAGACATCAGCTTCCACTATGCACTTCAAAAATATCAGTACCATCACTGATATTGTACAGAACCATAATGTGGCATCTGTCCTTGTGAAACAGACAGTCTTGTGTATTTTCTGGTAAGAGTTTTCCATGAGAGAAGTCTAGGACACAGAGTTGAATATTTTCTTTAGAGCTGTCTTACATGAAGGGGCTGCCTATCAAGTAAGAACCAAAAGTAAATATTCATTTAAATTATATTTCACCTGCTGAAGTCTTCATGGTGGTGCTGTTCTCTAGGGAAATCGGTACTATTTTCCTACAGTCACTGTTTGATGTATCAGAATAGCTCAACAGTGAATTTCATAACACTCTTATTTCTGTCAGGAATTCTCCGTATGTTGGACAGCCAGTTGCTCATTCCTCATTTTTACTGATGGTGTTCTTTGAAACTCTGCAGGATGTCTTAATGTCACTTGAATTTTGGGGTTGAGGGTTAGTTGGTGTACAAATGACAAAGACACCATGTGACATCTCTGGAGAATATATAGCCTCTTATCCCAGGCATCAGCAAGTACATCTGAGATGTTTTGGGCCATTTCTCCTTTGCGTTCTTGGCTGTAGCTCTTCCCAGCTCTTGCTGGACATTGACAGATATTTTTGTTGTTCTGATAACATGAGAGAAAGTGGTTGATCATTAGTATATGATGAATTACAGAGCACATACAGGCTAACAGGGCTACACTCACTATAGAATACTAAATAATGAATGTGGTTGATATCTTTTTAATGAGAAAGTAGAACAGAAAAGGTCTGTTGTCAAAGCTGCGTTTTCTTTGAGATACAATATAAATGAGCTGCTTGAGAAGCAGATGACATACCTAATTAATCCCCAGTGTAACTTTACTGGACTCCATTGATTTGCATGGGATTAATTTTCTTAATTGTTTTAGGGAGAGAAAAAGAAGTTGAGAATTACATAGCAGAAAAGCTGTCCAGTTATTTTCTTATGTATGAAACTTTTATGTCAGATTTAGTAAGTAGTTCAAGTGCTTTAATTTAATGTTGGAGAGTTAAAGGGAAATAGAAAGTAGAATTTAAAGTTATTACCATGGATTGCAAATATTTAATGAATATTTTTTCCAAGTTGTATTATTAACGACTTGTTTTATTCAGATTGTGTAAACATAAGAAGGAAGCCCTTCCCTTCCTTCAGTATCCTAGAGATTTTTGCTTAGAAATTTTAGATTGAGAGGCTTGTGTTTTTCCATATGGGTATGATTTTTCTGTTTTCTCCTATATTGAGTCAGAGGGTTAGTGAAACCAATTCATAAGGTGTTTAACCCCTTGTTAGGAAACGTCACTCAGAGAAATAGATGAGAACTGTGCTGAGATCTTTCATTAAGCATGCTGTGTAACACAGGTGGGATTCAGTGACAGGACTGGAACAATTTGAAATAGCCTTATATCAAAAACTTCAATATTTAAAATTAAATACTCAGCGTTATTAGAAAATTTTTTTAAAGAGATACATTGCAATCAATAAAAACCCTTTTATCACAAGGTAAAGTGACTGTACATCTTGCAAGCATTAACAATTCAAACTCAGATACTACCCTTCAGAGTAAGACTTACAAGATATCTAGCAGTGACTTGCAGCATGAATTTTATATTTGCTGAGTACCACATGAATAACCCATTGATTTCTGTAATGAAGTTTTCCCAGATGGGTGTACGGCATTTTGGCAGGAGATGGACTTCCTGTTCTCCCTACAGTGAATTCAGTATTGGCCAAGCACTTACTTCATCCTGCTTGTGCCACGAGTATTTACATAATCTCAGCTTCTTGAACACAAAAAAGCATTCAGATGCTGTATTTGTGTTATGATATAAAGATAGGTCTCACTACAGTGAAGTTCCCTTGAATGTCTGGGTAGCTGAGATGTGAAAAACAGAAGGTATCCCAGCATTGAAGAACAGTAGAGGAAACACAGCAGGAATGCAGTAGTGCAGATAAATTACTTCAAGTAGTTTTTGGATCTTGCACAGTTTTGTTTCTGCTTCCTGATCATCAGAAGACACAAACTACTGTTGTAATGTGAGACTTAAAAAAAAAAAAAAAAAAAAAAAAAAAAAGAAAACACAATTTAACTACCTAAATGAGCTGTACCCCAAGTGAATTAGATGCTGTGAATTTCTACCATTTAGGTAACCTCAGGAAGTCATGCATTATTTTAAAAATTAGTTAAGGACGAAGTTCACCTAAATATTTTTCACTTATTTTCTATCATTTAATAATTAACTTAATCAGGAGAAGTGTTTTACTAGTTTACAAATGTGGTATTGCCTAAAAAAACCCCATGTACAGAGCACCATATAGTGCAGGATATCACTAACATAAAAGTGTTTTGGCTTATATGCCAATTGCCTGTGTTCAACTAATTTAATATGAACTATCATGTTATGTAAACTGCCAGACCAGGAGCTTCCATGGCAATATAATTTTGCAATTTCATGACAGACCATGGATTGAAAATTGTGACCTTTTGCAAGGACAACAAAACTGGATGCACTGAAATTCAGGTAATCTTTTGTGAGAACCATTAACCTATAAGAGCAATCTGTTTATCTTCCTGCCCATAGTGTTGGGTGACATATTTATTGAATAATTCAATCCAGTCTGTTCTCACAACTGCCATTTTAGGTGACTTAAGAACATTCTTTAGTTGCTTGGAGCCTTTGCTCAGGTTCTGCAGAACCTCAGAGCTACCCAGGTTCTTTAAGCCGGACAGTCACAGGTATGCAAAGCACAACTAACAGGTCTTTAATCTGACTGCCATTAAGACAAGAAGGAAAAAAACCTCAGCTTAATTCTGTAGGAGAGACAGGTAAAAGGAACCTAAACACAGGTATTTATGGCTTGCTGAGGAAGGACAGAAACGTGAGCTACAAGATAGTTTGCTTGTGGTTTTTATGCAAAGGCCATATTTTGGTTCTTCTGCAAGCAAACAAACATTAATTTGGCCCCAAGGTTGTTTATTTAGTGTTTGTGTATCAGCATTATGTTTCTGATGCAATCTATTTAGCATTAGGGTGGGATTAGGAGGAACCGTCTTAGTTAACTGAAAATGTAGCAATGACAAGCTGGATTTCATCCTGCACTCAACTAAGATGGCCCTCAGGTAGTAGGAAAAGAAGAATTTTTGATGAACACTGTATGTTCAACTAAAAGAGCTTAATTAAGCATCAAAAAAGCCACTATCACTGTAAGGTTTTATACCCTCTTCAAAGACGCACTTCAACAAAAATTTTAACCTCCCTCTGAGCATATGGATTTTAGCTGAATGTTTGAAGCCTTACTGAATTCCCAATTCTCAGACCTGCTCTGAGGACACAGAAGCATACTCATACTCATTTCAAAGTACTGCCTGCTTTTGAAGGCTCCATTTTTGCTTTCCAAGTTGGCCACTTAATAAACAGTTTTTTAAAAGTGCAAATTTTTCAAAATTTAGATACAGAATATTTCCCTGGATACTTCTGCTCTTTCTACCTCTGTTACAACTGCCAAAGAAAACCTAGTGCTGAAGAAAAGTGAGAAAAAAAGTACCTCATTCTTTTAAGGTAATGAGGAGTGGACTAAAGGAACATGATAGGAATGTTCACAGACCTGGCAACCTGTGGTTGGAATCTGGGTGTACCATTTCAAGAGCAAGAAGTAGCTCTGATGGAACAAAATGTTATACTTACAAGATGCCTTCAGGAATTGGTGTGAGGAGTAAGAGTTTTGGTGATGGTGAGGAGTGGTAGACTGTAGCAAGACAGTAGAGCTGAAGAGAAGAATCTTCAATGGAAAGAAGTAGGGCAGACTGCTGTACCTCAACTCTATCAGTGCATTCTAGATATTCTAGGGAAAACAAATGCTGTAACATAAAAGGCTCTTTTACTGCTCATTTAATTCACCTGGGATTGTGGTTTCCATTCTTTTACTCTCCAATATGTTGAGCAAATGCAAGAACACAGACATAGAAATAAAATACTGTTTCCCTTGAACAGATATTGCTAAAAGATGTGTTGTCGATTCAACATTGCTGGTAGATATCATTATGCTCTTTATTAACATGACCGACAAAACATTTTCATTGTTATTTCCTCAATTCTTCTTCTTTTGGTTTTAATGATTTCTATGAAATACCATGTACTCATTTTCATCTATTTGGGAACAATGTCTAACACCAGAACAAATAAACTGGCCTATGTTCTGCTATCTTGTAATAATAAAGATATTTAGAACATATTTGTACCTGTTGAGGAAATAAATTAATGTGAACAGGCAAACCTGGCAGAGGAAAGAATTCTCTTCCAACCTTGTGTCTTGTCAGGTAGCTATTAAAACTTACCTTTTGAAAATAAATGTTTTGTTTATTTAAGAACAGTTATATGACCATTTTGAATTACACGACTCTCACATGCTTTTCTTGTGGCCAGAAAGATTTATTGCACAAAGAAAGGCCATGGAAAAGTGGTGGAAATTAAACACAATATTTGCATATTGCTGACAGTATGCTAGATGCTTCCTTGTTCTGAAAAGCATTCAGTCCAAATAAACATTTAAGTGCATTAGATATATAAAGACAGATTTGATTCTTCTTCATTTTATAATTTACAGTATAGAAAAGGAGTCAAATTTTATATCAGAATATGTCAAAAGCGCCCTAACTCAGCCAAAAGATTTTATTAGGGTTCTTATAAAGAAAGAGGATGGATTTATGCTGCAGTACATTAAAAAATTATCATAGATTTTATAAGCACAAGCTGTACATTTTGAAAGGGGTTTTTTTTGTGTGTGTCTGTGATAAAGATCTAACCTTCCTATACATAAATCCTCCTTGTTTTTTATTTTGGTGAAATATGATCTGCCTTTATACTCTCTGATTTAATGAGTTAATCTTTCCATTTTCCTGTGAAAAACTAAAGATGATTTTACAAATCCTACATAATGGCATAATCTGGGTTTTTTCCAAATAATTAAGGCTTTCTCCTCTTAGAGTGGAAAAAGAATTTGAAAATCATTATGGAAAATACTGTACTTACAACATTTTTTTAAAACTACTCCAAAATTTCTATCGCATTATTAATAACCCATACCTACAGACATATGCATAGTTACATAGCAACCCATTTTAAGTTCTGTAATAAAATTGAATAAGAATACTTTACCATATTTTCTGTTTTAATATTTCTCTCACTCTCTCTCTTTCCTTTCCCTTACCCTCCTTACACACACACACATAGGGTGATAGGCCTTCCTCTCAGATACCAAATGTAATTTGGTGTAACTAATTAAACAATGTTCAAAATAAGCAGTTGCAGAGCTGTTCATAGGTCCTCTCATGCACAAGTACAGGGGTGTGCTAAAGGCCAGAAATCTCTAGCACAGTATCAATTGATACATCAAGAAAAAGACTGGATTATCTAGAATACCTGCTAATACCACCAAAAAAAAAAAAAAAAAAAAAAAAAAAGAGAGAGACCTGAAAACCTCTATACTGCACATTTTCATTGGCACAATTTTTACATTATGGCATGGTTTTAGCTGCCTGAACCCTGTTTGTTCTCCACTTTTTCGGTCTAGGTGTACCATGATTTATCTTACTGTGTGAGATTGTTTCATATGAACTCTTTCCTCTCTCCAGTTGTTCCAAACATCCTCCCTCCCTTATTCCATGCAATTCTTTCAAAGGATTCTTTACAAGCTTTTGTTTTGGGAGGATGAGAATGGAAGGAAAAATTGCCATGCAGAGAGTTACCATTCAGCTGACCTGTATTCATAGCAATGTGGTTATAAACTGACCTTGACCAAAACTTAGTTTCAATTATGTTAAGTGTGATTGAAAGTGGCTGCTGTGTTCAAAATTATATTTGGACAGGGGAAGAGAGAGTGGCAGTTCAAACACAAAAGCAAAATTATTTCAGGAAAGCAAGTTTAGGTTCATATTTTCTTTTAGGTCTTCGTTTGCATCAGCCTAGCAGAAATGGACTTGATTTCATTAGATAGCTTTCTAGAGAGTATTCTTATCTTCTCCATGGCAGCAAGCACTAATCAGCAGCTCTTATTATTACTGGCTGTTTGAGCCTATTGTAGTGGCAGGCACAAAAGCCAGGGGTAGGCAAAATCTCTCTTGCCATTATTCTTGTACAAGGAAAATATGGATATACAGGTTGAGATGAAAAAAAGCTTGGAGAGCCTAGATAAGTACATAGGAAAAGGAGAGGAAGTGACTGAACAGGATATTCAAATTTAGAGAGTTTTAAAGTCTAACAGATACAAAAAGCAGAGATTTATAGTGTCAAGCACTAAGAAGCTCTAAAATTACAGTTTTGCTGCACATAAAATACACTTCTCTCTACACATGCCTTCTGTTGAAAGCTTAGCTCACATTAAAACTAGTTGCAGCTTTTAAAACTCCAAATGTCAGTATATTAAAGTTCTTTAAAAAGGAAAAGAAAAAGAAAAAGGAGAAAAAGAAAAAGGAGAAAAAGCAAGGCGTTACAGTGACCAAGAAGGAGAAAAGCATAATTACTGACCATCTAAAAACGTTAGATTGAAATATTGTGACACCTCCTAAAAATCCTTCAGCAAACAACAATCTGCTTCTCTATGCTGGATTCAACTGTTTGTACCCTGGTAGCACCCCTTCTCTTTCTTCAGTTCCCTGCCTCATTCTTTAAATCTTTTATGTATGCTATATACACAACACATGCAACCATTACATCAGAGGGATTTACAGGAAACTCATTTCTAAAGTTTTGAACCTTTCCAAAACAGATATGTTGCATCCACTGAGTAAACCTTATGCTTCTATTTGAGTAGGGGCTTTTTTATTATGTGAGTACAATAATTTTCATTTTTGAGACAGCACAGTAACAATACTTTTGTTTTAAAGGGTGAAAGGGTTTAGAGTTACCGTAAAGCAAAAAATTCTCCATATTAATGAAGATGTCCTTATTCCTAGGTGAACACTTGCCTTTGTAAAAAAAAAAAAAAAAACAAAACAAAAAAAACAAAACCAAACAAACTGGACCTATTAGAATTAATATTTGTATCTAGAGGTTCATTGGCTAGCTTGTCTTTTCACTTGCATCTCATAAAACTACTGTTTGCAGAAGAATTATTCCAAATTTATACATGCATAGATTGAGAACTAAAAATCTGCCCATTTTATTTTGGGATGAATTTCCTAAAAGATTAATCGGGTGAGTCGTGTTAATAGAATATTTAAACAATATTATGGTCAAAGTCTGCAGGTCTGACCTTCATGACAACGGATTTTAGGGAATACCACCACCCATGCCAGGTGTACCAAACAATCCCGTTGTCTGTCTTGGCAGTGTAGGGACCTCTGTAGTACACGCCATTCAGGTTGGCAGAGTGACACCTGGTGGGAAAGTAAAGGGAAACGGCAATAAGGCCTCCTGCTGAAAAGTTTGAAGCATTTATTTATTTCTCTACCAGTCAAAAATTTTGCCATGTTGATGCCAGCCTAGTTTGACAGCTGCATAAATTTGCATTTGTGGATTCGGTGCACATAAACAACAGTGATTTAATTAGGGAAGAACTCCAAATGTTTTTTGCTTCTTTTATCCAAAAGTGCTGTTTGTTTGTTCTTTCCATGTTTTCTGACATTACTAGCTTTTGGAGTTTTTCCTGCTAATTTGTTTCAGTGGAAAATTCTTCCAGAGTTGTTCACCATGGATGACAGCAGGGCATACAACATTCTCTGGGAAAGAAATACTGTTGTGTTCTTCTGTTGTTCCAGAGTAGCCCCCGCTTAAGTTTTCCAGTTACACCACGTGGTATTTTGCATGACAAAACCTGAATACCACCATCAGTTTGCCTATCCACCTGTGAACTCCCATTTACAAATAGATTGAGTTCTGGCAGCTAATTACACATGTGTACCAATTCAGTGGATCACCAGAGGTGTCATTTTATTTGACTATACAAAGTTGAGGGGGTTTTGTTGTTTTTTGACAGACTGAGGCAGAAATGCAGTTATAGTTTATTAAATACAGTGGTTGAAACAAACAAAAAACGCTAACAAAACCCAAAAGGCTTGAAAAGGAAACAGCACAACCTTGATACTTGCCTGGTGTCTAAAAGAAACAAATTTAGATCTTTATGTGACCATATGGAGAGCAAACTGGCTGTTCCTTTTGCAGCACATTGTGATGAATCAGCTTGGTTTATCTGCCAATTCAGTATTTCATTGTAATTACTGTTAATATTTAGCTGTTTAACACCATGATGGATTCCAAAAGCAGACTTCAGAAAATATGCAAACAGAAAACAGTCCAAATAAACCTTATGAGTTTTGTTACTGGCAAATCTTAGTCTTTTTGGCTTTGCTTGCACTTCATTAACAAAGTTTTTGAGAAGTGAGATAAAAACTATGAGAAAAACTCCATAGGAAAATGATCATCTATATTTTCTTACTTATTGCTTACAACTTTTAAAGTCAGGTTGATAATGTGTTAATTGAAAGCTTATAAATTCTGGACATCAAAATTGAGTTTGTTTTTGAGAATGACAAACTTGTATCAGAGCTGACATAATCTTTCTAATCATACAAATTCTGCAATGAGAAGGCACTCTGCCTACTTTGAATCAAAACACAGATTTCATTAAAAGAATCATAAGAGGGCACATTGTCATTTTGCCAACAGCAATATGAGCCAGTAAAAAGTCTTAATTAGTGCTGGGAAGCATGACTAGTGAAAATTACAGTATTCAGTATCCAACTAGATGCTGTCTGAGGTAACTGTACATACTAAATTAACAACTGGCATGTGACTATGGATATGATATTGTGAAAAAACATTTATTATTTGCGAGTCAATAAATATCTTAAAGTTAGCCTGTATTCCTTCTATCTTTCCAATAGGCTAATATAAAGTTAAAAACTACACTGCAATAGTTTCAAAAGTACAGCCAACTGTCTGTGGATATTTTATCTGAATTATGTATTAACTGTGTGCCAGATGTGGAGTTGGTTCCCTGAAGAGCCCTTTGAATTCTGTCTGGATTTACTGACTCCACTAACCCCACGTGAACGCAGTCATACAGCCTCTGGGATGATTGGTGAGGCAGGAAGCTTGAGTTAGTGATACCTGGCGCCCTAAGTTGTTGCCTAAAAGACCCCTGTTACCATCCATACATGGTGTAACTAAAAATGAGAGTTCTGGGAGAGAATAAGCTGATGTCCAACTGGAATTGTTCACTCTCAGTGCTTATGAGCCTACTGAGCTTTGCAATGCCCTGGGTGCTGGAAAGCTTATGATCTACAGGTAGTACCAGAGTGAAGGCAGCTCTGTGGATTTGCATTCAAGATAAAAATCTCTCCTAGAGCTTTGCTTACAAAAGGGGCCATTTTTCTGCAGAAGTCCAGGACAACAAATGCTGAGCTGGAGCGAGACTGATGGCTTTAAACTAGCTCTGAGCTACTCCCATGTGGCTTCACTTGTGTCACATCTCTTGGTTTTCATATTATCTGGGCTTTTCTGTATTTCATTAGTCCTGATAGCATTGAGCTGGCTATAAACAATTCCTTCATAGCTGGAAGCTCTTATGCAAACCAGCCGAGAGCACTAATTCCTTCTATATTTGCTAATCTGTGCATGACAAATACGTGTTTCTGAGTGCTTTTCTTTGTCTGCCAAAGTACTGTTCTTTTGAGTAGGACATAATGATGCTGACATTTTCTAGTATTTTGCAATTTTCACTTTTATGTTAGGCTTGACATTGAAAAGTCAATAACAAAGCAGTGAAATAACACTATTAGTAACTCATTTTTATTATCAAGCTAGACTGTCACTTTAAGAGCATGAGCTACACAACCATAATAAGAACTAGCCTAGTAGGAGTCAGCTATCTTTAGAAGTTATGTAGCACCAACTACAAGGTATAAATAACTGTCAAGTTCTGCTATGCAGCTACTTTTGCAAAGTGGTCCTTCTTTTGTCCAGATCAATCCAATATTAAAAAAAAGACAAAATATTTATTCAGTGGTCTAAAAGTGATCAGTAATTCAGTCTTAATTAAATCCATGGCACAATACTAGTTTTATGTTATTTGAGGTCCAGATACTCCTTTAAATCTACAAAAGTTCTGATTTCGTGGGAAAAGAAGCTCCAACATAGTTGCCTTTCCCTTTTATATCTTAGCTTTCCTGAGAAATCAAAAAAAAAGTTTGTCTGCATGTGACTTTTTCCAAGTCTCAAACATTCTGCTGACTGGCTATCCATGCAAATATATTAAAATGTATTAAAATAAGCAGCTGATTGTGGAACACTGAGTTAATAGCTACATCATTTCAGCTAAGATGATCACAGACTACTTATGAAAATAGAATTTGGCAAATGAGCAGTTAAAAAGAGAAACAAAGGATGACACAACAGAAACAATGGAGTTGATCCAGCCTGGCACCTCTTGCCAAGTGAACTGAGATCACAGTGAGAGAGTAGTATGCCTCCCTGAGCTGTATTTTAAATCTCTTTATTACACAGCTAAGTTGCAGAGTTTGTCTTCATGGCTGTATTTATCTAATTAATTACAGGAAAGAACACAGCTGATCTGTACAAGCTAAGGCTACCAGTTTTATCCTTTCATTTTGATTTGGTATATTGCATATAAGTAGAATTTTTAAAATCTCTTATTGAATCCTGTTTAAAAAAATCTTTCACCCAGTCCAGACGTGCAGACTGACAGAAACTGAGTGGGCACATTACCATCTCCATTTGGAAAGAATAAGAAGACTGAGATTCCATGAAGTGAGGTGAAAAAATGAGTCTTGATAACCTGGCACTAGTTTAGCTTGTCAGATATTTGCAGTGCTGCCACATTCGGTCTAGTGCAACACAAGAGAAGTGCAAGAATGAAGTACAGCAGGGATATATCTGCAAACTGTACATGACCTACTTGTGTAAAAACTAGTTACCTCAGAGGGACAGAAATATCTCCTCCTCACTGCCTGATAACAAAGACAACCTGCGGCAAATGCCATTATCACAGACCAGCCTGAGCTGCACAATAGGTGCTGTCCCTTCTAAGGTGAGCCCCAGTCTTACCAGCACTGAGATCTCTGCTAGGGGACAAGGGCACATTGCTAATAAATGAACAATCCCAATCTCTCTTGTACCATATGTTACATCTTATGAATGCACATGGAACAGAATAGTTGATGGTACCCACATAAAATCAAAATACCTGTTAAACCACCAGCCAGCCTTTTCCTCTTCAGCACAGTTCCCTTCATAGTTGTCATTGTCCCTGTCTCTAGTACTGAATTTCATTCCTCGATGATCAGCCCACCATTTTACTTCAGGATGAAATCCACCAGTAAGGGAATCACCAGCTGTACCAGAGTATTCACCACAGCTCATCTCATAAGAATGCTAATAAAAATGTGAAGAGAAAAAAAAAATTCCAATATGTCTTTAGCCCTTAGCATGTCAGAGAGTGAAACCACAAAGATGAACCTAATCTGTTCCATTTGCTGTCATTTTTATGCTAAGAAATGTCAGTACTGAAAGGCTGTAGAGATGCTTAACAGGGACAAAATTTGTCATTATCCTTATGTATATGACATAATAAAAATTACATAAATGACATAATAAAAACAACATTAAGATTAGTTTGCAGTATACATTAGTAAATCAGAACATCTTATACCACTATTGTTGATAATATCAACAAAAATAGAAAAACTGCTTTTATCCATGTCTGCTAAACTAAATGATTCATCTCTCTTACAGAAAGTGTGAAATTAATCTATCAGAGCAAACCAGTTTTATTAGATATTTGAAAATTATAAACATGTGTAAGAAAGAAAATATGGTATTAAGGTTCTACACAAATCTTTATGGAAATTAGTGAACCTATATGTTTATTGTTTGTCTACAGAATCCACATATTCATTAAAATCTTTAGTCATTTAGTATTTTATTACCTCTTCTCCTGCAACTCTGAATCTTTCATACTGTGCGAAACGCCGTTCTCCTTCAAAATCAGTTAGATCAATTCTTAAAGTATAATTCCCTTAAAAAAAAACACAAAAAGACAAAAAAACCCCAAAATATTTTAGTTAAACTACCTTATCTCACTACTTTTCAGAACTGGGCATTACAGTAGAAGATGAAAAGAAAATGTTTTTATCATGAATCTCTATTACCTCAGCATATTTTATGGGGTTTACCTTCTTTCTTTATACATACTAAAGCATATATTGCTATTCTTTGCATTTATTCACCTGAGTCAGCTTAGAAAATTTTAGAATTATTCCAATACAAATTTTCAAATGTAGGAAAAAATCATAAAAAAAAAGATGGCCTTTCAGGTTTTACATTTTAGTTTGATACTTGAAATTACATCATAGTGAAAATTAATCAACAAATGTTCACCTATGAAAATTGGATTTTTATACTCTGAAAATAAAAGTTATACTAGGATCATATCCTGGTGGCACTGATTTCCATATGATTTAGCTGGCTAAGCCAGTGGGTAAGTTTTGTATCTGCAGCATTCTACAACAAAGCAGAAGTTAGCTTACATTGAGTGACTATTAAAAAGATGGAAATAACTTTCTACTACTGGCCTAATCAACAGAACAGGTCTAGAATTACTTCCATGTAATAGCCCACACAGCTAAAAAGCCCTGACTAATTGTCTTGGTACAGCATATACCTGTCTTTGGACTTAGTGCTGCTGATGGAAAATGAATAGAGACAATTCATTTAAGGCAGACTCCTGTCTCCTGTTCCCTGTTTCACAGGGGCTCTCAGTATGCCAGTGGCCTAAGGACAGTTTTGAACCTTTTGTTAGAAAACATATATTCAAATGTGGTTTTTTTCTGAAACGTAGAGAAGTCCATGCAGACTAACAACAGAACACAGGATTTATGGTAACAAAAAGGGGAAACAAAAAATGCCTGGAAAGAGCAAAGAAACAGAAACAATAAGACTGTTGTTACAATACAAATCTTACCTTGATTAGTCAAATAATGAAGATTTTTATTTCCAAGCCAAAATTCACCATTTTTCAAAACAAAATTTCCAAAGCCTTCTTCATAGTCAGCCCAGACTCTGAAAAGGGCATAAATTACTAATTTCTAAAAAAAGCAAGGTTTTTTAATGTTTTATTATACAATTTTAGATGACAGAATAACTCAAATTGGAAGGAACCTCAGGAGGCAAACTAGTCCAGTGTCAGTGTCAAGCCAGAATCAGCCACGAGATCAGACCCGATTATTCAGGGCTTGTCCACTCAGATCTTGAAAACTTCCAAGAATGGAGACTTTTTGGGCAACCTGCTGGACTCTTTACATGGTGAAAAAGTTTCTCCTTATATCCAGTCTAAACCTCTCTTGTTTCAACTTAGGTAGTTTGTTTCTCATCCTCCCACGTCTGTGAAAAACATTTTTGCTCAAAGAGCTCTCAGATTGCTTACATTTTTTATGTTTTAGTTTCTTACTCATCACAGAAGACAATCTAGTCTTTTCCTCATCATTAAGAGTCCTTGCTCCAACAGTTGTTAATGCATTTGACATTGAAGGGTCCTCGTGTCAAATGCACAAGTTGTCAGAAAAAGATTAGAATGGGTGTCTCACAGCAGACAGCCAGAACCAGAAGTGGTATCTCATCTGGAGGCTGTCCCACAGAATAACCATGCCTTCCTTTTATCTGGGATAATACCTTACTCATATACTTCTAAAGTTCAGATTTAACTTAGCTCCACCTGGTTTAATGTTTCTTCAATTTGTTTTCAGTTTTAATTACCAAGTCTAGTACCTACCTATCAAAATTCTGGCTGCCATCAGAACGTCTCTGAAACACAGTCCAGCCACCTCCTTCAGACATGTCACAGAACGCAAGGAACTCTCTAGGACTCTGGGTTGGTTTTATTTTATAAAATCCATTTTGCTTATGGCCTTCATTGTAGATTTCTGCACAGTCTGTTCACACAATGTTAATTGGACACAACATTTTTAATCCTGTACTTACTGGCAAAATCAGAAATCAAGTCAATAACAGTAATCAAATCATGTTATGTAGAAGTCACATGTGAACCACACTAATAAAATAAAATGTCTCTGCAAACACATTTCTTTGACTTTTGGGTATTTTTTTGTACTTGTGTTTTTCTAAAGCTTTGCTGGGCTGTAATTATTTTGATATATCTTTGAAATAATATCTTCCCACAATGAAATATTATAATTATTGTTTCTACTTGACTAGCAAAATAATTCCTCTGTTTTAAGTGGTGTCACTTCTAATTTACAGTGGCACCATCCACATTAGAATCCTGTTACAACCATAAAATTACATGTAAGACACACAGTAACCTTTAGAAATAAACACATGCTTCTCTGTCCGGAAAGTTTGCAGAAGTGCCAAAAACAAAGGTATGGAATCTCCAGTGTTTAAAATGGAAACAATTGCGAGGTCTGCTTCTCCTGTCCCTTCTACCAAATAGGTGCAAAAATATACAGAAGACTATGCCCAAAAAGTGCAGTGTATGTGTAAAATGACACCACTTTGACTTGGGACCATTCACAGTCTGGTCTGCATTACTGTTGATGAATATAATTTACAACAATAACAAAAATCAGAGCTCATGGAAATATTACAGCAATGTAATTGCATAATCTTACATTTTTTTCCTCTAGGAATTAAGAAATGAAAAGGGTTCGTTGCTTATGTGTAATCTACCATCGGGCAGTCATACAGAAAACACATAGAATTTTCAGCATTTCTGTTTTTCCTGGCTAAGGTAGAGCTGATTAGCTTTAAGGAATTCTCTGAGTTGGCTGAACTTCCAGGCCTGGTTGGAACTTCGTGAACTATTATATTTCTTTTCAGGGAAAGTGTCAGTGAAGATTAGACATTAGAATATAAACATTTTATACTGAAAACAAATAGCTATGCCAGAATTTGGATAAACTCTAATAGAAAACATGATTTAAACAACAGCTAAGTTGTCTTTATAGAGCATGTGTGATTGGCTTAGAGAAAATAGCTTTTCTTGTCCATTAATTTCTTAGCAGGTTAGCAAAACACAAGCATATCTTAATTTTTAGCAGGTGTATATAGTATGGAATTTCCCCCTCACTATCTAACTCAAATTATTCAGCACTGTTGATATTAAAATGCTACAGCAGTTTGAGAAAATAATGCAGTATGAACAGGGGAAAGCATTTTCCAAGCTGAAAAGAAAGTGAAAAAATAATGGGGGAAAAAAAAAGAGAAATGGGAACAAGTTAGATCCATTTTTTAGAATAACACTGTAAAAGAATAAATTGAGGCATATGCTAAGAAAGGACAAATACCTTTCAGACCAATGTGGCTTTAATAAGCTTTTCCAGTAACAAATGAGTCAGCCCTAATAATAAAAATAAAGTGATACAGGATGCTGAGTACATAAATACACAGTTAAAATCTAAAGTCAGATTTACAACTGTTTTTAATTTCATTTTAATGGTCTTTTATTATATTTGATGTCTTGGGATCAAATGTTATATATATTGTTATTTCTTCCAGCAGCATAAGCACTACAAGCATATTCAAACAAGGCTATTAAAAATAATAATAGTTAAGACTATCTAGCACTGGACAGCTAAAAACAAACATCATCTAGAGGTCACACTCCTAAATTGTATTTTCAATCCAACTATTTTTTTGGATGGTGTTTTATTGTATCAAGAATTTGGGCCCTACTGCAGCTTCTACAGGTTTTCCACCGCAGAAAGAGTGGATCGCCACCAGAATGCTGGTGAAATTAGAAAAACAACTTCAAACCAGTATTTTAAAAGCTGTGATGTCATGAGCTGAATCCAACTCAGTGAAAATTTTATTAAAGTGAGATGCAGATGTCATTATGTCAGGCTTATATGTGTAAATATGGATGTATCAGGGACTTTACAGATTGGAACAAAGTCAGTTGCTTGTAACCCAGGCAACCATTTGAATATATGAATGTGAACTAACCCTGTTAGTTCCTTTTGAGGTTGTTAGAACTTCTGACATCAGTCAAAGAACAGTGTTTAGAAATCTGTAACTCCTGATTAACATTTTGCAAATGCCTATTATTGGCTTTTATCTGTTGTATTGTTGATATTTAGAATTAATTTATTGTCCACTGATTGTTTTTCAATTGTACACTGTTAATAAAACAGTAAACTTCTTAAATCCTGATTTGATTTCTACCATCTGACATTAACAATATTCTCCTGCACAGCAGGTTCAGGTAAAAGCTGAGCACTGTGTTTTAAACAAACATTCTATGATGAGTTTTTAAAACAATAACTCAATAGGCCAAATTGTGCTAAAGCTTCTGGGTATCATTACAATGAATGGAAATGAAAAGAACAGCTTCATTTCTAACCTGAATACTGTCTTTTTCCTCCCAAGTCAATGACACTGTTTTCATCTTCTCTGTCACTGTACTGAATCTCTTTCTTCTCTAAGAGCTGTATAATTTTTAACTGCTGCCGTTTCACACGATGTTCCAGAAGCCTCACCTGGCCCTGGAGTTGTAACTGCTCTTGAAAACATTTCTGTAAATCCTAAAAAGGAAAGCATATCTTATTGTAAAATCAACAAATTTATTGTGATATTTAACATGGGGCACAAAGAGCCAACCAACCAAACCATAAATAAAATTAAACTTGAATAAAACATTTTGGTCACAATTTCCCACAGATGCTATGTTGACTTTCATCTCTGTTGCTACATTGTTTAAAATTATTTCATATATTACTGCATGTAATGTATAAAATATACATATTATGAACACTTTGCAAAGAGACCTTCTCTTTAGTGCTGCCAGCTCTAACTGCAAACATGCAGCAGGGACTTCGAGGAAAAACACTCTAATACAAATATAAATATACAAACACTATAATACAAATATAAAGGCCCTAACATAAGGAGGCCTAATCTCTATCATCTTCCATGCACAGAGATTTTCTATCCAGTGAAACCTGCTACTAATATTGTGAAGGTTCTAAAGGGTTTTAAAGAAATGCAATCCACATGGATATGTTTTCAACTTCATAGTGCATTTTTTGAATGCTTTTAAATGACTTATGATAAGACTCCTAACATTGCCAACATAAATATTGCTAAGTTTTAAGCTCATTTTTGGCATGCTAAAATAGTCCCTAAGAAGCCGTGAATATGCATGAAAAATAAACGTTAAAACAAAAGTTAAAGTCAATTCTGCCCTGTGACTTGTGTACTCAATTTTGCCATGCAGAGTGGGTGAGAAATGTAGCAATTCTGATACAGTTCTGATAGTCCCCACTTGACCCTCAAGAGCTGGAATAGCTGTTCCAAATTCTGACATGCTGAATGCATGCTGAACAATAAATAATTGGTTTTAGATTAAAGAGTGAAATAGCCAAAGTGAACAGAACCTGATCTGGAGAACTTAAATTAAAACAGTCTGTATGGTTTAAAATATATATTAAATAAATTTGATTTCAGTGTGAAGGAGAAAAGCCTTTGGAAACACGATGCAGCTTTTGCATCAGTAACACTGAAATGTTATATGAGCAGAGTTTAGTAGCTTGTAAAAGAGCACAACTGGCACTGTAAAGGCAAAACCAAAGGGCAACTTTCTGGAAATCTGACATGTAAGATGAAATTTGCAGTAGTTCTAAATTGGTGCTACTTTATCCATAGGGAACATTATTTACATGTAGATCTGCAATATTTGCCATCCATATGGAAGTCTTGATATCTCAGAACATTGCCCCATCACACCAAACTATAGAAATGTCTGCAATAGCATAATGTTGTGCATGGTGAGGTGCACCTCAGTGGTCTCTGCATACTTTTGTTTGCATCAAGCTCAGGCTTCACCCATTGTCCACGAACCCTTCCAATTAATTGTTCCATTTGTCTGCAGTATTTAGTTACGCTGAAAAGTTTAATCATAAGACTACGCAGAACAACCCTGAAGACAGACTTCTGCCCTAAGTATTGCTGAAGTGTATCAGAGACTTGCTTTCATATTAACTGTAATCTAAAATGCACGGTGAAATAAAAGAATGGGGGGAAAATATATATACATATGTGGCACAAGTGGGCAGATCGTCAGCGAGAAATGTTGGAGAGGGCAAGGTTCAGCAGCCTGCGTTCGGGCTGCCCTCGGGCTGCTCGGCTCGCTCTGCGCCCGGCGCTGAGCCCTGTGCTGGAGGAGCTGCCGGGGCACCATGGCGAGCCTTGGCCACAAGGGGACGATGTAAGGCCAGAGGCACATGCCCCGAACGCCTTGTTCAGAGGGACACAGCAGGCAGTGAATGACCCAGTAACATCCCGAAAGCCCTATCTTATTTGAGAACCTTCGCTTGAAAGTCTTCTTTCAGTTGTTGATAGCTATACGAGATGCCTAGCATATCATCCTTTTCTTCTAGCAGGAGACCAGAGAAGGAAATAGTTAAAATATATGAACATACAGAGACAAA
Organism: Brachypodius melanocephalos; assembly: GCA_013398615.1. NCBI lineage: Eukaryota > Metazoa > Chordata > Aves > Passeriformes > Pycnonotidae > Brachypodius > Brachypodius melanocephalos. Next base: position 8,736,622 of record VZSR01003049.1, read on the forward strand.
GTTGAAACAGTGTCTTAGAGGATGGTACTTGGCTGTATGCACTGGTTAATGTGGGACATGTTGCATATTACAAAGAAAAGATGCACTATGTATTGTGCAGCCTTTCCAGGGTGGTTATCTCGATTGTATCTGCAGCTTCATGCAAACCCTTCACAGAAGCTGAATTTTCTATTCAGTGGGAATGAATTCAATGGGAGATTCAGAAGAGGCTTCCTTGACAGATGTCTGCAGATTGTTAGTCTAGTCTTGTGTGAATACAGAAAATTTCACAGGACTGCAGAGCTTTGGAGAGAGAGAAGGAGATGCACAGGTGGATTGAGAAAAAGTGAGTAAATTTAAACAGTATTGAAAAAATATTTCCAGCCTCACCCTGATGAACTAACACTAACTATAAAAGAAAAGCTGTCCAAAACCCCCCATGTTCCCAGTCAGACCAAATATTTATTCTAATCATACTAAGTTGGGAGAGATAAAGAAACCCCCATGCCACAGTTACCAGTTTTACTGAAAAGGTTAGCCTGTATCAGTCTTAACTCAATCCTCACAATTTTGGAGAACATGGTAAAGTGCAATAGGAGAGACCTGGAAATGGTGGTCTCCATTGCCAGTCCCTTGCAATTTCACAGGCAAGATGGCAAGATCTGAGGCACAAAGAGCTACCTTTCATTCTGGAAAGAGCAAGGGACAGTGCATTTGAGGAGAGGCAGCTACAGGCAGCTACCTGTGTTTCTTTCAGGTGAAAGAAATGCCTTTATCAGTTTCCCTTTCACACTGCTAAAAGCTATTCTCCTTCTGTGATTAAATTATATAGTACAGGTATAGAACTTCTGAAAAAAATATCATCTTACCTTAGAAAAACTTGGTATCTAAATTCAGTATGACACTACTTCATATACCACAATAAAAGGTCCTTTCCTTTGAACCAAATTAAACACAAGTCTGAAACAGGCTGTCTCTAAATATTTTCTTAAACATGCATTTAAAATCCATCTTTTGTTATTGTTTACTTAAAAATTATGAATGAATCAATAAAAAATTAAAAACTAACTATGAGCTGATTCTCATCTGCTTTACAGATAATACACTCATGATGGGGTGAACAGTGATATATCCACACTACACATAGCAATTTCCTGATTTCAAAGGTTTTAAGCTAATAATGCTTAGGAAGTGACAGTAAATTAGAAGCAACAATCAAGATATGACTAGCAATACTGAGTAATGAAAGCATAAGTTAAAAAATGCTTGAGAAGAAATAAAGTTTTAAAGTAACCTACACATGAAAAGTACTAGTATCTGATACTTTCTCTTCTCTCCCTGACTTCAGCCTTCTCATCGATTTCTCTCTCTCTGTCAACTTTAGACTTTGTTGCTGAACTGCAAAACCACAGTTCTCATATTTGGAATTCCATGTCTATTTTTTTCCATGGGACAACCACAAGGTAACTGTAACTTCAATGGGATCAATGTGGCTTTTAGATCTTCAGTTTGCCAGATTGTTCTTTCAATGTGCTGCTGCATCTTTTTTCACAGGATAATCCTTCAAAAAACTTGGGAGTTAAACCAGGGCATAGCTGGAGTAATAAAGAAGCAAAGTGTAAATTAGGGTTCTAAGTCAGGAACTATAACATATTGCTATTCCATTTGTTAGATATGGACCAAAGTTAAACCATTACAATGTTGAAATACTCAACAAAATGTGGATTTTACTGAGGCTGTCTCCAGTGGACAGAGGTGCCCACTGACTGAAACCAGACTGAACACAACCTGTTCTGTCTGTTTCAGTGGAGCAACTCTTTGCACTACACATTGAGAAGCAATTATCTAACGACTGCTGACAGCTCTGCTCTTGGGCACACAGTCCCACATTTAACCAGCTGCTGCAATTAATGTGCACTCGCTTTCATTATTGTGTGAATTGTTTAGCAGCCAGACCTTCCATTAAAATTATTGCTACAAATTAGACTCAGAACACTTAATGAAAACTACAAAAATACAAGGTTTTTAGCTGTGATGCTATTTCCTATACTTTTTAGAATATAAATTAGTTCCAAATTATTTTTATATTGAAATTAATGTTTTAATGAGATTAAAAGGTGAAAACTTTGAGATGAAGTTATGAATATTCCCAGTTTGCACTCAGAAAGTCAGCTAAAGTCCACAATGTTCTACATGAAAAATAATAATTAAAAAATAAGTAAATGCATTTAACTGTGATGCCTCTTTTTCTCAGTAAGTCTCTGCAGAAATTAGTAATATTTTCCTCCATTGAGCAGAAGCAATTACAAAGTGAGGTGCTTCCCATTCTGCCTCTATAAAGCTACTTATATGAATGAAAGTTTTCCATAAGGTAATGTAAGCCACAAACAATAGTTGTAAATTCAGCAACCACTTCCACCTAGGCAATTATGAATCAAGAATTCAGCCCCTTTAGGTCTCTGCTATTTAGGACCTGAATATAAAACTAGCAAGGGCAACCATGACATGCAGTGCAGGGTTGGTGAGGATAGAGGTATTTCAAACTGTGGAGTAAGTGTGATTTTATGGGGTTTTTGTTGGAGAAACAGAATATAGAGGAGAGGGTTTGGGGAGCCTGAAATGAAGGAGCTTTTTGATGATTGTTTCTGAGTGTGAACTATAATGTAGTTTCATGGAAACAAGTAAGAATATGAAGTTACGGATCACATTTGAGAGGAAGTTGTATGGCAAGTGGACAAGGTGGAAAAGGACTGAAACATTTGGCATACGAGGTATCAGTGACCAGAAGTACCACTGCTTCAGCCACTGCTTTAGGGGTTCCTGGCCTTTGCCTTTCTGTAAGTATGCTGCTCAAAACTACAGGTGTTATTCTGAGTTAGAATCAGCCCTGAATGGTAGTATAACCATCCTGTGTGCCTTCTGTACCATGTGCCTCCATGCACCATATGGTATCTGTTTTAGGAAATATATATTGTCTCCTCTTTCATATCAGATCCAGTCACAAACTGACTGGATTTCTTTCTTTGGTGCCATTGCCTAGTGATTTATCTACCATTGTAATTTTATGCATTTGTTTTCTCTTCCCTTATTGGAAACTTGTCTCCACTGAACATGATTTGAAGATATTTCCTCATTCTTTCATTTTTTAATGAATTCTAATATTTTCCATCAAAAGTTCTGCCATTGTGTGTAGAGATTGTGAGCACTACGGAGGGGATGTGCATTGTAAACACTATGGAGGATAAGGTATGCAGTATTTTGAAGAAACTCTAAAGAAAAATTTAATTATTGGAACTTACAGAGCTGCCAACGACATCCATCAAGCTAGCTGCAAGGACAAAATCAATCATTATAAAAATCTTCATTTTGGAAGCTGTGAAGTAAAGGAACAAAGGAAACACTAGTTAACTTAAACATAAAAACTGAAATTTACACTTGACATCTTAAATCTTACTCAAAAGAGTGTATTTAACCTATAATTCTTTTCTTGCAAATTGTAAATATAATTTATGTGCAGGATTCATTACAAATGTCTAAAATAGTCTGATAAAACACAACTACAAAAGTCAGTGAAATGAGAATTTATCCTTTTAGGACACTTTGTATTAGAGCTCTCCATGTATTTTAGGACAACTATTCAAGATTCAAACTCACACATTTTACTTTCAAGACAAAAGCAAAAACATTTTAAACAAGCTGAAAAACAGGGAAATATTCCTTGTGGGTCCTTTAAATTTGTGAGAAACCTCTCTGTCATAGACAAGTAATTAAAATCTGAATTGGGCTAGTTGCCCTTGATTTAAAGATTTGTGCAAATTTTGTGCACCAGTAGAGGATCAAGATAATTTTACTGTCATAGAGTAATTTGGAGGAAAAAATCCAAAATAGTTATCAGCTTTTATTCTAACGGTATCAAGGATGACATCTTTAAACTGATAGCTATGGATACTTTGTACTACATGACCCATAGCATTTTAAACCCCTTTTTTTCATATGAAAATTATTTTATAGGCCAAACCAATCACCACTGTATCTCACTGCCTTGCAAATGTTAGCTGATAGAACTTCAAAATTGTTTTGTAAGACAGATGTGTGCTTTTCACAGAGGAGAAACCAAGGCCTCCAATCAGTAAAATATTGACATAGATTGAACATAAATTATTCTGAATTAATTACTTAAACTTCTGCAAGTTATCAACTGAAGAACCTTTTCTTTTGTAACTACAAAAATTTTCATTTAGCATATGCTAACTTCTATTAAACCAGAATATGTGTCTACTCTCCTTTTCTTACCATAGAGTTATTAAGGAAAAAAGCTCCAAGATCACCGAGTTGAACCATTAACTTAATACTGACAGGTCCACCACTAAAAGATGTCTCTAAGTACCACATGTACATTTTGTGAATGTTTCCAGGGATGGTGACACATTAAGGCATTTGTATTTTCACCAGTTTCTGAAAACTTCATGCAAGAGCAGAAATTATAGCCCAGACAAATCTCAGATTTCAACATTTACCTATAAAATACTTACTTTTGATGCTTTTCAAAATTACAGTTATTTAATTAAGTAACACTGCTTTGGTGTTTGTTTGGGGGTTTTTTACTTCTGAGGTTTGCTGGTTTGAAAGCATCCTATCTGAAAGCATGGAGTTTAGAGGCCTAAGTGTATCTGTATAAAGCTCATCCCACTTCTTGCACAGGACTGATGCAGACACAAAGTGTTGTGGGTACTCTGTACCCACTGATTGATATTACAGCACTTCAGAAGTCTTTTAAAGCATTTTGGACATATATCTATCATTCAGCTGCAAAGCACTACATTAAGCTGTTGTGTATCTCTGAAGATTCCAAAGGAATGCATTAAAAATTACGTATAAAATGTTTATTGAGTGAAAATGTGAACTGAAAATCTTAGGCTAAGTTATTTCTAATGCCATAAACTTCCTGAATTTAAAATTGTAAGTTGTTTGTCATGCTAACCAAATAAATGTTATACCATTTGAATTAGAAACTTTACTAGAATTCAGACCAAGAAGTTCTGGTTTTGTTTTTAAGAGGTAAATCCTAAGAACTACAGGCTTAAAAAATGGGTGATGGTGATGTGTGTGTGAATCTGCAAGAGTTGCCTGGCAATGAATCGGTTATTTAAATGTCAGAGGTTGATGCCATGATAAAACATGGTAGATAAAACATGATAAGAACACTTTTGCCTTACAACTTTGGTAATTATAGATATTACAGTCACTTCTGTTTTGAAAGCAGCTGCTGCCATCTGTTGCCATGACACTGTCTGTGATGGTAGTGACCAAAGAGTACATCAGCTATCTGGACAGCCTGCAAATGATCCGATCTCTCAGTCAGAACTGCTGTCCTGACTCCTTGCATACTTTAAATATGTTTTCTAAGAGAGAAGAGACTCTGTTTTCTTCACTGGAAGATTCATATTTCATGTACTCTACTCCATCCCTGTTATTTTAATTATGAAACCACAGAATCCTCTCTCACATTAATCTTAGTATTTGAACTGTTCAATCATGATTTCACTGACTGTGAATGCCTGTATATCACAAGCTTAAAAAAATCCCAATCTTAAATTGATTGCACAACTTCCCAACTACAGTATTCTTATTTTTCAAAAAAGGACTAACCAGTAAATCTTGCATACTGTTCAGCGAAATTTATGTTAGCAAAAAACCAAAAAATAGAAGATTATGAGGCACAATCAAGGCAGGTTGCTGCTATGAGCAAGCTGCACAAAAAGAATGAATAGCTGAGGAGTGTAGAGGGTGTGCATTTGGTTTAGTTTGTCATCTTTAGATAAAGTCACCTTTCTATTTAAGGGTGCCTCTTTCTATAGAATGCTCCTCTTGTGGGAAACTTCATAAGGGCTGCACTTGGAAGACAACTTAGCATGTCAGCTTTAGTGCTGAACTAAAACAAGCTCAGAAGACACATAATAAATATAATAATATATTAATAGTCTCATAAATTTCTAAATTTGATGATTTAAATAAATTAGTGAAGATATTTTAATTCTGGAGTTTCATTTTTTAAGAAAGCAAGCTGGACAGTAAACTCAAGATGGAGTATTGATCCTGTAGCCATTCATAATATAAGCTCACTATGAAGGTAAGACAAGAGCCTTATAAGAGGGAGGATCTGAGAGCTCCATTTGGCATATCTACCAGTCAGAAACAGGGAAGACTGAAACAGAGAGGACACAGGGTAAAAAAACCCACAGAGGGACCTCTAGTTGGGTAGGGGAAACCAAAACATTTGTGCTGATGTCCTCCAAAAAAAGGGAGAAGATAAAAAAGACTAGGAAGAGACACAAAAACTCAAGCTCTAAAAGGAAATGGGTGACTTAAAAGCATTTCTCTGCTTCTGTCGCTGCCCAGCAGGTAGACCCAAATGAGGCAGAGGACAATCAGCAGTGCTCGTCCTGGACCTTGCACCTTTAAGCAAATTTCTCAGCAGTCATATACTCCTGTAGTTTGTCTATCTCACAGTTGCAGTGACATGAGATTCACTGAGTGGTCAGCCTCACAGTGACAAAAAAAAGTGGTAAATAGGGTCAAGCCCCTTCCATGTTCAAAGTACTTTGACACACTACCTAAATCATCAGGTTCAGACATGGAATTAATAGGAGTAACTTTTTACTTAGTTACCCACATTTCTTAAAAAAGTTTCAGTAGAGGTTTATTAGTAACAGTTCTCTGAAGGTTCACATCCATGGTCTTCAGTAACATGGAAACCTAAATTTCTCTTCGAGGGAAGCTTAACATCTTGCCCTAGGAAGACTCCTTTGAAAGTCAGTTTCTTAAACTAATTTCTTCAGTCCTTTAAATATCTGCCTTTGTTATACAGCTATTTTCTGCCAATACACAACTGAATAAAATCCTTCACTAAAAAATACCTGCAAAAAATATCAAATTTTAATCCATCTCAGAGGAACCCAAAGAGTTAATAAGTGTTGAGGGACTTCCAAGACTTTTTTCATAACACCTGTATTGATTTAATTAAAAAAAAAAAACAACAAAACCCCCAAAAAACCAACCAAACAAAAACACCAAAAAAACCTCAACCAAACCCCACCCCACCAAAAAACCACAGCACAAATTTGTACAGGGGATATCCATTTCCAGGAAAATCTTAATATCAGACAGTAGACATGTGGATTAATTATTGCACTTCATGCTGGAGTGAGAAAAACTTGATGTTATATTTTCAAATTGAAACACAAGCCCTTAATAGTTAGCTGGAAAAAAAATCACCTTCTGTTTCAAAGAAATGAAGTTTAAGTGCAATTCTTGTGAAACCTTGAAATTTTATCCCAGGGGTTACTCATTTACTATTCCAAGATTACACCTGGAATATGCATTGTACTGTTGGCTGAAATTTTTTTTCCAAAGCTATGGAATCAAGGTTTTAGAAAGATGTCTTTCTTCTCTGTGCCTCGGCTTTCTCTAAAGGATACACACAAGCCATCCTATATTCAAATTTCCCCTGACTTTGATGTTTTTTCCAAATCTTTAAATAACAAATTACTAAATAGATTTGATGACATTAAAGAAGTTCTGTGCTATGAAAAGTTTGACATTAGAATGTTCTTATGTTTTTTGAATTTAAGTGACAGCAAACTAGATGGAACACAGATGCCTGTTTCTATTGGCGCAGTGTCAATAAGACTTGCATTGCTAATAAATAGAATAACAGTAAGAGAGAATCTGTCAAAAGGATAAAAAATTACTGGAAAGTTTTTTGTTTGCTTTCTTAAAATTCAAATTATTAAACTCATGCACAGATTTTGCTTTGTTTAAATTTGGTGGTGTTACAAAAATTTCCCTGTTCTCATCATCTGAAAAGTAATGCACCATTTGATTTACTTTTAGTTCTAAAAGCAGCCTTGTTCATATAACCTAAAGTAATACAAATTTAGAAACTGAAGATTTAAATATTTGGTTTGTTAACTGCCTAGAAATGCAGGAAAATAGCTAGATCCTGGTAAAACATTCATACATCATTATCAACACTGCACCAGTTATATGGCCTTCAAAACCAAATTACTTTTAAACCATAACTATAGAAATTTGCCAAACGTCTTCCTTCTTCCCCTCTTCCCTCAGAGGTACCTTAAATGTTTACCTTTAACTTCTGGACAGAACTCAAAGTTGTTAAATCTTCTTAAGCTGATGCAAATAATTCCAGAGCCCTTCCCAAGCTGCGACTGTTTTTGCTATTAAATTCTGCAGAGCTGAGGCTTACATCTGCTGTGAGTCACCAGGCTGGAATGCTGCTGAGAAGTTGCAGTTATCAAGACTAAATTGCAACATAAGAAGGAGATGACGGTAATTCTGTGCCTAACACAACACTTCTGAAACAAAAATAAACCAAAAATAACAAAGGATCATCTATTCCCTTTCACTCTTGTGATTCAGGAAATTGCTTTCTGTATCATACTCAGCTTTATACTCCAGTCCTTTCCATAGTCACAGCCTAAATCTCTTAGGCTTCAGAAGTACAGAGAGAGCATAACAGACTCAACAGATTTAAGAAAAAAACCAATAATCACTCAGACTAAATGTTACATGTCAGAAGTGTAACAAAAAAGAGAAATATACTAAATAAAACCTAACCCAAAGCAACAAACCTAGTACAGATAAAACTGAAGGGAACAAGAAAAAAAGTACCAAAAAAATCTTGTCTGATTTGTTTTTTAGTCAAGGCACTGAGAAGCACAGCATCTCAGTGACTTCATCTGACAAAATAATTTTCTAGGCAAGCTTTTTAGAGCCAGATGAATACAAAAAAGAATGTTTTAAAATTCAATCTCTTTTGAGTGTTTGCCCTTCTTCTACACTGGCTTTTCCCAAAGAGTTCAATAAATGAGTATGCTTAAAGGAATGTGCTGGAAGAAAAGAAGTCTTAAGGAAACACTGAACAATAGCAATAAAATGAGTTTTACATTCCACAACATAAATACAGACTCATAAAATGCCCTCGGTTGGAAGAGACCTTAAAGGTTACCTAGTTCCAAACCCCCTGCTGTGGGCAGGGACACCCTCCACTAGACCAGGTTGCTCAAAGCCACATCCAGCCTGGCCTCAAACACTCCCAGGGATGGGGCATCTCTAATTTTTCTGTTCTACCATCCTCAGAGTAAAGAATTTCTTTTTAATATCTGATCGAAACCTACTCTCTCTCAGTTTAAAGTCCTTCCCCCTTGTACTGTCACTACATACCCTTGTCAGTGGTCTCTCTGCAACTTTTTTCAGAATCACAGAATGTTCTGAGTTGGAAGGGACCCGCAAGGATCATCGAGTCCAGCTCTTAAGTGAATGGCCCATACAAGGATCAACCTGCAACCATGGCATTATCAGCACCCACACTCAGACCAATTGAGCTAATCTCAGAGTCTTGTACTGCTCTTCATGTACCTCCTGTTGAAGATTAATACTTGTTGCAAACTTCCTCAGAATAATTTCTGGTCCATTATTTGGGATCTGGTTACTTGCAGTAATTCTCTTTACTCATTACATTACATCCACTAATTAAATTCATATTCTGAATTTCAAATCTTTATTAATTACAGTAAATGACTCCTGAGGAACCTACAGTAAGAACCGTTCAAAAATTCAAGATCATTCAGCAAATAATTTTTACTGAGAATCTTACTATGACTAATGACTGTTTCAAGGAGGGGCATACCTATTCACAGTGTGACTCCTAAACAATAGTTACTCAGTGTTGGGCTCTGAACTTAGAAAGTGGAAAAAAGGCCTGGCATTTTAAAGTTGGATTTATTAACAATAAATAAATTTAACTAATGAAAGAAGATAAGGAAAACTATTTATTGAGGGTTATAAGTAGATTGCCCATCACTTGAGGGCTTTAAAAAAAGACTAGATGGCTAAAAAACATGACTATGATTCAGTTAAACAAGAATATAGTGTCAAGTCAATATACAGTGTCAAGTCAGAGATTTGTATTATTAAAGAAGTCTATATACTACCCATCATCAGAATGGTTTTGTAAGAAAGACTTTCATAAAAAGAGAAGGCCCAGAGTAATTCTGAAAAAAAAATTATAATAGTAAGTTCCATTGCTGGTGTTTGTCTTCTATTCATCACTCTCAAAATAATAACAAATATGAATTAAACTATGTTGTGAGGAAATGTATCGGGCAAAGTGACCTGCTCAAGATCTTAGTGTGAGAGCCAAGAAAAGAACATGGCCCATAATCTTCTGCCTTATTTAGAAGAACAGCTTACATATCCTGCCTTCTCCTGCCTTCTTTACCCAGCAACCTTCCTGCTGGCCTCAGTTCTCCTTTTGCCCTCTTCAATGACATCTTTGTCCTATATTCTACTTCTGAAAAGTATGGAATGTCTTTGGAAAGGTGCATCAACTGATCCCTCTTTCTTGGTATTGATCCATTTAGTGCTGTTGTTCATCTGTACCATCCCTAATCAACAGCATAATTGGAACCACATAGCACCAAATCTCTACCACCAGAAAAAGAAAGGAACCAGGAAAGTAATTTAATTAGGAATGTGACAGAAAGATTTAGATTAAAAAGTTATTTAAAACCTTTCAAAATTAATTTAAATCCTTGCATATATATATATAAGTATGTGTGTATATAGTCATTGGACATGCAAGGCCATCATACTTGATTATTTCTATACTTGCAAAACCATCTATTTCAAAAGCATTATTGCTAGACGATAAAATGTAGAACATCATAAAATTAATCAACTCTGTATAGCTACAGTGGAACTCTTTATAATTTTTTTTTTTAATTAGAAGTCAGCACAATTGATTATGAACAAAAGGCCACCTAATTATTTGGAATTTTTTCTTTTTGTGGATTGGATGTTCACTAGCAAAATGCTTAGTGGCTGTAAAATGGCCCACAACTTCAGGAGATTTCTTCCCATTTAAAGAAATATAAACACATATGAAAAAATATTAAGTGGCTTTGAAGAATTCACTGTAGCGTTTATATGTTAACTATTTTAATGCTGGTAAGTCTTCAACATAACTGAAGCCATACAGTGTAGAGAAAGCACAGGAGTGACTGATATCAGATATGTTGTAGATTGACAGCTACAAAGCAAAAAAAATAGGAAAAAATCTACAACCTTTTCCTCTTAGAATTTTAATTTGCAAATGAGAATTCTTGGTCCTGATCATTTCTCTCTGTGTGGTGGGGTTGCTTATTTCTTTCATATTCTTGTTCTTTGAATCAATTCAGAGATAAAAATTTATGTATTTTTAAGCTGTATCATAATTTTCTCTTTTTCCTGCCCACTTTTTAATTTACTTATTTGTTCAATGTAGCACATATTTATGTTCTGACTCCAGAAATCTAAATAATGTTGAAGTGGCTAGACAATATCGTCATGTAAAACAACCACCCAAGATATTGTGAATTAAAGGTTGTTTCTACTCACTTTTCTGAAGAATTTGCAGATACACTTGGTTAAGTCAAATCTGTCATTTCAGAACAACTGAAGTATTTTGTTTCTTCTTGGATTATCTTTGTTGGCCAAGGAATAAACTGAAGATGCTAATGGCTACAAATAGGAAAAAAATTAACTATGTAATTAAGAGTACAATGTCTCAAATATAATGCTGAATTAAACAATAAGGAGGTACATCCAGATTAAACCCCATATTTGTATGTTGCCTGTGAAATTTTATTTAATTTCTAAAGAGTGAAATAATACTCATAACATTGCCAGCTTCTGTGCTATATAGGCCTCTTTTAAAATAGTTTTAAAAGTAGGTTTCAATGGAGTCTGACTTCAAAGAGGGCAATGAAAAAAATGTGGTCTTAGGGCTTCTAGGCAGGGCAGCATTGGTGATCTCAATGTGTTCTGGTTGTGTGAAATAAGTGTGTTTAATAAAACAAACCTGGTTATGTCTTGTGGGTCCATCCATCACTTTACCCCTTGGTTTAACTCCAGTCACTAATATTTTACTACAATTTAATACCTGGAGTGCATGTAACAGCAAATGTTACAGATTCCTGAGATAATAGCAGTCTTAAGAGGATTACTTTCTGTGCCCTTAAGGATGTGGAAAAGGTTTACAATGGGGATACTATCCATTCTTCATCTGAGATTTTTTCCTGGGATCTGGCTAAGTTAGCTATCTTCCAATTATTCCTCTTTCCTTTATTGCTTCTGATGACTGTTTTACTTGAGTGGATCATCAAAAATGGTTTCCTTTTTCTCCTAGCTTCTTCACTAGTATTAAACTGGTGAATCTTGACCAGCCTAAAGCTTGGCTTTGTGGTCATAACGTCTGTGCATCTCCCCTTACGCCTGCTTAACTTGTTATCAGACCTCATAGGAACAAGTGGACACTTCATCTCCCAGTATAAATCAACCTGAAACTGTTAATGCCTTAAAAGATCTTTCCAATCTAAAGTTATGCAAAGAAAGAAAAAATACCTTTAGTATAGTAGCTTGGGAGTCAGTGTGTAACCATATTATGGTAGACTGATAATTTTTGACCAGTTTAAATTTTGCAGCAAAAACCTCTTTGTCATAAAATGAGGAAAGAAATGGACAACTACTGCTTGAACCAGATGCTCAATTAATCACTGTACTTGTTGCAGAGCCTTTCAAAATGTCTCTCCCTAGATGCTTCTCACATCTCCTTTGTCTCACTAAAATATTAATCTTTCACTTCTTCTTGCCTCCAGTCCTTACATGCCTGTGTTTTGTTTGCTTTCCTTCACTTTGGAACGATAAAGTAAAATTAACAAGATACAGCCATCAGTTGTGTAAGGAAAATATAATTACATCTCTGACATGGCTTTCAATCCTAATTAAATTGGGCTATCTCAAAGATAATCCATTCTGTTTCTGTGAGGATGCACTCATTAGCATGCCTGCCGAGGGAAGTGCTTATAACTTATAACAAGTTGCTTTGTAGGGGGGTTTAGTTGCTGTCTGTCTAGAAGCTCATTAGCATTGATATAGGACTTCCCTCTCCTCACCCCCCCCCAAATATTTATTTTATTTAATTAACTAGACATTCTTCAAGCCATGTGAGTTTTGCCTCATAATCATTCCCAAACCCTGAGATGTTATTTTACAACGGTGGTGGAGAACCACCTACTGGAAATAATGCTTCTTGCAGTGCAATCCACAATTCCTTCATGCCTGTTGTATCTTTTTGAATTCTCCATCCCAAATGAAAAAAGGCTCTGAGGAGCCATTTCTAAAATAAACAAACAAAAAGAAAAAACCACACAAACAAATTTGCAGCCAATTCTAGAATAGGGACAGAAAATAAGAAGGGAAAAAATCATCCTCCAAATATCAAGCAGGAATCAGAGTAATGATGCTATATGCTCATACTTGCTAAAGAAAACAGGCAGTTATGACATATAAGGGACTACACTAAAATACTCCATTGTTACTGAAACATACTAAAGCCAATTTGATGGGTTTTTCCCAGAACAAGGTATTACTACTTTTTTATGTAAGTTTGGGGTTTTTTGGGGGGGGTTTTTTGGTTTTTTTTTTTTTTTGTTTTGTTTTGTTTTGTTTTGTTTTGTTTTGTTTTGTTTTTGGGGTTTTTTTGTTTTTTTGTTTTTTTGTTTTTTTTTTTTTCTGCAGGAAAAAATAGGAGTGAGGGAGCTGTATTTCAAGAATAAGGCACAGCAAAAAATAAAAATTATAATCATTGTCCTAAGGGCAGTATTTTCTCTTAAGTTCTGCCTCCACCTGCCATGCTGTGGGAGATTTGTCACTGCGACAACAGAAAGCATCTTGTCAACAGCAACACTGCTGATATTGTGATGAATATCCAGACATGATATCTGAGTTCAGAAAAGTAGGACATTACTTAAAAGTATAAAAAATGCTGATAAACTAATTTCTTTATTAGCTGCAGAATTGCAGTAGAAATTGATAATTATGCATATTACACAGAGAGCTTCCATCAAACTGTTGTAGATTGTTTCCAAAGTGATTTCATTTGTAGCTATGCAGTCAAGTAGCTTGTGGTAGAAATGGGAAAAAGATTCTGCTCTAATAGGCAGTCTTACCTCTTTCACTCAGTATTCCCCAGAACTACTTCTTTGATATGGAGAAATATGCTGGAGATAACAAAATTACTTTTATTGAAACATCTTTATTTTGATGCTTTTCCAATTATTTATTTAGTTCCTTTTCTAGATTACAGATAAATGAATAGGTCATTGGGAAGGATTCATGTATCCTTTTTTTTTCTTTCATTAGCAAATTATATAAGTCCTAATACGTGAGAGATAGGGACTAACAGCATTTCCATGTTTGTCTAGCAGGATCAATTTTTGTCAGCAGAATGTTTGTCTAGCAGGATCAATTATGTGGCTATGTGAATGCTAAATGTTTTTGCTTTAGAAAACTCCATGAAATGTAAATGCTGAAAATGCTAGTTTTTTCCACTTTGACAAAGGACCATTCCCCACAGAAAGAGGGTCATAGAAACAATACCAGCTTCACTGAAATAGAAATCCTCAGCGTGTTGTCCAAGTCCAGTCCCCCGAAGGAGTGACAGCTTCCTCATGAGGGAAAGAGAAGAGGCTCCCTGTGGTGACCGGTGACAGGACCAGAGGGAATGGCCTGAAGTTGAGTCAGGGGAGGCATAGGTTGGATATTAGGAAAAGCGTTTTATCCAGAGGGTGGTTGGGCACTGGAAGAGGGTCTCCAGGGAAGTGGTCACAGCACCAAGCCTGACAGAGCTCAAGAAGGGTTTGGACAACGCTCTCAGGTTGGACTGTCCTGTGCAGGGCCCGAGTTGGATCTTAAAGGGTCGCTTCCTACTCAGCATATTCTATGATTTTAATAACAACTTTGGTTAAACACCAAGCACAGCACCCAAAATTTTATGCGCAACTGTTGTTCTCTAAATGCCAGACCCTCTATTTTTTCCCCGAAAGGAAAGAACCTAGATGTGTAAACTTCATGCCACAAATCAAGGAGCAAAACATGCCGAAGGCTGACAGGAAAAGAATACTCGATGCTGCTCCAAACAGGGGCAAGAGCTGAGCCTTGTTCACGCTTAGGGTTTCGATATGATTTTACTCGTCTTCCAATCAGGCAAAAGCATTTACAGAGTTCATCGCCGTTTTCGTATTTTATTTTGGAAGAAAAACACACTCGGCGATTCCCCGCCGGCCGCACAACTGGTGGATGCGCCTCAGTCCTGTCATGGGGCGTGGCCGTGTCCTGAGTGGAAAACTACCACTCCCAGGAGGCACCGCTGCCGACCCTGGGGGTGCCGCGGCCCCGCGCAATGCACGTTGGGAGTTGAAGTTTCTTCGCCCACGGCTCTTCTCCCGACAGCCCCGGCGTTTGCGCGGGGGATCCTCGGGTGCTCTGCGGCCCGGGTCGGGCGGGGCGCGCGCAGTGCGGAAGGGCCTGGGCGGGCGGAGGTTACCAGGTAACGGTGAGTGTCCGTCTGTCTGTCGGTGTCTGTATCCCTCCGCCAGGGACCGCCCCCCGCGCCCCCGGCGGAGTGGCGGTCAAGATGGCGGCGGTGGCTGAGGCAGGATCGCTGTGAGCGCCTCCGCCAGCCCTGTCCCGCCGCGTCGGGCGAAGCGAGGCCGCGCCGCTCCTCCGCTGCCCCCGAAACGTTTGTTCGGGCAGCCCGGGCCCCGCGAGTGGCGGCCGGCGGTGGAGGAGGAGCCAGGCCGGGTGACCTCCCCTCCGGCGCGGGGTGAGCCGCCTTCTCCTGCCCCTCGCGCGGCACGCTACCCCTTTCCCGTCCCTTTCCCCTGGTAGCGGCAGGGCCGCGCTGGTGCGGTGGGGCAGGGCGGCGGCCCCCGAGGGTGGGGGCGGGGAACAGGCGGTAGGTTCGGAGACAGGTCCGGGGCGGCGGGGAAACCGTTCGATGGCAGCGGGCTGTGCGGGCCGCGCCCCTCGCACAGGGCAGGGCGCGTTATCCCCTCTCCAAGGAGACGCCGCCGCTTTCGCGGCAGTAGAGGCGCCTTGAGCAAAGCCCGCCTACCCACGCAGCCCGCGGCGCCCGGGGTTTAGCGCCGGGAAGGAGCGGGATCTTCGCCCGCCGCCCCCGGGCCGGGAGCGCCGCCCCGCCTCAGGCAGCGGGCGGTGCGGCCGGTAGAGCCGCCGGGCCATCCCTCGCTCCGCCGGCTCATCGCTCGCTCCGCCGGCCCCATTGGCGGCGACGAGACCTCCCGGGCCTGGGCTCGGCTCCCGCCGTGGGATTGGAGCAGGTCGGGACGGCAGAGCCTGCGGGCGCTGAGAAGGCCCCAGCGCTGGAGGTGCCGGGTACACCGTCCCTAGCCAGGGTGTGTGAGTGTGCGGCTCGTGTGAGCGCTGTCCGGTGCGGCAGGAGAGGATTTGCTCTGTTGACTGCTCTTGTGTGATGATACTATGTGGTTTGCTTTTAAGGAGTTAATGCCCAGTGAGGAATGCATGTCTTAAAAAGCTAAACTTAAAAAGAAATGTTTGGCCCCTTTTCAGTCTTTATGGTGCTGTGTTGACTTTTTGCGACTTTTATGTTTTCCGTTTAATTTTTTTTAATTGTCAAAAGTTTTCTCTTAGTATTAGGTGGTCTAAAGAGCTGTTGCATTCATGAATGCTGTTGCATACATGAATGCTATAGGAAAAAGTTCTCAAGAGCATCTTCACTGTAGAAAAAACCCTTTTGAAGTACATACCTTTCTTTTGCTTGCATGTTAACTAGTGTTTCTGTGCAATCTGCGTCTTGCTGTTACATGTACAGAATATGTTTTGACTCTAATCTTCCCCTATAATCCTACATGTTATCTGAAATTGGTATTTCTGTAGAAAGTATACTTGAAAGTCTTTTTTTCCTCAAATCCCTGGTAAATGTTATAGGACAGTAGGCACAAGCTCAAAAGCTTTCATACAGATCCTATGACTTGCAAGAACCTGAAATTGGCAATGGGTTGCTGTAGATAGATGGACAGGTAGACAGTGGGAAGGTAGCAAAGCTTTTAGAAGAGGATTTTTTTGTAGAAATCGCTGGTAAAGTGAAAACAAAGAAAAAATGCATATTGGTGAAATGTGTATGTGGAGGTGGAAAGCACAACTTTATGTGAAAGAAGAAAAAACCTAGCTGAACCTCTTTGTGTTTTTCAGCTGATTGAAAGAGGTAAAATACCATCAGAGCTCTCTGATCTTAAACTTGCTTGATCAAAGACTATAATAGGAATATTTAGAAACTTTCTTTTTGGAAAAGACATGGTTCTGTTAGAACACTTCAAAATCCACTTGCTGGAAATAATGAAGATACTGTTATTTTTGAGCTGTATTTGTCAGGGCATGTTGGGGTATGCCCAGTCTCCTTGTTTGAGGGTCCTGTTATTCAGATTATTCTGTCTGGGGCAGTGAATTTACTTCACAGGTAGTGAGAGTCTCCTACAGCAAAGATAGTTGAAAACAGGTTTTGTGAAAGTTTTAAAAGAAATAAATGTGAGTAGTTACTTGTATTATGTAGAGATGAATACTGCCACTTCTTTTTACAGTGGGAGGTAGGGGAAAACTACTTTTGCTATGGTTTTAGTAGAATTATATAACATGATGAGGAAACGGCTTACAGAATTGGACTGTAAACCCAGATGGCCTCTAATCTTCCTCATTATGCTCAGTGACATAGGTCAGGATACAGTGTCTATTGAAATGTTGGGTCTTGCACATCTACAAAGCTGAACAGTTTATCTGTAACCAGAGAAAGTTCTTTAGAATCATAGCTGGTTTTAAATTGATAAATATGCATTGGCTTTGAACACTTCAGCATGAACTTCCCTGTGAACTTCTTACAGGATGCTTGTGTTTCTACACAGAAATAAGCAAAATGTGAAAGGACATTGTGTTAAATTTTTCTAACTGAATCAGACAGATTACCTGAAAGTTGCACAGAAGGAGCATACACTTTTCATATAGTCATAAAGTTAGGCATGTCAGAAAGTTTATCCAGTTCTAAACATGTCGGGTTTTTTTTTTTACATTTGTGGTATTATATGTTGGCCATCTAATTCACAGGTGGTACTCTCTGGTTGCATGGCCCAGTGGTCACTTCTGTTGGGATGAAGGGAGTATGAGTTCTTGTGCAGGGACAGTAGGGCAAAGTTCCCAAAGTAGCAGGCACTTACACCTGTTCAGCTTGTGTTATGATCGTGGTTGTAAGATGCAGAGGTGGAATGACGCCTAACTGCATTACTGTGACCTAGGCTGGCACACTGCCCAGTGGAGATGTGGTTATGGTGTAAGGATGCCTGATAGATCCCATTTTCTTTATGATTTAGTAATAGGCTGTATTTGTATAGGAATACTGCCTTGTGCAAGTGTGCTGTGCTGTGTGATTTTAATTGAATCCTATACTTAAGAAGACAGGTGTACTAGGACAGCTTTTAAACTTAGTTTAAGATTAATCTGTTTTCCTTTCTGGAACTGATATTAAAGAAAACCAGCAAACTTCTTAGATACTTTCTAATCTTTAGTTTTGGGTGATTTCTTCACCTGCATTCTGTGAAAACTCATAGTAGATAGTTGCAGTAAAATGTTGAGAAAGTGGTTCCTATTGACTTCTATATTTTTATTTCTTCAGATATGTCCTCACATAGTGGAAATGAGCTGGAAAAAATAAATCTCTGCAGGACTGCTTTTCTTCTGCATCTGTTACACTTCTTAGGGAAAGTTTGTAGCTTTCTGCAGTGGAATTGTGCCAGCAGCATTTAGCAAATATAATTATGTATTCTTCACCTTTTGGAACAGGCTAATCTAATTTTACTCTCATAAAGGAATACTTCAACTTTTTTTTATTTCTAATGTCAAAACAAGAAGTGAAAATGAAAATTTCGAACATTTAAGTACTTTATGCTGCACAGAGTCACACTGATGGAAAGCAGCAAAGCTCTATGAAACCCACATTATTTTATTTGGTTTTGGTAGAAACTGTAATGTAAGTGGCAGGTCATTCACTGCTTAAATAGCTTAATAGGTGGTAATGAAAATAAAAATCCTTTCACTGACATCTGTTTTCCTTGTATTTTTTCAAGTGTGTCATTCAGTACTCTGTTGTCAGCATCTCAGTATTAAAATGAATGTGAAAGTTTGACATACTTAGTCTCCAAAGTCACTTACTGTATTGAATAGACATCACCCTGGGCCTGAAAGTGTAGGCTTTATGAATTGCAAAGCAGCCTTTCTGAGGACTGTATAGTTTGTTTTAAAGTGAAGACAATTGAAACCCTCAAAAAGTAAAAACTTCCTTTCATAGATCAGAGGTTAAAAGCCCCAAACCCACAACTACTATTTCTTTATTTTTTAATGCCAGTTTCTGTGTTCTCCCCATTGATATATTTCTAGTAACAGGGTTGTAAGTGGGGAGTTTAGTTTCCTAAACAGCTTTGTGTTTGCATCTTATAATGGATATGTAGTTGTCGTCTCAGATCGTGAATTTTTACAATATTCTATGTAAACTGTTTTTAATGCAGCACGTTTCTTTCAACTCCTTCTTATAGATTGCTTTTATTGATCGCTTGTCATGGCAGCAGGAGGTGGTCCCTTTGAAGAAGGCATGAATGATCAGGACTTGCCCAACTGGAGCAATGAGAGCCTTGACGACCGGCTGAACAACACGGTAAAATGATTCTCTTCTTTCTGTTGCCGTTTGATGCTGTACTTAAGAGCTACCAACTAGATTCTGTTAGTGGCAGGTAACAATGCAAACCCCTAAGCCTCGTCATGCAGGGCTTTGCATTCAGTATAGCTTTACCTGGAAAACCTGAGGTAGGCATAAGCAAGCAATGGATATAATTCAGAGATTGTGAGGACTATAGAGGTATTTATGGCAAGTGTTTTGGGTAAATAAAGTAGCTAGACACAAAAGCATTGTAGGTGATGTGAAAGTGAAAGCTATAATTTAAAAAGTTCTGAACTCCTGAAAGAGTCCCCAGCAAAGAAGAAAAATACATCTTGAGCTTCATTTGAAATTAATATAAGGCATTTAGGATGAAATGGATTTAAAATTTCCTGACAAGCTCTTTTTAATTATGCAGTGGAGAAAATTTTATTTTGTGAAGTGATGTTTGCTCTAGAAAACTTAGTGCATATTTCAATGTGGCTTGTTATCTTTGCTTCTAAAATAGAAATAAACTCTCAACATTTTGGGGTTTTTTTCTGTATGGATAACAAATATTATTTTTTGTTCTCTCTCCTTCCCCTTAAGGACTGGGGAGGTCAGCAGAAGAAAGCAAACAGATCTTCAGAAAAAAACAAGAAAAAGCTTAGTGGGGAAGGGGAAACAAGACTTACTAATGACATATCTCCAGAATCTTCACCTGGAATGGAACGACGAAAGACCAGAACTTCTCATAGCTTTCCTCATGCTCGATACATGACTCAGATGTCTGTTCCAGAGCAGGCTGAACTAGAAAGGCTTAAACAAAGAATAAACTTCAGTGATCTGGATCAGGTTTGTGTGAATCCTAGCTCCCACTAGAAATGTGACTCCAAAATGTATTTAGTTATCTCTTAATAAAGTGACAGATGAGTAAAGAATCCTTTCGTAAGTGATTAAGGTTAAAAAAAACCCTTATAGGCACCATGACAACCAAATCAAAATTCTAGTTTTGAACTTTAGAAAATAAGGGAAGGTTCAGGACCATGGCTTTCCTCTGTCTACTAGCTATTTTCACTTTCTTTCTCTCAACCATTAACAAATTCTGTGTCCTTGGAGCAGTATTTCTTACATGTCGTACTTGTGTAGTACTTGAAAATAGCTGTTACCATATTTTGGAAGTCTGTTCTTGAACTGCTGGTTTGTGATCCTGAACATTGTTACTCTTGTGGATTAAGCAGAGGAGTATCATTAAAAACTGCTCCTCAGTAGAGAATTTTATGGCACAGATTTCTTGAGCCATAACTACTTTTTTGGAAATACAGTGCATTCATCCTTCCCTTGTCCAGAACTAAGGAAAAGTATGAGGGATTAACTCTTTTGGAACAAGGCATAAATTTGTATTACCAATTTCAGAACAAAGGCTAGTTCAACTTTACCAGAGGTTGTTGCTAGCTCCTTCTGTTGTGAAGATTCTTTCCAATGTGATTAATTGTGTTGACTTACAGTTTCAGGGCTGGGCATAACTTCATCCTCAAATGTATGTTAGGGTAATATGTTGCTATTCGCAAGGTTTTAAAGGAACGCTGAAGTTCTGAAGTATTATATTCTGCACAGGAATATGTTGCTCTTTAATTATTCTTTTATCAAATGTATCTGGAGAAGTAGAATGCCTTTTGCTACAGTAAAGGTTGAGATCACTGCAAAAATGAGGGACTAAATTCTGAGAAACTACAGAACGTTTTTGCCTCTCATTGTTCTGGGAGCATGGATTTGCTTTCAGAAAACTTTATGGAAAAAAAATTGACACTGTCTTCAGTTAACTTCTGGCCTGTTGGGTGACTGATTAGGTAACTTTAAAATCACTCTAATAATATTGTAGAAATAGTAATACAAGCAGGGAAACTAAGCAGTGTTGAAAACATACTGGATGAAAAAGAAAAGCAATTGTTCTTTCTTTTGTTTGTATATAGAGAAGCATTGGAAGTGATTCTCAAGGCAGGGCAACGGCTGCTAATAACAAACGTCAACTTAATGAAAACAAAAAACCATTCAACTTCCTGTCACTGCAGATTAACACTAACAAAAGCAAAGATCCTGCCTCAGGTTCCCAAAAAAAAGAAAGTGGAGTATCAGCGCAATGTAAAGAGTTGTTTGGAGCTGCTCTGAGCAACGATTTCTTGCAAAATTGTCAAGTGTCTGCTCAAGAGGATGGAAGAGGAGAACAAGCAATGGATAGTAGCCAGGTATTTACACAGCCTATAAAGTGTACAAAATATTGATTCTTAATCTTCAGTGCTGCTTTCTAAATTTCTTCAAAATATAAATCTTTATTGGAAATATTTAACTTCCTGCTCTTCTGAAATGTGAAGAAAATGTGAATCCAAAGTTAATCATCTACTGTTCTTTAGAAATCTGCCTGTTGGTAACAGAAGTAATAATAATTTCATTTTAGAGGTTGGTTCCCTTTTATATGGTTCCAGAAAGTGCTCTCACAGTTGGCTATTTTCCTCTGTTGATGAGCTCAGTTGTGTTTCAGCCTGTGTTGACCAGAATCCCTGTGCTTCAGCCTTGCAGCTTCCCGCATGCATAAATCTATTCTTACAAAGGCTGCTGATTTTTAACCACTTGTGGAAGAGTGCTCATAGGAGTGAAAGTACTAACATGTCCCCCTTTCATGACTCCTTTGCAGTTGCTGTCACTGTGTCTTGTACATTGAATACTTTGCAGTTGTAGCTGAATGTATTCAGTAACTTCAGTGTCTTTGCAGATTGTGAGCAGACTAGTTCAGATTCGCGACTATATTGCTAAGGCCAGCTCCATGCGGGATGATCTTGTAGAGAAAAATGAAAGATCGGCCAATGTTGAGCGTTTATCACACCTTATAGATGACCTTAAAGAGCAGGAGAAATCCTATCTGAAATTTTTGCAAAAGATGCTTGTAAGTTTGAGAATATATGTTTGTTTCTGCACTGTAAACTTTCTGTAGGAGTTGACCGTTTATGTTTTGATGGTGCTACTGAGGGTGTTGATTTTGGTATGTAGTACCTTCCATAATTCATTTTTACTGCCCCCTTATTTAGCTTTTGATTTGTGCCAATGAAATATTTCAGGCTAGAGAAAATGAGGAGGATGATGTTCGGACTATAGATTCAGCTGTGGGATCTGGTTCTGTAGGTGAGAGCACATCGCTAAACATTGATGTGCAGTCTGAGGCTTCAGATACCACGGTAAGCTGCCTTTTAGTAATTAAGGTAGAAATGAGGGCTTTATTTTGGGTTTTTTTCATGGGTCTTATGAAAGTGTCATAATCTGCAGTTCAATTAAAAAACAGTAAATCCCCAAGCACTCCATTCAGGAGGTGTCCATGCATGTGTGGATTTATTCTTTTAATATGAGAAAAAAAGTAATGGTTCTGTCACAACAACAATCTAAAGAATCTTTTAAGTCTATGTTCTTTCTTCAAAGTACAATGAAGAATTAAATGTGTACTTTGGCAGAGAATTCACTGACTTGATGTAGGAAGAAGTACCTTTCTATGCAATTTTTCATCTCTAGGTTTCTTTCTGTTAGTAGGGAAAATTTTTGGGTGTTGGGTGAGGGAATAGTTAGAAATGGACAATTAGTGGGCCATTGTCCAAGCATCTTAGCGATACAATTTAAGCATTGACCTAACACAGACGTTTCTCACATTTCTTGGAAAGATGGGCACCTCTTTAGAAAATGTGTTCTGAATTTAGTGCTGAGATAAACAGTCCAATCTTCCTTTCTGTTTATAAAAGCTTTTTTTTTTCTTTTTTTAACGTGATAAACATATCTTATGGTAGATACAAAAGCATTTTGCTAACTTAAGTTTTGTGTCTTCTGTTCTGTTACACTGAGGAAAAGTACCAGAGAGCAGGTACTCTTTCTGGCCCGTTAGCAAAATGAAGGTCCTGTGGATAAGGAGAATTTACCTGCTTGGAAAGAAAATGGTTAAAACATTAAGAAGCTTTTGTAATTATTTTAGCTTTATAAGAACTCTTTCTATCCCTGTAAAGAAATAAAATGGTAGACACGGAAGATGCACTTTTAACTTAAAAAAATTAAATTTGGAAAACGCAGAAAAAGACAGGTGCAGTATCCATATAAACTAGCGTTTGTCGTAATATTTGCAAAATTTGCACTAAAGTTTTTTGTTTGGCTCTTAATTTAGCATCTAAGCTCTCTTTACATGTAGCTTCAATATTTTACATGTGGAGTGCATACTTCTGTTTGTATAATGTTGATTGCTATATGGAGCTTTATTGTTATGCAAATTCTAAGAAGGACTAAAAATGTCTTCACTCTTTAGTAGATGTTATTAGATATTAGTTTTCCTTATTTAAGAAGATAAAGTGGGTAGGTTTGTAACTTAAAAATGCATGCTTAAGTTGGAGCACATTTTCAAAATCTAACATACTAAACTATTCAATATAGGAGATATCTTTTAGTTTGAGTTGTCGGCCCCGCATTGAGGACAAACTAGGGAATTCAGCTGCACGAGAACAGGTTACAGACATTGATGTTACACCAAGCCCTAAAGGGAAAAGTGAAAGAGCTGCTCTGAATGACAGGGAAATCTGGCATTGTGGGATTAATAGCCAGGATCATGGATTGCTTTCAAAGGTACACTTCAAAATGTTACTTTAGCCTCAAATAGGGATTGTACAGGCTAGTCTTTCCCATCCCCCCCATCTCCCTTATTAATTGCTTCAAGTGAACTTGTTACTTACAGTGAATGTTCCCACTGGATTGCCTATCTGTACCCAGCTGTCTTTTCACTGAATTAATGTTCTTTGCCTAGAATATTTTTTCTTTGAATAGAAATGTTTCACAACTTTTTCTTCTGAATTGTTAACATTAACAGTTAGCTTTGATGTAACTTTGTACAGCAGGTGTTGTGATTTTATGTAGATCATCCTTCTAAGTTTTGTTGTTCCCTTCTTGGGAAAACATACTGTAAATGTGACTTTCAGACACTTGTTGTGCTTACACTAATTGTCTGCCAGTGCACATTTAAACTAATACCAAATACAGAAAATTAATTAAAAATTAGTAGCCTTAACTTGTTCCATAAATGTTTTTGTATAGCTGTTGATATGAGTATTTGGTTGGAAGGGGGGAGACTTTCAAGGAGCACAGTGTCTACAACGTCTTTTTTTACCCATTATGAGCTTTTCTATATCACTGGCTTTCCTGTGATTTAATTTTTAACAAATCTTAAATTCAAACATTTTTTCCCTAAAATAAAAGATGGTAGTATTTTGTCAAGCTTACTAGTTTAAATGCAGAACTAAGTTTGAAAAATTTGTTAAGGCAATTTTCATGAACTCAAGCAAATCTGGTACTTTAGACACAGCCTGGATTATTCAGTAGGTGAGTGAGACTGAGACACATACCCTTATTCCCTTTCTTCCCTTTGTTCCTTCCTCTGCTGATTTCAGCGTGTCATCTATTTTGACTCTACTGTGGTGTTTATATGAAAAGTGGGAGTTTAACAGCAGTCGTCAGTGTGAGTTGCGGTGCATCTTTTAATGACACTTTGAGGAGTTTAGAATTCTGAATGTTTTCGGCTTTCTCTGCTGGAAAGTTGAGCATTCCTTAGTACCCAGAACTAGTTAATAAAGTGCCTGCTTCTATTCTGACATTGGATGTAGAGTATTTGGACTGAATTTTCTACTTTAGAAACTTAATACTATGTGGATAGAGCATTGTGCTTTCAAGTTAGTAGTGTTCTTTGTAAATGCTTGTTATTTTCCATGATTTCATCTGCAAAGTGCAATAATGCAACTTCAGACAGGATCGGGATCTTAACTGTGGATTTCTAATTAAAATATTTAATTTGAGTAAAAGTTTTGATGCAAATCTCCAGCTCCTAATTAGCATAGGATGAGGAAAATAACTGAGTTTTAATATATTTTAACTGCTCAACATGCTTTCATTCTCTCAGAACTATTTCAAAATATTGTTTGAAAATTTGAGGATTCTGTAGAGAATCCTGTGAGAGGATTCTTTATGTGTTTTTGTTAGGAAATTGATTTACCCAAACCTGGCATATTCTAGTATCAATGCCATAAATACAACACACAGAACTAAACACATCATAGGATAGAGAAGAGTTACTGCCTAAAACATTCTGCTGAAAATTTTAGAGATTTTAGGCCAGTAAATCAGTTGAGATTTTGTGTTTTGTATAGCTCCGTGATACAGTGCCTTATCTCACTTACCTTTTAGCAGTCTTAAAGGTTAACTCCCTCCATTAAGATTTAAAAGACAGAGAGAGGCTTGGGTTAGTCTTTGAGTCACATTAGGGCAGCTGAGTACCTTTGTAAAAAAATGTAAACCTTTAGGAGCTATAAGCATGTCTTGGTGGTACAGGCTTCTTCCTATTGGATGTCTGATTTTTTTTTATTTTAAATAGAGGACTATCAGAAAGGTGAAGCTGTTTCATTTTTATTTTTTTCCATTAACCAGACTGTTCATTTATATGCAAGTTGTGCTTTCTCTGACAGTAATTTTACTCATTCTCAACAGATAAATGGTTGTAGTTATGGTAGTGTTGCTTCATCTCTTGCAGGCTAGAGATCCTCAACAGGAAGCTAAAGAGGAGTTGGAGAACTTGAAGAAACAGCATGATTTATTGAAAAGGATGCTACAACAGCAGGAGCAATTAAAGGCTCTTCAAGGGAGACAGGCAGCTCTTCTTGCTTTGCAGCACAAAGCAGACCAAGCCATTGCTGTCCTGGATGATTCTGGTATGTGGAATGATGGTGTCTCTTATATCGTGTAAGCATGCTGACTGAATGATTAAAGCTGGAATTGTGAAATACACATTAAAAAGACTTTTATTGTTGCAAAGCCTCTGTTTCTCAAGAGTTGTCAATGTAACATTATAAAATGATGTGCCATTTAAAAACCCAGAGCTGATTACTGAGGTTTACCTGTAAAATCCTAAAGTGTGGGGTTTTCTGGTAAGAATTGGTCTACCCAATGTTAAGATTCAAATTCAACTTACGGCAAAATACATGTTTTCAAAATTTGAAAATAGTGAAACTTTACTATGTGTGTAATTAAGTCATAATCTTTGGGGAAAATCAATAATATTTGTGCTTGATTTTTCTTATGAGCTGTTGGTTTGTATTTGGGGGAAATAGGAAGAATTATTTGGGTCTTTCAACTGCCACTTGCATATTTAGTACTGTTTGAATATGAACTTTTAGGCAGGGAAAAAAGGCTTTCTTTCAAATTTATTTCTCTCATAAAGCTTTTTAAAGAACAAACCTCTGAGACTCCATTTGCAGATGTAAATATTGCAACTTACACCAGTATGAAAACTTGGTGTCCTGTTAATTTATTATTTTGAGAAAGTAAAACTACCTGCACTGTTGTTATTATTTTTGTAGCGGAAATCATCTTTCAAGGGTAAAGCTGGTGGAAAGGACACAAAATTAAAAATACGTGTTGAATTTTCAGAGAGTCGGTATATCGATGATGTTGTTAAACCACACATTTTTATTTAAATAGCCTTTTTTCATTGCTGTGGAAAAATACTTATATTTTCCTCTTTTTCCATATGCCCAGTTGTAACAGAAACTACAGGTAGTGTTTCAGGAGTAAGTCTTACATCAGAATTGAATGAAGAATTGAATGACTTAATTCAACGCTTTCACAACCAACTTCATGATTCTCAGGTCAGTCCTGAGATTATACTGTATAGATTTTGCCATTATCAGTTTTTATTCTATTTAACAATGTAGTTCAATGTTTGTCTTCCTCATCTGTGTGTCTTTGCTAGTGAAATTATCATACTTCCTCCCAAACGTGACAACTCAGCAAACTTGAGGAAAAAAAAAATCTTAACAGTTATTAGCTGACTGATCTATGCTTTGTGTCTCATGGGTTTGCATGAAAGTCTATAGAAGTAGTTTCTTTATTGCAATTTGATTATTAGCTTGGTATATAATTGGGATGTCAATTGAGTGTTTTCAGTATATTTCTCTTTATAATATTCTTTGTTTTGATATTGATTCTGGTGTTGCGAATAGAAGGCCCATAAGCAAGTTTTTTGTTTCTTACTATTTATTTACCTTTTTTGTGGTACTCAGAATAAAATGGAATTACTCTTTTTAGACACAGTCTGTGCCCGACAATAGAAGGCAAGCAGAAAGCCTTTCGCTTACCAGAGAGATTTCACAAAGCAGAAACTCTTCCATGTGTGAACACCAGTCAGATGAGAAGGCCCAGCTTTTTAACAAGATGAGAATGTTGCAGGGTAAAAAGCAAAAAATGGACAAACTATTAGGAGAGCTTCATACACTTCGTGACCAACATCTAAATAACTCTTCCTGTAAGTCAGTATAGGCAGAATTGTATTTTTTTCATGAATACAATGGTTTTAATGTGCATGTTGGTAACCTTTTTTTTCAGATTGCAATTGGTCAATGAAATGCTGGTGATAAAAGCTGTGCTGGGGCAATGTTAATGTAAATGGTTTTTAATGCTGTATAAATTTCTGTCTTAATGAAGAGCTCTACAAGTAATGATGATGAGTGTCTATTAGCACTTTGGTTTATAACATTGGAGTTGACTAATGTGAGGATGTGATGGGTTTTTTTTTCTTCAAGGCTTTTCTGTGACACATCTGGCTTGTGACAAAAGTGCCATATGAATTTGAGCTTTGTGTGGTTTTATCGCAGTACATCTGCATTTGTGTACTCGGCATTTCAGGTGTTGGTAGCTTTTTGGCAAGATGGCTTTGCTCCCTCTCTGTCAAATGTGCACTTGTGGCAGGGACTTCACACAGGCCATTCTAGAGGACCTTACCTGTCTGACTGGACTAGAGCTTCGGCCTTTTCTTTTAATGGCTTTGTGCTTTCCTTATTGATGCAGACCTCTCCACTTGCTGCTCTCTGCTTTCTAGCAGTGCATTCGTACTGGTGAAGTTTGTCCTGTAGCTGGGAACTTCTGAGGGGTAATCACAGCATATTCATTGAGAAACGAGGTCTTGAAGCATGCACTTGGAAAAGGACATACTGATTTAATAGTTATGTTACTATACCCAAATTTTTCTGTGTGTTTTTAATGCATATAATATGAATATTTGGATATGATTTCACGTAGCTGGAAGAAGCAAACATCCAGTTTGTTTTACAGCAAATAGACAAAAGAGCTTAGCAGAGGTGAAAAATTTGAAAGGGTTTTTCTTTTAGTCAAAATTCTAAAATGTTAAATTTTTATAAAAAAGCAATCCAGCCTTAAGTAAATCCTTAAAAATATTCTATGGGAAGATTCACAGCTTGAAAGCTTCTACTTCTAACATTTGATAAAGCTAAAAGGGAATAACTGAAATCTTGTTTACAAAAGTTACCTTATTGCTCACTGCCTATTGACATTGCATGCAATGAAACTTAAGAAAAAATCTTTCGTTTTGCTAAGGAAAAAAGTTACTAACTGCTCTTTTGTCTATTGATAATATTTTCTGTCATTATTTTAATATAATTCAGTTAAACAGATTCCTTATTATCAATTGTTCACATAAGCTGTATTTCTTTTCTGTAGTTTTTCCTGCTTCAGGTTCTCCTCAAAGAAGTATTGACCAAAGAAGTACAACTTCAGCTGCTTCTGGTCCTGTAGGCATAGTAACTGTTGTCAACGGTGAATCAAATAGTCTGGCATCTGCTCCCTATCCTCCTGATTCCCTGGTTTCTCAAAATGAGAGTGAAGAGGATGAAAATCTAAATCCAACAGAAAAGCTTCAGTAAAAGTTCTTTAATTTTTTCACCATTTACTTTAGTAATTTGGGGTGTTACTTTTTTAGTAAGTTTTGTGTTAAGTAACTATTTCCATTTTTTGATCTACCTAATTTGGTATTACAGACTACTTAGCAAACAATCCAATACTGTTTACTAAATTCAGAGCTTCAAGTGGAAAGTTCTTACAGCTTGGAAATCGGCAGTAAACTCTAAGAACTTTAAAGTACATATATTCTTTTTAACTCTACATAGATTGGCTTAATAAGCAAAACAGATTAAACACTCTTTTTTTCCTCAGGAAGCTAAATGAGGTTCGTAAGAGGCTGAATGAGTTACGTGAATTAGTTCATTACTATGAGCAGACATCTGATATGATGACCGATGCTGTGAATGAAAACACTAAGGAGGAGGAAGAAACAGAAGATTCAGAAAGTGATTCTGAACATGAGGATCCACAGCCTGTTACAAATATTAGGTTGTTGTATTTTTGTGTTATCCAAAGTCTTTCTAGCTGAGTTGTTGCTTCAAGAAACCAGCAATACATTATTTGAGTCAACCAGAAGTGACTTAAATCTATGCTTGTTACATTAACAAAATTACAAATTTTTAAATTTGAGGTAACTGTTACACAGATGTTAAATAATTATCTAATCCTTGGTGTCTTATTTATTTAGACTAGCATGAGCTTTTAGAAAATCACTATAAGACTTATCTGTAATTCCTTTGGGTTTAAGTACTGAATTATGTGAATGGAATTTCACTAGATGATTAGTCTTAGACTAGAGAATTGGAGTAAAAAAACCTTTCAGTTTACAGAGGTATTTACAGGTATAGTCTGCCACCTGTGTGCATTGAGGATCTTCACTGGATAGAAATGAACTGTCACTTAGCTATGCATCATATAAAGCTTTTATAATGCAGACATATACCTGTAAGGCCTAATGTATTGTTGCAGATCTAGCAGGGGATAATTTAAAGCAGCTTTAAATGTTTAAAAAAAAAAAATCTGTTGGAGAGATGAATATGGAAAAACTCCCAATGTCTGGACTGATTTTATATGGAGTTGGAGTTCGGTTTTTTTGTTTGGGGGGTTTGTTGGGTTTTTTAGGAGGAGGGGTCAGAACACCCATTCCTAAAAAGGCTAATGTAAAATTGTATCCATACCAGTTTTTAAAAAGTTAATATGAGTAATTTATTTTACTCTAGAAACCCTCAAGGAATCAGTAGTTGGAGTGAAGTAAATAGCAACTCAAATGTACAGTGTGGAACTAATAACAGAGATGGAAGACATCTTAACACAGACTGTGAAATAAACAACCGATCTGCTGCTAATATAAGGACTCTAAAAATGTCTTCTACTTTAGGTATGTTCTAAAATCTTCCAATAATTTTACTTCTTAGTGCAGATAACTCTGATAGCTGCACAGATTTTGGGACATCCTTGTTTGATGAGCAGAGTATTCAACAGCCTGATCATTAAGCTAATATTTTTCTAATGTCCAGTAATTACAGTGGACTTCAGAAGTTCAATAATGTGTCTTTGGTATTGTTTTGTTGCTTCCTCTGCCTGTTTGCAGACTGTCGTAATAGGGAGAATGACAAACACCTGGATCTACCCCAAGGTGAAGATGATGAAGTGGAAGAAGATCGAGTTAGTGAAGATTCCTTGTCTACTAATGGAAGCAGCCTGGGTGATATTGGTGGAGATGCTGAGTTTGAGCAGAAGATAAATAGGCTTATAGCTGCAAAACAGAAGCTTAGACAGTTACAAAACCTTGCTGCTATGGTGCAGGTATGTTATAAACTTGTGCAAAAAAATCTAGCATTCATTATTTCATGTAGTGTGTAACTTCTGATAGGGTAAAACTGCTTAATGCAACGTTTAAAATGCCTTTTTTTAGGCTAGGGAAAAAGAGATACTGTTTGCTTTTTCTGAATTCAAGGGTGCTACTTCAGGAGTTCAGTTCAGGGATTTTCTTGGAGGATGCTAGCCTAAGTGAACAGTGGTCTTAATATTTAACCATAGCACTGGATTACAAAATACAAACCAAGAAGTAGATCAGTATTATTTTTTAAAATATTAGATGTTTTGAAGATTATAGTGAACATTCAACACATTTAGGTTTTTGAACCCTGGGTTTTACAATCTTGTTCAATCAATGAAGAACCTTTTTCATTAAAATCTTTGGATGTTGCAACATGTTTAACTTGCAGCCTTTTGTTTTAGGGGCAATGGTTTTATTTATTTCAAGAGTTTTGAGGTCCAGCTATAAATTGGAAGTGTTTTTAATTTAGAATATCTCACGCTAATTTAGTGATGTTAGCAGCACAATGGACCTTCAAAAACTCAGCGGATCTGATGTCCCTTCAAAAGCTCACATTTGAGCACCACCTAATGTAATGTTTGCTAAATACTGAATACACACAGAGGTCAGAACTGAAAAGGCTTCATGTGAGAGCTTTTTAGAATCAAGCTCAGTTGGAACCTATGCTTTACAATGGCAACAGTATAAACACAATATTGTTGTTTCAAGATAATACTCCTATCAAATTTCTCAGCATCTAGATCAGTGTTGTTTTTTATCATCACTGTAGAGATGCTAACTGTGCAGTGGTAAATAAATTGGAATTAGAGGTGATTTAGCAGCTTCCTTAATAAATAACCTAATTAATGGCATACCTTCAAACATCGTATTTCCAAGGCTTGTTATGTGTTATCCTTACTCAACAAGGATACAGTAGGTCTGTGAGCTGTGTCATTCTTGGTCACCAGTGACCTCTCCTGTTCAGCAGTCTTTATGAAGAATGTTCACATTGGAAAACAAAAGCAGCAATGGCTACAGCTTTCCTATTTTCAATATGAGAACTGAAAATACAGAAATTATGAAAAAATAAAAGAAGAATAGAGAACCAGTAGGACTTTATCCAAAATATTTTGGATCTAGTTTACAAAGTTAGTTTTGTTATTAAGTTGTTAATAATATTTAACTTCACTGGCTGCAGTAAATAAACTTCACTGACTGCAGTAGATCTTTTTCACCTCAGTCTGCTTCTGTTCCTCCTTCCACCTCCCCTTGTTGTTTCTTCATATGCTAGTATGTTTGTCCACTGAGTCACAGGCAAGTAGTTGAAACTTCCAGAATGGGACAAATCGTTTGCATATATAGTGGAAGTTTCAGTAGCTGAGGTTGAGCTAAATAACTTTAAATTCTCTCATTAACTCGATTTATCTTAAAGTCATGGTGCCGTGGTGTTGTACTAAAAGTTTTGAAAAGATCAAACTAGACGAACTTGACAAACTAGATTTGTTACATTGCTTTTTTGTATCAACTTGAAAATAGTCTACCTGCCTTTCTGACATCCTTTTAGGATGATGAGCCTGAACCTCAAGGAGCACTTACAAGTGCGTCTAATATTGGTGACTTTTTGGGTGAGATGGAAGAGACAAAGCAACAACCAAACAATGTCCGAGCAAGTTCCAACAAATTAAAAAAAGATGTGCGACTAAATGAAAAAGCAAGGTAAACCTTTGTTAAAGGATGGTAGAGCTGTGCTTCAGGCAGCTTCTTGTCAAGTGACATGTGGATAACTTAATTTACACAGAGAGAAGTTCTATGAAGCTAAACTTCAGCAGCAGCAACGAGAGCTTAAGCAGTTACAAGAAGAAAGAAGAAAACTGATTGAAATCCAGGAAAAAATTCAAGTGTTACAGAAAGCTTGTCCCGACCTTCAAGTAGGTAGAATGTATTTGTTTGCTGTTTTAAGGTGTTGAGCAAAGAAACATAAAATATCTTGCTCACCATTTTTTCCCTATGAAAATTGGAAAAAACTTAAAATTGGTAATACTTGTACACTCTAAGCAGGTGAACTTTTAAACCAGGAGTTCTGCTTATGTCATTCTGTTTTCAGTGGTTCTTGTTCAGTGGTTGGTGTATCTTATTTTCACTGTTGTTTGCCTTCAAAAGCCTGAATAGAGTCTTAAAAGATACAGAACCTTCTGTCTGACTTTTAGCCTGAAATTGATCTGTCCGTACCGGTCAGTCACTGCTTATTTACTTCTCTTAGTAGTCATTTGCTGGTGTTTTGGAGTAATGTGTCTTGTAAGCATGACCAATGTTTGATTGCACTTTACCTTAACTCTACAGGGCTTTACTGTTTTTCATGCTCTTGGAAGATTAACTTCTTTCTGTGAAGTGAGCAGTAAATTATCAATACTGTGCATCTAGAACATTATATAATAGTACATAATTTGAGTTTTGTTGATTTGTTGGTAAGTTTTGAAATAAATATTTTGGCTTGATTTAAAAATCCTTTTCCCAAGATACTGACTTTCTAGCCTCATGAAGCCTTAAATGTGTTGGGTTTTAACTGCAGGTAAGTTTTAGAAAGCTATTATACTCTATTTTGCCATTTTGCTTTCTCTTTCAGTTGTCAGCTGGCCTGGGTAACTGCCCAGCGAATAGACAGACTTCACAAACAACATCAACTCCAGTCACAAATGGGTGTAACACAGCTGGCAAGCCTTTATTTGAGTGTGATGAATCTGTATCAGTAGGCAATGAGGTATTTCATACTTTCTAAAACCCTTTTTAAGTATATAAAGCAGAAGTTTCAGATGGCTTGGACACATTTTAACTAGATGTCCTGGGGAGTGGAATGGAAACTATTTTAACAAAGCATGTATAACTTCTTTATTTCGTTTCTGGAAAGAAGGAAATACTGACTTGAACTAGCAAGACATTTTCCCCCAAATAGAACACTTTGTTATATTTGTTACCAAATATTAATGTGCAAATTGAAATAATTTTGAATTTTTACCATGAGCATTTGATAATGTATACTGTAGGCAGGTCATCATTGGAGAAAATGATGAAAGTATTTGTTGAAACCTGATTTGTCTTTGCATCTTCCTTCACCTTTTCCCCTGAAGTTGTCTTTAATAATGATCTGGATATTACTTACTCTTTCTGAAAATTATGCTAGCGTTATATTCTAATTCTTCCATTTTACTGCAAGCAGTTATGGTCTGAGATGAGAAGACATGAGATTTTAAGAGAAGAATTACGACAGAGAAGAAAGCAACTTGAAGCTTTAATGGCTGAAGATCAGAGAAGAAGAGAGCTTGCAGAAACAATATCTACTGTTGCTGCATCTGTTAAAAGTGAAGGGTCAGAAGCTCAGTGTACTCCACAGCAGAGCAGGACTGAAAGGTAAGAGCTCAAGTTGTCCTGTGTTAATCAATGGGTGATTCTGTTGTTTAGTGGGATGTCAGTGTTGGGAACAGTTTCCTGTGTTCATCTGAGAACTGAATGTGATGATTTAACAGAGTAGGAAGTTAATTTCTTGACTTGTGAAGTGACTGTTACTTAGCAATTTGCCAGTTTTATGGCTTTTCCCAGCATATATAGCCTCTCCTGTTCTACCAGTGAGGGAAAGAATCACCTAAGGAGAAGAAAATGCATGAAAAGTGCCAAATGATCAGAGTAATTTTTTTGCATCTTTACCCATTTTATAGCATAGTAAAGTAATACATTTCCAAAACAGACAGTAATTTAATTTATCTGTGCCAGTATTAGAGGCAGAATGGAAGTTTGCATTGCATGAGAATCACAGAATCAAGTGGCTTGGAAAAGACCTTGAAGATCGAGTCCAACCTATGACCTGACACCACCTTGCCAACGAGACCATGGCACTCAGTGCCACATCCAGTCTTTCCTTAAATGCCTGCAGGGATGGTGACTCCACCACCTCCCTGAACAGCGCATTCCAATGCCCAATCACTCTGTGAAGAGCTTCTTCCTAATGTCCAGCCTAAACTTCCCCTGACTCAGCTTAAGAGTGTCCTCATGTTCTGTCACTGGTTGCCTGGGAGATGAGGCTGACCCCCACCTGGCTACAGCCTCCTTTCAGGCGGTTGTAGAGAGCAATATGGTCTCCCCTAAAACTACTCCATGCTAAACACCCCCAACTCCCTCAGCCTCTCCTCATAGGACTTGTGTCCCAGACCATTCACCAGCCTTGTTGACTTTCTCTGGACATGCTTCAGCATCTCAACATTGTTCCTAAGTTGAGGGGCCCAGGACTGGACACAAGCACTCAAGGTGCAGCCTCACCAGTGCTGAGTACAGGGGAAGAATCACTTCGCTGGTCTTGCTGGCCATACTATTCCTGATGTAGACAAGGTTGCTATTGGCCTTCATGGCCAGGTGGACTCAATGCTGGCTCATGTTCAGAGCAGTTTAATTCTTTCTTGTGCAGCTTGATTAATTTCAGATAGACTTGAAATTGTCAACAGATTGTTTTAATAATTCATCATAAATTTAAAAAAAAAAAAAAAACAAAAAACAAAACAACTTTTTCCAAACACCCCTTTTTTCCCTGACCCTGCAATGTTCACTAGGACAATGGCTACCTGGGGAGGTTCTACCCAGTGTGCCCTAGAGGAAGAAAATGGAGATGAAGACGGTTATCTCTCTGATGGAGGTGGTCAGGCAGAAGAAGAGGAAGAAGATGCATCAAGTTTGAATGACAGTTTCTCTGTTTATCCCAATAACAACATACCAGAAAATGCCTATTTTGTTAAAGGAAACAAAGATAGGTTAGTAGCATTATTTGTTGATTTAAAGAGGGTGGAAGAAGCATTGCGTTAACTACAAGGCATCCTCACAGCAAAGGAAAAAGGGTCTTTCTGCTTGTTAGGGAACTGTGTGTGATGGCAGTTTCTTATCTGAGTCTGTGTAACTCCAATGCATATAACTGATTTGGTGATTTCTTTTGTTTTCAGTCTTATTAAAAGTCTGCCATTGAGCTCTCAGTTGTGTGGCAGTGGCTCCTGATGTTCCCATTTGTTTTTAGTCAGTTTGAAAGAGAACAAATCTGTGGGAAACTTTTGCTATGATAAAGATCAGTCTCTTCAAAAATAGTAGTTCAGAGAATTAAGCTAACTCTGAAATTATCCCTTCTAAATTGCTGGCTTCTGTAGTTGTGAAAGCTATTTCTTAGTTATTGTGAGTAATTTTAACTCTTGTTTACCTGGCTGACTTCCTTCATTACCTTTGTGTGATTAAATGAAAATGCCATGTTAAAAATAATATATATTTCTGCAGTTATTTCTTCTGGTTTGGATACCAAAGTTATTTTAGTAGACTGTGGGCTAATCAGGGCCTGAACCTGTCAATGTATTATGTTGATGACTTTTATTTTCATTGAGTACATGTTATATAGCAGTAATAGAAAATACAGAAAACAAGACCCATCCTTAGCCCTTCTTTTTGGACAGTCATAGTCAGGTGGGGGGCTCCTGTTTTCCATTTGTTTAGGCTAATGTTGGATTGACAAAATGGCATGTGTGATTAGATGGCCTGTGCCATGTGAGTTTTTGATGTACAATTTAAACATAATTTGAATAATGAAAATAACATTAGTTGTTTGAATTGTCTGATTTTGTTCTCATTCTTCAAATTTTCCCAACCCAGGTGGAAAAATTGCCGTCCGCTTTCAGCAGATGGAAATTATCGTCCAGTGTCTAAGGCCAGGCAGCAGCAAAACATAGGTATGCGGCGTCAGGAAAATTTTCGGTGGATATCTGAGCTTTCCTATGTGGAAGAAAAGGAACAATGGCAAGAGCAGATCAATCAGCTGAAGAAACAGCATGAATTTAGTGTCAGCATTTGTCAAACCTTGATGCAGGATCAGCAGGTAGATATAAAGAACGGTTATTTTGCTGTTCTTACTTGTCTTTTATTCAGTTTCTAACTCTTTCTAGCAATAGCTTCTGGGTTTTGTGGTTTGGTCACTGTTGCATATTTTCTTTCCACAGACGCTCTCTTGCCTACTACAGACTTTGCTTACAGGCCCCTACAGTATGATGCCCAATAATCTTGCATCTTCGCAAATACATCTTATTATGCATCAATTAAACCAGTGTTACACTCAACTGACTTGGCAGCAGAATAATGTCCAAAGGTTTGTTGACTCTATTAGTGTTTAACTATGGAATTTGAAATGCTTCAGTACATTGAAGCATGCTTATGTGAGTAAAACATTACAGATAATGGTTAAATATGAGACTCTTGAATTTCTGAGTTTATTATGAGCTTTTGAAATTGTATGCAATATTTCTGGTTGTCTTTTTTTTCCCCCACCCCCTCTTTAACACCTTTAAAAGTACTTTTCTAGTAATCTTCATTGAAGAGAACCAAAAGCTGGCAAAAATAGTTATTTTTAATACACTTTTGTGTCTGTAGTCTTCACTAGACTACCTGTCAAAATTGTGTTCCAGTGATAAAGGTTGAAAGGGGTTTTTGTCCATTCTTAGTGTTTTCAGTTAGAATTTATACTTCTTACATTCGATTTGGACGTACTACATTTGCCTTCTGAACAATGATTTTTTTTTGAAAAAAGATGTAATAGTAATTTTAATTCATTTCATGAAAGTTGAAGGTCTTCACCTCTGTTTAGTATTTGGTATGTGATATATAGGTGCTGTCCTCTAACACAATTTTTAAAATTAATTTTAACCTCAGTTCTGTAAATACTTTGTATATTTGATGGTTTCTATTGAAGTTTTCAGCTTGCTTATTTCTTTAGTATTTAGGTTTTTTGTTCTTGCAGGGATGTTCAACCTGTCTATACATGACCACCAATTTTTCCACCAGTACAGAACAGTTGATTTAAAACCAACTCAGGATTAAATATAGGTCATTTTTGTCATGAAGGTTTTTTATTAACTAAATAGATCACTTCTTTACATACATTACATGGTGTAGATGAAATAATATGAAGCTCAAATTACTTGAGTATAAATTTACAGTTTTCCCATAATATTTTTCCCCAAGTTATTATTTTCTCTTATCTTCAAGGTTGAAACAAATGTTAAGTGACCTTACGCAGCAACAAGAACAACAGTGTCAAGAGAAACCATCAAGAAAGGAGAGAGGCAGTAGTGCACCACCACCTCCATCTCCTGTTTTCTGTCCATTCAACTTTCCTCCACAACCTGTGAACCTCTTCAGTGTTCCAGGATTTACTAATTTTTCTTCCTTTGCTCCAGGTGGGTATTACTATAGGTGTGAGAAGTAACATGAATTTAAAAAATTGACATTTTCTCATTTAATTAAAATTGTAATGTGAACTTAATGAAACTCTGTCACTTTTCCTTTATATTGAAATGGTCTTAAGCAGAACTTTACTATTTATTGCTGAAGAATTGTGTATTTTTACTAAAGTGTGAAGAGCAAGACTCTCTCAGTATGAAGTTAGTTATACTTAAAAATACTCCATGTAAGGTTTCGAATATTCTTCATCCAATCAATGAAAAGCAATGTTTGAGGCTTTTGCATACCTTCAGCAATCGTTTCATAGTTGAAATCATGTTCTAAGTGAACCATGTATTTGGAAGGTGATTATTTCTGGTTTTCTTAGAACTTCAAACAGTCATGTTTGTTATAAATGCCTGTAAATGGAGCATGTTAACCAATTTTTGTTCCCTTCGGAGTTACACAGTAACTGTTGACTTGGATAC
This sequence comes from Brachypodius melanocephalos, assembly GCA_013398615.1. NCBI lineage: Eukaryota > Metazoa > Chordata > Aves > Passeriformes > Pycnonotidae > Brachypodius > Brachypodius melanocephalos. The sequence continues at coordinate 8,775,512 of VZSR01003049.1, forward strand.
GGTATTCCTAATCTCTTTCTCTAATCTTCTTTTGCTATTGAATTTGGAGGAAAAGAGTGTAGGTATTTTACTGTATAATTCAAAGTAAACAAAGCTGTCTTAATGTATTTCAGTCTTACTAGAAAACCAGGAAATAGGCATAGACCTAGATTAGAACTTTCAAATTGCAAAGTCTGTTTTCTGTTTGAGAACATTTTTAAAATTACATGGAACCTGCCCAAAAGAATAGTTAGATTCAGTTTGCTACTTCCATAAAGATTCTAATGTTAAAATTGAAGTAGTATGAATTTATGACTTCTTTGGCTCTATAAATATTTGAACCGTTAGAATTTTCATGTCAATTTTATGGTGATTGAAGTACTGATAAGGTCTTCAGGCAGACAGAATTCTGCCTTTTTTTGGAACTATTTTTATTTTTATTTTCACTTTTAGGAGCTCTTTACTGGAGTTTTTTGAAGGACCTTCATCTCCACTGGTGGAATCGTATCCAGTAGTGTTAGAAATGTGCACTAAAGATAAATTCTGATTGTTTACAGTGCTTTCAGGATGAAAACAGTTCTTGCTTACTTCTCCACTGTATTTTTGCTTCATAATTTCGTGCTGCCACACAGTGTGTCTCAAATTTGAATTTTATTACACAAATAAATGAGGTGGGATCTTCTGACTCTCTTGTTTACTTTGTAGGTATTAACTATAATCCAGTGTTCCCATCTGGTTTTGGAGATTTTGCACATAATACTTCTCCACACAGCAGTGAACAGCAGGAGCAACAACATCCTCTAGATCAAAATACTTCTGGGAAAACTGAGTATATGGCATTCCCCAAACCCTTTGAAAGCGGTTCCTCTAATGGAGCAGATAAACAAAGGTATTTAATGTCAAAGTGCAGTTCTCCTTTAGTAATTTCTCCTCCTTTTTCTGGAGCTCGTGGGAATTCATCATTCATCAATGGATTTATTGTCATAGAATTACAAAATGAGCTTTGCTCTTGTAATTTCTAGTTTAATTTTTTCAATAATGTTCTACTTTTCTGTATATTAATTAATGTATCATTTCATGAACTTTTTAAAATCAAATGCAATCTCTGAGTGGTTTTGTAACACTTTCTGTAAGTGGAGGAAGATTTTGGTTCTATGGGATTGTTTTGAAACTGAGTTGTTTGAATAACTAGAGGATGTAGTTTCAGTGAATGCTTTTTTTGTGCTACTGTAGATTGTGCTTTAAGAAATGCTTTGACCTATGGTACTATTTGAGCACAGTAGTAGCTGCTTAAATACATTCATGTTGAAACCAGTGATAGATGGGAAGTTCTGTTTTCCATTTGGAAGGGTTCTCTGGAATTACTTATTTTTCAATATTCCTTTGATGTCTAAGTAACAACAGCAGGTAATTTGGATTACAGATAAACTGCTTGCCTGGTAATACATGATGTTTCTATTTGAGAGATTAGGTTATGGTACACTGAGGTTGGTCTGTGGGTCTTTTTTTTTGCTGACAGAAGGAATCATAGACAACCTGAAGAGGAAATGGAAAAAAGATCAACTTGGCTTGATGATAGCCAAGAAATGAAGAAAGATGATCAATCTCAGCTGAAAGCAGGTTTTGCAGTTTCAGTACAAAACATTGCTTCTGGTCATAAAAATCAGTGTGATATGAACCGGAGAAGAGAGTTTGATGAAGAGTCTTTGGAGAGTTTCAGTAGCATGCCTGATCCAATAGATCCAACTACTGTGACAAAGACATTTAGATCTAGAAAAGCATCAGCACAAGCAAGCCTGGCATCAAAAGATAAAACGCCCAAATCAAAAAATAAGAGGAAGAGTTCTTCTCAGCTAAAAGGCAGAATTAAAAATACTGGTAGGTGTAAAGTAATCTTGGATACTGTGATAAACTTGGCTTGGATTGTAATCATTACATTCTGGAGAATTTACTCTCCATAAATGCTACCTATAATAATGAAAATAAGTTATTGAAATTATTTCATTTTATGTAATACAACTGCATAAGGCTTTTTAAAATTTCAGTAAATAGAAAATAAATAACCAGTTGAGATACCATGATTTAAAAGGATAATGGATGTAGGTATGTGTAGACTTGAAATAACAAGGAGAATCTTAATTGTCTTCATGGTCAAACTGTATTATTTGCTGAAAAATATGCTTCATTAAAATTCTGAGAAGAGAGGGACAGTACTCGTTAGTATAGTAGTACTGTTGGGGTCGCTGAGGATTTAGTACTACTGTATGGCTTCAGGGTACAGAGGAAGATTTTAGTGTAGAAAGCATCATTAGTATTTTGCATCTTTAAGAGTGCCTTTGAACAATTTTTTTAAAGTAATAAAACATTTTGTAAGGTGTTTCTTTATTTCTTCCTTTTAATTTCCTCCCATTAGGTTATGAAAGTGCAAGTGCTTCTAGTGTGTGTGAACCCTGCAGGAACAATAAAAGCAGACACTCTGATGACGTGGTTCATGCAAAGGTGTTCAGCAAAAGGAATCAGGAACAGTTGGAAAAAATAATTAAATACAGTAGATCTACAGAAATGTCTTCAGGTATTCTTTTCTAAATGACTAATTATTTCGTCACCTTCTGTAAGTAAGGGACCTTAGTTCCTGGTGTGTTACTTAAATGCAGTGCATTTTGACAGGAAGACAGGACTGTATATTTAGCACGTGCATTTTGCATTTTAATTTCTAAGGATGCTGTAAATGTAAATTTGTAAAAAGTTGGATATTAATTGCTTTTGGGTGTTTTCTGTATATTAAGTACATGATTAAAGTAATTTAGAAACCTGTTACAGTACAACAAGTAAAATGTAGCTGATCTCACCCATTTGTTGGTTATTTTATGGAAAGTAACTGCAAAACCGATAAAACTTGGCATAGTGTTTAAACTACATCCTGTACTGCATACATGTCTTCTTCCTATTCATGCTTAAATGAGCTCCATCAGATATCATTCAAATTCAGTCTTATAACATCACATAAACCCTTACATTTTTGCCATCTGCACTGCTTTTCTTGTATCTAGGTCATAAAAATTCTCTCCTGTGCCATTTTTGGTTCTGCCAGTATTTCTGTTTTGTTTGAGAGATGCGGAAATTTTAGTCGTAGCACAGTATAAAGCTTTGCCAGTGTAGCTGTGTCCACACTAAGAGCTGTTTATTAGTGTACATAATAAACTTCACTGGTCAAGTTCTCATTCTCACAATAAGCAGCTCTGATGTGGTTCGGATAACTAAGCAGTCTTCCTCCTGCTGTTTTGTATAGACCCTGTCTTTATTTCTGGTGCGCATTTTTGTGTTTATCACTGTCTATCCCCACTTTCCTACAGCACATGCTAGGAGAATTCTGCAGCAGTCTAACAGAAATGCATGCATTGAAGCGCCAGGTAATGCATTCACTGCTTAGCTTCAACAATATCCTGTTACTTTTTTTTTTTCTCTTACCTTTGATCCTATAACTCACTGTTTAGCAGATGTTCAGGATTAGTGCTATTGCAGCACCTTTTCTATAACCAAGACATGTGAAGCAACCTTGCATGAAATGCAGTGTTACAGTGCAGTTGAGGAGAACATGGTTACAATGTTCTTGATTAGTAACAAATACAGATAGAAAATACAGAGGTATATACTACATCAAAAAATAATTTCTGTAGGCGTTTTTAGTGTGTTTAAAAGCTGCTATTACATATTAGCAATGTGAGAGGGATAAAATTTGTGGCAGCTTTTCGAAGATTGAAAAAGCTTGCCTGTGCTTAAAAAATGAGTAAACTACTTGCAGATAATCAAATTGCACAGTAATGTTTGCTGGCTGTATTGCTAATAACTTCATTAACTTGAATACTAACAATTACACATCTGTTAAACTGAGTTTTCCAAATTGAACTATGTTTCCATTCAGCACTTCCCAATAATGTATGTAGTAATTTGATTGATGTGATGAAAGGATAATCCTTAATTTTCCAGTGAATGGGAGATTTAGTAGGAAACACACTGTCTTTTCATATGTATGTAATAGGGTTTAAGGGTAGGAGGTTTTTTGTGGACTTGGGAGTGATGCTAGACATGTATGAGAATGTAGTATTTATGTTGGGAAAGAGTGGCTTTCTTGAGTTCAGTCTAAAGCTTTCTTAATGCTACTTGTGTTGCAGAAGTCTGGACTGCTTTTATTATATAAGCTTGAGACCTTTTGCTGTCTTTCTTGAAATGTCTTAAAACTCTATTTTCAGTGTTTAATACCTACTCTGAAAGCATCATTGTGCTGTGTGCAATATTCTATTTTATAAAGAATACTTTCTAAAGGTACTGTTCAGAAATGTAAAGAAAGTTATTTTTATGATTGCTCTATATTGTATTTCTTATATTAAAGATTGCATAAGGCATTATCTAAGAATGCTTGCCCTTCAGGAAATTATTAAGTTTTATGATAGCAGCTATTAGGGAATCTGCAATGATTGAGACATAATTTGTATACCTGTAACATGCATACCTGATAGGCAGTTGTCTTGTTAAATGGATGCCTGTCAAGGACTTAACAAGTTCCTTTCTTTTTTTCTACAGAAACTGGTAGTGATCTTTCTATGTTTGAAGCTTTGCGAGACACAATTTATTCTGAAGTGGCAACTCTTATTTCTCAAAATGAGTCTCGTCCCCACTTTCTTATTGAACTTTTCCATGAGCTTCAGCTGCTAAATACAGATTATCTGAGGCAAAGGGCTCTATATGCTTTACAGGTATGCACAGAATTTTTCATTTTCTGTATGAATCAAGCAAACCTTAGATCTTTTCTTACAGCATAGATTATCTTTTCCAGGATATAGTGACCAGACATTTATCTGAGAAAAATGAAAAAGGGAAGTGTGCAAAATCACTGAATTCTGTGACATGGGTGGCATCAAATTCTGAACTTACTCCTAGTGAAAGCCTTGCCTCTACAGATGATGTAAGTTTTCAAATTCAGAAGCTACTGACAGCATTTCCTGTATTTCAGTTTGCTCACATGTATGCTTGTCTACTGAAATATACTAGAGACTGAATTTTGTTATAATTAGTATCACTTACACAGACTTTTTTAAGCAACTAGTGGCAAGAGTATCAGTGCAAAAGTGATAAAATATGATAGGATTCTTGATACTGCAAATGAGTGATGTTAGGGATGATGAAACATGGAGAGAGATGTAAATTGGAAACTGATACCTTCAGAAAGAGCCAAAATCCTCTTCTGAGTAAGGTCAGGGCAACTACTGATCATGTGATTCTCAAAAAATTTTTGCTTTTTTGTATTTGAAAACCATTTACACCTCTGTACAGTTTCTGACATGTTTTTGTACTTGAAGTATTTGAAGCAAGAGTGGTAGATTCACCTGATGGGTTTATATCCTGAAAGTAGGATTGTGTCCAATCAGGCACTCTGGCGACAAACCCCGATACCACAAGTCACTGAAAAGAATTGCAGGCTTGTTCACACATCTCTGAGACTGTGGTGTGTTCCTTCTTTGTATTCAGTTGTCTGGTATTTTTTAGGAAACTTTTGGCAAGAACTTTTCTACAGAAGCATGTCAAGATTGTGAACAACCTGATGTAGATAATGGGAGTACTATGTCTACTTCTTCAAATTTTGAACCCTTTGCCACTGATGACCTTGGTGAGAATGTTGTGACTTAGTGTTATAAGTGTTACTCCCTCCCTCCCTAAATGCCTGCAACTCTCTGCACTTTAATACAGTTACTTGATTTTTAAGTGTGTAATCCCATGTTTTGTCCTACAAAACATAATTGTTAGCTAACTGTGAAACACTGAATTTATCAAAGTGTATAATAAAGTATGATAACTAGTTATATGTAGGTTTCAAAACTTGGGGCCTTAAAGTAATTTTTATCATTGTTTAATTTTCTGTCAATTGCAAGTTTTTTATTTAGATTAAAAAGTGTTTTTATTCTAAATATAGGCAACACAGTGATTCACTTAGATAAAGCTTTGTCTTGGATGAGGGAATATGAGCGTATGAAAGTTGAAGCTGAAAGTACCCTTGACTCTGAGGGCTGCTCTAGTAATTTTCAGGGTGCTTCTACTGCTAAATTAGAAGGTATGCATATATACATATATTTTGCTTAGTTTTAGAAAAGAATTATAATAACTATCAAGCTAAATTTCTTTCCTCTTTATTTATAATGAAAACTTAGCAAAGTTTGAAAGGACATTTACATACTTAAGGAAATAAGATTTATTTTTTAAAATAGAAAATAAGTTTTTGAAAGTGGTATTTCTTTAGTAGTAATGTTGAATGTACTAAATGTAATGCTTTTAATTTTTTTTTTTTAAATTAAAATGAGGTCCGGGTACCAGTGAATGTCAGTCTGTGCCACAGTCAGGTGATGTTTCTGCAGTTCCATGTCCTCGTATAGATACTCAGCAGCTTGACCGGCAGATTAAAGCAATTATGAAAGAGGTCATTCCTTTTCTGAAGGTAAGGGGTCTTTATAATCCAGTGGGAATTAAAATAATAAGAAAAACACTTGTATAATTGCACAGAAAAACATTATTTCAAATCTAAAACTTCCCTCCTAGAAACAGCTGCCAATAAATATGTGTTCAATTGCAGACTCTGCTGAAGATGAAGTAAGAATTAGCTGTTCCCAAAGAAAGATTCTATGTAGTTTTAAATAGGAGAAATAAATGGTGAGGTTTCTAGATTTCATAGGGCAGCTGGACTTGACATCAAGAAGAATAGAGGTTGCTTGCTTTGGAATGGACAAAATTATAGGAATGTTTGAGAATGTACTTTTGAAATATTTGGTGCCTTTTAGCAGACAGAACTGAGATCACTAATTAAAACTGTTACATATACAGTAATAGGGTATTTTTGAAGAACACCTCTGAGTAGTTGATTTTACATTATTTTCTGCTGTTTACAGGTATCTTTAAAGTTGTTGAGAGCTTTTTAACTTCTCTGATTACAGAGAAGAAATGTTCTTCAAAGAAGGAGAAATAGTCACAGTTCCTCCTTTGCAAGGTTGGAGAGCAGAGAAGATTGAGTTGTAAGATGCTTAAGGCATCTCCCTGTTCCCTGTTACAGTATGCACAGTGTATAAGCTTAGGTTTGTCTAATAAGGTTGATCTTAAGTTTAAAAACTGTATTGTTGACATGCTAAAGTCAGAGTATCTGAAGACTTTTTTTTTGCATTTTTAAGGCTGCATATAACAGTAGATATCTTAATACTCCTGTGTATACAGTGACAATATATGAAGCTTCTTAGTTGGGCCTAACATTATAAAATGCCAAGTACTCATGTACTGGAAAACTGAGCTAAATCTTTGTGTTGTGACCAGTCAGTCATTCATGAAGTATGGTGTTTGTGAGATTGATTAGGACTTTTTTGTGATATGCTGTTCCTTCAGTGGACAGGTGGTTTTTTTATAAATAATTTCTGTGTTTGGGTTGATGACTAGTTTTTCTGTTGAAGTGGTAATAAAGCTCATTCTGTGATACTTGTTAGGAACACATGGATGAAGTATGCTCTTCTCAGTTACTGACAGCAGTAAGACGCATGGTCTTGACTCTTACACAACAAAATGATGAAAGTAAAGAATTTGTGAAGTTCTTTCATAAGCAGCTTGGCAGCATACTTCAGGTTAGTAGTTTTTCAGTGCTGTTTTACAACACTTAAGTTGGCTAATGAGCAACAGATAAACCAGCTTCTCTGAAGTTGTATTTTACACCTTGAATAGCATAGCTGCTGTTCTCCCTTAACTTTGATACAGTGATGAGTTACCTTTGTTCCTAAACTAATGATTTACTGCACCCAGAACATGTTTTCTGTCACAGCCAGTTACTGAGAGGTGTATCTCTGGCTGTGGCTGTCTTCAAGTAGAGCTCCGGTGATGCCTTTCATGGACATCTTATGTAAATTCCTGAAAATCTGTAGTCTGCACTTTTTCATTTTTCTTTTTTTTTTTTCCTACAAGCATGGAGTTTAAGTCATGAGCGTGGTGAGTTCTCTTATGTGACTAGAGATTCCGTGTAAAATCTGTTTAAGACGCTGAAACTTTTTTAAAAAATATGAGCTAATCTATACATAACTAATTTTGAGTTATTAAAAATATGAAAAATACTTAGTTTTTAAAGCTTGAAAGCCTGTTTCAGAAACTGAAGAATTATTTCTCTTCACAGGATTCACTGGCGAAATTTGCTGGTAGAAAATTAAAAGATTGTGGGGAGGATCTTCTTGTGGAGATCTCTGAAGTGTTATTCAATGAATTAGCCTTTTTTAAACTCATGCAAGACTTGGACAACAACAGTATTTCTGTAAAGCAGAGATGTAAACGAAAAATAGAAACTACTGCAGTAGTGCAGACTTATGCTAAAGAGGTTTGTTTTGTTTTATTCTATTTTTGAAAAATGTAGCTTTTCTGAGATTGTATTTTCTAAACTAGTTTGATTATCTTATTTTGTACCTTATCTATGTTTATTTATTTATTTTACCAGTTGCTGTGTAATCACAGTACTGCTTGTGTATGAGTGTGAACTGGTTTTCCTCAGTAAGGGCAGGTCCTGTATTACAGATGATACAGATATCTAATTGTGTAGACTTTGATCATAATTTAGAGGAAATGTTCTAATAGTTATATGTGAACATAAGAAGGAATAAACAAGTGTTGAAATAGTTTTAGTACCTGGGGCCATTGAAGTTTCACCCCAGCAGGCAACTGAGCCTCTCACAGCTACTCAGTCCCCTCTGTGGGATGAGGAGACAAGGTCTTGACTTTGTGGAATGCTGCTTGGTGATAATGAAAACATCCCTGTGATATCAGCCCTGTGTTCAGCACAAATTGAAAACACAGCCTCATACTTTTTACTGTGAAGAAGTTTTACTCTCTCCCAGTGCCAGGGCCTTGTTATTCATGGCCTCACTACACCCAGCTAAATATTTTGACGAGTTGGAGGTCCCAGTTCATTCTCTCTTTAGATTTGCCTGCTGGTTACTTTGCAGTAGCTTAGTTAGGCCTGTGATTGGTTTGTTAGCATATACAGAAAGAATCAGTTTCTGGACTTGGTGCGTAAAATATATATAAACTTTTCAGAAATATTTGAGACTGTAGGACATATTCTTGCTCTAAGAAGCAAGCTTTGGCTAGGTTTCACACCATTTACATTATTAATTTTAGTATTGCTTTTTGGGAGCATAGCTGCTATTTTTAAGTTATATGATCTGTTTAAAAAACAAACAATAAACCAGATCATGTTCATGTATTTATGATTTCAGTATCCGTTCGGTTTTCTTCTAGAAACACAAATACCAAAAGCAAACTCTTAATTAATTCTTAAATGTCAGCAGAAGATATTTTTTTAACCTGTTATAAACTATAAGGTCCTACAAATATTTTTAGGTGTACCACCAGCAATATTTCAAAATAATTGAAATATAGCAATAGCATAGCTGGTATGAGGGGGACTGTGGAGGGCCTTGTAAAGAAGCCAAAGGAGCACTCTGAATCCAGAAAGATTTAGACATGACTTTACTGTTTTATCTGAAGTTGCCCACTGGGCCTTTGTTACATAAACAGCTGGTTTATATCTGCTGTGAGAAAACATGGAGCCAGCTTAGGTTAGGCATTTCTTCTCTCCTGGAAGACAGAATGAGGATTAAAGTCAATGTTTGCCTCATTGCTGTGGTAGAGGTTCTGTTTTAACAAAGCCAGAGATGAGCCTGAAGTGGTAGGTCCTGGTTACTTTGTACAGACCTGCACAATTGTCTCCATGTGGTCTTCTAGAAGCCCTCAGCTCAGGAATCGTGATGCAGACATATTTGATCTTGCTCAGTTTCCTGCCTCTCATGAGTCCAGTAAAGTAACTGTTGAAAATACAGCTCTTTGTCTTGATCAAAGTTAAATCATGAAGTGGTTTGAGTTGGAAAGGACCTTAAAGATCATCTAGTTTCAACCCCCCTGCCATGATGTATCTAATTCTATATGCTAGATGTGATTCAACCACACACTGTTGGATTAGCCCAGTATAAACACAATTGTTTAAGTAAAAAGGGTTAGCACAGATTTTTTTAATGCTTTGCAACTCTGAAATTTTGAAGACATCTGTGTATACAAAAATCCTTGTGGCTTCCTGCTGTTTTAAGATAGCAGTTCTTAGTAAGAGGAGCATTTCAGCCTGGCTTCCATGAAGTCCTAGCTTGATTCAGTATTTCCAAGTTATTTCAGTTTAGAATTGAAGACAGTTTGTGTTTCTTCTAGGCAAAAAAGGGTCTCCAAGTGGATGTTTGTTCTTCTGGTGAAGATGTCGATGAGGATAAAGTATGTGTATGCCTTTCAACTCTCTTTATTCCTCAGATAATTTCAAAGGTCACTTAGTGTTACTATTGTCTGTCATAGAATCAAATATCTGTAAGCAGCCTATTTTCCAGCCTTTAAAAATCTATTAATATCCTTTCTGTTATTTTCAGTGATTTATTTTTTCAAAGTAACAAAGTAAATTATAATTTCCATTTCTAAGGACAGCTTAACTATTTTTAGCACTTAACATTTTCTTTTTTAATGGTATGAAGTAAGTCGATTTACTTTCCATCCTCAGGAAAAGGTAGATGTTCTGAACTGGGGCATGTGGTATTTGAGGTCTCAGAGTCCAAGCGTGGCTGTGCTCTGAGTATGAGATGTTAGTGCTCAGAATTTGTCCCTGTTCTTTTTAAGTTTCTTTTGAAAACCACTCATACCATTGGGGAAATATGTTGTGTATGAAATTTCAAATGGTCCGCTGCAGTGTTCAGCTTTCTCCAGCTAAGGGAATGATACAGGTGTATACGCCAAGTAGAACGTTAGTTGCTGGAAGGTAATAATGCAGGTGTGTCTGTTTTCTTGATAATTACAAATCTAATTTAAAGGATTTTTTTTAACCTAGCATGCTGGTCAGTGTCAGCCTTTTCAGATAATGACATACTCAGTAGTTATGAGGTGCTTGAAAGCTGTATCTGAACAGTGCCATGATCTCTTACAGGAAGATCCAATGCTCTCTTTTAGGACTGTTGTTCTGCTGTATTCATTTCAAGGCCATAAGGACTACTTAAACAGATTTTTAGTAGATACTTTTTAGCTTTTGAGAAACAACTCCTTTATGCAGAAACCTTAGTGTAATCTTTAGATAAACATGAAATTGCACAGTATTTCATGTTTTCCTAGGACAAGGATGAGACTGAAACTGCTAAACAAGTACTGGACTCAGAAGCATGTGCTGGTAACGGAGTGCCTGAAAGTATTAGGTCTGATGCATCTGATCAAGAGGAAGATGAGGAAAGTGAAAGCAGTCCAGTGGCAATAAGTAAGGCACTTCTATATTGGTCGTTATTCTGTGCTTCCACTATAGTTTTGACCAGCTAATTTTACAACAGGATTTGCATGAGGTAGTGCTGTGTAACACCTTCTCTCACAGATTCTGTAGTTAGTCCTTTGTCAGTGAAAGTTTTGCAGTACTGTATTTCCTAGTGTTATGTCAGGGGTTAAATATTCCAATTAGAGTTTACTTTTTCATAATTAGTAGATCTGTAAAAATATATTAGAAACAGATTCATTAAGTTTTATATCCTGTCTCAGCTTAACTCGAAGTTTCCCAGCCTTTAACCTGAATGATGTGAAAGCTGTGCAAATTTTATGCAGTTTTTCATTTAAACAATGTGGCTTTTTAATCTGTGCTTTTACTTTAAAGTAAAGCTTGCATTTTTTTTTGTCCTTTTTTTTTCTGTCTTACACCAGCTACTTCTGGCTTGGACTCCTTTACCATTTACATTTTTTGCACAAACTTACTTAATAACTTAGACATTTCACACCAACATAGAGTTGTTTGTTCATAATATAGCTGATGTGAAACATACAGATCTTTGAAAGTTAAGTTGTTACTGTATCTTAATCTTAAAGAATGTTTTGAAGTAAAACATTCATTGCATTAAATTCCCCAAGAGGATTTGGTAATTCACGGGTGGTTTTACATTAATTTGCTTTTAGGTTTATCAAAAGCAGAAACCCAAGCTCTAACTAACTATGGCAGTGGAGAAGATGAGAATGAAGATGAAGAAATAGAATTTGAGGAAGGACCTATTGATGTGCAAACATCACTACAAGCCAGCAGTGAAACAACTGAAAATGAACAGGTACCATCAATATTGTAAAAGCAGAACAAACCTGTGCCAGTGCACAGCTTTTCAGTACATATTTATGTGTACCTCATTTTTTTCTTGTTGCACTTGTTTTTCGTACTATTGAAAGTAAAAGAATAGTACAAGAAATTGTATGATACCGGTAACTGCTACATTCAAAATGTAGCATTCCTCACCTGAGCTTATTACAGCTGATGCCAGAGTGGATGGATGGACTGAGACAAAACTAATGTTTACATCTGCTATGAGAGAGGAAAAAATGTTAAGCTGCAAGTGAGAAGTTAAACTTTCAAAAAAGCATAGTTTTAAACCTTTAAGTAGTTCTTTCTCTGTGTTTGCTGAGATCAAGTTCTAATTGGGAGTAATTCACTCTTGTATTCTAGCATGTCTTTTGTTTGTCTTTCCTCCCTTCTGAGATAATTATTTCTGGAGCAATGATGAAATGTTACTGGGTATGATTGTCATTTCACTGTTGGCTTTCTTCAAAACATTTAAATGTGTATGACCTGGTTTTGGAGAATTGTCAGTTCTTTACGTATTAAGTAAGATTGACAATCTGTTGAAACTTTGGTTTGATCAACAGATATTTATATTAGGCAAGGATGTAATTGGAACATTTTACTTTAAAGGCTAAAACAGTAGGTCTTTTAAGTAGAACCAAAGAATTTACCTGGGAATTACTGTAGTGAAAAGAAAATGTTCAGATAACACATGCCTATCAGTGTTAATGGTTTTGTAAACTGTTGCTGACTAGCTGGCAAATAGGACTTTGCTGTCTTTATTTCAAACTAGAGAAAAGACAAATTCATGGAGCAAGTGCGCAATGTGTTTCTAGTTAGTAAATTTGCCAATAAGCTATAAAGCTGATCAGTAAAATTGTGTTCTAACTAATTTTTGCCTTCCCCAATAGACATCGAACCAAGAATTGAGTAAAGCAAAAAGCAGTGAGATTTTGTCATCAGAACAAGAATCTTTTAATGTTAAAGGTAAGCCCTGTATGCAGTAACTGAGAGGCTAACACTTCCGTATGAACTTGCATATGGTGAGAATTATCTTGGACAGTGTGATACATGTAATTAAGAGAAAGATGATCAGATTTACTGTCTTTTTCATGGAACTGTATCAGTTGCCTGGATGTACTTGTGTTGATACTGACACAATAAACCTTGCAAAGAGGAAACATGGAATAATCTTACTTAAATAGATGTGGTTTTGATGCTTGACATGAGCAAGAATTTTAGCTAATTGTTGCAGCTCTTGGGACACAACTGTATCAATTAACATGTGTTACAATGTTTTGATGTTTAGATTGGTCTTGTTTTTTCTGCCACTACCATTTTACTAGTTATTGAAATTACTTTATATTTTAGGGTTTTTTCTGTGAGTAATGTTGTAACTAATTAAGAGCGAAGAAATTATTTTCCATCAAAAGAAGGGAGCATTACTGGGTTGTATTAATGTTATTTCTAGTGTAATTGTTACTATGACCTTCCCCGTGTTTTTCTATTGCAAACACTAGTTTTATTCTTGGCCTTTTTTTGTAGACTAAAAATCAATATTAGAGTGGCAAAATATTAAGGAATTTACTATTCTGTATTATATCTCTTCATACCTAGAATAAATACTTTATAGTAGGTCACTTAGTTCTGGAAGTTGTTTTTTGTGGGTTTTTAAAGAACTTCTTTGAGTCAGAAATCAAGTCATATACTCTCATGTGATAAATTGCTTATACTTAAGTGTGTAAGGGTACAAATAACTGATATTTTACTTCAGTTTGTTTTGTGTTGGTCTAATAGACTATAATTCACTTTCATTGCTCATTTGTAGCTTTGAATCATAATTTTTAAAAGAACAATAACAAACCTGGCATTTTTGTATGTTCAGAATATTTTACTATCTCTACCTAGTTAAAATGTAATTCTGTGGTTTTAGGTGAACAAGATGTGGCTACAACTGTGCCTCATTATCTCAGTGTCATGGAGAATACACCAGCTTTAACAGTCAATACCCCAGAATCCTTTATAACAGCCACTGTGAAAACAGAAGGATCAAGCTCATCTTTAGCAGTGAATGAAACTCAATCACCGGACACCACGTGTGCAGAAAACAAATCTGGTGCAAGTTCTGAAAGCTCCATGGCTGGCAGCCCTGATACAGAGTCACCTGTGATAGTGAATGAATATGTGTGTATAATTCAGTTAAGATACATCCAAGAGAAATGATAAGCTTTTTCCTGTTATAGTCTTATTTCTGGTTTGCAGTCTTGTTTTGTTTCCATCTGCAAATTTGATATGTGCGTTGTTTTTATTAACGTACTTTAATAGTTTTGGAGTGAAAAGAAAACAAAATAGCTCTTCTTAAATACCACAATTTTTATTAACAGGAACCTGGTTCTGGAAATGTAAGTCAAAAATCTGATGAAGACGACTTTGTGAAAGTTGAAGACTTGCCCCTCAAACTTGCTGTGTATTCGGAGGTATTTTGCTATTATTTGTGGGATTGTTGTTTAGAAGCGCATACCCTAAATGTCTGTGTTACTCAGACAGCAGTAAGAATTACCCAGAATTTTGAGATTTGCTTTTTTTGTTACAAAGGCAGATTTAATGAAGAAAATGGAAACAGAGGCCCAAACAAAGAGTTTGTCTGATGAATTACTGGATGGAGGTGGAGCTCAAGGTCAAGAATTAGTAGGAGATGCCCAAACATTGAAAGAACCTGGTAATTATTTTTTATATTCTGCACACATATTGGGAGAACACTCTGGAATGCTAGGATTTAAATATCACTGATTGAAGTTGGCAGTTATCATGGTGCTGTAAAAATATTGGGTTGTGTTATTATGCATTTGAAAGTGTTGTATTGATATGAAGGAATTTATCTTGCTGTCCATCTCACTTCTATATTCTTTTTTAGATTCTGTGACTGATAAAGTCCTAAACATTAACATATTTAAAAGTGCATTTCACAACATAATGGGTTTGAAACTTATTAAAATGTAGCAGTATTTTTGTTTCTTGTTACACAAGCTTGGGTTTAATAATACTGTAAATCATAATTGTTATTGTCTGGTATAATAACACTTAGTATAATTTCCTCACAGACTGCTAAGTGTTTGTGTGATAGAAACATTCAAGAGACTTTTCAGAATAGTAAAATATCTCCTCAGGAAGAAAGAAATTATTTTTCCTATGAAGTATACCATGTGGTAGGAAAAAGTTCCAGTGTGTATGATAGCAGTAAAATTTTTCAATTTCATGGGGTTTTTTTAATGCAGATACAAAAATTTAATGATAATACAGGTCAGAGAAAATGTTGTTTTTATTTTCTATACTATTGTGACAAAGTTACAGTATTAAAGACTTATTTTTATTGTTAGACTTGTAATTCTCCAGTGGAGTGTACGGTGGGGGCATTTATAAAGGCATGAACTGGATATTTTGATTGTAGCAGTTTTCTCCTAGTGTGCCTCCTTCCAGTCATTCAAATACTATAAGCTGATGAACCTGCTTTTTATTTAATCATTTGCAGTGGCAGCACAGATGTTTTCCAGAACAAAGTGTGAGGGGAGGTGCATCTTTCTTTCCATTTTGGTCACTGCCTGTCAGCACTCTCCCTGTCACAGCTCTCCCTGCACAAGCCTGTTGGATGCTGATGCCCAGGCCTGCTGTGGGAACAGTCTGACTGAGACTATAATGCCACACCAAAGTTATACCTAACTCTAAGCCATTCTTAAGCTGTGTATGGGGGGATGGCTGTAGGTGTTCAAGCAAGCCATAGCTCAAAATGCTTGTGAGGATGAAATAGCAGTTGAAACGTGGTCACGAGCTGCTTGATGCCTTGTAGATGTTAGACAATGATTTTATTCTATTTTACAGAAACTTTTGGAGCTCAAAATGCATAAGAATAACCTGAAGATGTCTGCATTTCTAAACTCTAGGTATACAAATGCATATGGAAGATCAGCACTAATTTCCCAGAATTCTGGAAGTGTATTAAAAAATGTAAAATTTTTAACACGCTGCCTCTTAGGATAGGTATGTGATCTTCTGCCTGTGGCAGTTTAAACAGCTGAAACTGAATCCACTTCTATTCAGTTTTGCTGCACTGTTCTTTTTCTGTCTTATTTTTTTATTTTGTATTGTGACTTGTTTGGTAATTTTAAAATTGTTCAAAATGGTAGTTTTAAATAAAGTTTGGACTTGTCTGTAAATTTTCTCTTCTGAAAAATTTTCTTTGGCTTACAAACTACTATGCTGAGTTTGTTGCCAGAAGTTAATTGACTTGTTGGCATGCTTGTAGCAGTTTGCCCTTCTCTTAAACACTGCTAACTTTCCTGGGACAAAAAATTCTCCAAGTTTCTTGAATCTTCTCGAAATACAAGACAGTACGTACCTACATGTTGTCTTTATAGCCTAGAGTATAACTTGTTTGTAACAAAAGAAGTTCTGGTTCATGGCATGTGGAATTCCTTTCTATCAGCCCATTTATCTGAGGTAAAGTTGAATACCCCAGGTTTGCTGTTAACTGCAGAAACCAGCTGTATTTTTCTGCATTTGCTGAATCCTTTTGATGTTCAAAGGATTAAACATGTCTGAAAATGTTAGTATCTTTTCATATCTAACACTTAAAATTGCTGCAATTGAAGGTTTGGAGAATCTGTTCTAAAGTGTTTGACTTTGTAATGAAATTTGAGAAACTACAATTAAAGTTAATGTTTTTAAAGAACAGTTGAAGTCAGCACCTCTGGAGTCTCATGGTAAAGGTGGAATTAGAATTACAGAGAAGTAGATTTGAAAACTTCGAGTTTTTCAGATCAGAGTTTGCTAATAACACTAAGTCGTAAAACTGAGCTAGAAGAAGCTTATTCAGCAGAACCTGCTGCATTATAAGGATCCTATTTCCCTTAAACACAAGGCTTCTCTGAAAGAGTTAAAAAGCACTGGTCATCTTTAATTCAGAATTGTGTTGCTTTTGAGGTGGGTATGATAATTACTATATACTGTGGGAGACAGTTTAGTGATGGTGAAGGCTAAATATGCTTGAAGTTTAAATAAAATGAGAATGTAATTCTGTGATTTTTTTTCTAGTTTGTTTAGAGTGTCTAACTAGAAAAAATAATCTTATGGATGAATTTTGAAGTGGCAGATTATGGTCACATGCATCTCCTGTGACCTCTCATGTGACATGTCTAAGGATGAAAGTAGATTAGCAAAAGGTTTGAAGATAGTTTAGATATCTGCAGGCTTTAAACTGGTGGTACTACTGTAGGCAGAAAAAACTTTACCATTTTGAGGACCAAGGAAATATGTTGTGAGAAAGGCAAACCTGTGAAACTGAAACAATCAAAGTTCTAATTACTAATTTAGTCCAAGAATCACTCAGTCCTAAAAGATTGTTTTTTATAAAGTAGAGGAGAGTATGTGTGCAGATTTGAAATAAGGCTACTTTATGTGTTGAATCATTAAATTCTAAGCTCAAGAGCAAGCCTGAGCACCCCGCATTCCTCCACTGGAATGGTGGGTTTAACCCCAGCCAGCAAATGAGCACCAAGCAGCTGGTTGATCACTCTCCAACCAGTGGAATCAGAGAGAGAAGTGGAAGAGTGAAAACAAAATAATTCATGGTTGAAAGAAAGATTAATAGGTAAAGCAAAAGCTACACATGCAAGCAAAGCAAAATGGCAAGCAGGTGTTTAGGCATCTCCAGGAAAACAGGGCTCCATGATGCATAACAAGGACTTGAGAAGATGAATGCCATCACTCCAAATGTCCCCTGTTCCTTCTTTGAGCTCTATATGCTGAGCATGATGCCCTATGGTGTGGAATAGCCCTTTGGTCAGTGTGGGGCAGCTGTCATGGCAGTGTCCCCTCCTAACTGTGCATCCTCAGCCTTCTCGCTGGGGGCACAAGGTGCTGAGCAGGAAAGTCTGGACTCTGCAAGTGCTGCTCAGCAATAACGAAAACATCTCTGTTATCCACACTTGTTTTCAGCACAGATTCACAACAGCCCCACACCAGCTACAGGAAAGAAAATTACCTGTCAAAACCAACAGTACATGTACATGAAAAATGCATTGAAATGGTATTTCCTTGATCATACCTTGACTTTACTGTTTCATCATGGTCATCTTGTGCCAGCAGGGCCACTCCAAGCTATTTGCCCTGGTGGCTTTTGAGTATCTTCCTAGTTGCAGACTACCACTGCTCTGGGCAACCTGTGCCAGCATTGGTCACTCTTACAGTAAAGTGTTTCCTAACATTCAGAGGGAACCTCCTGTGGTTGGTTTGTGCCCTTCTAGTCTACTTTCATTATCCCTTGCTCGAGTAGTAGAACTGCTGAAGAAGTTGAATTCTCACTATGCGTAATGCCAGTCCTTTTACTCTTGTAGTTCATTTCAAGCAGAATTTGTTTCTTGCTTAAAAAGAACACTGGGGAATGTGGGAGTGAGATGGAAGGAGAGTCTCGCACTTAATAAACAGCTGATCTGGACCAAAATGAAATATTATATTTTACTGTCCAATGCTCCTTGCACAGTTCACCACTCAAGACAGTTCTGTAGTGCCCTCAGTACAAAGAATTGGAAAAAATATTCTTAGGATGAAAGTTCAGAGGGCAAAGTTGCTTCTCAATGTAGTTACAACTCTTCCCTCAGGACAAGGTTACTGTGTGATACCTGTCCTTTACTATTGTACTGTGAGTGACCTAATGAACCAGTGCACCATGTATATGGAATGAAACAAAGTCATACTGGATTTGGAACTATTTTCACCCTTGGAAGTAACTGTTACTTCTGGGAGGAAGTTGGAATAATTAATTTCTTACTACAGATTTCATCACTGCATTTCAAATGTTATTTTAATCACATCCAAACATATCCTGAAATCATGCTCCAAAGCTAATTACATCATCCACAAAGTCTAAGCATTACAACAACAACACTTGCTGTGGCTGCAATGATAATATTTGAACTGTAGTTACCTACTACAGGATTACCATCTTGCTTAAGAGCAAGTTCAAACAAAACCCTTCAGTGATAAACTTTGAAGAACATAAATCAGAAGGCTTCATCCATTCTATACAAGGTTAGATATTCCTACAGTAGTAGTTACTCAAAGACAGACTGGAACATTTCTTGTCCTACTTTTATATAAGCGTCTCTCTCTTCCTTTGTCATGAGAGACACAAGCTCTGGGTTTTCACTAACTTTGCCGTATGAACAGGGTTGGCCAGCTACCATTAAAATAGGACCCAGAGTTTCCTGTTCTTCCTCTTGTTCAAAGTTGCTGCCTGCTACTTTCATTCCTGCTCCTCTTGTGTGCTTAGCATCCTCTTCAAACTCATTGTTATCACTGCGTGATCCATGGAGTTTGCTTTGGACAATAGGAGCCTGATCTGTGCTAGATGATGACATGGATTCGTGGATCAGAAGAGTCTTGATGATTTCATTATCAGTGACAGTTTCTTTAACATTTTCTTCAGTTCCTTCAGAAGCACTTACTCCTAATACACAATACTAAGTGTTAGAGGGATAAATCATTTACAGTTGCTACAGGCATCCTACATAGATGATTTTTTTTTTCTGCTCTGGCTCTTTTCTACTCACACTAGAATTCTCTTGAAAGTACAGACATTTCTGAGGGTTTTCCACTGTAAAGATTACCACTGAAATTACTGCATGGCTAAAGCCAGAAATTTCAGGAAGCACCTGACATCTGGCTTCAGGAATATAACCTCAATCAGTCTTAAAACTAGATTTTGGAAACTTAAGGTCTGATAACCACTTACACGGAATTGAAACATTATCTTCTAAACCAAGCTCGCCTCATTTTCAGTGGAAAAGCTGTATTTAACTGCACTAAGGCTGCTGAATTAATTTGTGAACTCACTAAACTTACCAATACTGTTGTTGGTGAGTGTTGCTGTTCCTTCCACAGTGCTCTGTGACAACCAGATAGGTTGCTTTTCAGTTGCTTTTTCTCTTATTTTCTTCTTGTGCTTTGAGTCTTGGACATCAATAGTTAAGTTTTGGGTGTATGTAAGGCCAAAAGCAGAACTTCTGTGTGCCCATTTTTCAGGGCGGTTGCAGGATTCCAGCGCGCTTGAGCCCAACTTCAGATCAAAGCTGAATGAAGTGTCACATTTTGAAGAGGTAGAATTCAGGCAAGAACCCCCTCCCAGTTCCAATTAAAAAAAAAACCAAACCTGAACAACAATCACAAACAAACCCCAAAAACATGTTTTGTCAATAGACTAGCTTTAACTAGTGCTCTAATAATTTACATTCCCTTTTACCTCTCTCAGAGAGAAGTTGTTCTGAACCATTGATTTTTGCAAGGTCTCTTCAGTAGTGCATCTCTGGATGAAGCACACTGCTAGAGAAACATTTTCTTATAGAAAGGGCTGTGAACATTAGCTGAAGGAGTAATTTGGGAAATAAATTACTTATATATATATATATATCAAAAAACCTAAAAAGATATGGCAATAATTCAGGATGCCTTAGATATTACAGACTTCTTCATTAAACAGCAGACTGTACTGAACAAAGAATGAAGTATGTGGGCTGCAAGTTCAATATTTCAAAGCTTTTACAACTGTAAAGTTTTGCATTGATCAATTTGCATTGATCAGAAGTTCTAGGGTGATGTTCATACCTTTCTGATAATTCTGGTATTTCTGTTGGCTGAGGCTCCAGCAAGTCATAGGGCAGCACAATATCTTCAGTCTCACGCAGCAGCACAAACACAGGCTCGATCTGCTCGTTGAACTTCGCCAGCAAGGTTCGAGCATCACGCTTCGGAAATGCTGAGCCATCTTCCTCTACTTCAGTGTTGCAGTAAGTGCAATGGAAAGTCTCTGCAACATTTTCCAATGTGGGAATTCTCATGTTCACAGAATGCAAAAAGATCAGCAGTACCTTGTTAAGCAATCCACAGCCTGGACATTTAACATGACATTCTGGCTTTATCCATTGGTTCACATTAACTAGGGGAACTCAATTTTGCAGGCAAACTTGAAGCAGACTGGTATTACACACTTGTTATGCAAGTGAGAAATGTCTCAGGAGAGAAATTTAAGTTGGATAGACATGTGCTATCAGTTTGTTTTTCTCCAGTCTCATCTTCTCAGTACTTAATGTAAGGAAAAAAAGACATTTTCAAGCATAAGTATCATCTGGTTTTAGTTGTTCAAGAGTCAGAGTCAAGGCAAATGCTAAAACTCCATATTTATGTCTTCAGGAAAACAAACAAAGCTTATTCTATGAAAATACATCACCAGCCTCAATGTTTGCATTTCAGTAACTCTGGACAGAGTCCCTCCATTTAAAAGGGATGATATTGCTAACTGGCAGAACACAAGTTTCACCACTGGCATTTAAGGTTAGTTATATATAAAGTTCATTCTGCCTGGCTCTGGCATCCTTTGCAGATCCCATGACCCAGATGTCAGCACAGTGGCTATGCTCTGAGTAATGGCACTATGATGCCATTTTGACTCATTTTGAAATAATACTCTATTTAGTTATTTTGGCTTTAGAGAAGAAAAATCCACAAGCTCTTGACGCCACTTCTGCTGTGGATGTGTTGTGTTAATCCATGAGGAGCCTGACCTTCACAGCCCAGGAGTGACAGAGCAGCTCTGCTCTGGTGCCACTGAGCTGCAAGGTGCTTATTACAGTAGGTGACTGCAAATGGTTTTGCCCATCTTGTCCAAGTCTTCTGTCAGAAGGACTGACCACACAAATGGATTAACTAAGAGATTCAAAACAGAATAATGACAGTACTGTTTTCATATTTCCATATGAGGAAGTGAGACTCACAAGACTTGGATGAGTTAAGATTACTCAACCAGGTTCAAAGCAAAGCTGAGGCCCGGAGTCTGATTCTCAACCCCAGCTCATACATTCAAGATTAATCTTCCTTTTGTTTAGCCAGTTCTACAGAGGCAGCACTTACCCTCACCTCCCAGCTTCTCCTGTTCCAGACCCTCATCCCCCAGCAAACAAGAAGCATATTCTAACATGCTTCTATTGCAAAGTTCATTTAGGAAACAATTCTGTGCTATTAGGGTTATTCTTTAAGATAACAGCAAATAAGCAATATAAGTAGCACACCTGTAAGTGCATCAAAGAGCTGATTGGCTTCAAGGTCCGTGTACGTGCTAGAGCAAGATGGACATTTAAAAGAGGATCTGGTAGTTGAATCCCTCTCATCTGCTTCTATTTTCCGGCGTACCTGATCCAGTTTGTATTTTACCACATCCACAAGCACCTTGTAATTGATGTAATAGTAATTGTGCCTGGTGCTCTTCCCGTTAGGCCCCGTTTCAACACGCACCCGCAGCTTCACCAGCTTGTCTGCCTTGAGCGTGTTGAGCACGGTGCGCAGTTGCTTACGCTCGTACTTGAGCAGCTGTAACAAGTCATCCTCCTTCACACAGGGGTAGCGGATCAGCACATCCAGGGCCAGGGAACATTCCACACCGTAGAAACCACGCACTATGTATTTGGCCAGGCGCTTTAGGGCTGCCGGCACCTCACTGGGAATGTTCTGCTCCTCCATCAGGAGCTCCACTCCTGGAGTGCTGCCAGTGGAGAAGTGCTGTACAACAAAGAGAGGGGAAGGGAGCTGCAGCAAGCCCTTCTTAGCCCTCACAGGCAGGTGCAAAACATGTCATTTGCTGTGCTGCACTTCTGCAAGAGTCTTCACTGAATAGAGGAATGTAAAGTCCTTAACCTGCATTGGGGATAAGGAAGGTATTAATAGGTATCAGAAATTATCTAAGCTAGAAGAACAGTGATTACCCCTGAAATATTAATATCCTCTTGTGTAAAAATCCACAGAAGATACCTAGGAAAGCATGTTTCGGAAAGTTCATAATCCTCCCAGAAGTCAGCATATTTAACTTGCATGTCTACTTCCACCTGTTTGCATTCACAGCCAGCCAGGTAAGACCACAATAAAGTGAAGACCTTTATTCAAAAATAAAGCTCAGGACAAGAAATCTTAGTTGAAACTGTATCTGCCTTAGTGGCAAATCCACCAGAGGCATTTGAGCACCTGTTCACACGTTCTGTGTGATATTTCTGCTGGCTGCTGTGATCAGACAAAGGTTTTGCAAAGCTGGGGAACAGGATGCTCCAAGTTACCTGGCCCTCACTCAGCAAAGGTTATTTGGGGTATCACATTTTATCCCTTAGCACTCTTCTCCTCTAGTATTAGGATTTCTGGCCATATTCCTAATCACATTAATGAGAATGTAACTTATTTTAATCACTTTGTTCTTACGCTTTCTTAATTGTAAGGAGGGAGAACAAAAAAAAAAATAAGGTATGTCTCAACAAAGCTACATCTTGATTCTCTTCTTTGAGGCATGCTAAAATCCTACAGCAGTATTTGACACCACTGCCTCTAGCTAGATTGCTCTGCAGTGAGCAGTGCAATGCACAGCCAGAGTGCTGGTGTAGCCACTGGGTCAGGAGCTGGGCTGGTAGAGGATGGCATGTACTGGCACACTACATCCAGCCCTGGCACCCACTGCTGAGGGTGGTAAAGCTCCAGGCCAGGTAATTGCATGTTGCTGTCAGAGCTTCCAGGGAACCTTTATCAGAAGTCCCAGTTAAACAAACAAAACCACTTCCGCTAGCCTAGTACTTGGGCCATGATTAAATCTGTACTTCACAGAGTGCACCTTATGGAAAACAAAGACAATGGAAACCTACTGGTCTAAGTCTGGAAACCCTGAAGGTGATAACACCACTCTGACCTGAATTTCCTACAGGAAAAGTGAGGGAACACTGGAATGGGCTGCCCAGGGAAGAGGCTGAGTCTCTGTACTTCAACAGGACAAGAGCCAGAGCAGACTGACCTGCCTTTGAGAGTAGTTTTGCCACGAGCAAAGGGCCAAATGGCCTTCAGATCCTCCTCCTAACCTACATTCTTCTGTTCCAAGAGAGTTAAAGTTAACAACAATAAGGACTGAAGCTTTGGCAATGTCAGTCTGTTCTTGACAATCTTTCTCAGATTAAGAGCAGCATTTCTGTGCTTTTTTGACAAAAGCTTTCATGAATAAGCACTTTAAAATAAAGTTGTTGGTTTTGTTGTTATTTTTATGTTACTCTTTCACTTCTCCTTTGCCCTCATCTTGAAAAGAGGCATAACAAATTTAGTCCACAGAAAAATATGCTAACTTATGCTTCTCTTTCTGGCCTAATTTTGAACTTCTTTCTGTGCAGTGCTTTATAGTTAGCAGTAAGGAAAGGATAGACAATGTCCTCAGCCAATTCCAGAGGAGAGTAGCATGGCTTTGAGTTTCCTCAGGGAAGTGCTCTGGAGAGCCCTGAGCCTAGTCCTTCCACACTGGGCAAAGTCCACAGAATGTAGGCACTGTAACCTCCAGTACAGGCCCGAAGGAAATCAGCCACCATGGAATGCTGTAACCCAGCCCAGCCCCACTGAGGAGCACCCAGAGCAGCCCCAGCATCTGTATTGGAAGTATTGGATTGTGGCAGTATTAAACAAAAGAACAAAACTGTTTCTTCATCTGGTTTTTGGCTAATATGTCAGCAGAATGCTGACACTTAAAGGACTTGTATTAGGTACAGCTCTCATGACTCTTTTTTTTCTTACCCTAAGTCAAATACAGAATGAAATTATTTCAAAGGGAGTGTGATAACTAGGTAACATCATTAGGGAAGAAGTAGGACCTGAACTGTAAGTGGGAGGTTTGCTGACCTATCAATTTTCTGGATGACTCCTTACCTCAGACTGGCACTGCCTACTTGCATCTCTAAAGCAAGCACTACTCTGAAGTGTTTCTGAGCACGTTGATGTTGAAAGCTCATCAGGTACAGTCTTACAACCGTGTAAAATAGTCATGGAAAGGAAAAAACCAAACAACCAAACACACAGAAACCCCACAAACTCCAGAAAACGCAGAAAATCCCACCACACTCATATAACAGAGCCTGACCTTCCCCCCTGCCATACCTAAACACATACTTTAAATATCATGAACATATTCTGAGATACAAGTGAGCAGCTTTTTCGACAATAAGTCCATTTGCAGGGGAATTTTAAATATGCAAGCCTTTGGTTCAATAGAAAAGGAAATGGTTTTCTTTTACAAAAATGACTGAATTTGACCTGAATAAGAGACATTCATGAAAAAAAACCAAACAATCCCCTCAAGAAATCTTCCTTTAGGCTATAAAGGAATCAAAATTGGATGTATTTTTTTAAAAAAAATCACTTAAAATAAAAACAGGGGGAAGCTTTATCTACTGTGCTCTGCTGTATTTGACTACTTATTTCCCCAGTCCACTCTGAAAAACCTCTGTCATTTAATCACCCAATTTGAAATCTTGCAGTTCACAAAAACTCCTGATTTTTTAAAAGTAATTGCGTAGTTTTCAGTTGACAGGCAGCAGTCCTCTTTTGAGAGGAGCTGGAGACCACCCTTACCAAGGAAAGGAGTAGGAAGTGTGTAGCCCTCTGCAGCGAGAAGGCCTTTAAAGAGAAACCTGCTCTGCAGCTGAGCCACAGTCTGTGTCAAGGAGACAGGTATTCTACTACTCAAAGATTTTTTCCCCCCCACCCCCAGCTGATAGCATGTATGGACAAGATATTCTAGAATTCAGAGTTTAACTTTGAACTTCCACTGCTTTTAAAGCATTTATTTTTGGGGGGTATGAGCTATCTTCTTATTACATTGATTATTTTAAAAAATATTCAATAACTTAGATGTTTGAGTGGCCCTTCTGCTTAGAGTTTATATGGAGCCATTCCCATAAGAAGAAACTACATTTAGCATCCCCTTTTTGCTGTGGGAAACCTGTGCAGAGTTGCATGTTGTGCCAGCAGGCAGCTATTAAAAGCAGAATTTCAAGTCAAGAGGCATCATAGAGAGCAAGTTTTGCAAGGTTTCTCTGAAGCTAGTTGCTTAATTAACTTTTTTTTTAGCTGACTGAGAAGACAAAGTACCCATCTCACAATTTAAAAGGCACTAAACCAGAAAGATTAGGTAAGCTTTTGTCAGACTTCATATAACCCTATCACTTGCAAATCAGTTAAAAACCTTATTATTACCTCTCTTGTATGGGCAGAAAACTTCAGGCAAATGTTGTAGAGAAATTGCTCCTTTCCTAAGAGCTCAAAGCAACTGCAAAACAAGCTTAAGTATTTCCCAGCCTTTTCCTAGACCTATCTGTGATAAGCCCTAATCATCACCCAGCTGGTGCAAGATTTCCCCAATTCACATTTCATTAGCAACTGAATGAGTTCAGCCTTATATATGTTGTGTCATGATGAAGCTATAAATCTTATTGCTCAATGAAATCCACCTACAACAGGCAAGGACTGAAAATGTGACTGCAATCTTTGATTAGTGCTTTCATTAGCATAACTTTAGAAGACTAAAAGTAACTTTATCATTAACTCCTTTTGTTGTTGTTGTTGTTGTTGTGAACCAAGTATTTAGGATAGGTAATTTACATAATTTGTTTAGAAGCTGTCTGAACCAAATCAAACTGGAAATTTTAACATCTTAAAGGACTAACTCAAATGTTTACTAGTTCCCATAGTTTTACTTATTAATCCTTTTAAGTGGTTTATATCTTCAAAAGGAAAGAAGAGCAATTTTTCACTGTACTTTTCTAGAAGACAAAGTTAGGGATACTATTTTATGGATTAGATGTCTCTGTTTAAAAACAATGTTGAAATAAGGCTGCCAGACATTGTACAGTACAGGAGTAAAATGCTATTCTGAATTCTATTAGGATTACAATCATCACATTTCATCTCAAATCGGTGCCTCTTTCAGGATTTTTTTTAATATATGCACAGTGGAGGCTGGTGTTTTGTAGTGACATGATTTACATCTCCACTGTACGTGTTGCAGCATGTATTTGCTTTTGTTACTGCTGGGTTTCTGACTGTCTGACTTACCAGCCACGTGGGTCCACTGAGGACTCGAGGTGTGGGTGTTTGTCTGCATAGGACAAATTGTGGGACAGGCATCTGTAGTGTCACTACACAAGGCAGTGCCTCTGAGAATCGGTGGATACCCCCTCATATTTTAACAGTTGTAAGCAGGAATTTAGATTCAAAACCTTCAAAGGTTTCAGAGTGCTTTTTAGAAACTGCAAGAAGATGTGGCTGTAAAATAATCATTGACATTATCTCTGGTCTTGTAATTTATAGTAGTAGAGATTGGTTTCATGCCTTATGCTGAGAAGAATTCTTCTATTGCTCTTTTTTTCCCCCATTAATAAGGATCCACTTGGCAGATATTCAGAGCTGAGACATATATTTGGCATAAATCTTTAGCTGCAAACACAGAATGTCCACAGGGTAAAATTTAAGAGATATACCTCATTCCATATAGTGGTTCTTGAGCATGCTCCTTTGTTGTCATGTCACACTAGAAAATGCAGGGGAGCAAGTCTGCTTGCTGCTACCTGTTGGGTTTGGTCTGTGGGAAATGTTTACAATAAACAATTCCTGTGGGTTTCCTTGCTCACTGGTTTGAAGAAGGAAAGTGTAGTGTAACCTCAGTGCTGTTATTCCTGTTGCAGCCCTCAGCCTGCATGTGGAAATGTAGAACCAGATGACAACAAAGAAGCTTTCTAAATTAAGGAGAGGGATGGTGTGGCTGGTAGCACTGCTTTCAGAAACAGGAAACAGCTGTCACCTGTCATGCTGTGGCTGATAACTCCTTTGGCAAGGACAGCTAACCCCCATGCAGCAGACAGAGGTGCTGGCTCAGCTCTGCACACTCAGAGCCAAGCAAAAAAAAAAAGGCAAAAAATGTGTGGTCTGAGGAGGTATTTCAGACTGCAGGTAGCCCTGGCACCAAGGGCCGTGGGAAGCAGGATTTGTGCTGGGAAGTTGTTGTGATGTTGTGTAACACAGACGTTATTGAAAGTGGGAGCCTGAGACAGGGATGGGCAAAATCACTTGGCTGCCTTTCAAACCCATTTGGGTGGCTGGGATGTTTATCTGGAATGGTCTGGGCAGGCACTGCAGTTGCATGCTACTTGGCAGAAAGGAGGCAGATAATCAACTGAGCAGTCTCAGGAGGAAGAAATAAATATAGAGTCTGATCAGAGGTTGGAGGAGAAAATTAGTGGGTTGCTGCTTTGGGGTCAAAAGGTATAGGGAAGATCTTCACAAAGCAAATGTGGCACATTTGACCCATTGGCAGAGCAGAGGCTAGTGCAGATGGCATGGTGGGAGGCTGTGGTGCACACCTTGAGAAAATGGGATCTGTATCAAGTTTCTTTATTACCTCTCCTTCTCACACAGACACATGAAAGCCACAATCTGCTGTATCTTTCATTCTCCTTATCAATTAATACCAGCCTTCCATTTAAAAATAAAATCTTGGCCTGTCTAGCTCAGACACTCAAGCATTACAAAATAAGAAGACACCAGAATCATAATAAGTACCTGTGTGTAACCTGCCACCCTCTGCTCACAGGACTCTTAATCACACAGTCGCATCTCTCCTCATTTTCCCTGTGCTGGCCCTTTCACAAAGTCAGTGCCTCAGCCAACATGGGGTTGTCTATGTTCAGCATGCAATGTGTGGCTTGGAGCCCTGCTTATTTTGTGAACCATCCAAACCTTGCATTGAAGTGATTAATTTTTTATCAGTTTCCCTACGGTGCTGTTTCTCCTATGATCCTTGAAGGCTTGCTGGGATCAAACTAAATAAATTTTAACAGTTTTAGACTTTTTGCATTAATTTATCTTCCTGATAATGAGAAAAGTAAGAGAATATTGTGCCTGTATTACATATGGAGCTCTGACATACAGAGTTTGAAATCAAGACTGCTGGATAGTTTTGAAAGCCTGAACTGAGATGTAAAAAATTAAGATTCACTTTACAGTACTTTATATGATTGCAGTATGGTTCCCACTGTCTTAATTGCCTTTGTGATCAGTACTTCTGTAATACAACCCCTGGTTTCACAGACTGGGTACCAGCTAGACACCACAACCTACTGCCTGTGCAGCACCTGGCAGAACTGGGGTGAGAGTTTAGTGGACCCAGTAGGTCCTGAGATGTGTCTGGTCTGTAACATCATCCCATCTCTTGTAAGAAAGAGATGTCTTGGAAACTGGAACAGGTTTCTCCTTTGTTATGCCGTTCTCATTCTTCTGTATCTGATTCAAAAAGAAAGGGGAATGAATAGCTTCTATTCTTCTGGCCACTTCACAGCCTGAGTATACTTCTAATGCACCTTATCTTGATTTTAAACCTGAAGAGCAGTTGCTTGAGATAATATGTATTTTTAATTTCAACATTAATTTCTTAAAGAATCAGCTTAGATCTAGTGTCTCTCAGCATAATTTGAAAATATATGGTAACAGCAGTTGCTGCAGATGAAGAGGCACATTTTGGTTGGGGATTCAGCTGACAGCAAAGAAGGGTCACTAGAGGAGCATACTGCAATTGCTAGATCTTCACAGCCTGGAACTTGTCTGTCTTCTTGTGCTGTTTTACTTCTCTTTCCTCTGACATTTCCTGACACTGGATCCTGCTCTTTTCACTCTTTTCCCCCCCCCTTCCCTGTTTTCTCCTTTTCATCCAGTCACTTTTACATCTTTTTCCCACCTGGTTCACATAGAAGGCATGAAAGTTCATGGATCTGGATATGGCTGTCTTAAGAGAACTGTTTCCACCTCTCAGGGGATGGTGCATGTACACTTCTTGCAGGAATGTAAATGTAGCATTTTGGAAACTAAGCTGATGCAAATTATATGTAACTACTCAAAGGTTTAAATACTGGTGTAATTCAGATGGTGGGTGTAGCCTGAGAAAAGACTGTCTAATCCAAACACCTTCAGGTATCTGAATCAAAGTTCCGCTTTAAAACAAGATGGTAATGCAGCACTTTGCTACAACTCAGTGCTTGTGATCTAACCTTTTTTACTGCAGAAAAAAAATTCTTACTGAGATGACCCATTTTCACTGAAATATAAAAAGGAAAAAACCTAGGGAGGTTTTTGGTTTTTTTTTCCTACACTGTGCCAAATAGAGAAAACTTAGCAAATTTAAAAGAAAGACAAGACTAATAGTACAAAACATTAAGCAAAGACTGGAGTTACCTTAAATGCAGAATCTCCAGCAGAGGCAGTATCACTACTGGGATCCTTCTATTGCTCATATGTAACCCTTGAGCTAGGAGAACAAACTTTGCAAAACAAATTAGACTGAGATTGTCCCATATACAATTAATGTAATTCAGAGCTGATTCACTGTAGATCAGAAAGTGTCCTCAGTATAGGGATTTCTTGGTATGTAAACAGACTAGGTCCTTTTTAATTGTCCTCTCCTGTAAGTAACTGTGTGGGAGCAGACATAGTTACAAAGAACCTTTAAAATCTTTGATTCTGCCAAGTTACAATGGTCTTAAAAACAGGTAGGCAGACCTTGGGGGAACAATTGCATGGTCTGCTTGGTTCTAGATCACAGCCTTTGGCCAACTGGTGTGTTCAGTTTCCAGACTCTTGTAACTGTCAAAGGCAGCTTCTTACAGAACACATAAATACTTGCAGTTTTCTTCCCAAGGCGAACTGTGGCTTGTGCCACTTCTTTGATTCAGCATTTCTCCTGGCTCATCTTGTTCTTCTGGTCCAAAGGATGAGAGGTTTTACTGCTCAGAGAGCTTGGGTGTGCCCTTCTCACCAACAGTTCTGATCCTTCAAAAGCAGAAGAGTTCATCTGATGATCCATGCCATAGCCAGGGTCTTGCCATAAACTGCTGTTGCCAGCCACTGAGGTGAAATCCAAGCTTTTTCTTTGCATTTCTTTCTCCTTGCACCTGTAGCCCAAAGAGCTGTCTGTGTGAAAGTGGGACATGTTTGTGCTGGGAGGAAGGAGTATTTTGTTGTTAGTTGTGGAGCCTGCCTGAAGGTCTCATCGGTCTCATCTGCTGTTTGTCCGTCCACTCTCCATCATGCCTGCTCACACCAGTGAAAATCTTTTCATTACTCTTGCTGCTTTCCTTGCAGATATTTGCCTGGACATCTTTGGGCCCTGCTCAGGAGTTTCACTTCTAAGCAAAGCTTTGACTTGTAATTGACTCTAAAGCAAACTCACTTGCACGTGTGTCCCAGAACTACTGCTTGATTTTGATAAGACTCCAATTCCTGCCTTCTCCTGTCCTCATTAACTGCCAGAATTTTGCTTTTGAACATGGGAGATGACATTATTTCTTCCTCTGATATGGTATGGGGCTTCACTACATGGGTTCCTGAAACCATAAAGGTGAAAAATTTTCTTGGCACTGACTTTTTTTTTTTTTTTTTTAAATTTAAATACCAGGACCCAGACAGCTTGGCCTCTTCTGTAGTACCTTATTTAATCTAGTTTACAGTAAACTGGATTAACTCCTTGTATTTACATAAACAGTAAATCTGCTAGAAGCAAAAAATGAGGCTGGTTTTTCTAGAGCTAGGCTATGCAAAAAGTAAGTATATTTTTCTTCTTGCTCACATATCAACTTTTTTCTTAGAACAATTTGATTGTTTTTTACAACAGAATTAGTAAAGCTGCATATATCTCTTATGTAAGCTTGAAGAGAAAAATATATATGGCTGGTTACTTGACCTGGGAAAAAAAAAACAAACCTAAGAAAGAGTAATCAGACCACTCCTTTGGCGTTTGTGAAGTATCTCAACTGTGTGTGCAGCAAATTAAAATTAAAAAAACCCACCCATTGTCATTGTGTCTACGTAAAATAAAAGGCAGCTATGAAATCCCAACATTGCAAGTAGCTGCAAACATTTCTTCAGTGAAATGGTCTTAGCTTCCATCACTGTGCCTACAACAGCAGCAGCAGGGGGAAGGCAGTAAACTGAGATTAAAAGTAGGTATGTCTATCTGTAACAAAAGCAAATTAAACTTTTTGTCTGGTTTGAGAAAACTTTCAGACTTGACAGATGAAGGTTAAATCAATAAGCAATTAATCACATTCATCACTTCTTGTATATTAAGGCAGACACAGTAAGACAGTTGTTGGGGATTTCGTTTTTAAATAGCTTTGTTTATTTTAGTCAATAGCAACATAGGCATTCAGGCTCTGGACAGACATCCATGGAATTTAGCTGTCCTTTTGCAATTGTAAAGCAATTTCAAGTGTGGAGATGTAAATTGTCTTGCACAAGGGACATTACCTAATAACTGAATAGTCTACACAGCCTTGGCTAAAGTGGGACAAGGCTAATTAAGCAAGTAAACTTATTTTTGAATTACAAAGTAATTTGATTATGGCTGTTACACAACTTCATTGCACATAAATCCGAACAATCCCCTACCAGGCGGAGGTGTGCACTCAGAAATATGTGATGGGCTCATCACAGTACAGACTGCAACATGTGACTTGGTTGTTTTTTATGAATCAAATGGCCCAGGAGCTCAATGTCACACATGCATTTTTCACTAATTTAAATTGTGTTGTTGTATTTGATTTACATAGATTCAATATTCATAGTTGAGATTAAAAATGGACACTGGTAGTACAATCATACTAACACACTTCTGCTTGCATGCTTCAGTTAAAAAATGAACTAGATGCACAACTAGACTGGCCCTTGTTTGATCAGTGGGATGTTGATTTCTGTGTGCTCTCAATTTGTCAGTGCTACATCCCCTTGAATTGCTTCTTGCTGTGCTACTACAGGCACTATTCTAAGGCCTACAATATCAGTGCTTCATTTTCTTCAACCAGAAGCCATTTCTTTATCAGCTGCTAAAATTATTTGGTAAACAGCATGCCTGTTGTCCCTGCTTCTTCCAATGCTGTTGGAAGGAGAGCCTCAAATAAAAACCGAGTTTGCAGTAAAATAGTAACTTAGCTAATGAAACAAGGAATGATTAAAGGTTATCTTTTAACCATAAAACATGGAGCTGGAAAGAATCTCAAGGATCAGCTGGTCCTATCTTTTTGGCAAAAGCCCAATCTAGACAGGAAGGCCCAGCACACTCTTCAGCTGACTCTTAAGTGTCCAGTGTTACGGAATCCACCACTCCTTCCCTGAAGAGATTATTTTGGGCAATCACTTGATTCCCCTTGTGTAGACTTCTTAGTGTTAAATTTCTAATTATGGGGAAAAAATTTAGTTCTTGGAACTGTGTTCTCAACTTCTGCATTACACCAATACTGTTCTGCATGTGCTGGCTATCAAGAGTCCCATTGTGACAGGATGTCATGAACTTGCAGGTTTTAATTGGAATGCCTTATGCAATACTGTCTCTGTAGACACCAAAGAGAGAGCAAACACTTCCCTTACACTCCTGACAACTTAGAATTCCTGGTGCAACAGGAATATGAACATCACCTCTTTCCTAGGGGGTTAAGAAAAGATTACAAGGGAACCACTATACACACCAGACCCCCTAAGCTCAGTCTGCATTGTCTTTCTTCTCTTTGTGTATTAAAAAACAGAAGAGTTGGAACTGTAAGCTAGTCCCAGCAATGCAGCCAGTGGCACAGATAAAACTACTGCCTTCTACATTATCTGCTTCCTAGGATACTAGGGTGCTACTACATCTCCCTAAAGGACCTTTCTTTCTTAACTTGAATTCCAGACAATGGTGTAATCTGACTTGGCTTCATTTCCCCACTTTCAAAAAAACAACCAACCAAAATCCTCCCAACACAACCCAAGTACCTTATTATGGTAATAGCTTTAACTACCAGTTTACAAAATCAGAAGAAATCAGTTTTTCAGACAGTCTATTTGGAAATGAAAGCATACACGATGTCTTAGACTGAAGTACGAAATCAATACTTATGTTCTCTGGTCACAGAAAGTATCTTTTCTTTATTGTATTAGTATTTTCTTTTTTGAGACAACAGAAAAACCTGTGCTAAAAAACCACATTTGTTAACAGGCCAAGAAACAGCTTCAGCAAAAGTTATAAATCAGTAGCAAGACATTCTTGGCTCAGATCTTGTTTCAAATGTTTCCCCAAGACCTTGTTTCTGTGACTAAACGTGACACTTGGTAGGTTGTTTTATAAAAGGGCATATCAAATATATCCTCATATTATACCAGAACAATAGTAATTAATTT
Organism: Brachypodius melanocephalos; assembly: GCA_013398615.1. NCBI lineage: Eukaryota > Metazoa > Chordata > Aves > Passeriformes > Pycnonotidae > Brachypodius > Brachypodius melanocephalos. Next base: position 8,809,752 of record VZSR01003049.1, read on the forward strand.
TAAGTGCTTATGAAAAAATAACAGAATTGTATTGTCCCAGATGGTCTTCTTACACCCAATTCTTTTTGATGCTTGGTAGGTCCCATTATAACTTGTGTTCTTTAGAAGGATTTTAATCTAAATAAACCAAACCAAAAAATCAAAAATTAACAAACCCCCAACCAACAACACACCAAGAATACTGCCAAGACTGAAGAGATCTACAATTAACTGCTGAACTCATTTGGCAGAAATGGCTGAAATCACACCAGACACTCCTGAGGATACACTTCTTGTCAGCAGAACTGCTGGTTACAAAGCAAGGGAAGTCTGCTGTGAGATAGGGTCCTTCATTGTTAGAAGTGCTTTGCCATTTCTGTAGAGCCATTAGATTTCTGAAGAAAGGAGTTAGACTGAGTAATCTCTTTCCAGAAGCATTTTCTCGTGGAAGACTGCCAATCTGGACAAGCAGCTTCCAACACAGGAGAGGTCAGGGCTACCAAGGACTACAAGGATCTGGGCATTCCCGCAGGTAAGTCTCTGTATGGCCATTATCCACCTCCATCAGTGTTGTGCACACAGTCAGCTAATGGGCAGGGGAGAGGAGGAAGAAAAAAGAAAATAAACCACATTACAGGAATTAGTGAAAAATTCTCTGATACAGCTGACACAGTTCTACTAAAATGAACATTTACCTTCTTTAGTCAACAACGTGCAAGCATGAATTGTCTGTGTTCTCAGGTAAGAATGCTGCCTCCACTTAACACAGCAACTAAAACTTCATCATTCAAAAACTCTTTCCTTTAGTTTTTTTTTTCCTAAGCACCAAAATTTCAAGTTCAGACTAAAACTTCTTGTGTTGCAAGAATATGCCTGAAGTATGCTTAAATCATGAGGTATATTAACTTGTTTTATGTAAATTACAAAGACACAGATCACGCATTAATTCTGGTTAGAAGGGTGCTGAAGATGTCTGCAGGCTGCTGCCTCAAATCAGGGCCAGCTATGAGGAAAGGGCTCAGGCTACTGATAATTTTAAAGCTGTAGACCCTTTGGAAAATAGCTATTCCAGCAATTACATATTGCTTTTACAAAGTAATGTGAAATTTGTTTTTACATTCATGTTTTTACCTAAAAACCCCTGAATGTACCACTGAAGCCCCCTTCTTAGATGTACAGTAGTTAGTGGTCTGCTCCCCATTCTAAATTTCCTGTAAAAATAGAAACATTACCTTATTGAGGACAGGCTTTGTGGAGAGTACATCATAAATTGCTGGTAGGGAGAGATTCTGAAAGAAAATAATACACTGATATTACGGGCCATTAACCTGTTAATGTAAATGCTGAGAACTAACTTTTTTACACCTCACTTAAATAACAAGATACAGCTTTAGGAGTACAAAATACCCTTAACACTTTGATATCAGAAGAATGTGAGCTGCAAAAATTTGACTGGATCTTAGTAGAGCATGGCACACTTAAATGTGTTTGCTGACTGAGAGTATGTGTTTGATTTCACTGGTAAAACTACCCTGAAAACACCAGAAGTCTTTCTCAAAGTATCTCTGAGTGTACCTTCCTGCACATGCAGCTGCTGAAAATACTTTCAGGAAACCCACCTAGATGAAAAGAAAGCCCCAAACCAAACAAAGAAACAAAACAAACAAACAAACAAACCCCAAAAAATAACCAACAAAAAATCCCCAACGAACCAAACCAAAAAGAATCCCAAAAATCCAACCCCTCTAAAACCACCACCAAAACCCAAACCAAAAAAAAATAGTCCAAAAAACCCCAAACAAACCATCAAACGAATGAACAAAAACCCCACAAACCTCCCTCATGTAAAGAGCCAGCTTCTTGTAACCCAAGAAGCAGAGAGACAAATTATCACAAAATCATCAGCCACTTGTGTCATTATAGCTGTGCTTGAAAACAACCTGGATGCTCCTGGCTGTGTCAGGTCAGTACTGCAACTTGGGAGTTTCAGCCCAGCAGGATATGAAGTATTTGGAGGGTGTTTACCTCTTGTGTTGTCTGGTTCAAGCATTTCATTGCAGGTCCTCTACGATTATCCAGAACCAGTGGAGGCTTCCAGCGATCATAGTTGGTTTCTAACACGTACCACGTGCCCCTCTTGATATCAAGGCTGGAAAAGAGGTCTAAGTTTGTGTTTTGCTTCTCAAAGTACACATTAAGTACACACATACAGTATATACTACATACAGATGCATTTCTTTTTAGGCTTGCTGTGGTATTTTTCAATGACTGCAAAGAAGTTCTTGTACAACAGAAGGCACAAGAAACAGAGCACACAATTATTGGTGGAACCTGTCTTCTTCTGGAAGACTGAGTCAGATGTTGGGTCAAGCATACTCACTCCCAGATATCCAGAGCAGCTGTCCTGGATCGAGTTATCACACACCCTTCTCCAGAATTTTTTCCACCCAGAATAAAGTAAGCTGGAGCCAACAGTCTTGTTTTTGCCAGTCTGTCTTTTGCATCCTGGTAACTGTGGGTAAGATAATGTTGGACTATTAAATGCTATAAATGGTTCAAGTACTGAAGAGCAAGTTTCACAGATCCAAAAAGTTTGTTTAGTTAAGCCTTTCTGCCCCTTTCATGCACATATGAGAAGACCTCATGATCATGATAAAGGAACACATTTAAGCAAAGCTTCTCATCTCACTTATACTTAAATTATTATTGTTTAGAGGTGCTCTTTGCACTTTTCCTACACTTAAAACATGAGTAAAATCATGACATACTGTGTTATATTCCACTGAATTAATTTATTGCATAACAGCTTTGTTTCTGCTTACTTCCTACAATGTACTAATAGCTGTTGGATGTGCTTTGATGCAGAATGCTATTACACATTTAGATTACCAACAGGCTCATCAGGAAAAAAAGAAAACTGAGAAAAAATATTTGAGGGATCATGTGTGATGCTTTGCCTCCTGTTCCAGAGTACCAGCAAAACTAGAACTATCTAAAGTCAAGGCCACTAGGAAGTTATCTATATCCCTGGATATTAAGCATACATCTATAGTATTCATGTTAGTTGAATGCAAAGCAGATTAAAGGGGCATAATACTGTGAGGGAGAGGGAATACCTTGTAGCATTCTCTAATACTGTTCTTGTAAGAAAGCCCATCCACATACCATCTCTTCTACCAAGAAACCATTCCAAGATTCCTGCAAAATATCACAATAATTTGATTTCAGACTGTTCACTCATGCTATTCTAACTCTCACAGCTGGTTTGAAAATGAGCTGTGTTTTATCTTACTCATCTGCAATCTTTTCACCATTTGTGTGCCTGTTTATTAAGGAAACTCCCTTGGTTTGCCCAAGGTCGGGAAAACTTGTGCAGAAATAATGAAAGAAATGAGCATTACTCACCCACGTAACCACCATCAAGACTGAAACGCTCATTCATTGTCAGAGTGAACAAGTTCTGGAAAGCATTAAACAAGCCAGCCTTCAGCCATTGCCAGCCCACAAGTACCAGTAATAAGCAAGAGGCAGCATTGCAATTTAGATGTCAACTGAGCTTCTTGTTTGTTACACTCGTCCCCTTTGAGCAACAGACTGCAAGATCAAGCTCATGTAGAGAAGAACTTAACTTAGCATGGCTTGAATAAAGAGAAATGATTTTTTTGACCTGGAAGACAATCAACAAGGCATGCTTTTATGCCAAGCAAGTCAAGCCTGTGGCCATTTTTTCTTCTTGGTCTGTGTTGCATCACTGAATTAGCATTTTCCTTTCCCTGCTGTGTGTCACCTTTTTCTCACACCTCTGAGTACTATTCTAGTTTCAAGGCAGATTTTTAAGTCCCAGTGCTAAGCATACCCTGATATGTTACTGCTTTTCACAGCTGTACACAATGCAGTCCCTGCTACTTGGAATACACAATTCAAACTCAAATCTCAGTCTTCTCCAACTAAGGTTTTAGACAAAAACTGAATTCAGCTACACTGAGTCATTTTCAGAATGGAATCTTCCCAATTTATTTGTGCAAAAGACAAAAATAAATGGATACAATGCAGGGATTTATGTCAGAAATGCTCTATAAGAACCAAGACTACCTATAACAGAAGATAGTGCATGTAGAAAATGACAAGTTGTCTTAAGCTGGACACTCTGCTATAGTTCTGTACTGCTGGTTTTTAAGGTGCTTAGAAACAGAAAATTTAAATATTAAAGGAAAGTCTGAAGAATTTGTAATAAATTGACAAGGCCCCATCCCCATACTTACTGGTTTGACTCCAGACACCATGCCTATGTATCCTGCAAAATTTGTGGACTTGAACACTGTTTTGTTGTTTCTCTGAAAATCCAAGACTACCACTAAAGGCTTCAGTTCCCGAGTTAGCGTCCAGGAATTATTTTTAACATCCCACCTGCAGGAGACAGTACAGCATTTGAAACTCCCCTCTCTCCGTAGTTTTCAAAGCTTTCCTTCACAGCATGCAGCCATCCTGTGTGTGATGCCTGTCCTCTGATCTTACTCACATCAGCCAACATCACTTCTCTGTAGTTACATGAGCAGCACCAGCAAAGAACAACTAAGAAGTCTAAGTGCACAGGCAGGCAGTGAAAAGAACTAAGTTTTGTTTGAACCAAGAGCAAATATACTGCTCAGGATTAAACAGCACCACCATCACAGCTGGTTTATTTTGAACACATAACTTTGTTCTCTACCCTCTGGCAAAACGAGCCACAGGTACTGCCTGTGACACCAGACCTCGAATTCTTATTTTTCAAAGGCAGAAAAGAAACCATATACTACTGGATTTGCTCTACATGAAGGGAAGTACCCTACAAATTCTAGTTTGTAAGATAAGCCAGACCTATTTGTAGGCAAAAGGTTGATAAAGAGCACTTGGCGGACTGTTAAATTCTCTGGAAATAATCCAGACTCTGGGAGCAGCTTTGAAAGTTTCCTTAATTTTCAGGAAGCATCTTCACAGTATTTCTGACAAGTGAGAGAAGTCCAACACAAGCCAAATCAAGGGACAGGTGGAATCACAGTAGACAACATGTGAGTTTTTAATAGGTAGGTAAGAATTTTAATAAAGATGAGCATTTTAAATTCCAACTGTGCCTTGAGCATCATCTGGATGAGTGATCTTAGAATATATACTGGGGTAATAAAAGCAAATGCTGAACTACCTCATCACAGGGAGAACTAGTGAGTGCTGGGCAACAAACTACAGAGTTTGTACAGAAATGAAGAATGATAGGAAGTGCCAGTGGAGCACAGTACAGTAACTGTTGGGGGAGGAGGGAGAGGAAATCATTAAAACGCCAAGCCCCAGTCCAATCCCCATTTAACTGCATGTATTAAAATTGATGCTTCATCCCATCCTGTAAAGAACAAAATATACTGTGCCTCAGAGATCTGGTTACATGGGCCACTCTTTGGTTTGAGATAGTTTGAACTGGAGCTGAGAAAAAAGTAAGTAGCAAAACACAATTGTTCTTGATGCACTTGGGGCAGTTTGACATAAGATCAGCAGAATATCGTGATCTTTTCATTTTAGCCTTTTTTCACAACAAACAATGGAGAATTACTTGTCACAGTCTTACAGACATCCAAAGAAGACTTAAAGAATGTATGTAGCTATTTCAAAATCAGCTTGATTTTCTTTGGGGTTAAAAAAAAAAAAAAAAAAGAGGTCACAAGTACTTACCCAAGGAAGAGTCCAAAATCCAAGTTCCTGGAATGGTACAGTTTCCCTATACAACAACAAACAATTAAATACAATTTTCCAAAGACATAGCCAAATTTCAGCCTAGAAACCTAAGAAATGAGTACACAGTCAAATACCTGGGAAAGTGGGCAAGGAAAACAGCATTCTCTACTTGCCCTTTTCATAGCCACAATATAATGATGGGTTTTTATTGGCCAGAGAAGTGTTTTGCCATAACTGAAATCAAGTAATCTTGCAATTTGCTGTCCATCTCAGCCTCTGATCTTTCCACATTATCTTAATGCAATAGCAACACCTTGAGCTTCCTCTGAAAAGGAGATGTTTGTAAGCCCTCTGAGAATCCCTTAGAAACTTCCTAAGTTGGAACAGGTGCAGACAAGGACTGCAGAACTAAGCAGGAGAATGAAAGAGCCTCTTTTCTTAGGAGAGACTGTCCATTTTCACTACCAGCATACACATGCAATATCTAGAAACTAGATGCAAAATCCTGCACGGCACTAGAAAGTTTCAGGTGTGTAGGCTGGTGTTGCTCTACCCTAGAAAAACAAATATCACCTATTAAAAAACCCCCAACCAACCAAACACAAAAAACCTCACCATCCAAAAAACCAAACCCAAATTATCTTTGAATGTATTTTTGTCCATTTTTTTTTTAACCTAAAGACACTTGCGAACTCTTATTACCTTTCTCAAGGAATACCTTTTATTATCAATCCTTAGACATTATTATTACCTTTTAGTCTCTTTAATAGACCTTATTGCCTGCAGTTGAGGAAAACTGTGTTTCCATAACTGAGGTGCACCCTCCTCTACATAAAAGAAAACTGTTAATACTACTTTGGATTGCATTACCTGTTTTATCTTCTGCCACTATTGATGTACATACAGTAAAAATTTCATAAAAAATGTTAAAAATAACGATTTCCCCTAGAAAAAAAAAAGAAAGAAACATAGTTCATTAGTTTGAAACTTGCCATGAACAGAAAAAAAATGGTTAGAAAAAAAGCATAAATAGTTAGAAAAAAAGTTCAGTATTCTGTAATATTTCTGTTAAAAAATTTTAATTTAAATCTCCTTTGATCTTTAAAATGACTGGTTCAGCAAAATCAAGAGCTTCCTGAAAGGCAAATAGAGAGATCGGAATCCCCTAACCTTCTGCTTTACCATGCACAATCATTGCTACTTCCTCCTCTGGAAACTTCAAAACAAGCTATAAAATTCACTTTACAGAAGAAAGCTGCTGTATGATGTATCACTACTGCCACTTAAGAGCTTCTGCTGGCAGCAGGCGTACTGCTCCTGTATGAGGGAAGCAGCACAAACTGGCAGTGGTCCTTCCCTGTCTCTGTTCTGGAAGAACTTGGTGCCTACTCCTCACCTGGAATGGCATTGTTTTTCAGGAGGTACAGAGGAAAGGCAGAAGGACATGGCAAGGACCACATGGGAAAGAAAGCACAGTAGGAAACTGAGCTTTGACTTCTTTCTATGTCAACAGCAGACACACAGCAGAGTGCAAAACCAACAAGAATAAAGGATTCCCTCAAATTTTGGTGCACAGGATCTGAGACTCGCTCCACTTCCCAAAATCTAGGAGTGAGAACTTACAGCTCTACAGAGAAGTCCCAGCCTGATAAAAGGTTTATGTGATTCATTCCATTCTCCTCTAAAACACTGTTTTCGTTTAGTGTGAGATATAATTTATTGCTTTAACTAATCAATTAATTAATGATTTGTTAAAGTCACAGATGTCTACAACTAACTGCATATTGGTAAACACACTAATTTTAAATGAGTCTGTACTCCTAGCTTTCCACTATGTTAATAAAGTGTTGGAAACTGTTACCCAAAGGAATCCCAGATGAATTTGCAATCCCTTGGAGCTCTTCATTGAAAGGATAAGGAAGTGTGGCAGTGAGATGAGCCTGAAAGGAAAAGTTTTTTGTATGCTCAGTGTTTAAATTAACAGTATTTCGTAACTTATAACAAAAGTCTCCTCAGTAGGCACACTTTTCTCACAACTACTGAGTGTTTAACTTCTCTGCAGCATGTAGAACTTGAGGATGTTTGCAGAGTCCTTTGAAGACAAGTATACACTTAAAGGAAGTGAAACTCTTAACTTCCCTAAACACTGATGTGAGCAATGGACTTGAGCACTGTCTGTCTGAGCACCAACAGACAGAAAAGTGAAGTAGGACTCGGATATGAAAAGCCCAACTGCAATGAAGCTCGGTGTCAGTGTTTATGGGAATCCCTGACTTTCACACATGGCCCCTGGAAAAGCTGCCTTTATGTCCACCCCACTCAGGCACACAGGGATGTGCTGTAACTAAGGATGGGGTAGAGATACAACCTTTTGCTGTCTCTAACCCTACACTGCTCTCCCCTGTTCCATGCCAAAGCTTACTTTATTGAGACCAAATTAATTTTTAAGGTGAGGCCTTGGCAAAGTTGTTCCTGTAATCAGACATTTATTACCATTTTCAAAACCTGGTTTTACTGTTTAAAAGAAGTGGAACATGGTACAAAAATTCAGTCAAGTGTTTTGCTACAGTAACTAAGTCTGTTGCACATTTGTCTAGTGTTACTAATCGAAACTTGAAAAGATCTTAAGAAAAATTAGAGGAGGAAGAGACGTGCATTTTTTGTTTGACAATTTCAGTTATTCAGAGTAGACAAGAACGCAATATTTCAGAGTGACTGTTTGAAATAGCAATTTTGTTCTGTTCTGGAAGTGGAATTAAGAGCTTGTAAATTAATAACTTTGAAAGTTTTTAATTGCCAGATTTAGAAGCATCCCAATTCTGTAGTCAGAGCATGCAGTAATAAAATAATTAAGCTGAAAATACTTACTATTTTGTTATCCACTATGTCAACAACTTTGCCACTGGGGAAGAAGGTATTTGCAATATCTTTAATATTCTGGACCACAGCCTTCAGCTAAAAAGAGCAAGGGCTTTTGTTGAATAGAAGACCTTAAGCATAAGAATTGCTGACATACTAACAGAACTCTTTGATAGACTTTTGAAAAAAACACTCTGTTGAGAAAAATATATATTTAAATAGAGGGCTAAATGTCACATTCTTGGTGAGATAAATACCCCCAACTCCCCACTAGAATCACTCTTCAAGCTTACTTCAAGTAACTTTCTTGATTAACTTCAATGTGCCCTTCTAGCAGAAATAACAAATTACAGGAAAACCATCCTCATCTTCTGCTCCCTTGAACACATTTTAATACTCTGCACTCTCCTGTCTTTCAGAATGTTAATTTCAAGCTCTTTGCTTAAGCACTGATGTTACTGAAGACAAAAACACTCAAGAAATTTCTTATTAAAGCACATGCTTTCAATTTGCAACAGGTAAATGTCAGGCAAGTAAGAGTTCCACTCCATGTGATCTAACTCCAAAGTACACAAGAGATAAAACTCTTCAGAATTTATGGTGAAACCTGAAGCTTCCAACGCCCACTGGCTTAAATAAGACTTTTAAAATAAATGTTAGCATGTAAGTAGAATTTGTCTGGCTTTCAGAGTAGAAAAGCCAAAGTCAAGGGATACAGCAAAAAGCCCTGGCCTTGTTTGAGAAATTAAAAATCCTCGAACTGATTTTTTAGCCATCTAAAACAGCTGTTTTAAGTAGTTTGAAATAGGCTCAAATATTAAAAAAAACTATCTGTGCTGTGTAAACACCAGTGCTACAGCCAGCAGTCCTGCAAAGGGCAGGAAGTTCTTAATTTCCCCCTTGCCATTTCATCATCTCGTGCAGCATTTTGAGAGAAGTAGGGAGAAGAGAATGGTGCCTCAGTTTCACTTGAGTTTGCCAAGGCTGCTCCTTTGGTGTATTGCTCCCTCTTCATTCTGCACCACTTCATAACTAAGGAGATTTGATAAATGGATTGTCACACACTTGCTTATGGCACACTTGTTTTTACACCTCTATATCCCAAACACCAGTGTCTCTACATTAGATGCTGCAAGCTTAAGTGTTAAACAGAAAAAAAATGTACCCAAGCAATTATTCTGGATGGGAATCATATCATAAAAGTCAACTAGAAACATTATCCCTTTCAGATACATGTACTTTTAGCACATATATTCCTTTTAAAGCTTTTCTCAAAATAAAAGGCTGTGTGCTAGTTTTATATCTGCTAAGCTTCAGAGCAAGCTCTGCACTTCTTACCTCTGTCTTTTTGTCACGGATCAAATCATCCCACCTTTTGCTGGGAGGTAAATCGAGATTTATGACATATGTGGGTACATTCCCTTTGAACCTGAGAGATAAACACCAGAGATCAACTTTAAAGAAGGCTCTGAAAAAACATTTGACAAAACAGGTGCTTCCCACCTCTAACTACATTTTATAGACCTGCAACAGGAACAAGTTTCCAAAAAAAAAACCAACCCTGTTCAGACTTGCAAATCACAACATCTCTGTAATTTGCTGGACAAGTTCAATCAGATTACTTACGTTGGTCCTGAAGGAGGGTACATTTTACTTCTGCACTCTTCTCCATACTGCAAAGACAGTGAAACATTACTATTTAGCTTCTTTGTTAAAACACTACTATTCCATTAGTTTCGAATTAAAACTTTAGGACTAGTCAGTTAATTCAAAGTCTCGGGACTTCGGAAAGAGGAAAATAGAAGAGGAGGGAGCAGCAGCAACTTCCCCATGCTGTCTGACAGGCCTTTAGACATCTTGTCTAATGCAGTCTAGGGGAAGCACAAGGGTATGATAAACACACAAACTATATATATTTTTACTCCATGTGATTTAATGAAGACCACTTCAAAAGTATATTCTTTATACAAGTTCATGCACCTTAGATCTCAGTATGGACCAGTCTGTTCTGCTTCTCTAATTCATAATCCCATTTTATAGTGTCACTCCTGATTATGTTTAGCATTAAGCTGCACTGTGCAGCTAGGGCAGGGAAAGCATCATGAACTTTGGGCAATCCCTCAGCTGGTGGAATGAGCTATACATGCCACGACCTTGGATTCGGTGGGGAGAAGTGCTGCTGAAGAGGTGCTAAACGTTATGTGGGGTGCAACTCAGGAATGTAACTAAAAAATATACCTTCATTCCTGGGAGCATGGCTAGTTACAAATGAAAGTTTGAGAACTACTTTAGCTGTTCTCAAAGTGAATGCAAGGTTGTTTTTCTATTAATTACATAAAGCATGCATATAAATATATAAACATATGCATATACATGCCACAATTATAATTCTATGTTTTACCTAGTGACATACAAGCAAATGCCTACTGGCCACCCACACTTGTGCTTCAAGCCAGTTGACAACAGGCCAAATTCAGTCCTGAATCTATGTGAGAAGTTCAGTAAGCTCCTTAGAGTATAATATATCTCACTAAGAAAAAGGAAAGGTAAATGTGCTGTTCTGGGAGCCCATAGAAAAGCTCCCAAAGCACAACTGTTTGGGAGACAGAACACAAACAATGTGGAGCAATGCCTCCACCACTTCCCTTCCTCCCCACCATTCATTTCCAGTACTTATTAGGTTGCGTTAATTAGATTACTAGGGTGCCCTTATAATGCATCCTGGTTCCAGTGAAAACTGTGACAACATTTCCAGCACCTACGTAACTGGGACAAAGAAGTTAACTAATGTCAGTGTTCTCTTCGGGCTAATCTCATTATCTGTTTTTAATGCATTAATACAGAAAACACAATGTCTTACACAATGCCACGGACTTTAAACACCGGCCTAAATTATTAGAGCTGGAAACAGCAATTCTAAATTGGGATTGATTTTTGTGTGTTATAAATGTTATCACTTTTCACTGTTTCCAGTTGGTAGGAGAAAGCATGACATGAGTTTTGGTTTTCCAACACATGAGGTGAAGATATAGGACCAGCAGCTTTGTGTTTCCTAGATTTCACTGCAGTGCAGTTACAGCCCTTGCACAGCTAGAACAAAAAGTCAAACACAAAAGGCCATTTAATTTTCAAAGTGAGGAAGCATCAAAACAAGGAGGGTAGGAGGAATATCAGATGACTAATTAGGCAATAAAAGTCAGAGGTTTCGTGCAAAACCAGACAAATGCTTAACAGTATTGATGCAACTGTCTTGTGCAATTTTCCATCCTGCAATACTAAAATCCATCAGAAAATAGTGACACTATGTATACATCCTACTGCAATGGATGTATAGATTTTGACCCTTCAGGAAATACCTCCATCAAAATATGTTTTCTGAAATATAAAGCTTCTAACAAAAAAGTTACACAAAGCGGATGAGAATTCAGTAGCTCTGTCAGTAGAGCTCATGGTCACAGAGGAAACAGTGGCACCCGTGCAAAACTGATTTCAGAGGATTTTAAGCTAAAGGTGCTAAACGTTACGTCACTCCTGGCACCTTCCCCTGAGATTTTAATCTTGTATCTGCAGCTATTTTTATCTTCCCAGTGCTTTGAAGCTTAAGCCACAAAAAAGGTGAGGAAAGCAACAGTTAAAGGGAGAGAGAACAGAGAAAATGTTCCCTCCTTATATGTAGTATTTTTAGATTCCTAACCTGTCTATGTATAGGTAAAGAAGCCAGTAATTCCTAAAACAACCTGTACATCTTTCAAAACTGATTGAGGTATCTGAAGAAATTAGAGATTATTAATTCTTTCTTTAGGTTAACTGTTACATCATAGAGGTACCCACAAGGATCATGAAGTCCAACTCCTGGCCCCACATGGGACAAGTCCAAGGTCACACCCTGTGCCTGAGAAACACATCCAAATGCATCTTGATCTCTGACAGGCAGTGCCCCATCACCCTCGGTGAAAAACCTTTCCCTGATATCCAATTTAAACCTTCCCTGACATAGCCTGAGGCCATTCCCTCAGGTCCTATTGTTGACCAGCAACAAGAAGAGATCAGTGCCCTGTGCTTCTTCCCCTTGTGAGCAGCTGCAGACTGCAGTGAGGTCTCCTCTCGGTCTCTTCTCCAATGAGAAAAAACCAAGTGACTGCAATAGCTTCGTGTATGGCTTCCCCTGGCATATAGGCAGCAACTTAAAAAGATGTCAAGACAACCAGAAAACTGGAAGTGGGCTGTTTTGTTGTTTTGGGTTTTTTTACACAAAGGTCTAACAAGAAACAAAAAAATTGTTATCTTTTGCAACCAGCTAAAGATTAACTGCAAAGCTTTCTGAGAAGTTTGTTTTTTTTTTTTAAAAAAAAAAAAAGACTCCTAAAGAATTTTCCGGCAGCAGCAGAAAAAACATCAAGCACTTTTTACAACCAGAGTAAAATAAGCAGCTATGAAGTTACTACTGTGGTCAGTGGGGTTCTCCTCTCTGCAGAGGCTTGACACTGGACAAAGAACAATAAATGCTGTCCAAGAAAAGCAGGAACATCCTTCCAGCATGACAGAATCACCTTCAGTTTCCAATGTGACAAGCCAGAGGTCATCCCCTAGAAAAAGCTATTGGAAGCTGGATCCAAATAGCAGGTTACCACTATAAATGTGCTTTTCAAACATGCATTGAAAGAGCAATACAGCTATTCTTGACTGGTGATTTAATCCTCCCTTTGTTTTGCTTTTTAAAATCTACTGTTACCAGTAGTTTACGTATCTTGATTATCTTACATACTGCCAACTTTCAAATTGAGGTGTATGTAATGACACAAAAACAGACGTGTGGCAGCACAGGATTGAAACATTAACAGGAAGATAATGCAGGGAGGAGAAGTAGAACATAGTATGGGGAAAGGTGGGAATAAAAAGTGAAGTAGCACAGATTTATATTTTGACTGATTGTATGAACAAAAAAAAAAAAAAGTGGAACAGAAACAAAATAACTAGCAAGCTGTTGAGATGAATTGGGTGAACTGTAAAAAAATCGAGTAGTAACAGTTATTATTGACAGTAGTACAGAAAATTAATGTCTTATTTAATGACTACTGAGTAAATATTTTGACACCTAGCCAGATTTCATGAATATGAAATAGACTGAATGTAGCTTGTCCAGTCTAAGGAATACCAGCACTTTATCTCTTTATTTTTGAGGTAGGAGGTAGGCCACCTCTGGCATCCCTCCTTAATATTTATGTATTTTATAGTTTTCACCTTCCTATGTAAAAACAAATAGAAAATTACCTCTTTGAGCTATTAAATATAAGTCAATCTGTTTTTCAGTCAATCTGTTATATTCAGGATCATTTGGTCTATGAACTCTGTGATCTAACACATTTTTCTCTCTGCTCCTCTTCCCTGATGGGATGATGCCAATGCAAGACTACTGTGCTGCAGGAGTCCAATGCCGTTCACCTTTCTGAACACAGAGGTTAAGAGTACTCTTGCAGTACCAAAGAAACAGTGACAAGACAACTCAAATCAGTCTGGACAAAAAGGTCAGTATGGTTGAGGGGGCCTCCATGAAAGCTAAGGGGACTGACAGTCTGCACCTCTGAGATGTAATCCAAGGCATTTATCTTCTGTTCTTTGCTAACGAGATGAATCCAGCAGCACTTGGAAAGAATTCTTCAGCAAATGATGCATCCCTGCATTTCAAACAAAAATAAAATATCCAAGCCTAACAGCTGGCTGCACAGTAGCACAACCTGCAGCCTGGATACACAGTGGATATTGTGCAAGTAAGTGCAAAGATGTACCAAGTGAAATCAAATGCAAATCAAGCTCTGATGCTACTACTTTGCTGACAGCTGGCACTTTCTCCTATGACTCCACACTCCAGGATACTTTTGGCTAAAATTCTGAAGGTGTTTTAAACTGGAGATAGATTATAGTGTTAGGAAGCTGCTCTTGGCTGGTAGGATGGAAGAAGAGAAGAGAGAGGAGAGAGAAAAGCCCAACTTCGTGTAGAAAAGACGCTAAAGGAACACTGGCCAATCCAGATGTCCACAGCCATTTCCTGCAGCTCTTCCCTTTCACAAAACCCATACTAGTTTTCCCCAAATCAATGTAATTTGCTGGGAGAAAAAAAATTTGAGCAAAGGAAAGAATAAAAGAGATAGTATGTTCCTAAAATATTTAAAAATAGATTGTAAAAAATATATTGAAATCCAGAGATATTTAACACCTATTCTCTTCCTAGAGGACGATTTAATTTTAGGAACTTCAAGGGATGAAAGAATGCTTCGCTGCTTCAGGAATACACCAGGAAGCAAGAGCAACTGTTTACACGCCCAGGAGATGGAAGCCAGCCTGCTTCAAACGACTACCCTCGCCTTCCCAGCTTCCTTATTCCACTAAAAATTAAGTATTTCACTTATTCAGTTAAAAAACCCAAATGGCCGAAAGAGCAAGAAAAGACACACCAACTCCACCTGCTCTACGCTCCTCCCCGCAGGTGAACTGGAGCAAACACACTCAGCAGGTTCAGAACCGTGCTCTTTTATAGCAAGCCCCTCTTGACTTTCCTTCTGGAAATCGCTGCTGCGGTGCGCCAGGGCAGCGCTGACATTACAGACGCGCACGAAACTGAGCGGAGGAGCGAGCAAGGACTCGTACAGCAGCGCCGCAGCACAGCCCCTCCCGCGGCCGCGGCCGCGCCGCTCGCCACAGGAGCCCTGCCCGAGCCCCGGCGTCCGTGAGGGCAGCGAGGCGCTGCATCCACACGCGTGCACTCCCTGCCTCGCCCGGCCGCCCGCGTCGGGAAGGGCGGCGGCCGCATCCCCCCGCCAGCCCCGCGGCGATCCGCTCCCGCCGGCCCCGCTCTCCCCTGCCCGTCCCCCGCCAGGCTCACCGGGTCCGGCGCCCAAGCGGGCAGCGCCAGGACGAGCAGCGCCAGAAGCGCCCAGCCCTGGCCCGCCATGGTGCTGCCCCGCTCCGCTCCGAGCGGCGCTTTCCGGAGCGGCGGCCACATGACAGCGCCCCGCCCGCCGGGGGCGGTGGCTCGGCTCGGCTCGGCTCGACACGTCTCGGCACGGCCACAGCCACAGCCACGGCCCTCCGCCACCGCCCCACCCGTGCAGTTATACTAAAGCGCAGCAGTTCATTTTCAGTCGCGTCTCCACAAGAGGCAACTTCCGCACAGGAGAGTCTGAAGTAAAATCTCCTCTGTTTGGCTAAGAGAAAACCCGTGGCACCAGTTTTCACTTTGGCAGTACTGCGATTTTTAATTACTTCTGTGTCCTGCAGAGATTTTAGGCAGGCTGTGTGGTGATGCCTATATAACTTAGGTCAAAGTTATGTGGTGCCTATATAGCTTGAGTTATAAGATATCTATATAACCTGATATATCTATACAACCTGAATCGTAGCTTTTTATACCTATATAACCTGATATAAATGACTTTCTATACAATGTAATGGCTAGTTTATGATTAACTACTTGCTTAATGGTGAACAGACAAAAAAAAGGAGGAAAAACTTCACCAGGTGGATGGCTTTAGAGATAAGTGAGTATAGTTCTAATGAGAAACTGGCAAATGTAAAGCCAATTAGCCACGAAACAATGAATTTAGACTGGTTGGGACCAGACAGACTGAGGAACACTGTAACTGTGCGTGTTCCAAAGACAAAGTTGAAAAGTTCATATGCGAGGATGACCTTGGAAGCCTTCACCAAAGACCCCCAATGACCTCTGAACTGGGGAGGCGCAAGCACAGTGGAAAAGAACTATTTATGACCATGAGATCATACTATGTAAGTTAGCTGCAGTGAGTATGTGATGATGTTATAGTGACACAGTGATACTAAGCAATACTTACTGTATAAATAGACCACAGCACTTGACAAAGGTGGGCGAGTTAGGTGGAGAAATCCCCCTCACTACCAGCACTGCAATAAACAAATACCTGCTCTATAGACATTGGTCTATGGGGATTTATTTCCAGCCTATCTTTCGAGCATCGGTGGTAATGAAAGATGCTACGCAGGCACGTTCTTGAGGAAGGATTTTTCTCCATCTTGTGGCTTAGGAGTGCTGGAAGAAAGGCAACTGGGCAGACAGACTAATGAGAAACACAGGGCATGAGAAGCATCCATCTATAAGCGCCCTGCCTTCTAATTATTATTTAAGTGGTATCTATTTCATAGAATTGGAGAATAGTCTGAGTTGGAAGGGACTTTAAAGATCATCCAGTTCCAAACCCTCTGCTATGGGCAGGGCCACCTTCCAGTAGACCAGGCTGTTGTAACATCAAGTACAAAGAGGCAGAAAAATTAGTTGTGTACTGTCATTATAGTATCAGCATTATCATTTTAGTGTGAGCAAATGAATGCTTCATGAGTGTGCACATCAGCAACAGTTAGTGGAAGCATCATGAAAAGGTACTCAAAACCTTCCAGGATGCCTGTGTTCTAGCTTGTCTCATATGCTCTGTACAGTGCCTAAGACATGTCACATGTTTTTAGGCACAGAGAAAAGAAGTGGTGCTGTCTTTACATCATGTCTTAATTGCCTGGGCAATTAAACTCTCTTACAAAACCAAGTGGGGGTGGCAAGAAAAAGAAGGGAAGTGCTTGGCAGAAGTTGATTGGAAAGCTGCATGGAACTGCAAAAATTAAGAAACAGGAAAGGAGAAAAAATGCACTGTAGTGTGGGAAAGCCTTGGGAGGTGAGCATGCAACAGTGTAGGAAGGAGCCAGCTCAGAGAAGAAGCTGGGATTTGAACAGAGCTTTAGAGACCAAGGCTGAAAAACATTGAGCACTGGCGAAACCAGAACCAAATCTGTGGATTTAGAAACTGAGAAAAATAATAGTGTAACAGGATAAACCTTGAGATTTTCATGGGAATGTTCTTTAAAGACAGATCAGGTAGTTTCTATAGTCTGGAAAATATTTTCAGTTGAAAACAAATACAAATAAGACAATAATCCCGTGTTAACTTCCAGATATCTGAATATACTATTATGGGCTATGGTAAGAAAGAGTCTAAGTAAATTGGTCCTGTTATTTTCTGAACATCTGCAACCCCTTTTGTTCATCTTTTATTTCTAGGGCAGACAGCTGTTAGGGACTTCATTATCTTTATCTACATACTTTACCATCAGTACATTTTTAACAGGAGAAAATAAATAATGACTTCGGAAAATTAAAAACTCTTTCCAAATGCTCTGAAGACAAAATGATGCCATTGTCACATTACAGAGTGTACTTTCTGAGGCCTCTTTGTGATTCTGGTTTCGCTCTTTTGCTGGTAGAGAAATTCTCCATTTAAGAAAGTTATCTTCCAGCACCAGTCACCTCCTCTGACTATGGCTGTTCTGCTGTGTTCCTATCATACAGCCTTGCCTTCAGGGTTCACACCAGCACCTTAGGCTCTCCATTTAGTCTGGGTTTCTTGTCAGTTTTCAAAAATCTAAGAAGGAAAATGCTTCTTAAGATGTATAGTTAGCTTACTAACTGTACTGGCTGGTCTCACTGATATTTAGCACTTATGTTCACCCTTCTGTTCTCTCATAGTCATCTATCCAGTACTGTTTTACCACTCTCCAGCTCTGTTCCTTCTCCCCTAAGTAGAGGCTGCCCAAATTACTTCCCCCTTTTTTTCCTGTTTCAGTTAAATTAAAGCTCCTTGTGTTAACACTACTGTCAGGATGTAGTATCTTCAAGATGACTCCATGAATACCTCCATTGGGAAAACATCCAAAAAGACTCCTCATAGCAACAGTTAAATACACACACTGACTTTCACAGTTTTGTTATACCTTGATTTCATTTTCTTGAGACTACATTTCCACTGAATTCCCCAGATCCCTGTTTTGGTGCTATCCCAGAACACATTTTCTCGACTCTGGTGTAGCATTAGTCCCAACATACAGGGCAACCCCACTGCTACTAAAATACCCTTATTCTCTGCAAGGCTGCCAGTTCCTCGCCAATTCTAGTACTTTCTCTCTTACTTGGGGCAGTCTCATTTCATTTGCTCTGCCATTGCTTTTTACTTCACTAACTCACCACTCTGTGACAAACACGCCTCTCAGTTTCTTTTTTCCCTTACTATCACTTATAGCTACTTGCAACACGCTGTATTCTCCTATTTACCCTAATAAGAAATAGAAAATTCCCTTTCAGGGGTAATTCTCAGGCTCTCATTCTGCTGCCGAGTAGTCCATTCAGCACCCTTCCCCACCAGAGCATTTATTTCTGCTTCCAGGTATATCTGTGCTTGAGTAATCATTTTTGTGGGTTCTACCAGGCAAGTTTTTATTAAAAAAATATATTCTTGAAAGAAAAACAGATGCTGTAATCTCAATCTACTTCCACCATCAGCATTCACTTCATATATATTTACGATTCGCAGTGACTGTGGATCAATGACATCTGCAATAAACAGTTACTCTGGCCTGCAGCCTGCTCCTTGCAGTGCTGTCTTTTTCTCGGTGTTTCTGAGAGTAGTTTTGGCAGCAAGCCACTTCCAAGACTGTGATATTCCAATGGTTCCTTGTACATTAATCACATTTCTGGGGAGGGATATGTAGCATGGTACCTACAACACAGAGTTCATGAGCCCTAATCCCCAGTACTAGACCAAACTAAGGAGCTCTGGAGAAAAATTATTAACTTTTTTCCTCCCTCTCCTCCATTTTTATCCAAGGATTCCTGACTCTGGCCAGGAAGATTTGTCAGCAATCATCTATTTATTTCCAGATTTTGTCCAAAAGGCAACTAAAAGCCAGGGAGCTTTCTCTCTGGACTAAATCAGTGTACAGTCTGTCTCCCAGGGCTTAAGTTACATGGCAAATAGCTTACCATTGTTAATGGATATACCTTTAATTTTTGTTGGAGCCATTCCCTCAATACAAGCCAAGATTTCACAAGTGATACAGTTACCAAAATTTTATAACTGGGTTATTAATATCTGAGAAAACTGTAATACAATTCTGAAGATACTTAAAAATGCCTTAAATAAAAAACAATTATAAAATATTTTAGTCTTGCTCAATTTGATGCTACCATCAAAGTTGCAGAAGAAAATGGACCAGCTTGTTGTCACTTGCAGTATCTATCTGCTTTCACTTTAGCTCTCCTGTATGGGAAGAGTGAATAAAACAAGATTTAGATTAAGACCAAATACAAATACACCTGGGTATTTTGTCTGCCTCAAAGTTAAGAATGCATTGAAAACAATTTTTCTTAAACTTTGCTTCAAAGTACATTTAAAGGCCTATTAGCAACACTTTGGATTTGTTAATTAACATTGTTTTCCTAAGGAGATAGAACTGCAGTGTCTAAAGTTAACCTTGACTTTCCCTTCAAATCATCAGAATTGTGCTTTGTCTGAGGAATGGAATTCAGATTCAGTGCGATCTGAAGCTGACCACCTATGAAAGCCCAGGAGTGTTCTCACATCACTTGCAATTATCAGAAATGGTTTTCTGCATTTCACCCACTGAATGAATGCAAATATTTATACTATATACTGACATAAAAGGCTTTAAAAATTCAAGACAGTTTCTTTAGTCTCAGTTCAGGGGAAAAAAAATTCCCACTATGTAACATGAAGACTATCCTTAAGAAACATTATTTCTTTTTAAAATGCAACTTCTGCCTCTCCAAAATCTTCTGGTACCATAGGTATTGAAAACTGTTAAAAATTAGCTCAATTTTCATGATTAAAAAGATTAATCCCTCAACAAATCCATACTAAACAAACTCAACAACCTAGCTAAACATGTCCAGAACTGATTTACAGGTAAATTCACACCTGCAAACTTCAGCTAAAGAAGTGAAAATCCAGATTAAAAAACAACAACAAAACAAAACAAAAAAAAAAACCAAGAAAAGATGGTAACCCCCAGGACCCAGGCACAATACTCATGAGTGGAAAAATGCTCAGGAACATATCTCCCTGAAATCCAGCCCCCTTCTGTACCCCAAGTTTTACTGTAATTCCATTTCCCAGTAGTTTTTTAATCAATACATTATTTCTAGCACTTTGAAGTACCTGTCAAGTAGCATTTCATGAAAAGTGCCTTCTTTCCTGGCTTTTCTAAGAGCTTTTGTATCTTCTTTGCTTATTTTAAGCTTTTTGTCTTGAAAACTTTGGAACTTCTTCCTGTAAGGGGGAAGAAAAGTAGTAAAAAACTGGAACTTTAAAAAAAAATTGTTTTCTAACACAACAGCAGCTGTTGTAAGAATCTTAGCTCCTATTAAAGCAGCAGATAACTGACCTAATAAAATCCAGCAAACCATCTCAGTACTAAGGTTGCATTAAGGCTTCCGTAGTTTTTTTTTTTTGGCAGTCTAAGTAGGAATGAGCCCCTATGTGACTAGCATGAAGTGGTTACAAAGTCTAAAGAGCTCCTTCTTCAACTAGAGTATAAGAAATCAGGGGGCAGAAGTGTACTGGATGTAGTTGCAAGGTGCTGACTGCAGGGAAGCTGCAGGGGTTTGCTCTGTGAGAATAGGCCAGGGGCTGCCCTGTGCTGGACAGAGCTGGCTCTCAAGACACCCACTACAGGACACAGCCAAATCCACCAGCAAAGCTGGTGGCACCCCTATGAAAACATACTTAAAATAAGGCAATATGCCACACGGGCAGAGAAGGAAAAAAAAACCCAACCCAACCTAAAAGTGCAAAATGGCAGTGTGAACATCAAGCACAGAGAAGGAGAGAAAGGAGATGCTTGAGGCACTGGACCAAGTATTACCTTCCAGTCCATGTATAAGACCATACCAGAGCACAGGAAAAGTGGGAAAGGAAGGGAGTGGCTGAAATAAACCACTGTGTATTGACCTACAGCCCATCCCGCTTGGAGGAGTGGGTAGAAGAGTCTGGAGTGCAGCTGAGCTTGGGAGATGGGAGAAGGAGACGTGGTGTTTTTAATTTTTGTCTCTCAGCATCTACACCCATTTAAAAGGAAATAAATTTAACTAATTTTTTCACAGTTAACCCTGGAACAGTATCTGGTACAGCATCTCTCCTTTATCTCAACCAATGAGTTTTCTTGTTTTGTTTTCTTCCCTTGTCCTGCTAATGAAAAGTGAGTGAAAGGCTGGATGGGAGTTGGGCCCTTCCACCAAAGACGGCCCCAATTAGAAGGAAAAAAAGGTACTTGAGCCTATTACCAGCTCTAAAGTACGTACACGTAATTGATTTCACACTGTTTGACGTTTCCTTTGTCTTCTTGTGGAACTTCATCTTTCTTCTTAGGTTCTCTTTCAGCACAAGTACGAATCTAATAATTTAAAGCAAAAAGAAAACACAACCAAAACACAATAGAAAACACCTGCATTTTAAAAACTGTAAGTTACAGGTTAAAGATGACTACATATCCTTAATAACAAAATGAGAGTGACTTTTCAAGTTCACAGTTTTCAAACTGGTTAACCAGAGAAAAATGCAAAAGTAAGAGCTGCCTGAAATATGGGAAATGTCAAGTGCAATCCTTGATACTAGGGTAAGACATAATTGCCTTCATCTCAAAGGAACACTATGACAATTCTTAATTTTGGCAGGGACAATTCAGAGGTTGACTTACAAATACTATTGTTCTGACTAGTTAAGACACCTATCTCTACTTGGAGAGACACATGTATTTTCTATGGTCAGATAAAGTGAAGGTCTTTTTAAATTCTCTTAAAAGATCTCCCATTCTAAATCATTCTGGTAAACCCTTCTCTGTCCCTGATTTGGTCATAATTCCTCTCTTCTCTCCCAAGCTGTTTAGAACTACCTGGAAGACCACAGAGACTCTTCTGTCCTACTGAGTGCTAGAGTATCTTCTTATCTCTACAGGAAGTACTGAGAATTTATGCAGTCTTGGAACTCATTTACCTTTCTTGTGGCCAGATCCCTTGACAGCTTATAGGCAGCAATTACAACCGTATTAACAGAAAATCATAGCACACAGACACCTGCTTGTTTGGGTATTCCTGCCCATCTTGTATTAACTGCAGAAGTTATAGATTACCTTTATCATTTCTTCTTCCCCTGCAGTTTTGCTTTTGGCTTCTATGTCCCCTTCTTCATTACATCTTATAAAACGGCTGTTTGCTGCTAGTAATGCCATTTTCCTCTGCAGAAACAAGATCACACACTCTAAGTATAATGAGGTTGTATATAATCCTTGATTTGTAACATTTATCCTCTACAGTACACCGAAAATCTCTGTAAATAGTTATAATTCTTTCATGTATGGATACTTCAATAACTAGGCAGCAGACTTGCTGACTCCTTCATTTTTAAGATGCCTGTAGCTGCCAAAATGCAGCTATTGAAGTATTTAAAAACTTTCAATTACAGCAAATGCATTGCAGTTGGAGAACCATAAGTTACAATATGAAAGAGATTGCAAAAGGCTTTTACTTCATCGACAAAACCCATCAAAATACAGTCAAACACCAGCAACATCAAATAAACTACTCTAAAGAGCTTACATCTTGGAAGACAGGTTCCCACTGCTCTCTTGATCCTATTGCATCAGAACGTCCAATAACAAGTCCGTCTGAATTTATACCAAGATACTTGCCGTAACCAGACTTGAGAGCAATCCTCAAAGAGAAAATGTAGGAAAACAATAAAGAGTATTTTTAATTCATGCAATTCACAATATCCCACACATCACAGACACTTTTAGTAGCAGACAATGTACTTCAGGAGAGTATTAAAATGCCCTCCCACAATATCCAAACAGAACAAGTATCAAAACTTGAAACATTACAGTAATTACCTTGTATCAGACAACTTTACTGCTGTAAACTGCTCAGGAGGACTAGGTCCTTCATCACCTAGTTGAGGAATCAATTTTCCATTAGTTAAGTATGAAGTACAAACATAAAATATATTAGCCAATAAATACTGCAGTATCAAAAACATTTAAACTTTGACCATTTCTAAATACTATGGAAAGTATTTATTTCATTAAAAATTCCTTTTTGAGCATTCACTTTAAAAAAAAACAATGCAGGTGCTCACTTATGTTCATGTATTTACAGTGCTTAAAACAAGACACAAAATAAAGATGATCCTCATTGAAAGAAATTTATAATTGGGAATGTTTTGTAATTCTCCTGGTGGCTTGGAAAACCTTAATCTCCTTGTAATACTATTTCTTTCATAACAAAATGCATTATGGTTCAGCTATGCTAACTCAGCTCAGTATCCTAAAAGCTACTACTTTCTCCATCCCTCAAAAGCAAACCAAGAGAATATGGCCAGTGTTGCTCTGATCTCACTCTGAAGATGACACACATGCACTGCCAGGGTTCAGGAACAGTCCATGTCAGAGTCATGGCTCTCAAATTCAAAGAACAAGCTAATTATCCCAGCACTTTAATAGTCCTCTTGTGCACTGACAAAACAAGTATGTTAAGACAAGGATACAGCAATAAGCATTAAAACTCATCTGCCTTGAATTTCACTCTTCAAGTGACACCATAAACACTTTATACGTTTTAATAAAAATTATACTGCTTTATATCCAGCAAGTGGTATGGCCTTTAACAGGTAATCATCTCCAGTGCAGTTCAATTTACTACACACATAAACCAGCATGAAATTAGATGAGTGAAACTGATTGGTAGTCATTAGCTTTAAGTCATCTGCATGCTTCGGCTAGAATTATTGCATTTTTTGTAGTAAACTGGTTTTAGCTGTAACACTCCCTGCCTTGAAGTGATGCTAGTTCTATGCTTTTAAACACTTCATTATTAAAACTATTATTTTCAGATTTCCTGGAACAAACCTTTATGTGGTGCTCCAAGTGTAAACAAGCCATTGTCAAGGGCATGGATGTAAGCTCCTTTATCCATTTCTATAGCTATAGTTCCTGTAATTTCACCAAAATTACTGACAGCCCACCAGTTTCCTGTAATACAAAACCATGACAGTTAATTAACAGAGTAATCACAACTTCTAATTACATTATCTCAAGATGTTATATTTCTGTGTCGCCTCTGAAATTTTAAATTCAAAAGCTAGAATTGCTATAGCTATCTCGCAATCTTTGTGCATTATTTTACAATCCAGAGCCAATTTAATGGTGGTGTTGCTGCTGCTTCAGGAGGTCCTGCTCTTCGACCTGTTGTCATCACTAGTTACAAGCTCCTGTGCCTTATCCCTTCTTTGTGTTAGTCCACAGATCAAGCTGATTCATTCAGGTGACGCAGCAGAGATACACCTCACAAGGAAAGTATTTTTTCCCTCTGGATCTGTCTCTGCAATTTTGGGGTCATATCCATTTATTAGATTCTCCAGCAGAAGAGAAACAGAGATACTCTTTCATCTTGCTGTTAAATATGTGAGTTGAAATCCTCAGACCTCAGCTGATCAAACCAATCTGGGTTTGAACATTTGACTCCTACAGAATTCTACCAAAGTTAAAGGTAGCCCTTCCTATGTGCACAACTTAGAATTATGACTTTTACATTTTTGAACAGTGAAACTTTCTCCTTGTATACTGTCTTACAAATATTTCCTACTGCATTAAGACAGTAACACTTTTTTATTACTTATAAAAATCTGTATCCATCCCATTGGTGTCACAAGCTCTGCTTGGAATCTAGGAAGATCCCAAGATACAAATAGCGTGTTGTGAGAAACAGTTATATATCTCTACACGGGTTACACTTGCTTTAAAAAGGCTTATAATGCCCTCTTTAGCTTCTGCCACATCCCCTACAGTTTCCACACTATCACGTAACTCCTGGAAAGCAGCTCACCAACAATATCGAGCTGCTCTGCCGCATCCTCTTCCCTTTTCCTTTTCTTTTCCTTGTGCTTCTTCTTGCTGCAAGGGGAGATGCGAAGAAGTGAGAACGAGCCGCCGACCCAGCCCCTGTCCCGCCTGGCCTCAGGCACGGCCCTGCAGGAGAGGGTCACTGACCCCGGCCGGGAGCCAGCGGCGCCAGCCCGGCCCTGCCCTGCCCTGCCGGCCGGAGGGAAGGGCCGGCCCGGCCTCATTCCTGCCCAGCCTCCGACACCGGCCCCGCCGCGGGTGCGGGGGCGGCGCGGCAAGCAGCCCGCTGCTCACCTCTTCTCTTTCGACCCTTTGAGGACGAGCTTGGTGGACTTGACGCAGGAATACTCGGCCATGGCGGGAGCCGGGAAGGGCGGGCGTACGGAGCCGGCCCTGCCCCCGGCCGGGCGGAAGCCCTGAAGCCGCGGCCCTTCCTTCCTCCGCCAGGCTGTGGGCGGGCACCGGCTGCGCCGTGCCTCAGTCACCGCGCGGGGTGTGCGCCGCGCACGGAATTCGAGCGGGAAAATAAAACAAGAGGAGTTTTAAACTGCATTTAAACAATCTGTCCCTGGGCACCTTTCCCTTCTAAGTCTGGCTTGGCTCCATTGGCGCAGTGCCTGCGCTTTGCCAGAATGCAGGCAAAGGGCGCTAATGAATGAAGAGCCCTCAACTGCTACAGCCCGTGCATGTGTATTGTAAAACACATGCCATGGACATTAGCAGAGCCCTCGGACGTGAGGGCAGCAAGGCCAAGGGCAGCAGGCCTTGTCTCAGGCAAGGTTACATGGAAGCAGGACACCTGGATGTGCTGGGGAAGGAGTAAAAGGTTCCAGGGATGCCTATGAAAACCAGTTGGAGAAATGCAGCTCGCAAGTCAGCCGAGTGTATCATGCTAGGGGTGAAATGAGGTACGACAATTTTTTCCCCATCCTGTAAGCCACTTGATATTCCTCAGAATAAAATCTTCCTCATACTTCCCCCTTGGCATATAACAACCTTTTCTCATATTAACCTAGCACCTTCTAGACAGGTACTGCTACTCTTTGCTCGGGGAACACCCTTACTGGCACATGAGTAATTAGAATCCAAATTACAGTAGTAATTTTTGTTTAGTCTTCAAAAGTGTTCCTACTTCACATTCATGAGGGGGGGGGGCTTCGTGCCCAAAAAGTTGCCTGTTAATTGTATTACCTGGTTAAATGAAAAATACTATTCCTATCAAGGTTTGCTGTACGTGTCTTAGGTACAGAGATGCTTGCATTGGATTGCTTCTTTTTGGTTTCCAAGTTAATTTCCTATGTATGCTTGCAAGTTTTCAGCATCTCAGAGGTATCTTCTACAAATAAGAAATGAGAGTCTCATACATGTTTATGTCGAAGCTTTGAAAGTCAGTTTTGAAAGTATGACCAGTTGATAAAGCTTGGTGTGTACGGTGTCCCGGTGAATGACTCTGAAGTTGGTGGATGACTGCAGGTGTCTTCCACAGATACTTTGGTTGGATCTAGAACCCTGCCTCTTCTCACCAAAATGCTTTGAATTTCTCTCTGTATGCCTAAGATGACACTACCTCGTATTGTTATTTGTGAAGCTGGAGTAGTTACACTTGCCCTGTAAAATGAAAACAACAAGTAATAAACTTCAAGGAAGTTTTGGCAAGTCCCCCATTTTGGAGCTTTGGGGATGTTGAGTTTGTCAGCAAAAGCAATACCCGAATCAAGCTGCTGGTCCACATAAATTCAGAATACTTTTTATGTGTGGTTGCGTGCTTGATATACTACTTTCCTGCTAGTAAGTAGGAACGTACCTACCTGCTGCAGAGTTCTCTTTTATCTTTCAATTTGTCCAGGAGCTGCTTATCCATCCAGGCATCCTGACATTTTTGCCCAACTTCCTCTTTGCTGGGAGGTATTGCTCCTAAGCTTAGAGGAGGTGATCCTTGACTATTAACCATCTTTCTTGGGTGCCTCTTCCCTCTGGGGCTTTATCCTGTGGTACTCTCCCAAGCAGATCCACGAAGAGATGCAAATCCTCCTGCCTGAAGTCTGGGGAAGACAACTTGCTGTTCACCCTCCTGGCTGCCGTAAGGATCTTGAACTCCACCAGTTCACGATCACTGCAGCCAGAGCTGCTCTTGTGCTTCACGTTCCCCAGCAGCCTCTCCTTGTTGGTGAGAACAAGATCCAGCATAGCATCTCTCCTTGTTGGCTCCTCTTTCACTTGGAGGAGAGAGTTGTCGTTTTAGCCAATATTATTCATGTGCCTCCAGCCCTTTGGGATTCACTTCAAGCCAACTTCAGCAGTGAGCAATTTTAGCAAATACAGTTACAGCTGTATTTGGCTCTTATCATTAAATACTTTTTTTGCCAGTTCTAAACAGCTATTCCTATAAGGCAGATATTTTAGTGAAAGGAATATGAAAGAGGAGAGAGCAATTACATCAAAGTCAGAACAAAGCATAGAGGAGATGGGTGAAGAAGGAAAGAATGTCTGTCAGCTACCCTAGCATCCTAACTTGCTCTTCAGTGATTATTTTGGGGACCTGAGTTCTTTTTAGGCTTTGATTTTGTTGAGAGAAAACCTGCAGGAGTTAGTTTTGTTCTCTTAACTATAATTTTACAACTTTGTTTAAGATAGGTTCTAATTTTTTGTCTGCTTAACTGTACAACCTTAGTATTTATGGGGTATTTGTACATTTTTGTCAAAGTGGGCCTGTGTTCACTGGTAGACTGTGACCAGCATTTCATAGTACACGAGCACCTACCTGAGAGGTCAAACGAGGTAGGAAAAGGTAAGAATAAAATGCATTTATAAAAGATGTAATAACGTTAAAGTTATTAAGAATTATCTAAACTGGATTATCTAAACTGGATTTTTGTTGTGTTTTATTTACTTTTTAACTTTAAAAAAAAGTAAGAGCAGTTAAAGCACTTTATATTTTAAAATACATATATATTTATCATATGCTAGATGTGCATTTTTCTATTTGTCCACCAGATGTTCCTATAGCCACAAAAATAAATCCAGATTAAGAAGTTTGGGGGGAAAAAAGGAGGTAGTTTTATTTTCTTTACAGATGACCTTTATATAATCATGATCCTGGAAAGAATTATGTATGTGCTTACATTTTGTATAGGGAATAGTCCTGGTGAGTCCAATTAAGCAGCTAATTTAGTATAAAGTTGATCATGGTTGCAAGCTTTCTTAGGATGGGGCTATATCAATTATGTTTGCCATTTTCTTAATTTGCTGTTCTGTTTCCCTTCTTCTGTTTTATGAAGAGAAAATAGGAAAGACAGAATGACAGAGACAATAAATGCCTTATTTTAATAGAAATGTAGATCTTTTCAGGCTCTCATAACGTATGATATATTTTCTTGTTAATGAGTATAATTTTATTTAAAATTCATGTATCTTAGGTTTCTTCATAAATTTAGTGACATCGGCAACAAAGAGGCATCATTACAGTTTATGCAGAAGATGATAAAACCTTTTCCTTCAAGGCAAAGTGATGAAATCAATCTGAAAACTGTATCTAAAATGTTACCACTTTAGAAAAGCTATTTAGACTCTAATTTGCCAGTTAGTATTTTTGAAATTAAAACATTTCCAATATGTCCAATATGTGGTTGTTTAAAAAATATAACAGTTCATTTTCTTTATGGCATTGGAAATAAATGGAGCCTTTGTGTTTGCAATTCTAGAAAACAAATCACTTTTTTAATGACTGGATTTTCCTGCCAGCTTGGAATTTGCCGCATGTGCATTTTATTTTGAATGCCTAAAGAGTGAAATCATTTGCCGTCTTTCATGCAGATGGGGCAGATTGGCTGAGGTGTCATTTGCAAAATGTGCACTTTCATCATTCAAGTTTGAAGGGGATCATTACAAAAATGTGATAGAAACTCAGGACTGATGGAAGTGAAGGGCTGAGATTGAGCATCTATGGACATAGTCTAGTGTCATAAGAGCCTGCACCCAAACTTGGGTGCTTTGGAGTTTTCTTCCATCATGTTTAGTTATGCTAGGAAATATTAAAATACCTCCCCAAACCAGAGAAACTTGAATTAACTCTCTTGATAGCCAAGTTGACAGATTATATGTTTTTTTTTTCCTCTTTTGTTTATAAGTGTGGGCCCCTTGTGAAATATCAAAGCTTTTGACTGATGTAACAGCCAAGATTGATATAGTTTTGTTTACCCATTTACAGGAGGAGTGAAATCTGATGTGGATTAGAATGAGAGCAACTATATTTTAATTTTTCCCCAATGGGACAAAGTACATACTCTGGAAGGTTGTGGTGGTTTGTTACAATGTTCAGCAGCAGTTGTGCCAGTGTTGAAGCATCCCCAGGACATGATGGTGCAAACCACAGTGGCATGACAGATGTAAATAAAAAGCTAATTTGATTCTTAGCATTTTTAATACTGCATGCTGCAAATGGTTTTATTATAACTTCCAAATTTTAAATGTGACCAAAAATTACTTTTTTTTTTTTAACCGAAAATGTTAGTGTTATATTTTTAACAAAGGTAAATAGATATTCTCAAAATTGCATTTCTCCTACTCAGACTATGGTTCAGTACTTCGAGTATTTGGGAAATAGGAAGGGTTTCTCAGCCTGTCAGGGCAGGATGAAGCCCCAGCTCAGATCCCCAAATCCTCAGCATCCCCAGCACAGAAAATGTATGTTGGTTTTGACTTCTCACCTTCTTCTGCTTTGCCTGATCACTCCTCACTTTTCTCTGGTGTCACTCTGTAAAGTTTTGTAGTCAAGTTTTTCTAGCTGGCCAGACCCTTAATATCTGCTTCTCCAGACACTGAGATCCTGCTCTAGTGTGTCAGTGAGCACTCACCAAATTCCCTTTCTGCTGGACACTGAGGGCATGCAAAAGAAAAATGAAAAAGTAACTACAAATGTACCGTTGCTTCATGCAGATGCCAACTCTCTATGGTGTTTACTTGAATTCCGACCTTCTGCCTGTCATCCCAAATGATGCATGTGTACTTCTTCAAATTCTGTTATTCTTTTCTACTGAGTGCTTTGCGTTTTATCCTGATGTTCTAAGGAAAATTTTTATATGGATGTAAACACTTTTGTTTCTCCGTCTGTTAGTCTGTTTCTTTATCAGTACTTTTTTTAAACTGGCCAGATTTGTACCTTTTTAACAGGCACAACCACAAAAGTGGTTGAAATCTGGTGAGTTCTGAAACTGTTGTTAGATAAGTAGGAAAAAAAGATCTGTAACTTCCCTGACAAGGGGAAGGGTTGCAATATAAATTTCCATCTTACTAAAGATGGGAGAGAACACTTGTGCAGAAATGTAAGAAAAAGTCTGTAAGAAAAAGTCCTAGTAATTCTAGGGCACTAATGAGTGAAAAATCAAACTGCATTACTTCCAGGCTTAAAAAAAGCAACCTGTTTCTCTATACTGTAATTTCATTTTTAATGGGATGGAAATTTGATTCTGTAAGTTGAGTGTATGATTTTTGACATTTCCTGACAAATAGCTGGCATGTTTGATGCAAATGTAGCTGAAAACTCCTTTCCTTATTCACTGATACTGTATTTCTGTGTGGAAAATACAGACTAAAATACAGACTATAAATTAAACACAATAGAATTTTTGTGGCAGGTTACCTGCTTTGTGTGTTATGTGTTCATATGCAAACTTTTCCCTCTCTGGGATACACTTTTTCCTGTCTCCAGTGAGCCTTATTTCCCTTGCTTTATGTGGCTGAGTTGTATCTCATTAGGAAAGGCACAGTATCCATGGGGAAAGGTTTTCTATCTCATGTAGCACTGTTGTGGTTGTTCTTTGTTAGCCTATAATCAAGTTTAATTTAAATACAATTTCTAACTAGTGCCTTTTTTATTTATTTAATTCAGTGTTTAAAAAATATTTTCTTCCTTTTTGTACTTTGTGATTTAGTAGGAAATAAACAGGTGGTTGTTACTAGTTGGGCAGGTTGTACTCACCTTCGCAGCATTTCTTCTGAGAAGTGACTTACCAAGGATAACCCACGCAACCCCCCAATAAGATGTGGCTTCCTTTTGGGCTATATATTTTTCTTACTCTGTTTCCTCTGAGACTACTACATGGGTGTCCTTTAAAATTTCGATGGAGATATGGATTGGCAGGACTTAAAAGAAGAATGAACCTGTGGCAGGGTGTTCATTTTCAGTGCTGCTGTCCTCATGGCCATAAAACTGTACCCTTTCTCTTTGAAAATTATGTTTTCTCTCTCTCAGGATTGCCATATAGTTTCTTCAGCATTTTTTTTCCTAACAGAACTGGAGCATATACCTGCTATGATTGTTTGCATTGCCCATTTGAATTTGAAGAGCTATTATGAGTGATTTTCTTCTCTTATTCTCCATAGCTTCAATTCTGTGTAATTTGTCCTGAATGCAGATGCTCTTTCAGAAAAATGAAATTGTTACTAATGCAGTGGCAGTGAATATCTTGTTAAAAAAGCTTTTGTGTGGACTTTGGAATTTTGGGGGTGAAAGGGAGACTTGTAGAGCATTACATGTAGAATAGGTATAGTCTAGTAAAGGCAGAAGAAGTATAGTCTAGGTAAAGACAGAAAAAGCTTTTTGCTCTGGAGGGAATTCTGAACTATTCATTACCCTTGTCCATTCACTTCCTTATAAGTGTGTAAAATCTAAGTTACAATGCATCCACTTGTGGAGTTTTTTCCCTCCCCCTCCTGGGCCAAATATAAAAGGTGAATAGATACGCTTTTAACTCTTGTTCATTTTTGATGGTCTGACTCAGACTGTCCTATTTGTTTATTCATCCAGAGAGCCTCCAAATGTTGACAATATTTATTAGATTATGAGGCAGTTAGAGATGAAAGGAAAATGTAGAACTTCCTAGTCCTTGCCCTCATCAGGACTATCGCCAATATCTTGTATTTTTTTTTTTTTAATTTTGCCCATCACATATCTAGTAAGTCTGATTTACCCATCTTTTTGTCTTATACTTTCTAAAAGCAGCACAAGCAGGACAAAACAGGTTTGCAGTCATCAGCTCCTTTTTGACATAAGGTAAAAAGGGTTTCTAACCCATAACACAGTATGGAAACTGTTTTGAAATACAGCAACCAGAGATGGCAGCATTCACCATCCTAATGCTGCTTGACTTTTTTTTTAAAAGCTTCAGTAACTTGAAGGAATGAATGATGTAAAATTTTTAGCTCCCACTGAAAAAATACAATGCAAACTAGAATGTCTGTCCCCCATGGATATGAACAGACATAAAACCTGATTGCAAAGGTTTAAAAATTTGAAAGGCAGAACAAAAGAAGAGCACATCTATATTTCTTTTAAATTCTGCATCTTAAGCCATTGTTGTGAGTTTTGGAGCCTGACTAATGATTTTTGAGTGCTTTGCGTTGGCAACATCTGTTGGCTTTTGTCCTGTCACAGTAGGTAAGTGAGTAGGAGTTGAAAATGCTGATCTTCCCATGTTCTGATCCTGAGAGAAAAGGAAAGGGAACATTTCAGTATGCATCACCTTTTTGCAGGCTGTTTTCCCCACAGCATACTGTTGGTGTACATCAATGCTTTTCTTGTAGTCCAGGTGCAGCACAAGACATTTTTTTCTCAATTAAGCTTTATTTTGCTGAAGGGGTAGCTACTGCTTCTGGAACTCAACTCTAATTTGGCAAAGATAAAAATAGTCTTTTTGCTGTCACAGCTTCATGAAACTATCTTGTGACAAGACATGATCTGGTTTAGATCTTAAAAGGTGAAATCTATGAGACTGGCTAAGGTGTTTCAGTGCATCCCAGAGTACTAGGGAATAATCCAGGAATGATTTCTGACATATGCAGTAGATGGGGTGTAATTTATCCAATTAACTTCTTAACAGAGTATTGAGCCATATTCGTACTATGCTTTGGCCTGTTTGGAGGGTGGAATCCCTAGGAGTGTGTGTGTATACGTGTATGTGTGTGTGTGTGTGTGTGTGTGTGTGTGTGTGTGTGAGGATCTGCTGGACCAGAGCACTAGACATGAAATTCTCCCTGACCTGTTGAGGTGTTCAGTTCTGTGATGGATTGAAACTGGTCTCAGTTCTGGTTACATATCAGGTTCAGGGGCAAAAAATCAGCATTGGTGATGTCCATTGATGCTGTCGCCTTTGTAGCAGATGGCCAGGATCTAGCTCAGGTTTCGTCATTGCCTGTGGTGCCCAAAACTGCCTTTTCTAGGAGGTACAAAATGTCTAGCTCTGCCAGACCCATGAAAGGGATATGTTCTTTTTCCCAATATCTAGTGGAAAGCCATAAGTAGTCTAGTAAAAAAAACCCAAACAACAAAACTTACTGCCCTGTGATAGTGTATCTATGGTCAGAGATGTAGGTTATGCACAACATAGCATTGTGCCTTATTTTCCCCTGGAGACAGGGAAAAAGACAGATTCCCTCTGTCCTGAGCAAGGCAAACTGTCCTTCCCCAGCGAGTGCAGGGGCCCCCTCACCCAGGGATTGGATGCAAGAGGACAACAATTGCATCTGGTTGAAATTAGAATGAAAAGAGAAAAGAACTTTGGTTCTTTCTCCTGCCCCCTCCTCGCTCCTCCCAGTGTAATGGAATTTAGGGAACACGGTCATGTTGCTGAAGTAGGGCAAGTTTGTAGTGTAAAAATTTGGAGTCCTGTGGTATGAGACCAGGAGTAAGTCCTGCAAGCCAGGCCGCTTAATAACTCTTCAATGCTCTTCTGCTGTGCTGAGGCATTAAAAAGAAGAGAGGATGTTTAAGTATAGGTTGGTCTTCTTCTCAGGGACTGGCAGAGTGTGTAAAGGACTCTTCTTCTCATCCTTCACTAGGAGTGTGGAATAGTCAAGATTCACAACCACATAATATTTTCAAATATTGTTTGAAACACTGTTCATGCAGTTTACTGCAACAGTCTGGAAAGCTTCAACATCAGTTCAGATTTGCTGTACTCCTATGTCATGCTTGGGTTATGGCCTGAGACAGATTACACACAGGAAGACAACTGATCGTGTTGTGGCCTGAAATGGTAAAGGCAATGAGAAACAGAAGCACCCTGTGGGGTCAAAATGAGTCCAAGGCATGACATCTATTAAAAAGCAAGGGTTTGTAGCAGTGTAAGACCCACCTTATCCCTACCCACTCCTGCAAGTAAAGTAGAGCCTTTGTCCACCAAATAACAGTGACAACTCTAAAAGCATAAGAATGAAAAGAGTCTTTTGCTGTGTGAAACCCCCTTCCTTGCTTTACCTAGCAACTATCCCACCATTCTTGTCTGAAGGTGTGGGTGCTGATAAGAGGTGCTAAGAATACTTGCAGGTGACACGTCTTGTTTCCTCTCCTGCATGTGGAGGCATGTGACAGAACTCCCCCAGCTTGGTGCCAGTGATGTGTATTTTTAAAAGAGCATCTAAAAAGTATTTATGACTTCAAATGTGATGCTGGATTGAGCAGCAGTCAACCATTTTATTAGTTCTGCTCTCCCCAACAGGTAGATATATAGTAAGACTGGCTATCGAATTTACACTGTCTGTGTTAATTCTGAATTTGTCTGTATCAGACTTACTGCTGTGACTACAACTTCTAACAGGTTGACACCTCCTTTTGTACCTTACTCTGTTCTTCTCTGGAGTTGGTGAACTTGGAATTAAATTATGTTTAAGCCTTGGTAGCAGTGATATGTTCATGGAAGTGCATGTCACTGGGAGTGCAATTCAGGTGAAAGGAACCTGGAGGTGCTGGGATTTTTTAAAGATTATCTGTGAGTCCCTTGCTAATGGAAGAAGGTGGTGCAGCTGGAGAAGGCTGTTTTTTCAAAGGCCTTTTTAATATTGGTGACAGAACACTCATTTTATCTGGATGCATAGTGGGAATAATCCTGGTTGGGTTGATGATGTGGTTTTGGCTACTGCTGGGACTGTGGTCTGTTCTTGGAATGAGAAAGGCAATGTAGTCATCCTCTAGGCTGATGTCTGAAGGGCAGATCCTTGTTGTTTCCATCCTGTTCCTCTTCCTGAAGTGCAGTAAGATTCTCTACACAGGCTGCATGCTTTGTGGTGCCTTCATTCATCCCTGAAGCTCACAAATATTTTGCCTTCTATGTCTTCCCATCTCCCATAAAGCTAAAGACATCTTTATTTGTTTGTTTATTTGTTTGTTTTAAAAATTGTTTAACATTAATTTGGCACAGATTTCAAATCTGTCACAAACCTGGGAATGGAATCAGGCATTTCCTCAACTGTGTGCCAGTTTCTGGAGACTATGATATGTGCATCTGACTCAGATCCCTAGTGCTGGTACCTTACAATCCATCAGGCTATTATCTCAAAATGGTTAAATGGTATCGTAAGCTTTTGAGTTTTTGAGAGGTTGTGTGTAGCATAGGGTGTGATGGACAAGTGGGGATGAAATCACTGTCAAAGTGAATCAGCAGCCAGCTCCATCTTAAAGGGAAGATCTTGGCAGACTTTAAATGCTGAAGTCAGTAAGCAGGTGGAGAAAAGAGTCATGAGAGTAATGAAAGGATGTTTATAGGGCTGTTTAGGTCCTAGTGAAATACCAGTAATTTAACTAGAACATTACATGGGAAGGTTTTAGCCCTTTAATCATGCCAGTAAAAATGACATGGATCTTGAGGCAAAAGCTTTCAACCTAAAATAGAAACAAGGGAAAGGACAGTATGTGATTGGGTTAGTATTGCTCATATTTATGAGTTTCAGTTAGCAGCATCCTGTAGATGTATTTTCTCTTAAAGAGAAGTTGTAAAGGTGAAGAACTACTTTCTGAAATGTTTTGAGACTTCATTAGGAAGACTCATTTGCCTATTGTGTAGGTAACTTTCTAGCTTCTAATATTATGTATTACATCATGACTAAACAGGATAATGCAGGCCTGTGGATTTGTCTTTTCCTGTATTTCATTGACTGCACAGAGGGGGTTTTTATGCTGGGAAGTTCAGATCGAAAACCTATTCTATGCCCTGGTTGGAACACAGCCCTCTAGTAAGCACTCAGTATTTCGCCACAGGTGGTGCATGCAGCTGATAGTTGGCTGATTGGTTTGTAGTTCTGTCATCTTCCATTACCTCCCTAGAAGACCAATAAGGGCATTATTCTGTTTTTCCAGTGTTGTGCAAAACAAAACAATGAATGCTGAATCAATAAAGTTATCCACAGTTTAACTGCTCTAAAGCAAAGAAAAGGCATTTTAAACCTATAAATTATTTATTTTTATTAAAACATTTTAGTGGCACCATCTTTTTGTGTTTTACTTGAATTATCATTTGGATCTCATTTATGTGAAAGGCTTTATTTGAAACTTTTTTTTAGACTTAATAGATTAGTTTTAGTAGTGAGCCAGTTGGAGTTAATCAATGGAGAACAACTGTACAGAGGTTCTCCAAGCTAGGCTGGATTTGAAGGGTTTAATTTTAATCATAGTCTGAGAGCTACAGCTGCTTCATGTTTGTTTAGTAATAGAGTTGATGAGCAGCTAATTTGAAAGGAAAGCTCAAGCACAGGTGTGAAATTCCTCATGGGTGTAAGAGAACTGGCTTCGAATGTAAGAGGATGGTGCTGAACATACTGCTCTGCAGTAAGGCAAAGAAATTCTTGTTTAAATATTTCTAAACTAGCACATGTGACATAAATCCTTTGACTCAAACATCCTTCACCTTTTTATCATACCATTTAAGTGATCATCCAGTATGCCAGACACCAGGACTTGCTACCCTACTCTGTCTGGTTTTGATTATGTATCTTCAGGTTCCAGGATTTGAGTCCCAGTGAGAACAGTGCTCTGAGCAGGTTTTTAATTTTTTCCATATGATGCTGTTCAGATTGCCTTTAAAAACTAATAGCAATTTGATTTGAGGAACACCAGTTACTACTGTCCATTCTATATGCATATAGAGAATACAGAGATGTGAATCCTTATCTGGTCTAGTTGTCTTCATGGACTTGTGGGGAGGGAGGATGTAACTTCTGAAGAAAGAGTTGAAAACACCTTCTCTGGCATTCCCTACTCACCAGGTTACAAGCTCTATGGGCTGTGTGTTTAGTCCTAGCAAACACTAATCTTTGAAAAGGTCCTGATTTGTGCTCCGTGTTGTACTTGCTGTGATTACTGTAGTGCTGCTGTAGCAGTTGCTGCGAGTGATGGCTCAAAGATGAGAATATTGACTTTGACAATATTGACGTCTCCTTAATGTCTTGTGAGTGTACAGCCTACTGAGTTAGGAAAGCTGAGGAGATAACGTGATTTGCTGTTTCCTAAGCCACAGAATTGGTAAGCCGTGTAGCAGGTGAAGGGGCTGCCACTCACAGGTACTGCTGTCAGTGTTGAACACTTCTGCAGTTAGTGTGTGGGTGATTTCCATGGAGCAGGATTCCCTAGGAATGTGTGAGACAGATGTTGTTGAGACAACAGCAATTGCAATATGTTGGAGTTCCTATGTGCGGCCTGTCCCAAAGCTCCAGTTTACAGCAGGCTAACATGGAGGAAAGAGCTGGATGAGATTCAAGAAAATATCAGAATTTTAAGATCATCCCAGAAGATTTTGACCAGAGTATATGTATAAAAAACAGAGCTGGTTCTCTAGTTCTGCAATGTAGGGACAAACTCATGTTGGTAAAAGTATTCCCCAAATTCATGTGAAAAGCAGAAAAATACTTAAAACATTAGTAATTTTAATTACCTCTGTATTTTCTTGATAAGATCATAAGCATTGGTATTGTAGTAAAAATTTTCTGTGTGCTCCAAAATGATGGGCCAATGCAATCACCAAACTGAGGGGGATAAAAAATCAGTTCTTTGGCTTCTTTGAATTAATTAAAAAATTAGGTTCTTAAAATAGTTTATTATTAGTGAGGAATGTTAGTAGCATTTTTTTAGGTAATTAGATGTTAGTGTACATCTTATTGCAGACAGTACATGAAGTGAAGGCACACAGAGATGTACAGATATTTTGAGACTATGCAAGTCAGTGATGAGGTGAGGCAGTGAGGCAAAAAGTCTCGAATTTAGTCTTCTGTGAAATAATCAGATTCACTTTATTTCCCAGTGCTAAGTAATGCAAATCCTTTTGGGGTTCATTGGACATTATTATTAACTGTATTTGAGATGATGATCAATGAGGAGAGAGACATACTTTTTCAATTATAGGAACCCGAGTTGCTCCTGCTGCTAATTGACTCAGTTAAAAATACTTTCCTGCTCTGTAATGATTTGAAATTTGAAATGATTTCTATGATTTGAAACATATTTAGATACTTTTATAGCTGTGGATTACTAAGGTGAATCATGGCTCTACCCTGCTTTAATATTGTCCAATTCTGATGGAAGAGGCAATTTATTTTTCCAGCTGTCTTGATATTTCTGGTTGTCGTGGTTATTGTACTGTGACAAAATTGATTTCATTTCACAGAATTTTCTTCATTTTACAAAAATGGAGAAACTGATTTTGTTGATATTTCAGTTTTGTAATGCCTGTCTTTCTTAGAGAAAACTCTGTTGTGAAAGGCTTTGGATGCAGTAGTATGAATAACATCCTGTGCCTGGAAGGTATTGTGAGCCACCGGAATCAATCCAAGAACCTTATCAAGTACAAGTAAACAATAAAATGAAACCCATTTATCTGAACCCACAGTACAAATGGACACTCAGTTTAACCCTGTCAATGCCAGCACAACAGCAGGAAAAAGTTTTAGCCTTCTTCCCTTCTAGTTTCTCTTGTATTCTGTGTGATGCTAGGCTTTCATGGAGGGAAGGTGAGTGCATCTCTATGCACAGACATGCATGTAGATGAACTCTACAAGCCATCTTCTGTTTCAAGTAGAAAAATCAAAACTTTGTTTTTAACTAAGGTTTAGAGAACTAATACACAAACATGAAAAAAGTTGGTTTTTATGTAATTTCTGAGTCCTAATATAAAAATCAAAACCCAGTCTCTGACACAGTCTTAAATAACCCTGTCTGTATGACTTGCTTTACAGCAAGAAAGACTAGATGGAGTTTGTGTGTTTTGAAGGAATATTTGAAAAGCAGTTTTGGCTTCAAATGTGATATTAGATTGAGCAGTAGTCATCTATTTGATCAGTTCTGCTCTCTCCAGCAGGCAGATACATACAAAGACAATATTGAATTTACATTGCTGCATTTGTCTGTAGCAGGCTCACTGCCATGACTGCAACTTCTAACAGGTTGACTGTCTGAGTATTTGCCTGCTTTTGTGTCTTACTCCTCTCATCTCTGAAGTTGATAAAATTGAGCGTAAGTTAAGTCTAATTAAATTTAGGTATGACTTGCAGTGACTGTGCTTTAATAAAGCCCCAAATGTACAAATAGGTTCTTAGACACAGCACAGATGCTTTTCACTGTGCTGTTGGTAGTTGTTTGGCTAGAGGCTCCAGAATCTGGGAAATCTTTTAGCTATGACTAATACAAAATTATTTAAAGTTAGCTTTATATTAGCTTTTATTAGTACTTGCATTCTAGGATCATTTTGCTGCCTGATAGCACTGTAAGAAGAAGAGATTTTTTATTTTGACTTGTTTTCGTTGAGTATGAGTCCACTGTGGTCCTGGCAACCTGCTCTGGCTCACCCTTCTTGAGCATGCAGGTTGGACTCAAGGGATTGGATCTCAGGAGATCCCTTCAGAACTTAATGATTCTTGGGCTGTAAAACAAGAGTCGAGAGAAAGTAACTATGGATTTTGTTATCATGAGTAAATTTAATTTAAATTCAATCATAAAATAATAGTGATTTTATCAATTACAAGAGAGAATACATAGTACATTCAGCTGTAGAATCATACAATCATTGAGGTTGGAAAAGACCCTTAAGCTCATAGAGAGAAACCATAAACCTAATTCTGTCAAGTTCCCTACAAAACCCCAAGTGCCACCTGCTTTAAATACCTCGTGACACAACCACTTGCCTGGTCAGTCTATTTCAATTCTCAGTAATACTTTTAGTGAAATTTTTCCTAATATCCAGTCTAAACCTCCTGGCACGTCTTTCTATTGTCCTCTCACCTGATACTTGGGAAAAGAGGCTGTGCCCCACAATGTTACAACCTCCTTTCAAGTAGTTGTGGAGAACAGTAAGGTTTGCTGAGCCTCCTTTTGTTCAGGCTGAACAACTCCAGAGCTCAGGGATTTGAATGAGAATTTAGGATAATGCATAGGTGTTTAGCTGGATGGAACACCTTGGAGAGAATTTAGAAATTAAATAGCAATGCCTGTAAATGTACATGAAATGTAATTAAGTGGAA
Organism: Brachypodius melanocephalos; assembly: GCA_013398615.1. Taxonomy (NCBI): domain Eukaryota; kingdom Metazoa; phylum Chordata; class Aves; order Passeriformes; family Pycnonotidae; genus Brachypodius; species Brachypodius melanocephalos. The sequence goes on from VZSR01003049.1 coordinate 8,850,333, forward strand.
ATCAGAAGAAAAACGAACTTCCTTTAGGATGGAGTTTGACAAGTTTGTAGAAAACAGTCATGGGTGGGACACCCATGGTATCAAGGGAATGAATTTAATTACCCATGGTAAGTCTTTACCCATTTGTGTTCACATATATGATTCTGATGAGACTACTGGCAGAGAAATATATCAGTTTGTTTTCCAAATCAATACCAGTAAACGACTAGGGTGTTGGGCATTACAGATTTGTTCTATCATTTTCATAGTTTAATCAACAATATAATTTTCATCTGGTAACATCTACGTGTATGATTTTAAATATAACATGTAACTTCTTCAGAAACCAAAATAGCTATAGCAAGAATTTAGTTGTTCCAGCTCTAGTAGTTTTAAAATTACTAGTAATATTTAAAATGACTTATCTTTCTGTGTAATAAATTTTGAATAGACAATGGGAAGATGAGTTTTCTGATTTTGTTTCTTGGTTATAACCAAGTCATAAACACTTGGAATGGGGATTTGGTACAAATAAAACACCTAAAAGTTTTGATACTCATGAGAAAAATGCTATGTACTGCCTGTATCCAATTACAAAAATTACTGGAAGATTTGTGTGCAATTTCAGATGTTCACTATTTTATCTCTTCAAAGTAAGCAGTAAATACAACAAACAATGATGCAGCCCTGTGTAGAACATGTATAATTATAGGTAAAGCTACATGGGAAAAATAGTTTGTAAAATGATGTAAATCAAGGTAAATGCTGAATATGTTCCAAAGGAAAGTATTTAGTGAAGGAAATACGGTGTATGTGAGGAATATGCAGTAAATGCCATTTTTTGGGTTGTTCTCTGTTGCTAATATGAAAAGAAGTATCCATGATGGTGAAGTGTCCAAAGAAATCTAACCTGTAAAAGTACTTAAAAACCTGTGACAAAGTGACGTTGGGAGACTTCCAGATGCCCTCCCCGTTGCTCTTGCCCTCCACCTTCTCAACAGTACAGAGGAATTAAAAAAGATGAAGCTTGTGGCTGAGATAAAGACGGGGGAATCACATACCCATCACCATCATGGGTAAAACAGAGTTAGCTTGAAAAAAAAGGCAGATATAACACCACCTTACCCAGTTCCCTCTCTTTGTCAGACTCAACTTCACTCTATTCTCCTACTGCCTCCCAACACCCACAGATGCAGGAGGATGGGGAATTGGGTAACACTCAGTCCAACACAGTTTGTCTCTGCTGCTCCTTCCTCCTCACACTTTTTCTGTCCCATGGCTAAAGGTCTTCAGTAAGAGATTGTTCCAACCTGGGACCTTCATGGGTGTCAGCTGCTGCCAATAGGAAGTGTCAGTTCCTTGCTCCACCAGGGTTCTCCATGGGCTGCAGTTTTGTTCAGGGCACATCCGCCCACTGCAGTGTTGCCATTTGTGTGCTTCAGGGGCTACCTGCTTCACTCTGGTGCTTTTCACAGTTTGCAAGGAGTTTCTACTTCAATATGGTCTTCTGGGCAGACTGCTGGGAGATCTGTGCTCCAGCCCTGGAGCACCTTTCCTTCTTCTCCACTGTTCCTGCTGGGGGGAATTTTTTTCCTCACTTCTCTGTCTCATAACTACTGTGCAATGGTTTTTTTAACCCTTTCTTAAGTAAGTTATCACAGAGGTGCCCCACACTTGCCTGATATCCTCAGCTGTGTCCTGCAGTGGGTTTGGAGCTAGCAGTGGTTTCTCGTCACACCCCTTGCCATGTGAAACCAATACTGAACGTCTTCTCAAGCCTCTGACATCTGCAATAAAACCAAAGCAACTTGGAATAGCCTGAAAAAATTATTGAAAGGGCAATACACTGAACTACTGAACTTTATTAGAAAAATAAGGAAATTAAATGCTTTCTCAGGTCCTTATTACAGTTTTTGGCATTAATCAGTTTCAGTTCGTTTCTTGGCTGGCAAAAGTAATGGGTGATTTTATTTTTCTTTTCATACGCAGGAGTAGTTTTGATGACCTATTTTATGTAACACTCTCAGAAATTCCTTCACAATTTGTAGTCTCTTCAAGTCTGGGATATTCTCTCTCTCTCTCTCTCTCTCTCGTGCTATTAGAGTTTGTGGCAGTTGAACATATAGTGATAGTAATAAGATGAAGGACTTGAGTTTTCTTAATTTGAAAGCTATTACTTTGCAAATGAAGTTCCATTCCCATCCTGGTAACTTGTTTTGTAGATGGGAAGCAGCCGAGACCATGCAAGTATGGCCACAAACACAATATGTAGTATGTATTTTCCCAAACGTACTGCATATTAAAAAAAAAAACCAAACAAAAAACATCCTTCTGGTAATATGTGTGTTTGATGACAGTTGGCTTTAGAAGGCACTTTAAACTAATACAGGCAAACAGTGAGGATTTCACACTGTCGTTTGGATAAGCTGTGTTTGGCAAGGCAGTTATCATACTTATGTGTCCTAACACTTTGAAACATGGCTTTGGTCTCTTATCTACTTAAAGTAAACTCTAGTTTAAAAATTGCTTTTCATGCAGTAGTACTAAGTATACAAATTCTCAGCTGAAGGGAATAGTTGGTATTCTCAGAAGGATTACCCCCAAAAGTTCTTCAAGTTTGCTCTCCTATGTTATGACACATCCGTTTTTTCAGTCATGGGAATAAACTGAAATGTTTAGGCAACAGTTTATATTTCAGAATGATTTGTGAACCTGAACTATATAAAAAAAACAATCCTAAAGATCACTGGTTACTTTTTCTTTCGACCTTCAGGTAAAAAAACTGAAGACATACATAGATGTATTAGGAGGCTTTTGACAGATATTTTGAAGGATTGTTTTGCAGGTTTTCTCTTACCAACAAGTCAGTTTCTTGAAACTGAATGATTGAGACAGAGATATTTCCTTTTCTCTTTTATCAAGGTAGGTGGAAGTGATTAGAGTAAATTCTGTCATCAGTCCCTGGGATTGTACTTTTATCTTGAGTCTTTAATAGGTTGGTTGTGTCAGCACACACTCTAGGTCAGCCCTTGATCTCTTCAGGCAGCTGTAGGCCACCCATGTGCTAGAGAGATGAGGTGAGGTAGGAAGGTTTTTTTTGACACTGACACAGCATTGCTAGCTGCTACCATGTCTGGTATTTCTCCTAAATTTTCATCTTTTGGAGTAATTGCAACCAGATCTTTAATTTTAAGTGAAACTTAAAGACTTCTAGTCCCTGGTTCCAAGTTAATTCCATGCATTGATGTTGCTGCTGACCATATCAGAGGACCACAGTTCTCTGTTGAATGCTGAGTTACACCTTTTAAAAGGCAGAGATTTTTCCATGTCTTCTGTTTAAAACTGTAGATCTTCTGTAAGCACTGCAGAGGATCCCTGAAAAGGGAAAAGGTGCTTTGGTTCCATGCAAGATGCATATGTGCCTTACAGCTGTATGCACTGATGATTCCTGGGAGAAGGTGCATTGTCTGCCTTTCTTGTGAATTTTTCTTCAGTAAGTATTAAATCATGAATATAAGTTGAGAAAAACTCATTATGTTGGAATATTGCTGAAAGCAATTCAAGACAAGAAAAGTAAATGTTAGAAAAGAATGAAAAGGGAGCTTGTGCAAGACTTGTCTTTGAAACTGCATTTACAGTAAAATTCCTGCAGCTCAGTATTCTGCAGCTGACTATTCTAGCTTTACCATTCTATTAACCTAGAGGTAACTTCTGTCAGAAAATCAAATGGGGAAGAATGAGTGTTTAGAAATAAATCAATTTTAAAGATTGAATGTTTGTACTCATCACAAGTTAAGTAAATAGACCATCCATTTCCAAGTCAGTTTTTGGGTACTTGCATTTAGGTAAACATTAGTTACGGGTTATTGATATTAGTAGTTGAAATCCAACACTGTACAAAGTGCTTTAGCAACAAGGACAAAAAAGTTTCTTTAAATGTTTACTGTGTGTTTAGAAAGTTTAGATGAGAGGATAAATGAGTTATATTGAGATGCATTGTAAATGAGATTGAGCGGATACTGCTTTAGAATTTTATGATTTACTTTAGATTTTTATATCTTTTTTAGTGTTGATGGTTGGTTCAGTCATAACTTTTTTCTGTTCTAGCGCATTGTAAGGTACAGAAAGAAGGGCAAGTATTTATGTGAGCTTGTGAAAGATAAATGATAAATATAATTTTGTTCGTAACTTTTATCTAGTTGAAGCCCACTTTGTCAAATATACATGTGTTTGCTAGGCTTCAGCATTCCTTGACCAATTTCAGCCAATCTGTGATAGGAGGCAATTTAAACAAATGTAGACAGGCAAGCCACAGTAAACATGGTATAGATGCAGCTTCTCTTCCAAGTTTGTGATTTACAGCCAGTACTAGAAGATACCTAAGGTGATAAAGTGAGGAAGATACAGTCTTCAGTAAAAGTGATCCAGGACTCTAGATGGAAGGCAATTTCCTTTAAAGACTAAAAATTTCAGTTCAGAGCTGGGTCTTGCAAGGAATGTGAGAAATTCTCTTGTTGATTTTTATTTCATAAGAGTTTTTCTTTTGGAAATGGGTTATTCTCAGAACAGCCTTCTTCCAGTGCTGCAGTCCTTGGGAGTACACTTAGAGCTTCTAAAATAAACAAATGTGGAATTTTAAAGATTTGGTTATTTAAACACTGGCACTTTATTTTCTGTCAGGGATTTGGATAGTCCCGTAGCATATGTAACAGAGCATTCCTGTCAGAGTTAAACACTGCCAACATTTGCTTATGCTGGCAATCCCAGTTGTGTACTTTCAAAATGGAGCACATGGTGGGCCAAATCCTGCTTGCTTTGTTAGATAATCAGCTCTGGGCCAACAGGTAGGAATTGATAAAAGGGTTTTCAGAGTTGAATGCATGAACTGCTACAACTTGATGACCAAGTCACAATTCTGCTACTGGGGCTTGTGTCCATTTGTCTTCGGATGTGATTGATGTGAATCAGGCATAAAAGAGCCTGGAAAATGCACCCTCACCATTTATTCAGTAACGGTTATTCTAAACTGTTTTAGAAATGCAAGCAGGATTTTTTAAACAATTAACAATTTGAGTTAATAGATGTTAAAATCTCCCAAGGGTACATAATTTAACCGTTTGAGGAAACTGCATAGATGATGCAATAGGCCACAGGAGGGCTCTGGACTCTGCTTCCACAGCTGACTGTCTCTGAAAACAAACAAGAAAAGGGGTAAAAAGAAAAGGGGTAATATTTTGTATATGCAAGCACACAGACAAGCTGTTAATATTGTACCTTGAATCTTTCGTAAGACAACTTCGTCACTAGGTGATCACCTGTGTAGCATAGATCTTGGGTTACAACTGTGTTAGTGAACAGGTACTGCATAGCTGCTGTTGCCCACTCTGTCTGCACACTAATTTATCCTGTGGTAATTAGGGAATAAACATTACCTATATAAAGGATAATGGTATAGATCACAGTCTGATAACAACTAGCTCTGTAAAGACCTTCTCTTTATCCCAAGTCCTCCACACCTCTCCTTTTGGTTCATTGAAGGTGTTCTGCCACTTAAACTTTGTGCAAAATAGATTGAGCTTCATCCCCTGCATTCAAAGGCTATTCAGCCTATTGAAGTCTTTCAAAGGTCACTTAAAAAGCAGTACTTGACAAACTGAGCTGAAGCAGTGGTTGCTTCTGATTTAATAGTTTTCACAGCAGCCTGCTCCTACACACTTTTAGTTTTCTCTTAGGCGTAATTTGTTGTTTGACTCTGGGGCACGAATGGATCATGAACAGCCCTGCTGAGAAGGATTTGGGGGTGCTGGTGAGTGAGAGACTGGACATGACCCAGCCACATGCACTTGCAGCCCAGGAAGCCAGACATGTTCTGGGCTGCATCCAAAGCAGCGTGGGCAGCAGAGCAAGGGAGGGGATTCTGCCCTTCTGCTGTGCTTGTGTGAGATGCCACCAGGATTTCTGCATCCAGCTGTGAAGTCCTCAGCAAGGGAAGGGTGTGGACTTGTTGGACTGGGTTAAGAGGAAGGCCATGGAGATGATCAGAGTGACGGAGCACTTCTCCTATGAAGATTATCTGAAAGAGCTGGGCTTGTTCAGCCTACAGAAGAGAAGGCTTTGGAGAGATCTAATTGCAGCCTCTCAGTATTTGAAGGGGCTTTATAAGAAAGGTAGGACAAACTTTTTAGCAGGGCTTTTTGCAATAGGAAAAAAGGTTATAGTTTTAAACAGAAGAAGGGTTGATTTAGGTTAGCTCTAAGGAAGTAGCTTTTACAATGAGGGTGGTGAAACACTGAAAGGGATTGCCCAAAGAAGTGGTGAATGCTTCATTCTTGGAAACATCCAAGATCAGACTGGGCATGGCTCTGAGCAGTCTGGTCTACTGGAAGATTTCCCTACTCAATGCAGGAGGGTTGGAGTACATGACTTTTAAAAGTGCTTTTCAACCCAAATAGAATTGTATAATTCTATGTCTCAGAAGGCAAAAGATAAATTCTCTAATTTAGCTTGAGGCACTGCCTTTAGAGTGTAGTACAGCAGTGTGCCTGTGCCTGTAAGTGCATGCATTCATCCACATCCTGTAAATATGTGCAGGGCACAACTTGATGCAAACTCTTTACCAATTTAAGGTTACACATGAGAAACACGGAGAGGGAGGCAGTTTTCTATATTTACTTACTTATTTAAGTGGAGAAAAAGGGTTATTTTGCCTAGAGTAACTGTGCTTGACTTATAAAAGAAAAAGTTGCACAAGGGGAAGCTAGAAAAGGCAAAAAGTATTATGTGGTCTACTCCTTGAAATATGACTGGAGTAGAATGAGATAGTTCAGTTGAAAGGGACAACAGTCATCTGGTCTAACTGCCTGACCACCTCAGGGATGAACAGAAGTTAAAGTATATCATTAAGTGTGTTTTCCAAAGGCATCTTAGATACTGACAGGTTTGGGGCATCAACCACCTTTCTTAGAAGTGTGTTCCAGTGTTTGATTATCCTTGGGAAAGAAGTGTTTCCTAGATATGAAGATTTTCCTTCCTAACATTTGAAAGTAAAGGGAAATAATGATTGGATACTCAGTTGTTTCAGTGAGTATTTTTACACAGCTGAGAAATCTCATGGTAAAAGTAGTAGATAAAAATATAACACTGGATCCACTTTCAGTTAGAGGGTAATGGGATGTTACAGAAAAAGAAATCTGAGAAGAACTTTTATTTCCCTGTAGTATTCCTAGTTTTGAAAGCAATTTTTACCATTGGTTTCTTAGCTGCTCCCTGACTTGTATTCTGTCCCATGTTTTGTTACTCTTTTCACCTGTTTCTCATACTTTATGAGTGCATAAGAATTGGCAACATATGAGAAGGTGCAAAACAGAGGACCAGCAGGATGTAGGGGAAAAAATCAGGTATGAATTATGAGAAACTGCATCTTTTTATTGTTTGCTTCCTCATTCTCAGTCTTCAGTCCAGTATTCCTGTGGCGCTCAACAAATCGGTGTTCATTTTTGTTGTTGTTTAATACTGAGTTGTCATATGTGGTGAATATGCCAACAACCACACAGCTTCACAAGCTCCTCTGATCTTTAGAAGTGGCAGGGTGATGCCATGAGGAATCAAAGCAATCTGTCTTTAAACTGCAGAGTTTAGTTTTATATGTCAGGGATGCTTAAACAGTTCTCTCTACTGCTTTTTCTTCCTCACAGCAATGCAAACATCCAGGTTTCTCATCTATGGTACTTTAAACAAGTCCAAAGCTGTTATCTGAGAACCCTTGTTGACAAGACCAATTATTCCCACAGTTATAATCTCTCCTTTTTTTCCTTTGGTAAAAGATGATTTTGGAGGACAAAGGCTTTTATTTACTCTCTCCTCTCCCCTCTCTGGCAAGTGCTAGAATAGATCCTAAGACTGAAATAGAGATAGGAAAGAAAGTTTCAGATTTAGGTTAATCTTCCATTCTGTATATTGATGTGCAGCCTTATATGTACAAGATTCTTGTCATTGTATTGTAGGATAGTTGTGGTTAATCCTGTTTCCCTAGCAAGTAATTTAAGGTAGTTACCTGCAACTTTAATATCTGCTTGCTCTCTTCCCTGACAACTATCAGATCAATATAAACCAGAAAGCAGTAGCTACTTTTGGCATTAGATCTGTACTGTAGGCAGCTCATGCAGTAATGCCAAGAAATGATTTAAGGAGTATGTCCAGGAACTCAGTATCCAATTTCGGTCTGAGCGCTCCCATATCAACACTATACCAGTGTAGATCATAAGCAGAGGAAGAGATGACAAACAGATGTCTGGTGAAGAAAATAACAGCTCAGCCAGATGAAATAAAACCACAGGACCGTAAGTAGCGTAGTGTCACTTTGAAGCTACTGCACCACCTTTTCCCCTTTGCCCTGGATCAGTCCAAGCTTTGTTTGGCATAGCCTGTTGCTCGGCATGGTTGAGTGTTTTGTCTCAGTGCTCGATGGCGAAGCTATCAAAATTCTGGCTGTCTTCACCTGCTGCATCAGCAGCATTCTTTCCTAGTTAGCCCAGCATCTGTTGTCTGCACTATGTCCAATTGCAGGTACTCCTGCTTCTTCTTCTTCCCATAAATAAATATTGATGCTTGGTTTTGTAATGTGCTCAGAGATAGAAAAAAGCCTTTCTCAAACAGGGGTAATTTGGCCCCACACGCATTTCTTTGCTGTCTTACAGTCTAATTGCAGTTGAAATAAGACATTATGTGTTATCGTGGAGCTCAGAATTTCTAAACCCCTTGCAATCAATGCAGTCTTCAAGACACAGGAATTTGAAATGGAGAATATGTCTGCCCTTTCACTTACGATGCAAATAACATTATGATATTAAGTGAACCATCAAGTATTTACAGGATGCAGAAAATAGTAATAAAATATACACAGAAAGTTGCAGATTTAATTCCTCTGGGTTATCTGTTATGATGTCTACACTTTAAACTCATCTCTAGGATGGGTTTTGAAATCCTTTGGTTTTTCTGTAAGGAAGATGACAACATTCTCTGACAATGTTCTTTCCCCTGGGAAAAGTTACCTCGTTGTGCTTCTTTTTTCTTCTGTGGTGATGGGAACACACAAATCTGTACTTTTGGCCTTTTAGCTTCTGCATAATGAAAGATAGATTCTATATATATAGAACATAATATAGCAAATGAAAGATTTATTAGCTAACTTTTTAAAGCAATATCTTTTAAATTTCCAAACAAAGGAAATGACAGAATGACATAGAAATGCTCAATTCCCTTTAACTACAAGGAACTTTTTCCTCTTCAGGATGCTAGGAGGAGCTTTGAAATTCTGGCAAAGATTATCCTGCCTACAGCAGAAAGAGAATTGTATTAATCTCCTGCAGAGATGTAATTCTTTAGGTACTAATGAACTGCTTTTGTATTATAATGCAAGTAGCACGAAGATGATCTTTCCTATTGTAAGAGCTATTTTAAGATTTTCAACCAGTACAGTCAGATAAGACCTATTAGAAACAATCTTAGGTATGGATTGAAAAATAAGCCTCTCTCTACAGAAACTGTTAATAAATACATGCTGTGTAGTCCTTTTTTCCCCCCTATTTTGTGAAATTTTGAAGCACTAGAGGCTGATGGATTAGAGTGGAGGATATGGTGCCATACTGGAAACAAGAAATGGAAAAACTTATGTTTTGAGCAAGAGTCAAATGAAGATCTGTGTACATTAATTTTGAACTTGGCCTGACAAGCCATGCTGTAGCTGCAGAGTGATGTCTCAGTGAAAGACTACTTGCTAATTCACTGACCCATATCCTGTTCATCAGAGATGATGCTTAAATGATTGTCTAGATCAAGATTGCTAATGAGCTCCTGGGAGCTTAGCACTATTAACGAAAGAAGAGCAAGTATTGCTGGTTGTCTGCACACTAGTTGTGTAGTTGTAGCATCCAATTAATATTTAGAAAATACTTTGGTCTTGGATATTTACCTCATGCCAAAAAATACTTATCCAGGGAAAGTGTTGTTTGTCTGGTATTGAGCTCAAAAAAGCTGTCTGAATTTTTCAGTAGTTTATGCCGTTTCAGTATATGCAATTTAATAGTTGCTAAGTGAAATACAGTAACATTTAAATACAACAAGTTCTAAAAACATGCGGAATTGTGTATCAAAATGCTGTTAATATACATTATACTTTCCAGGCAAATATGCATGAGGAGTTAGTAATACAAGACAGGAACATGATTCAAGGGCCTTAGGTTAAAGGATATTCTGAGAATTAATTTGTATTCTGAAGCTGAGCCCCTTTGAGCCCTGGGGCGGAAGTAATGGGTTTTCTATCCTAAAACTCTCCAGAATACAGACCTTACTGAGCAGATGAATGAAAGTGGATTCAGCACTTTACACAATGTGTTGAGCAGGATTTTTTAAATGGGAATCATAAGAACAGATACTTGATGCTTTTTTGCCCTTTCTGCTTTTGTATATTTTCTGCTGTCCCCCTGTATGGGTATTCCCCATATGTTTTTAGTTCATTCCTTCTTTGCAATTTCATCTTATTTTTTGGTTATGATTTTTGAGGGGAGGATCTGCTTCCATCCTTTCCTCTGCCTTTTACTATACATAATATTAATAGAGTTTTGGCAGGTATAAATTGGAACCGGCAGTTTACAAGGTACTAAACTCACACCTTGCTGTCTTTACTCGCTTAGGTAAGTAATATATCTAGAGAGAATACAATGGCAGATAATTGGGAGTTATTCTTAACAACTACTCACTCTTTTTCTGTGTATGTTTTTGCAAATATTGGGTAGTAGAAACTGAGAGAAATTTTGTTCTCCTCAATATTGAGAGAAAATGATGAGGAGAGAATTAAACCTAGCTAAAGCTGCATTAATTATCATTGATTCTTCCAAAAAGAATAGCTAAAATCTTTGTGCTTACATTGCTAGGAATTGGACTCTATGTTCCATTCTTATCAATACTGATTATGATTATGATCTTTTTTGTTGCTGTGAGTGTTGTCTCAAACACCTCCAAGATCTGGTAAGTAAAGAAATAAACTAATTCAGGAACTCTGAATTTGGATGCTTCAGGAGCGTTTCTTATGCTCCATAAAGCTTAGGCAGTGTATTTGCAATCCTGTATATTTACACATAGTTTTGGGGTGAATAGGATCTGGCAGATATTTTCCTGCTTTTGAGGAACATATTCAGATACCACAGTGTTGATGTACATTAGTGTATAAAGTAGAGCAAAATCTCTAAACCTGAGTTAAATTTTAAATGTTGTTGCACTTTGAAAGACAACAAAGATCTGTTGCACTCATCCACTGAAAAGAAATGGTCTTCATCACTGATACTGAAAGAATGAAATATTTGTGGTTACTGTTTAGTTTTCTCCTGTGGTAGTTTGCAGTGGGTCTGTTAAAGTGCTGCTCTCTCCAAAAAGAGTGATTAAGGTTGTAAACTAACCTGTGAAGGAAGCTAAAAACCATACTTTTTCCATGTTTTACATGTTGTGAATGTTTCTAGCCTCAGCTTTCATAGACACTTCTCATTTTACATCTGGACCTGCACAGCTGTATAAATTAGTCTAACTTGATTTAATTGAGGTATGTATGCTAACAGGGCTTTCCACCAGCATTATATGTACCTCTGTACAGTGTATTATTGTCACAGGTGTGCTAAAAATGACAGGAACCTGATGGAGTCACATCAATCAAATCTGACATTAGCGTGCTCTATTTTTAGAAGTACATGAGCATGTGATCTTGCCAGCTAGCATGTTCATTCCTGTGTTAACTCAACCAGTACTGCAGCAGGAATACTGTCATGATTTAATGCCAGTATATGTGACCCTGTGCTAAGCCAGAGGGACATACAACGCCCACTGGTGGTTGCTGTGCTCTGTAATTTAATTCTGTAATTCAGTAACGTTTAAAAAACAACTAAATAGTTACCACATGGTGGAAAATTAGCAATAGGGGACTCAAATTTTCTTGTGGTATTAAATCTGCACATGGAAAAAGTTAAATATCATCCTCAATGCTATCCATGTGTTTAGTCACATTGAATGAAATGCTTATAAAGCATGACATTATTTAATTTTTATAAGGTTTCCCACAACCAGTAAAATTTATTGCAATTGCTTTGAAAAGCTTTGTGCAGGTGCCTTTGGAGCTGAGCTCACTCCAGTCAGAATATCACACACACTATGTGCAGTTAGTCACTGGATACATAGTACGGTATTTAAGTAATCCCATAGTAAATTGATTTTTAGTAATCCAATAGTTTGGTGGGATCGTGTCTATATAGCTCACATACAGAAATACTGAAATACAATCTTCAAAAAAGTGTGACATGAGAATTTGCTGTAATGAAGAGTCTTGACATTGTACAAGGGGGTCTGTGGTTCTCTGTAAGAGTGCTCCCATTTCCTTATTTCTTTTCTCATCTCACAGTCTAGGGAAATAACTTCAGGAATACCAACATCTGCACAGGAAAGGTAATAGACATTTGCTGACCTGGGTTCAGCCCTACACTGATAAGTGCCGGTACTGATACCTCAGGGATATTCATTTCAAGAGTCAAAAGGGAATCACTTCTTCTCTTTTGGTTTTGAATATGTAGTCGAAGTTTCCTTTTCTCTCAGTGAAAACTATTTGGTAAATTGAGGTAGTGTAGTAATTTGCTGAGTATCCAAGGCTGGGATGGCATATTAATCTAATCTTGAAATCTGTTTATCATTCCTTTTGTGATGTGCATGATTTCCTTGAGTTTGAATAGCAAGATTCCAGATTTTTTCCTGTCACTGCTGTGATTCATCATCATAAAATACAACTCTCTCTCATGTGGGTATTTTTGGTGCATAGATGGTATTTGGAACGTCTTAATTTTTCAGGGATTTAGAGTGGGACAGTATGCCTATATATAGAGTGTAGTTATTTTGTTTACAATTAAATTGGGATTTGTTCCCAAAATCCCAGATTAAGCAAGAGGTGCCTCTGGAGCCTGAAACTCGGTTCCACTGTGATTCGTATCTCTACCTCCCTCTGAACAAAATTGATGGTACCTGCTAAGGGAAATTCAGAGGCCATTTTTACCTTTCTGGATCTGTGGCAGAACACTATAGAAAACTGTCCATAAGAAGAAAAGTGAGGTTCTTTTCCAGCCCTTAGTTTATCAAACTTCTCTGCCTGCTGACTAGTGCATACTCAGTATTCCAGCTAGGCTTTCCTAGGAAGAGGGAAAAATGCACTTTCAGATATCAGTACAAAGGCAAGTAAGAATCAGAACTGACTATTTAGCAAACACATGCATGGATGCATGCCTTCTGTGGGTTAGAGGTGGCCCATCCACCCATTTTAGATGGTATTGATGTGAATGAGCTCCCAGGAATGGGACTCCCACCTTGTTAAAATCATGTCTAGTAATTAAGGGTCAATTCAGTTAAAGGATTTAGAGTCATGTTGGGTAAGGAAGAGGCTGTGGCTGGTCATTGCCCACATCAGGGTCTGCTATTGGCATATGGCTCCTCTTGCTTAATTCCTTCTAGGCTGCAACCAGTGTGGAGCCTTATAGCAGCAGAACACAGCAGCCACCCAGGCTGGCCCATGACTGGTGAGGTGGCATAAGCCCAGCCCTTGGGAGTCCCATGGGTAGTGACAGCACTACCCCCATGCTAGTGCCAGACTTTATCTGGCCTAACCACCTTGTGGGTCAAGGCTTAGGTTACTCTCAGTAATGTGTTTTCTCCTAGTACTGTAATGGTGGTTACTGTGTGAATGGCTAACCTGGTTACCTCCTAAGTCCCATGGCAGCTATTGACTTTTTGTTAGAATTCTCGCCTTTGCTTGTGATAGTGAGGACAAACAATATGTTAGCGAGAAAGGCTGTGGCTATTTAAATAGGTGAATGTATGGTAGACTGGATGTCAATTTGCAGCCTATCCTTTGTATCCAGCAAGTATCTGTATGCCTTTCTTAGACACCTAAGGCTAATGAAAGTAAATTGCTTATTATTGGAGCAAGCACAGACAATTTATTTTACATTTTTTATAGGGAGCAAATACTTTCCACTGGGGTGACTACCACAGAATAGATTATTAATTCCCAATCTGTGATTCAGCTGACATTTCAGTAAATTTTTTTTCCATCCATTCTCTGAAGGCTGACCTGTCCCCAGTCTCATCTTTGTCTATGGAAATTAGAGCTTGATCAATCTTTCTATTGACATTAGTGTGCTTTGGATCAAGATTTTACCCTTTTATCCATGTTGATGTGAGCCCTTGTTGCTCTGAAAATGAAGTCCGCTGATCACTTTCCATCAAGTTTTAGTGGCTCTGTGTCTTTGTAGATCTTCATCTGCTTGTAGTAATCGGTTTGATTTTTTCCTGATGTTTTCTCTAGTATTTACTTTTAATAATAATTTTACTTGTAAAAATAATTCTCTTACTGCACACTGAAAGCTTGGTCAAAGGAAGACTTTTTTAAAAAAAGAAATATTAGTTGGCTAAGAGTCATTAAAAACAATAAATATAGATTCTTACAGTTGCCTGTGTATTGAGAAAGAAAATCTGAAGTCTCAGAAGTACAGTTCAATGTACTGCAGAATGATCAATACCCCTTGCTACTCTTCCAGTGATAATATCTTCTTCCCAGAAACTGCTTTTGGCTGGGAGTGTTTAACCATATATCACCTTCAGACAAGTGGCAGGTGATCAAAGCCTTGAGAAGCTGCTAAATGTAACTACCTAAGTGTCAGTGGTTTGGATATATTTTTTTTTACCCAACCACAGCACTTTTTTTTATTCTGAGTTTCTTTAATGTAAAAATAGAGCAAGAGCAGAAATTGTCAGAAAGCTGCACAGTGCAGCCACTGCACTTTTGAAGCTGGTTCTAAGATTTTTGTAATAGTTTTTGAAAGTCAAACAACCAGAGATGTCTTCACAAGCTAGACTATGACAGTTGTTCTTCACAAATAGTGATTCTGTAGTGTACTGACCTTTTCTCTCATGTAGGCATGCACAAATGAGGAGATTATTTCCAGGGGAGTCTGAAAATATAAGTGAAGGTTTAGTAACAATATTTTTTAGACATTAGAGCACTATTTCAGTATTCCTTTTCTGCCTGTTGAGAAAAGCTTCCCAGCTTAGCATTTCTTATCTGAAAAGATATGCAGATGAGACATAAAAACTGTATAAAAAAGAACACAGCAAACTGTCCAGCTCTCCACAACCCTCTACTGAAAACGACAGAAATCACATATTGTCTTTTTCCTTTCTTTTTTTTTTTTTAATCAAGAGATCCTTCATGTTTTGGCAGAACAGGAAATAGTGATCTTAGGAAATAGATGTACATAATGCAGATAGAGAAAGATAACATTTGTTAACTATAGTTAATATTATGTATTTTATATATATAGCTAGTATTGTTATTATCAAGTTTACTTTTGCTGTGCATCCTCATTATGAAGGTAATTAAATTCAAAAAACTTTTCAAGTCCATCTTGAGGGTAAAAGCACTAAAGAAAATTAAAGACCTACAAAGTACACAGTATTTGTTTTCCAAGAGAAAGAGAAACTTTTCTTAAGGCCTAAGGAATTGCAAAATTTGAAGCATTTGAATTCCCCTAAAAATCTTATCAAGAAAACAGAGGCAGAGATAATTCAGTATTGGGGTGAGCATTCTGTTGGACTTGCTACCACCATACTCACATTATTCATCCTCACTGCTGAAGTTTGTATTTACACCCTGAAACACAGGAGTTCTTTTAAAGTGACAGCCTTGTCATACTGGATTTTTTGACTGGAAAACCCCCTTTGATTAAAACAAGTGAAAATTAAAACATTTGTATGACAGACCGAAGTGGTTTGCCTATCCAGGATGTTGTGCTGGGAGGTTTCCTGTGAGAGCCCCAGGACTTGAGTTGTTTTCAGTCGAACACTCATTTCATATTAGAGTACTGGCTCGGAATAATTCTTCCATTTGAAGCAAAATATGGAAGAGGAAAGCCTGTGGCCTGCAGAGAGAGCGTTGACTGCTGAGGAGGAGGCAGAGCAAGTCTGCTGATCTTTTCCACGCGGCTGTGCTTATTAACATCTCTGAATTGCATACTCAGTGGAGGTTCACTGAGTATCTATTTCCTTTCTTCCTCTGCTCTCCCACCCCCTTGGATACTTGACTGAATAATGATTATGGTATTGATGCATGAATTTGTCTGCAAATCTCCGTGGCGGGCATTTATGAAGGAAGGTGGGTCAGGCTGGAGTTATATAAATGCCATGTGAACCTTTTGCTGAAATCAGTCATTAAAATGATCATTTAGTGGGACTGGAATTTTAACTCGTTCATCTGGACTCTTTGGATTTATATTTTTAACCTTTTATATGTGGAAAAAAATAGTTCTGTGAACCAGCAGACAGATCCTCCTTTGTGATTGAGCACATAATTAAAACACGACACTCATGCCCTTCACAACTGTTTTCACTTGTGTTGGGGTGAGATACTGCAATTGTTTCAAGTGTTTTGTGATTATAATGTCCTATTTCTTTAAGCCATATCTGCTGGAAGGTTACGTTTTGTAAGTGTGGCTCTCCACTGACATAAAACATACCCAGATAAAGACACAGGGAAAGAGTCTATACTGCCTAATTCAATTGTTTTAAAGTGAGGTTGTCTTGTTTTGATGGTTCATCTTCTCTCAGCACCTGAGTAGGAATATTTTATAGTGAGACACCTGTTCTGGATAAAAGTAATGCAAACTTGATAATATTTCATTGCATTTGTGCCCACTGAAATCTCCATGGAGTTCCAGAGGGATTCTGCTCCTTTAAATGGCTGCTAGGAGCTATAAAGCCACATGCCTTTAGTATTGCATGACTGGCTTCTTTGAAGGGAGTCTGGTTCTATAAAAAATTTAAGTGATCATTTAGACAAGACATAATTAAGTGAACAGAACTAATGAAACACTGGAGGAGTATCATCAAATATGACATTCCAAATGCCCCCCAATGGGCACTTGCTTGATGAATGGTTACCCAAAAGCACTGGCCCCATCTTTTGAGAACATGTATTCATTTATTTTATGCTTCTTTAAATAACAGGGCATCCATGATACCTTTACATATTTCATTAACATACATTTCAAGCTCAGAGTTGCTCACTGAAAAATCCAAATAGGAGTCAACTTAGTAGAGACGTGATTTGTTCAGTGCCTGGAAAACTGCCGTACTATTACAGGCTTTTGTAAAAGCCTTATTTCTGTGTATGTAGGCAAGCTCCTTTTGTTCATGTCTTTCTACAGGACAAAAGTTGTCATGCACTGTTAGTAGATGACTAAGCCTCATCTTCTGGAAAAGCACCACTTGAAAATACTCACCTCACCCATAATTCTTGTGGGAATTAATGCTTATTGGTGGATTGTGGCTCTCAATCTGAGGAAACCTGGGAGCAAGTTTATGTGACTTTTGCTCCACTTATATAAATCATACCATGTCACAGTCAGGGTCTGTTAAATTACAGTGGAGTAACTATGGCCCAGCATTGGAGTGAAGCTTGGGAATAAATTTTTCAGTATTATTGTGATGGCTGAATTTTCTAGGGAAATTGCTTAGAGTTTTTATTCCAGTTTATGCACAAGACTAGAAACTACCGATCCTGAGAAAGAGAACAAAGGCAAACCTTAAGCAAATTTCCACTCAGATGCACTCCTTCATAACAATGGAGTTTTTGCGCTCATCTATTCATCTTCAGTAAAGCTGATGTCATTCTCATACTTGTTTCATTCTACCAGTATCATTTCTAACAGGCAAAGACTTGTTTTAAAAATAAAACCTAATAAACCCCCAAAACTTTTGGGAGTAATTTTTATTTCATGCTCTACCTGTCAATAGAAATATAGAAAAGCATGGCAAGGAGCAGGAGAAGCTGCATATGTGAACCGGCACTTGGCATTTTTACCCATGAAGGCAAAGGCAAGGGATTAAAATATGAGGATGCCCCAATTCAGGTGACTTACCCATATCTATGAATACAACTATTCCAAAAGAGGGCAATAGAGTACCTAATGGCTGAGATATCCTTGGATCTTTTGTTTCCTGCGTGATCGGTCACAAGAGAAGGTGAAGGTCATAACAGAAGTAATTTGTCAAGTGTTCCCTTTATGAACCTGCAGTACAGTTTAAAATATTCCTCTTAAAGACACCATATAGGAGGGGGTATATGGGGAAATAATGTTGAACAGGACAACAGGAGTTGCATGAATTTTTCAGCATAGAAAAAAAGCCACCCTCAGTGTTTTGTAGAATACAAAAGTGGCGTCAAAAGTGGGGAAATCAAGTATGTTTTAGTAGATGAAGAGCATTCTGTAGAGATGACTGTAGATTCAAGATACATCTCTTGAGTGCTTATTGATGGTTCTTTTCATGCTCTCTTGGTGCAGTTGGAACTACTCTGCTTTCCTTATTCAAGCAGAACTGATGTTATTCTGATGTAGAACTCTACTAAACAAAGGGCACAGAATTCAGAAACAGGAGTTTAAAAATCTGATCAGAAGGATTTAGCCGAGCAGTATAAAAAGTTGTAAGTATCTGTATTTAAAACTGGGTTTTAAGTAAGATCTCAGAGCAACATGTTTAGGAAGATTAATGATGAATTTGTGTTCTTAATTTCGTGTCAGTCACAAAACTACAGCTACCAACAAAGAATGTGACATCTTTTGCATATATACAAACACATGAAGACTATATGAAGACTGTAAGTATAAAGCTGTTAGAAGTAGCTACTGATAGAGGTGCACCGATGTCTGACTGGTTATATTTTTTTCAGTCTTGATTTTAAGGAATTGCTAGGCAGTCTGTTTTCTCTAGGAGATTTCAGGTTCATTTTGGAAGCCCAGCAGTTTATGGATGATACTTAGCACCAGTTAAGAACATAATGCGAGAACAGGAACCTCTCATTCTTCTGCAGCATCAGTGTTTACAAATCCTTCTAGATAGCAGGATTTTTTCTCATAAATAATAAGGGATGCTTGAGTTTTAACTATTTGTTCACTGGCTTATGTTTGCTGTTGTAACCAGAGGGACTAAGTGCAATCAGCAGTATTTTAGTCTTCTGAAAGACTGAAGAGTTCTTTTCAACACCACTGTGATGTGAGTGAATTTTTAGTGACACAGTTGACTCAAAGTTCTTATGTACTAGGACTTTAACTGCAGTGATCAATCTGAATGTCTGGACTCACCTCAAATGTCTCTTGTCAAATTGCCTCTCATATGCTCATATAAGCATCATTGTATATGTCACTGAGATCCTCAAAATATTTCTTAGAGTATAGATATATACAAAACTGTGAAGAGATGGTGAGTATTCCTAATGGCAACCTAGGAATCTTTAGAAAATTGTTGCATTTGATTCAAGCAGAGAATCTTGCATTTCTTTTGCTGAGCTTAACCTTTCTGTTCATATAACATCATAAGTACACCTAAATTTGAGCAAGCTGTGAAAATTTTCTTTTTTAATGCTTTTGATTTTTTCAAGGAACAAAGAAAGAGCACAGATGTGCCGAGGAATGTTAGATATTTTTTGCCTCCTTTCCTGCTGCTGTTTTAGGAATCATATCCATGGCTGAAAACAATGTATGAAATCAGTTTTGCAGATACCAATAGGATTTTGCGTGTAATAAATGAAAAAAATCATATAAACCAAGTCTTGTCAGCTTTTTAAGGATGCTTGATATTTCTCTCTGCCTGTGTTTACATTGGAATTCTACACACATACACACGTTTCAGTGGATTATCCTTTTACTGGGTTTCTAGGCATAAAGTGTGTATAACTGAGAATAGCTCTGTCCCCTGCTAAGCAGGAAGCCAGTGTGCACTGTAGCAAACTCTATTAAGTGCATTTTCAGGCTAGTCAGGTTTCAAGAAATAGATAGTTTTATTCTGAATGAAAGGTAATGAAGAGCTAGATGGTGGCATTGTATGTGAAGTCTGATAGGATGTCTCTAATTCAGTCAGAGTTTCAAATGCTGGTTTCTGCTTGTGCTAAAGGAAAGTTGCTCTTTTCCTGCTTAACACATCTTCTGGTCCCTTCATAGAAATAAAAGTATATGTAGTGACATAGTTAATTGATTGCTCATTTTCTAGTTCATTATTAGTGACATCCATTGGCATTGAGAAATCCTTTAGGAAATTTGGAGAAAGATTTCTTTCTTCCAAAGAAACTTAGAAACAAAATTAGGTAGAAGCGAAGTTGTCTTAGGTAACACTGAAGGTTTTCCTTTTATTTAAGTCTAGAGATGCCTGAGTACATTAATCTAATGTAGATGATATGACAAAGATGAACCTTGAGATATGAATGAGTTGGGAGTATTGTGTTTCTTAACATCTACCCAGACATGACGGAAACTGAAGGTGTGTAAGAGTAAAAACAACCATTTTAGCACTCATTTAGCTGAGGAGGAAAGACATTTTTCTTACCATGTTTTCCCCTGAGTGGCAGCAGGAAGCACTTGGTGTTCTTTTGGGAAAAGGCAGATGGGTTTTACAAGAGATTAATCTAGAACAGTGCTTGCCAGAAACATCACTTAAAGCAGCAGATGGAATCAGCAACAGGGAATTTGACACCAGCAAGAGAGCAGACATTTCTGTCTTAGGATGTTGAGGTGTTGCAGAACATTCTGTGTGCTATCAAACTGGCAGGCTGAATGATTGGAATTGCCAACTCAATTAAAATGTGAATATGTTAGATTATATTCTTCCCAATTTTTGCTGTTGGGTCCGAATACTTTCCTAGATTACGTGTGCCCACTGGTATAGGAGGGCACAGGTAGAATATGTGCTTGCATTTTCAGGTGACTCAAAGTATCTATGTATGAGGTAGCAAGAGCAGAAAGCTTTATTCTGTTTTCTGTCCTTTAGAATCTCATGTGTGTAAAGTTATACCGGTTGAATGTCTCCCAGTATGGTGAGTTGGGAAATTTCTCTGCTGAAAACAGTCTTCGACAACAAAAAGATTAACTTTTCTTTTCACAAATGCAAAATATACTGTCAAAAATGTGTGTCTGTCAGAGTTGGTCTGTATCAGACTCGTTTGTCAGCCACGAGCTAGCTGGACTTAGAGATTTCTGCACATCAAATCAGGAAACTAGAATGTGGACAGTGTGAAATTCCAGAGAAAGCTCTGGGAGTTACTGTGCATGAACAGAATAGTTGGTCTTGCTAGTGGAGCCATAAAGAAAGGTTGCAGAAAGATTCGGATTGTTAGAGGGACCATTTGATCAAAGAAATACAATGTTCCTGGAAGCAATGATAACTGATTTATTTCAAAGCAGTGGAAAATCAGTAACATTTGAGCCAAGGACAGTTCTTTAGGTCATGAAAAGAGTGAAAAGAGTGCAGTAAGGCATATCTGGTAAGCAGAGAAAAAAGTTCCCACTGACATTTAGCTTAGTTGGAAAAAGCAGCAGTGGAAAGTGAAGAGGTGTGAGGTGTTAAGAGAGATTTGTTAATGTCAAAGTATGGAAAATTCTTTTTTTTTTGTTCTCTCTAAAAGCTGCATTGAAGAAAGAGAAGTGTGAAAAGAAAGGCAGTACAGGAGAGGGGCCTAGGAATGTCAGCAGATTAGAGGAGGTGGTAATGTCTTCAGTGTGTTTCCCCATTTTAAGAATGAAGTGTCTACAAGTGTCAAGTTTAACCTTTTGTACAAAACAACTGTTACTTATAAAAATGGTAAAGAATGTGGGCTACAATGATGATTCTACAATGGTTTGTAATATTAACAAAGAGTGCTTTTGAAATTAAAAATAATAGATATTAGCTGTTAGTGTGCCATACCCAGCTTTACTGACTTTAAACGTTCTGCATGAGGCAAAGGCAAACACTCATCTCTTTTTCTTTCCAGGTGTGGCCAATGATTGCAAGTGAAAAGCTCACCAACAATGTCATTGCTACCAAAGTGGGGAAAATTCTTTCTTTGTCATGTTTAGGACGTTGTACTTTAATTTTGGACTGCACATGAGGTCTCCAGATAATAAATTACACAGCTTATAGTTGAATTTTTTGGAGGTTTTGACACAAAAGGGTACTTTAAACTTGAAATGTATCTGTACATAGATTTGCTTCTGTTGCATTTGTGATTTCAGTTGTAAGCATTGCCATTAGAGTAATGCTAAGTTACCAGAAACGACAGAGACACCAGCAGAGAAGGTGAGCAGACAAAATGAAAGCAACAACTTGTCCTCAAGATTTAGGATCAACTAAAGAATTTAGACTTTGAACACTGTCTTGTCAAGTCTGCTAATAAATGCATTTGAAGCTAGATCAGGTATCTCTACATATCACTGTGTAGACATGGCCCTTCCCTAGAAGCAGGGAAGTCTTAAAATTTAAAGCTTAGCGCTTTTGACATGTTTATGTCTGTGTCAACAAGGAGTTATGGGCTATTGTCAGAATATGTCTGTCTGCTTCTGAAAACAGTTCTTCTTCTTCATTAAATGTTTAGTATCAATCATTTAGTGAACCACTAATGTCAATAACCTTTATAGATTAATGGCTTTGAATTCTGCATCAAACAGTAACAGCAAAGCCACATATGCCACTGCTACTGCAGTGTTGAGAACATGACAGTCTGTCATGATTTTTTTTATATGATGCTCCTCAAAATACTAACCATTTTTCATGCAGTTTTGAACTGGTACATAGCATTTTAAAAATTCTCTCTTCCTGTGTTGATTGCTTAAAAAGCCCCCATAACTTTTCTTTGCATGTTAGAGATTTTCCTGCTTGGGAAGTTTTCTCTTGTGTTCACTTAGTTTGTTTTATGAAGTGGGATTCCTTCTACTCTTCTCTCAGTGCCAAAGTTCCTGATTAGCGTAGCTCCAAGTGCCAGAAAGAAAATCTTTCTGGGCCTCCTGTGCTTGTGCAGAATCTCAATGGCTGTGTATTGATGTGGCTCTGCAGTGGCCCTTTGGATTCAGGAGAGATGAGGATGTTACGGCAAGGCACTGCCTGAGCATGTTGGACAATACAGACCCCCCCATTCTGACAGTGGTCTTGCACTCCCGTGAATTGCAGTTACAGTGTGAAGGTTTGGCTCAATGGAAATTCTATTCTCAGGAAACGTTTGCCTTACCATCCACGTGCCAAGCCTTATGTTTGATGAGAAGAAAAGGATTTTCCTGTCAGTGTCCTGCTTAGACTTGTAGAGTAAACAAAATGCTATCTCAAAAGAAGGTTCTGCAAAGCCTGAATTTTGATACTGAAGAAATACTTCGTGGCTGCTGCATAATTTCTTTGCCAATTCCCCTTGACCATTACTCTTCATTTTGGAAAAAAATTCCAAGAAAAATACAAAGCTGTGAAAACATATTTTGTAATATTTATATGAATGTCATTACCTCGAGGCAAAGGCAATGACTGTGCAAACACATGGTGACAGGATAAAAGTAAATGACATTTGGTTTCATATTTAGTATGAACTTTGCTTTGTTTCTTTTTAAACCAAGACTGATTGTGTGAAATAAATATCAGTGAAAAATTGCACAGCATTTGTTAAAAAGGAAGTGCTCCGGATCTCATAATCTTGATTATAAAGTCTTTCAGCATATGGAGTCTAGCACTACTCTACAATCAAAGTATCTTAAAGTCTTCATAATTTTCTGTGTACATGTTCACATTCCAATTTAATAACACTGCAGAAACATCAAGTAATATGGTGATTATGATATGGTGTTGCAGTACTCAGTGCCAAAGATTAGCATCCCGATCCCGCATGCTTCAATTGTAGAATATAGTGTTTCTGCCTCAGCATGTAGATTCTCAGCTAGAATAAATTACAGACAAACCCGAAATCATTTTCAATCTGAGTGTCTGCTGTACTAATCACTAGAAAGAAAATAACAATGAACTACAAATGAACTTCAAAGACATGGCAACTGTGGGATCTGGTGAAATTAGGAAATTGGGACAGCTTGACAGAAGCAAAAGAGATGGAAGTTGCTTTGATGCATTTCAGGTCAACTCTTGGAAAACTTTGGAAAGAAATCAACCTCTCCATTCTAGCCTAATCAAATCAAACAAGGTCCTGTTTTTATCTGCTTGTCTGGCATGTTTTAAAAATGGAATTAAAACAGCAAAAGAGAAATGCATATGTGGTAATACCTGTGATAGGTGATCCATTTTTTTCCCTAAATAGTCAGATGCTAGCTAGCAAACATAATAAGGCACTATTATTTTTTTTCATTTCAAGTAATTCAGCCTTGTCTGCTAGTTTTCTTCCTCAGTCCTCCTTATTTGGTGTACCAAAGTGATGAACATGCTTCAGGAACAAATAAATAATAAAAAGTATCTGTTTCGCGTTGCCCGACTGCCTGGCATTATTTGCACAAGCTGTATTTGATGGAAATACAATTATATTTTAATCCATTTAAGTCAGTTGGAGGGCCATAGGGCTTGGTTCAATATGAAACCAAAGCATGTATTTAATTTTAAGCATGTATTAAACCTGGTTGTATGCTTAAAATTAAATACTGTGCTGGTTAGTGCCTAAAGTAACCAGGTTGAATAGACAGAAATACTGGAAAACACAAAGAAATTAAGGTACGTGTTTGGTTTTATCCAAATACCTTTACTTTCTCTAAATCCCTGCTTTCTATGACCTCTTAACCCTTTCCTCCTCTGAGCTGTGTCAGAAAAAAATCCAACTTCCATAAGAATGTGCCATAATCAAAAAGCCAAAGTCATGTGTAGTGCAGATCGAATCCTTGTCACACTTGTGGCCTTACTACTTATTAGCAAACACAACTATTCAGGGTTTATGTTAAGAGTGCAGTTGTATATGTATTTTTATGATTATTAGAAAAGCATCTGTTCTTTTGCTATTTCCATATTAGAAAACAACATGATAATGTATGATATCTTACATGTGTATTTCATACCTCACACTCACAAAATTCCAGCGGTCAAGGCCATTTAGTACTGGCCAAATCCTCGCCTTAGGTTACTGACTTAAGAAGCAGTGGACTCAGACTCTACATGTTCAGATCAATCAAGATAACAAGGACAATTTTTTTTTAAAACACAGAGAAGAGCAGTCAAAAGGATGATGACAGAAGGGCAGAAAAAAACAAGGAAAGGTAAAATGTGTGTGAAGACAGATTTTGGTAAAGTAAGCTGGAATAAAAGTAAAGCTTAGAAGAAAGTAAAACTGTGAGCCCAAAATACTGGCAAAAAGTCAGAATAAATGGAGAGTGAGTTAAGGAAAGATAAACAGAAAAGATGGGACACGTTGTTTAAAATGTGGAACTTGGTGCCAGAATACTGTGATATTGTGAATTAGAGTGTTAGATCTCAGAAGGTGTGGCTGGATTTTAATCATGGTCATCTTGAGTTTAATTGACAAGTCTTACATAATTTTATACTACACCTTATATACAAAATAGAAGCAAACTATGCACAAGATTTAGTTTGCTGTAACATTTTTATGTGGCTGATGTTGGGATTCTAAGACAAAATTCTAAAATGCCACAGAAAAGTAGAAGTTTTAATGGTTTTCAAGGAAATTAATAAGAACAGTCCTGGCACTTAAAATATAAATATTAAAATACCTTTTCTTAAATGAAATGGGGTGATTTAATGGTTCAGAAATAAATTCAAATTCAAGAGTAGCTTTCTGT
Source organism: Brachypodius melanocephalos (assembly GCA_013398615.1). Taxonomy (NCBI): domain Eukaryota; kingdom Metazoa; phylum Chordata; class Aves; order Passeriformes; family Pycnonotidae; genus Brachypodius; species Brachypodius melanocephalos. Next base: position 8,875,964 of record VZSR01003049.1, read on the forward strand.
CTCCAGCAACATACTCGATGAGAGGATAAACAATACTTTAAGAAATATGAGATAAGTCAAATTTGGAAAAAGTTAAGAGTATTAGTTAGATCTTAAAGAAATAGAGGTACTTAGGCAGTGGAAAGAATACTGTATGGAAGTTTTTGTTTGTAAAAGGAAATTATACAACTAAAATTATTATGAAAATATTATGGGTAAAATTATTATGAAATTTTAACTTTGGGAAAAGTGAAAAAAATCATACATAAATGCGACTCTAGCTTTCTGTCTTGTACAAACACTTCTTAATTATGGAACAGCTGTTTGATATGAACGCTACCATGTTTCTGCTGTTCTGAAAAATCTTAAGAGCTTTTTTCACTCTGAATTTCTCAATTACTGCAACAATGACAGCTTCATATAGTGTATTTTTTATGAAGCCACCGAAAGTTTTTTTGATTTTCATACACCCATGGATTCACTCTCTTTTATCAGCCTAAATCAAACAGCTGCTTTTAGGCAAAATTCACAGATTAAACAAAATATTTCAGCATGGGTCTAAGGACCTCCTGCATTGAAGAGTGTGTTTGTTAAGCATAACAAACCCAAAATTATTCCAGCCTGAAGAGGGCAGTAAAGATAAAGCTTTATTTTCCTTAGCTTTTCGTTGTTTTCAGTGTATGCTGTATTCTGAAAGTGCATTACTAAACAACACAAATTTACAGGTGATACATTTCTGGAGCTTTGCTGTATTGTTTAGTCTGGAGAAGAGGAAGCTTAGGGGAGACCTTGTCCCTCTACAGCTCCCTGCTAGGAGGTTGTAGACAAGTGAGTGTTGGCCTCTTCTCACAGGTAACAAGTGACAGAGGAATTGGTTTCAAGCTGTGACAGGGGAGATTAATTTTAGACATCAGAAGAATTTCTTCACTGAAAGTGTGGTTAAGCATTAGAATGGGCTGACCAAGGACATGGTGGAGTCACCATCCCTAGAAATGTTCAAGAAGTGACTGGACGTGGCACTCAGTGCTAGAGTTTAGTTGGAATGATGGTGTTCTGGCAAAGGTTGGACTCAGCAATCTTGACAATCCCTCCAACCTGAATGATTCTATGATAAAGTATACAATCTTGTGTTGGGATTTATCTGAGGGTCTAACTCCTTCATGTGACAGTGCAGAACTGAAGTGTCCATCACTTACGAAAGTCGATTGCAGGTAATGAATTCCATGAAGGAAACCATTGCTTCAAGTGGGACATCCCCTTAGAATGAAACAACGTTGAATTCTGGGTTGGGTTAGAAGAATGATTTTGCAGATTACCAAAAAAACGAGATGTTGTTTCCATGTTTTGTCTTAACCGTTTCAAGCTCCCTTCAGAAATTGAACAGTGGGATTTTATAAGAGGAAGAAGGTTTTATACTTTTTCCAGTCATCTGTCTTAAGAGCTTCCTGACAGCCAGGTTTATATTGAAACTTAGGTATTTTTCCTTGTGTTAAGGGGCAGTGAATTTTATATGGTAAAAAATTATGTGTGTGTTGGGAGGAAACTGTAATTGCAGAACAGCAGATATCTAAATTGTTCTGAATATTCAGTATGTTCCTTTCTGAGTAGGCATTGTTATTTCTCAGGAGCCTGCTATTTGCTTTAAGCTCAGGCAATAACATACCTTTTTAAAGCTGACAGGAATGTATCTGTTTGCATACTTTATTTGTATGAATACACACATGGCTAGTATTATGAAACTTTTAATAGTGCTTTGTATATACAGATGTAGTGGGCTTGTGTGTGTGTGTATTTATATTGTCATATGGCTAGAGTATATTATCCATACCCATTAGGAAACATATTTGGAGAAATTTGGACAAAAAATAGCAAAGGAGCTTGATTTCTCTCTTTGAAGAAGATAACTGACAGAAGATACTGATTTAGTCAATAACTCTTAATCAAACAAGTGGTGCTGAAATGGATGATCCATTTAGTAAAGCGATGTCTGGCCAATATTGGGGTTGACAATGTAGGATTCTTAACATTTGCTGACATTCTCCCAAACAAGTCTTGGAATGCTTCAAAGCAGAAACAGCTGGTTGTATTCAGGTCCCTTCTCTAGATAGCAATGCAAAGACTGGCAGGTACCCTCCCCATTACTGAGTAGAGCTGTGTCAGGGGTGCACAGGTTCTTTAGAGTCATGGTAAAGAAATAAGGTAGGACGAAAATACATTGTGAGGAGACAGTACTGAAAGCTAAGAAAGAAACAATTTTCCATCAGACAATTCAGAACAAGCAGCTTAAAATGTAGCATCGAATTCCTTTCATTTATGAGAAATAAAATATTTCCTGGTCATACCAATGTCTTGAAACTTGTAAATAAATGTAGTATTCTAAGTTGAAAAATTCAGGTATTATTTTCTGAAATTGCGAAAAAAGAAAAACTTTTTGGGGAGAGACAGCATTTTCACTAGGATGCTCTTTTGACCAAGGCTCCCTATCCTGTAGGGTATTTTCCTATGAACCGTAGCTCAGTCATGTTCAAAGGCCTCAACAGATTTTTTTTTTCCTAGATTTTTTAAAGTGAAAAATCTTCCAAATCAGATGTTGAAGCAGGTAGTATCAGCAGGAGCTGATACAAACTGGAGTGGCTCCATTGAAATACAAGGATCAGCTGGCTGAGGGAAGCGACCAATACAGGTAAGCACATTTGTTTGGAATTGGTTCATTTTGCTTGAGATTTAACATTGGAAAAATCATAAGCAGAAACTGAAAATAGTCCTTTCTCAGACACAGTTCAATGAAACATTTAAACACATGCTTCAGTTCATCCTTGTTTAATAATGTACTTAAATAATGTATTTAACTTTAGTCACATGCTGAAGTCCATTTCTTTCCAGGGTTTTTAAACAGAGCCTTCACTTTTACTCATATTAAAATGACAGAGTTGTCCACTTGCCAATATGTAGCTAAATTATATTTCTATTTTTAAAATGAGGTACAAAGACATATGAACCTCACAGTTTCTTCTGAGGAAGCATAAAATAACACTGGAGTAATTTCTTCATAGCCCAGAGTTTTCACTGACTGTATTTATTGGCTGTATGTTTCAGGTGCCAATAAACAGAAACAAGTGCAGATTTGCTTGTATTTATAAAAAATCCACATGTACCCTAGTAACCATCACAGAGTCATAGAATCTTTGAATCGTGGAATTGTTTGGGTTGGAAGTGACCTTAAAGATCATCTTGTTCTGTCCCCTCTCTGCCATGTACAGGAACACCTTCTACAAGACCAGTTTACTCAAAGCTCCATCCAGCCTGGCTTTGAACACTTTCAGGAATGGGGCATCCACACCTTCTCTGGGCAACTTGTTCCAATGTTTCACCATCCTCACAGGAAAGAATTTCTTCTTAATATCTAATCTAAATTTACCAAAAGTATCTCTTCTCATGATAAGAGTGTTAAGATGTGTTTTGGCCAAAAGTCAAAAAAGATAGCACATGTTAACCTCCTGGAAACAGATCAATACCTGCAAATAAGTTGACAAGCATATTTTTTCTGAGTAGTTTTACCTGTATGTTGCAAGTGGCCTCCTTGGGGTTCTTTCCTCTTTTCTGAAATCAGAGATAGCACTTTGCAGGGAAGAGATGCCCAGTGATGATGGCAACACAAGCTGATGGACTGTCCTAACCTTTGGCACATTGCCAAATTAACTTAAGACCCAATTAATCAAGATAACAGATTTTTGTCTTGCATGATATGAGCCTGTTGACAGTTTCTGTCTTTCAGTTATACTGTGCATAGCCTGTGTCCTTCTGGATGGCATCTGCTATAATCTGGATTTTTGCCAGACTGAAAAGTGGTTATTTTTCTTTTTAGCTGAAGTAATCTGCTGTTGATTAGACTTGACCCTGTCAAACTTTCATTGTAGCACTCTTACACTCACTATTTGTGACACACTTACTATGTGTCACAAAACACATCCCAATTCTGTTATTTAGAGAAGAAATGCAGATCTTTGAAGCAATGAAGAAAGTGTAAAGTTGGTGATACACTAGATACACTTCAACTTTGTTCTGAAGACATGCTTCTTATCATTTTGATTTGAAGTAATCTTTATTTATTTTTACAGAAAATTATTTCTATTGTTTTAAAGTAAATTTAAAAAAAAATAAAATTATACTTTTAAACACATTTTGTTGGAGCAAGTATCTGTTCTTATGCTACCTTTCAAGAGAATAATAAAAGTATTTTTTTTCTTTCTTAGAAGTACAGTTTATACTGCTATAAAAAAAACTGTTCTGAGATGCAGTTTTCGGTCTCTTGTTGCATTGCTTCCTGTGAGACTCGACTTAGACAGGGCTCAGCTGCTGAGTGTATACTACGTTAGAAAGTATGGACTTAGCAGCCCAGTAAAATGTTTTAAAATGGGACAGTAGGCATTCCTGCAATATGACAAAACCCTACCAGACTGCAGAGAAGCTTTTTTTAAGATTAAAAAATTAGGAATTTTTTAAGCTCTCCTATTAGGAGTGTGATATGTATTTATGGTATCCTCAGGTTCTGCACAATAAAAATGGTTAAACCTTTAGTCCTTTTAGTAGCTCAGAGTTTTATTACTGAAGTTATTTTGTAGATTTTATGCTTGGAGCAAGGTCAGTGTATTGCACTGTATAAATTATTCTAAGTAATTGCTCAGTTATTTTATAGCTTAGTCACAGGATATTTTTATTATTGAACATAGTCTTTTCTTTAAGGCTGGGAAGAGAAGGTCACTATAAATCACATGGCAGCTTGCCATTTGGGGTTTCAGCTTTACCTGTGATAAGGATTTAATAACAATCTGGCCCAGACACCAGTTCCCTCTCAATTACCTTTCCACATGGGCATTAGTTCACACTGTTTATTAAAAACTCCCCTTGTAGTTGTTTTAATGGAGTGTTTCAGATTAATGGCCCCTATGGAGTTTAACTTCATTGCACTTCATTAAAGCTAGATTGTACAAAAGGTTACTTCAATTAAATCCAGAACTCAACCTTAAATTTGTATGGATTTTTTTAGAAAATGTGGTAAAATTTGTATGCCAATCCTTTGAGATTAAGAAGGCAAAATCCTTCTTAGTGACTGAAGTTCAAAATATGTTATATCTGTTCCAAATTTGCTTTCAGATTAATATTCAGATTTCAGGAGATTAGAAGATGAAAGCAACTGAACAGTGTATGATCTGTAAATGAATTGGCTAAGTAGTTTTGTTAGAAATTGGACAGACTAAGGAAACTTGAGCACTTTTTCTTACCTGTCAAAGCATTTGCTGGATGTTTCACAAAACTTCTGTGAGAAAATAACCATTTATCCACAGTGCAGGTGAAAGTGCTTGTATAAACAAAACTCTCATATTTTCTCTGCAAGCCCCACATATGATAGCCAAATACCCTGCCTCTTTTACATGGATAAACCTTCCAGTGCAAAAATCTTCGGTGTTCTCAACTGCCCATTTCCTTTCCAAGTGGCATTGCAATAACAGGTGTTGGGAGAGGTATACCATAGTAAGGTGGAAAAAAAGGTTGATGCAGAACTTTGCTGGGAGTGAGGTCAGTAGGTTTAGGAGAAAAGGAACAGTGGAGTGATGATGAAGTTTTCTTAAAGAAACACATTAGCTCACTAGTCTTTAGAAAAAGACAATGGTTTTGATGTCCTAGAAAACAGGGCTGAGATAGTTAATTTGGTGAGGTGGAGAAATATAGCAATCTAAGTTAGGACATTTCAAGAAATATTATCATAGCAGTTTTTTTTTTTTTTCTCCTTTTACCTCAGGTCTAGGTAACATTTTAAAATAGGGTGTATATGCAGCGGAGAATAAAATTACATGTTTATGTCTTCACATATTTTTTCAATTTTAACATATATAATATTGTTACTATGGTGGAGTCCTGAAACTTCCATAGAGATCTGATTCCTATTTTGCTAAGGGTTCTTCAAACTGTGAAATGGTGTGAGTTTGCACAGTAGTTGAAGACAGTGTGCAACACGTGTAAGTAACAGAGAAGTTGTGTATACAGTATTTCTAAATTCTGCTATTGGGAAGAAATGGCCTAGCTCTTGTAAACAATTGGTTATGCTGGGCAATGGATATGGACTCCTGGAAAAGTGGGGTAGGCTTGATCCCAGGATCTACTGGGAAGTAAATTAATTTATAAATTTTGAGACAATCTCTTCCATAAAGGTGCTTGTTAGACATTTCTTTTCTGAATGGTAACTTGGCTTAACTAGCTAGCTAGTGTATATTTAAGAAAAAATTCTGTCCTCTAATGACATAAATCTGGAAGTCCAGTCTGTCATATTCCTGGGTATAAAATGACAATTATTTTATATCATCTAAGGCATCCATGATTAGTCTGGGTTTTCTTGAGTATCAGAGTATTCAGTGTTGCTTTTAATAACAGTTTTCCCTCTGAAATTCTTGTCACTAAGTTCCCTCAGTTCTTCTCAATAGGTATAGTAATCTCTAGTTTGGCAGAATAGATGATGTTTGTACTAAGAAGGTTTGTTGCAATCTCTTGTTAACAGAATTAACAAATCAGAGGGGGAAAAGCAATAGTTCATACTGTATCATTATCTAAATGAAAAAATTAGAGTCTTGATATTTGTTCACGTGTATATACAGAAACAAAGAGCGAAGGCTTATAGCACTCCATGGATTCACACATACATCCTGAAATTACTAAGATCAAACAAAAATCTAAATATTTAGCATTAGACATTTTGAAGTTATTTTTAGATGACTCAGCAGTTAGTAAATGTTATACTTAAAGATTTTTTAAAAGAAAAGTTTATACAGATTTATATAAAACAACATCTGTCATGATCTTGACAACTAGAATCATATATTCTTTGCTAAGGGCAAGTGTATTTCAGATGCAAATTATTATTAGACATGGGTGTTATATGTATCACAATTTCAAGACAGAATATTGCACAGCCTGCCTCTGGAGTGGGCACAAGAGATCAAAATACGTATTTCAGGCTCTCTATTTCAAGATCATTAGTATTGAAGATGTTCTTTCCAAGTTGTCACATCAAACACGTTTTGTCCTAACACTTTTGGGTAAATTTGTGGAACTAAATAGAACAGACTTTTGTCACTAAATCTTTCTAAAGTACTGGGAGATCTCTTAGTCATGACCCACAATCCAGGGTCAGACTATCCTGGTTAGTGTTGTGAATTTCCCCCTGTGGGTTGAAAAGAAAGAAATCTGAAAAATTAACCAATTGACTTCCACTCCCCTGCCCCACAAAGTCTCCTTTAAACCATTAAATACTGTCTACCCTTAAAATAGCTTGTTGAATAAGCACATGGTCTTTTTAATCAGATAATACTGATAAAGAGCTGTTTGGGAAGACCCCAAATGTTTACCTATATTCTGGAGCCTTTTAAATGAGCCAGCTAGACTAAAGGGTGAGTTGGTAGTACAATATGTTAATGCAAAATTATAAATGAGATAGATACACAAAGTCAGTAAAGGGGAAAAAACCCCATTCCACTCAATACGGGAAGTAGAGGACAGTCTGTTGACAATATCAAAAGGCAGACTTGGTACATGCGAAATTAAGATTCTTTTTCACAGGATCCATAGTTAGGTTTTGCAATACGCTGAGATAGGACTTCACAAAAAAATGTATTTAAATGGAGATTATGTAAGTTCATGGAAGAAAATGTGAAGCAACACTTTGATGAAACTTTCAACTAATAAAATCTAAAATGCGATTGCTGGAATGTGGAATGGCAAAATGAGACAAGTTTCTTCTGTACTTTCTCTCTTTATGCTCTTTCCTGTAGCTTTTACTAGTGGCCTCTATGCAAGACAAGCTGCCGCACTAGTTACACTTGTGGCTCTCAAACTCACTTTGAAGTCAGCCCTTGGCTGTGGTTTTGTGGTGGCATTAAGTGACAGCACTGCTAGTATGGAATTCACAGGAAAGGGAGCCATATGTTTGGGGATTTTTTGGTTGTCTTGTTGTTTTTTGGTTTTAATTCTTGAGCTTTCTATGTGCTTTCTGTGTGCTTATTACCTTTACTATGGCGCTGCTTCTTTCCCTATACTTTGTTGTGATTACACAAAATGCTGAGGCTGGAGCTGTCATCACATGTAGGTGGTGAAATGACTGGTGTAGCAGCTGTCTTTTCAGCAGGACTACAGTTTTATGTGTGGCTTGCTTCTGCCAACTCTCTGGCTTCCTGTTGATTTCTGTCTCTGCATGGGAGTCATCTGCCTGGACCTTAACACAAGCATGTTAAAGACAGTGCTGGTAAAACAAGGTCCAATATGTCCTCTGAAAAATGAATCTATTATTGTTTGTCAAACTGCTCTGCAAACTGGGAAATTAATCTTTTAGTTTCAAGTCACTACACACAGAGCTCGTGACAGAATGAGAAATATATTTGTTCCACCTATGGCTGATCAGAAATTGTTTATCAAATAGGAAATCTGTCCTCACTCTCACTGCCTGTTTGAATCTGCAAAAATGAAGGATGCTCTGCCAATCAAGCAATGCTTTTAAGTGAATGCTTTCCTTCAAGCACAACTTAGGCCTTTGATGGTGATATTGCTGTTCACATACTTTCATAAGAGAGTGTGTAAATTCTTTGTGATTCTCTGACCTGGAGTACATTGGCCTTATGCAAGCTTTTGTCTGTAAGTGTGTATCTCTGATGAAGACTGAAAGAGTTTTCAAGTTTTTCAGACTATAACATCCCTCTTATTTTCAAAGTGCCAGCCTATTAGGGCACGTCACATTGGTACTTGCCTCACGATTCTGACTCCTCACAGGATGCTATGTTAAATTCAAGGTCATGGGGTTAATCTTCAAAGTCCTTAACAGAATTGGTACATGTTACCTCAGAAAAACTGTCTTTCTGAATACAACCTCTCCTGACAGCTGTGTTCCTCAGGAATTATGAAGCTGTCAACTTCAAGGGTGAAGCCTGAGAGGGCAGAAGACAAGACCTCCTCAGCAACACAGCCAAAGCTTTGGAAATTATTATCTGAGTAGATAAGAATGACCACAAATCTCTCTGTCTCCTAGGTGAAGTATAAAACTCACTACAACTTAGCTCCCATGGGCACAGCTAAAGACAATAAAGATAGAGGATAAAAAGGTTAGCAGTAAGAAAAGGAAGAGCAAGAGATGAGGAAAAAGGAGCGAGGAGAAAAATTGCTCTCACGTTGCTTTCTCAAAATAAAAGGCTTGGTTCTGATTTGAGACAAATAGTGGGAAGTACTTCAGATTCCAGAGAAGGCATTTAGATTTATTCATTAGACTTTAGCATATAGGCACCCATTTTTGTGCTCCTAAGCTGATCACAGTTTCTTTTTAATGTAATATTAATGCATTATTAGTAATGGAGTACATGGCTGAACAGCTACATGAGGCCAATAAAATTATAGGTAGTTCCCTTTAATTATTAAATAAATGTTTTGTGGCTAATCATATAAGAATATGTCAGATTCCACTAGCTGTCTTACAATGCAGGAAGATCATGACCTGATACATCAAGATGAGAATGCTTTATGCACTTATAGGTAAGAAAAAATATCAAAGCCACTAACATGTTGTCATCTGCAACTTTTATGAAATAGGACTGGCCCTTTATCTTTGTGGTTTTGGGGTTTGTCTGCTTTTGAATTCAATCAATATGCATAACTCTTGCAAATATTAAATGCTCATAAATCTGTAGTGTAACTGTATATCACAGAAAGAGAAAAGGAAGCTTTGCATGTTAATGCTGTGAAAATGAGACCTATAGGAAAAAATACCCCTAAGTGTTGCATTTATGCAAGAGCATCAGCTCTAAATGGCAAAGTCTTAACATTTTAAATGCTATTTACTTTGCAATCAGACACCTATTGATTAAAATCCATAATCTCTCTCCTCCCTGTTGGAAAACTGAAACCAGATACTTAGTAACAACCTGGTACTTGAAACCAGATACTTAGCCATAAAAATATAAGTACTTTTAAGATATATTGTTGCTTGGCTGCAGCTTATATCAAACCTATGTTTCTGGTGACTATGCCCTGTCCTTAAGGAATGTTTTACTAAAATAAAGATGTACAGAATGTCTCCTGATGCTTTACTTCAGCTTTTTCCAGACATCACCACTGCTTTAAACCTGCAGGTCGTACTTCTGGTTGGTAGCAGTGACAGTCCTATCTCTTGAGGTTCAAGGATATTTGTGCCCCTTTGGCATCCCCTCAAAGGCCTATGTATGTAACCCACTGAGTAGAGTAAGAATTCTGCTGCTGACAGTACTTAGCTTTTAGTTAATGCCGAATTTGATCCATTGCTAAGGAATAACTGGGATGCATATAAATTTAAAAACGTCTTTATGAGCACAGAGTAATGCAAGTTCCTTTTCTCTTATGACAAAACATAACAGATTCTATAAAATTCATGTATCTTGTTCCTAAAATAGCTTTACTGTTGACATTATAGCTTCTTGAGAAATTAACTGCTATCTTCTTTCATCTGCAGGCAAAACACCTGCTACTTGTAAGTGATTGTTAGTTAAATCACTTAAAAGATTGGCACTTGTTTTAAATGGCAATTAAACGACTGCATTAAGTCACATTTGTTTCTACTGTACTAAAAGTTCAATAACCTAGTGTACCTTGATGTGTACCACATTTCATAGTTGCAAGCTACAGGTCAAATGTAAAGACATTGTAATAACAGGTAATAAAACACAGAAATTGCCTGGTCTGTCAAGGCCTAGACATGCAAAGCAGTGCAGGGCTGCCGGGCTTGTGGCTGTTGCACTTCTGACAGCGCATTTCTGCTGTTATTTGCAGGTATTAGAGGCAGAGATAACTGAATAGAAAAACGTGTTTGTCACCTGTTCTCCATTTGGCAGAAAGTAAAAACGTTTCTGAGTAGTTAGTATAGTGACTATTTTTGACTGCCTTCAAAGTTGGTTAACAGAAGAAAATGTACTCATAAATATACAGCTTAGCAAGACGTAGAGAAAATTATTAATCTACTCATAAATAGCCTTCAACAATTGAAAATTCAGGTTGCTAAAACCTCTCTTGTTTCTTTTAGCTTGGAAGAGAAAGTGGCCTTTGTTAGGATCACATAGCTCTATGTATACCCTCTGATTTTCCATGTCTTTTAAAAAGGAACACATCTTGTCCTGTAAAAATGCAAGTGACCAGCTTACCTGAAATATATTGGAGTTGTGGTGTGAATTCCTTAATGTCAAGCACAGTGAGTAGTACAGAAATAGTTAAGTATTGAAGAGAAAAATACAGTTTACTGTGCTGTAGGCATCTATTATGGCATTGGGTGAAATACAGTAAGTTCAGGAAATGGATATTACTTCCATCAGAAAACCAATCAATTTTGGATCTATGCATGACACAGCATATCTATTATTGCACTAAACTGCATCGGTCTTACAGTCAATGCTTCTTTCAAAATATGCCATAGAAAGATTTCTGTAAAGGGAGATAGTTTGTGAATTGTCCTGTTGGAACTGGTCAGGGGTATAAGGTATTTGTAAAATGCAGTTAGTGCTTAAGACATATTCATTTTGATCAAAGAGATTTTTCAGACTGGCTCACCATGTGGACACATCTGTTAAATGTCAGACATTAGGTAGTAGTACCAAATAACTCCCGAAAGAATCACTTTACATTCCCCACAAGTCACAACTTGCATTATATTCAGCTTTCTGTTGCACAAGGATTTGTTCCTGGCAGGTTGTATATGTGCGTGAGACAGCAGGAGCAAGAGTGATTATGATGAGTGTTGCTGTCAAGTCATCATTATGCTTACTACCATAAACAGAGGCACACAGCTCTAGCACCTGCCTGCTCCTTTCCTGTAAACAGCTGGGATCACCTGAAATATATTCTGACAACAATACCTAGATTAATAATTACTTTTGTTATGTATGCAGAGTTGTGCCTTGCTTATCTTTTATGAATGTGGTGCAGTAGTGCAACACTTTGTGTTGGCTGGCATATTTCCTGTAAATGGAAAGAAAAGCCCATCAGATCGAAATTGTACTCTTTTCTCAATTTGAAGCAACACTGAATGAACATTCTAGCAGCTGAGGCTTTCAAGGGGGAGCAGACACCATTGGTTAATTTGCCAGGATTTCTCTGTAATGAGGTTTAAATACAACTGGATACCTCATTCCAAATTCCTGTCTGTGTGTGAGATTCAGATCTTGTGACTTTTTTCCCCTATGTGTTTACAGATTAAATACTCTGGATTTTTTGTGAATGTTTTGTGACTGCACTGAGCATACTAGTGGCAAAGGTATGTCCTTACTCATGATACTGGATCTGTCAAATTAACAACAAAACAGGGTGAGAAGTTTATCCCTGGGCTTTTTTAAAGTTGAAATTCTTTACATTTCATTGTGATCTCACAACAAAGGCTCTTATAAACTTACTTATGAAAAGTAAAGGGACAGTGACTGTTTGTAATTGATCTTTTTTCTTCTGCTCAGTTTAACAGAGGCAGCTCCTTGTCATCATTCTGTTTATCAGTCTGTGTTTCCTGCTCTGATCAATCTGCTTTCTCTTAAAATTTTCTAAGATATTTTATTTTTTATTTAAATGCTATGGTGATTTAGTAATTTTTAATGTCCTGTTTTTCTGCATGAATATATGGTCAGTAGAAATACTTGTCAGTTTTTGAGGTACAAAGTGATGCCTATGCACTTTAGTTGCTGTTAAATATGCAAGTACTGCAGTGGCAAACAGCATGTTCACTATAGGGTAGCCTTTCTAAACTGTGGTTAACTGGACTTTTGATTTCCATAAATTTCCTTTATTGTAACATTTTAAACCTATCCTTTAATATAAATACTGCTTGTATAATTTTTTTTTGAGAACTACTAAGTTTGTTACATGAAAGATACATGTGACAGTCTTTTGTGAATATTTACATTGATTTTTTTCCTGTTAATAAAATAATTGACAAAAAATCATGTTTACTGTTTTGTCCAGAGGAAATCCCATGAATGTACTTTGGCAAGCATGTCTGCAAGGAGTAAAGATTTTCTGGTACCCTTCCTGATTAGAACTCTGGGTTTGTTCTTCCATGTGGTGCGTGTTTTCCATGCCACCTATGATGACTGATGTCAGACTCTATCAGGGTCAGTTTTACTGTTTTTTGTGTCCAGAGAACTCGTGGAGTCCATATGTTAGTCCAATCAGGAAGCATAGTGTTTTTATAGAGTCAGATAATTACCTCCTATGGTTCTGCTTTTACTAGCAGAAAGTAATTTTTAAGCGTTATCTGACCTCCCAGTTGTGGTAGATTTTAGGTTTTCCATCAAAACCAGTCTGCTCCCAATCCCTTCTGCATGTAGTTAATTCCTCAGTTCTAATGACCCACATCTGTCATGATGAATGTGACAGTAATTCAGTGGTGCTGTAAGAGGCAGCAGTCACATTACAACTCACTAAAGATGAAGGAACTGTTTCTAAAGTTAGATCAATTTGGTATTTAACTGTAGCTTTATGTGGGAACTCTTGTTTTTTCAACCTTAAAAATGAAAATTTATTATCTTAATTTTGCAGGATCTCTTTTACTACTAGGAGCTCAACTGACAGTATGTAGGGGATACAGTGACGGTTAAGACAAAGAAATCTTACTAAATAGAAAGAGAGCATGGATAAGGAGAGCTAGTCATATTCCTTCAATCAGAAATTAAAGGGAGACAGACACAGCAATTTTGTCAACTGGTCTGTAGATATATGCTGAGAAATATTTTAAAAAATATTAAAAATTGCATGTGTGAAAATTTTCCTTTTGAATAGAAGGAACATTTCCTCTTCCAGAAACAGGAAGTGTTGGTGATAGAAAAAACCTGAAAAAGATTCAATTGCTCACTAACCTTTCCCTTTTAAACTGTATTAACTTTAGATGGAGTACATGCTGTCACTTTATAGGACCTTATGAAGTATAGAAGTTAGGAAACCATTGAATTATTGGCTGGCAGAAAGATAGGCTTGAGCAATACAGAAAAGATGGATTGAATCTCTGCCTAAAGATATTAAGCATCATAGTCCTTAGTGAGAGATTTTCAGCTATAGATCCATACTGATTTGGGTAACAAATACCACTTAGAATACCTATATGTCTTTCTTTTGTTTCCCAAGACACAGCCTTAGCATGTAGCTGTAGATGTTTGGCAGCATGAGACACTAAAGCCTGAAATGTCTAATTTGCCTCTTGCACTGGTGCTACCATATCGTTCAGGTAGATAGCACTTCTGATTCTAATCTGTTCAAGTTATGAGTGAGAAGTGAATAAAGTTTGATGACTTAAGGAAAAGTCCATGAGCGAGAGTCCTGGGGTATTCAGTTCAGGCCCAGGATTTCTGCACAGGTCAGTGAAAACTGTCATTGCTTATGTTGCTTCAGGCAAGGGAAGTTAAAGTGCAAATATGTTAATGTTAATTATCATTCAGTAGGAACTTACTAGATTGTACGGATTGTTAACTTTCCTAGCCAGAGAGCACTGCCACCCTTTTCTCTTGTTCTAGGCAATATGGAAGGCTGATGCCTACTGTGATTTCTTCCCAGCATATAAAACCTATCTTTAAGATATTTTAGCAGAAAGTGATTGTCAAGGGGTGAGATGGGGTGGATGGGGACAAAATGCAGTATGGAGTGTATTCCTTCTTCATTATAACACTGTAGTCTCAATGTTCATTTAGACAAAAGAGTTCTCTTCCACAGCAATTTACTTTAGTCTCTGCAAAGCATTTATATTAGGAATGAAAGATAAAAACAACACTTCCTCACCATTTAGAACATCCTAGGTTTATTGCATACTAGGTTTTTCTTTGTTCGTGCTATTTTCTGCCTTACCAAACTTGTCTTTTATGGTACAATCTGACCTGCTGTAAATGAACAGTATTAATAGAGCTCTGTCATCCTACATTGGATTCATAGCATCTATCTTTGGCTCACTCTTCTCCCAAATACATCAGTAATCCTTATATGTACTACTAGTAAATTCATTCATACATTTGCTGAAGGTTTAAATTCTTGTTGATACTGATACTACTTTACCCATTCTCTCAATGCAGGGATAAGGCTATATATAACAGGGGTAATGTAGTGCCATTTTGAAAAATATGGCAGACTTTGGCTCATAATATCAAAGTGCAATAGGCTGTTTAAAGAGCTTGGACTATATGTTTACAGAAGATATTAAACTCCTTAATCCCACCTGGTGATGGTTTATGGACTAATACAGAGTTGCATTACAAAACCTCTGCTCTTTTTTCTTACCTAATCGTGGACAAAAGTGCACTAAGTTTTTATGATGAAATTTCCTATAAGTCTGAAGTTTTGCTCATTAGCCTGCCCAGTAATAGCCTGTACTCCTTTTGTCCCTGGAAGAAGCTTTCCTTTTCCTGCTACGTGCTCTGAATGTGCTCTACTACTTCAGATCACTAGAGCAGACAGTGAAGAAGGTTTGCAACATCCTCTTTCTGCAAAATGTAGCTCAGTGTTTAGAGCTCTTATTGATTAGATCCTGACATGTCAGACTGGATCAATTCCTTCCCTTGCCTTGAAAGGTATGAAGACCCTTTGGATATGTCTCATGTCACAAAAATATTTCTTAGAATCTGAGTTTAATCTTGTTTCAAATGGAAATATCTTCTCTTTATGATTCAGCATAGAGAAGAATCAACTGTCATTTATTTTACAACCACTTTCTAAATATTGACAATTAATTTTCCTTTTTTTCCCCTAGATGAAATGAGAGAATGTAAATATCTTTTAAGCCGTAATCCCAAATAACAGTTTTTTCCAAACTTGTTTGTATTTTTCTGGTTTTCTTTTGGAGTTTTTCAAATTGCTATATGTTCTTGTTAAAGTCATCTAAGACAAGGCACATTCATTTTATCTCAGGGCTCAAAGCAGAAAGTAAAGTGCAAAAATTACTCTTATATTACAGATAAAATTCCAGTTAGTCTATTTGAAGACAAATTTCAATATTCTGCCGTGCATTTTCCATTGTTATTGCCTTACTCAGTTTATGGTTGATTTGCGTCTTCTTCATAGTACCTAACTTAGGCAGATGTTCTGAATATCATAACTGGGCAGTGGATTTCTTCACCCTGAGTACAGTGTTACCCCTGTCTCCATGAGTGTCAGCTTCTGATTTTGAATAATTTCTGCAAATGTTCATAACCATCCTGAAAATAGAGGTGAATTGAAAAGTGTTTGCAACATTGTTAAACTTTGTTATCTGCAAGTTTTTCCCTTTCTATTTCCCTGTTTCTTCACTATCCATGTTGCCTGTCAATCAGATTATCAGTGAAAATATTGACTAGAAGTAAGTTTTTCTGGTTGCTGTTGTCTGTTTGAAATGCTTTCTCACTTTGACATGGAACTGCTGAAGTCTGTACTTGGGAGATTTTTAGAGGGTTCTGCCATATTACAGGGAATTAATGCAGACCAGATTTTCTTAGAGTACTTAGGAGAATGCCATGGAGAATTAAAAAAAAAACCAAAACTTATGTTTATCACATCTATTGCTTCCCTGTTATCCATTAGCTTGCAACTCTGTCAAAGAAATAAATTACGCCAATTTGATACAACCTTTTTTCTTGACGAATCCATGTCATATGTTTTTTATCATCTTATTATTCTTGAGGTGCTTATAAATGGCTCAATAATGTGTTCCAGAATCTTTTCAGGAATCAGTTAGGCTGTCTCCAATTCCCCAGTCCCTTCTTTCTCTCCTTCTTAAAGATGGTATCAAGATTATCCTTTTCCAGTCTCCTGAGAGTATCCAGTAAATTTTAGAAAAATCCATTAAAGTTTGAGAGACTGTTTCACTGGGTCCTAAAGACAGAACCTAATCAAGCCTTGCAAACCTGTGTACATACAATTTATCTGAATATTCCTTAACCTATGTTTCCTAACTTGGTCAATTCTTCTTCCCCCTTTAAAAATACCTGGTTACAATTCACCTTAGTTGTAAAAAAACAAAACAGTTTCATAAATTAACTTTTTTGTTATCATTAGTTCACCTGGCTTACCTGTGAAACAGTCAACCTGTATTTTCTTTTGTTTCTGTCTTTTAGTTATTTCATATGATCTTCTTCTGATTCTTTGTTAGTTGATTGGTGTCTCAGCCTTTTTATTTCAGCTCTGTGTGTTTGTGCTTTATATTCATAGTACACTTTCTATAGTTCTTTTTGACTTTCAGAGTTCCTAGAAAGGTCTTGAGGTAATCATTAAGGTTGTCATATTTTTTCTTCTTATTGAATTAGTTGGAAAATTTGATTTTAATGTTGCATCTTTCAGAGATTTTGTTTGCTGTCGCTCTAGTTGATATAGTCCTTGCAAAGGACCAAACACAGCTTTTGCTTTAAATTTTTCTGTGGAGAAATGTTATTTAGGTGCTTTTGAAAGCTTAAAGCCATGAACTCTCTTGTTAAGTGATAGATTCAAACTATTTTCCATTTTCTCCCATCAAAAACCTCAAATTAAGTTTTGATTAGATATGGGCTATTTTTTCCTCCTTTACATTCTAAATTTAATTTCTGTATAAAAACCCTTGGGTTTAAATAATGATGTCTGTGGCTTTGCCAGCATTCAAGAATATAAAACCAGATCTTTTTCTCAGTATATGTTAAATGAATCAATGAATTTACTTGGCCTTTACATGGCATCCAAAATTCACACCTAATTTCCCAGCTTGTCCTAAATCAGCAGGTGTTGCTGGGTAAATGCATTTGTTTGTGTTTAGTTTTTGGTGGTGTGTTTTTGTTTATTTGTTTGTTGGGTTTTTTTAAAATTTTGGTTTGCTTTTGGTGTTTTTTTGTGTCTATATGGTTTGGGTTGTCTGTAATTAATTTCAGATCTTATTTTAGATCATTCAAGGCTTGTTAAAAAGATAACCAATTCTAAGTGTGTTGTCTCCAAAGATGAAAGTTTTGGCCGGGGCAGTTCCTACTTGGGAAGTGGAGAAAGTGACAGATGGAGGTAAAATCATAGAATAATAGAACAGTTTGGGTTGAAAGGGGCCCTAAACATGATCTATTTCCAACTCCCCTGCCTTGGGCTGGTAGGATGGAATTCTCTTGAAGAGCTCTGAAAATTAAGTCCTTGCCTTTCATACTGCCAGGAAATTAATTTTTAATAGGGAATACAAAGGATGGTGAGAGTTCTTCATTGATTACAGGGACAAAAAATTCCCTAAAATTCATTCTTGCAAGTTGTATCTACTACCCTATGTCCTGAGTCAGAAAGGGCTCTATAAGTAAAGTGGCATAATTTTACTTCCTTTTGTCAGTCAATTATTTTAGGTGGCTTTCTTTTTGGCATATGCCTGATAAGGGTTTATCTCAGTGGGAAATATGTAAGTTATTTTCTTGTTACTTTAGATGTGCTGCAATAGGTTTCTCTGCAGAAATAACTGTAGCCCAGAGTCAGCCAAGCATATAAGCATGTGTGTGACAGTTGTTTACTATGAATAGGTACTTTTTGGAGCCTAAATTTTATCTATTTGCAAACTGAGTCCATAAAAATGACGACTCTAAATTAGGTGAATCATGAATTTTCGTTATGCTTGCTGCCATTTTATAAATAAAATAATCCAATGTCTCTCTTATTCTCAAATTTCTTTGTTAGGTTAGCGTTATAGACTACAGTTTTGTTTTTTTTTTTTTAAGATCTTTAAAAGTGTCCTGAGATTTCTTTCTGAGAAAAAGTGCTGTACATCTTGAACTTGTTGTTGGGAAAACTTTATGCCATAAAATCGATGTAGAGGTCAACTGTTTCTAAATATTTAATGCCAAAGGGATTTTTTTTGAAGATGATATTAATACACGAGATTGTATTTCTTAAAATTCTTCCCTAATAGAATGGCTAAATTTTCTTGGACATGATGATAGATTCATTATATCACCTTTACAGAGATTTCTTTTGCCTGCAAACTTAAATTTTAAGTATTCAGTTAGGCAACTGTCCTCACTTGCACTTCACTACTAGACAGAAAATTGCTGTGCTGATCCATTTTGTAGCTAAAGAACAATATGGAAATTGAAAACTGTCTTATATCATGGGCAGTAAAAGCCATAGCATGAGAGTTGGTGCTGATCAGATCCTTTTCTAAAATACTTTATTTGACACAGCATTAGATGAACTGATATATGTAAATGGAGACAGAGGGAAAGATCTGCCTGGACAGATCACCTTGAAGGGTTGAGCTCTGTAGGTCAGATGTCACTGACATTTTGTTTTTTTGATTCACCTTTACCAAGTCCACAAAAGTCTTCACTGATTGATAACCAACAAAACAAGACAATGCCCTTTTCATAGGATTCTTCTCATGGTTTTACCAGTGGACATCAGATGATGAAACAAAACAAATAATTCAGTGTAAAAGTTCAGAAAGAAGATTCAGATTTTTCTATTTCATGCACTTTTATTTGGGTCATTACCGAGTAAGGATGAAGATGTCAGGAATAGGAAATGTATTTTGGAAGAACTATCCAGCAAGGCAGATGGAGACCTGAGATCATGGTGAACAGCAGGATCTCCCAGCAATATCAACAGGTATTGTACTTGTGTCAGCAGTGTTCAGTTTTGATGGGTTTTGCCCATGCTGTTCCTGCCATCAGTAGAGGTTGTCATTGTTGTCTTATGAGAGAAAAATAAGTTTCTTTGTAGAAATGTCAGCTTAACATGTCTTGACACATCTCTGATTTGCTTGTACTGAAGTTTTAGTGGCTTTGGTTTTAGTGGCTTTGTGTGCTGTATGTTGATATGCACTGTGGCACTGTGCCCAGCATCTTGCAATTAGCTGTCACTTTGCATCTTCATTTTTGCACCTTAAATTGAAGGTAAGAGCAAAAGGAAAGGCACTGTTAGTACAATATCTAGATGGATTAAACATAGAGAAAATAAAGAAGAAAAGGGAGAAAAAGACATTAAATATTTATTGATTCTTGCTTTATACTGCTTATTTTGATGTGAGTTCTTTAGTCCACATGAGGCCACATACTATCCAAAGAATTTTACTTAGTCTGATGTTTTGATTTTCAGATTTTAAAAACATTTTTCTCAACTGTTGGGCTTTGTAATTTTTATGTACCTAGGAGAGTGTGTAGTAAGAATGGTCTTTTTTTTTTTTTTTTTTTGGAAGAAACACAGAAGTAAAAGCAGGTACAGATGTAGTATGCAGAATATTTAAATCATGTGCCATATCCTGCCTTTTATCTGTCAGTTTACCACACTTCGGATTTTATTTGTGTGGTGCCATCTTGGAGCTGTTTTTTTCTATTTTGCTTACATGATATATGGGCTAAACTTGCACCTTTTTCTGTGATACCTGCAGGGTAAGCTTTCAACTTCTTGTTGTCCTTTGCTTATCCTGGTAAGAAATTGGATGTCAGCTTATCCAACACAAAATGTGAAGAGCACATAAACAATTAGTTGTGTAGGCTTTTATTCCCTTCAGTTTGTTGTTGTGCAGAATTGCATCACCTAATATGCTCAAAGCTTCCACCACACCCAGTGCAGGATGTGTCTAAAGAGGCAGCACTATTCTGTGAATGCTTAAAAATCTGAGCACTGAAGATTACAGGGAGAAGGGATGGAAGGCAAACCTTGGGTATGGCTCAGATCAAGAAATCTGTAGTTATTAGCTTCATCTTTAAACTCCACCCTAAGGACCCTTTTTAAACTAGATTTTCACAGCATGTTTTTAAAGCAAATGTAACTTGTGTATAGTCAGGCCTAATAGTATAAAAACTTATAACTTGTCTTCAGTTTAACCTGAGGTTCTGAAGAGGAGTTGAGCCCACAGATTCTAACCGAATGCGCATTAGTTAGTACTGGGTAAAACATCCCATAATGGCATTTGTAGTACTGGAATGAATTAAATAACTTTAACTCATTGCATCTTTCTAAGCATTGGTTTTCCTGATGTTGACAGGAAGATGTTGAATAGCTTATAAATATGTTGACTTCAGAATGAATACTTCAGGGACCTGATTAAGTAAAGAGAGCTGGAATTCCATTTTGAAAGAGAGAAGAGAGTTCTGCCAATTATTTCATCAAGAGCTATGTAGAAGTTATGAAAGTGGATAGATAAATATTATCCAGTAGTAGGCTTGAAAAACTGGCATACTTTTCTCCATCAAAACAGAATTCTATTGCAATAGAAAAAACCTAGAATATTTGTCTTCCCCCCTGCCTCTACCTTCTGGGAAACAGAAAAAAATGGTCTGAATAAAAAACCAAAGAAAGACAAGAAAAAAATTCCTGAAAATTTTCAATAAAAATACCTTCACTCAGAAGGTAGGTATAATCTCAATTTTTTATCCACCTCTCTTTTCATATTCAGAGATCCTAACCTCTTCTGCTTGCTGTAGCTCTTCTCAGTTTCATTCAGTAATGGTTTCTCATCCTCGAATGCCCGAATCTCTTTCAGGTTATCACTTCCAGACTCACAGGTCTGTTAAATATCCCTTTACTGCATACAATTACTACTTTTCCAAGTGAACGAGGCTGTCCCTAGGGCAGGAACATAATGCAGTCTGACCATTCTCTCACTAGGTATCTTGGAAAATCTCTCTTTTGCTCCATAGATAATGTACGTCTGTTTAAGCAACAGTCTCCACCAGTGAAGCCAGTCTTCCACCTGATAATTCACTTCAGTGAGAATTGGATGTTCTGAGTAGAATGCAGTAACACATATCAGGCTTATAAATCTGATACCATACATGCTAGAGCAAGTAATAAAACAGCAAGATAACAATATACCAGGATAAATCCTCTAATTTTCAGTATCTTTTGGACTGATCTAATAGTGACAAAATTGTTCTAGAGAAGAGCAATTTGCTGTGAAATATAAAAGGATGGATTTCCTAATTGTACCATTGCCTTGTGAAAATAAACCTATGGAATGAAATCGGAGTGCCAGAAATTCTGTTTTTAACATAAAGAGAGCCCACTCTTACCTTAGGTTTAACAAGTGGGATTTTAGGTGTTCAACAGCTGGCATGCATGTTCTGAGGGGTAAAGAGAAACCTTTGGTAAGGGGAAGGAACAATGTATTTTTAGGATTTCCTTAGGAATAGGAATTTAGAAGTCCTTAAAAAAACTAACAGCACTGTCTCCTTTTCCTTTTGCTTTACTTGAAATCTTTTAGAGCTGCCTGCAAGGGATGAAATTGTGGCAGAGATTCCCAGTGTTCCTGGGCTTTGGCCCAGCCAGAAGCCTGGCTGCCCATCAGTGTTATCTCAGCTGGGAACACATGTATTCATGATGGCTTGTTGTGGTCTCACCAGGGATGCATGAAGCATCAGAAAACCATACAGGTTTGTGAGTTTGAAAAAACAACGTAATTCTCTAGAGAAATTTTCAACTGGAAAACTTTTTCCTGTCTTTACATGTGTAAGAATATTTGTTGTCACCTACTCTAAAACAGGTGGACCAGATGAACTCAGAAGGTACAGTGGTTGTAAGTTTAATTTCAGAGTAAAAGTATTCCTCAAAGGAATCAAAATAATATGCCCTCTCTCTTATTGTTTTTTCTAAAAGTTGTAGTCCCAGCTTTACCACCAACTTTCTTTACTCAGCTGTAATTGCACAATATGGTGAGCAAATGCAAAAGAAGACAGTGTGCCCTACTTTAATGAATGACAAGATTGGGTTGGAATTTTATGTTGGTTTTTGCAACCCTTTTTCAGGGACCAAATCCTTCCGCTTTTAGATTATAGGAGTTCCTGTTTCATAGCTCACTTACAGATTTTGCATCTGTATTAACATGACAGTGGGATGAGTTTTAGTGTCCTTATATTATCATGGATTATAATTAATTTATTAATCTACCAAATTAATCTCTTTTTCATGCTGGTGGATAGCTTAGTTCAATACTCTTTATGATTTCAAGTTTGCTCTGTCTTCTTTGTATTGGATGTAAATACTGGCAACTGCTCAAGCTGAGACAGATGAAGAAAATTTTAATTACCTTGAGGGAGTGAAGATTGCTTTTTCAAACATAATAGACTATCACTTAAACTGGATTATTAGCCTTTCTATTTTATTTCTTCAGAAGGATCAGCTGTGTTTTTAGAGAATATTCAGTTCTATATTACACTATTATTATTCAGACTTACATTCTGCAGTTTGCATTTTGTCTTTAAATTTTGGCAGCTGTTTTGGATTTTTTAAAATCTTATTTTTTTATTACTTCATGTTGCTGAGCTTGATATTTTCTAACACCTTTTGTCAAATACAGAAGATAATGCCTTTCAGCTTTTCCTTATTAAGAGCTTTTTTTTTTTTCACATCCACATTGTTTTATTCTCCCCCTCCATGTTTCTGTTTTATAGGTAGGTGTGTGAAAGAAAAAGCCTAACAATTTTTTTACAGTATATTGAATATGGCAGCAAGAAGGACAAAGATAAAATAGTACACACATGCCAGTTATTTGAACAATACAAGCAGAGAAACAATGGGTTTGTTTTAGCCACCAGGGAGCAATGAATTTGTGTGATTTAACTGCTAGTAATATTTCTGATATAGTCTTGGTTTTTGGAAAAAAAAAAGAAAAACAACACCAAAACAAAACAAAAAAACCAAGCTTGCTATAAATGCTCAGTTTGAGGTTTTTTTGTCTTTCTCACTCAAATAAGTATAACCTTTTCTTGGATCAAACAGTGCTAACCATAGACAGTTACAAACATGTTTGGAATAAATTAGCTCATAAACATTTTATTCTCATCCCTTAATGGGGAGTGCTTCACAATGCACTGTCAAATATGATGAGATTTCTCATTTAATGGCTCACTTTATCAACGTTCTAGTAATTGCACTTTTAATGGCACAGTGTTTGTGTGAAGCAATGATGACATTCAGTGCCCAGTTAGACTGCAACGTGATTGATCCTCTGCATATGTTGCTTAAGGGTCTTATAATTCATATTCTCTTGTTTTACAGTGGCAGGTATGAGAGAATCTGAATATGCAATGAGTTAATCTACATCAAATATCAAGTTGCTTGAAATACTGAATATATTTTCCAAACAAATGCCCATGTAAAAATGATCTGAAAATATTTTTCCAGCTAACAGTGCTCAGAGCTGCACCTGGGCATATGGGAGTTTGTACAGGCTTTGGAAAAAATCTGGGATAAGCTACATTATGTGATATGCAAACTCTTAATAAACTTTTCTAGGTGAAGGGTCAAGTGTGAAAAGCTTTATTGGAAGGGCTTGAGAGTCATCTTGTCTATCAAGAGTCACACGCATGATAGTTATGAATGCATTATTTGTTAAACATTATTGTAAAGAAATTTTAAGGAAAACTATTATTTTAGGGGGAATCCAGTTCTACTTAAGTGAAACAGAGAAAGCAGTTCAACTCATACTTCTTGAATTAGTCTGCATAGTTTCTTGGAATTAGGAAGGAAAGATGTCCATCACTTAGACCATCTTTGTTAATCTTACATGCAGTAGTCTTCTAGAGCTTAAGTCCTTCAATGTTATAGGTAAATCTGCCACAGTTTTAAATGACTATACATTTATGAAGTGTAGCTGTGGCTGCTGCCTTTCTAAAATGCAATTATTAGATGATATTTCCTTTTGATTAAGATATTCGCTCAATATATAGTAGACCAAAGCTCATTTTTTTTTCTGTTGGGTTGAGAGTAAGGACAATCTTCCTGTTGTGTTAAATTTGGCAGAAAGTAGATCCCATTGCATTCCAGTTGGTGACTTGCCAATTTATTATCACAAAAACAGGAAGAATTTGATTTCTAGCTCTGAGATGTGTGTTTTAAATGCTGTTTTACATTCCTCCTGGGCTACCCTCCCTCATTAAAACACTTTGCATCCTTCAAGATTACATACTCAGCAGGGAAGCAGTAAAGCTAGAATATATTTAACTTACTAAAATTCTTCCATCAAGCTTACCCCTGCCCCCCTGACACACACAGCTTGGGATCTATTGTACATTTATCACACTTCTCTTCAGCTGTGCTGGCTAGGTTGCGTTGTTTCTGCTTCCTTTGCTGACTGGGAGCTTTGCTGTGAAGTCATGGTCTGGTCTGTATGCTTGGATGCAAACATCAATAGCCAATTAATCTCAGGTGTAAATCAGTTGAAATCAGTAGTGGTAGATTTGTTTGAATAAATTATTCTTTCTTTTACACCTGAGCAGCTTTGCTAATTTCTGTTGGGCACCTGAGGGCAGAATTTACCTCCTGAGGCCTGTTGCAGAGAGATGCAGCTGTGTGAGCTACCAACACTGGATTGCAAGTGGTGGGTTGAACTTTCTTTTTGTGCAACAGCTGTAAGAGGATGGGTCAGCTTTTATATTATGTGTCTGCAAGTTTAGTCTGGTCACAGAGGACTCTTACTCCTGCTGCTTTGTTCAGTTCTTGTGGTTGCAGAAGGCTTGTGCCAGTCACCACCACCTGGATTGCCAGGTCCCAACCCCACAAGAGTCTCACTGTTCAGCTGCATCTCTCCTGAGTAGTCTAATTTCCAACATAGTCCCTGCCTTTGTGTTCCCTGGACAAATGCACTGCCATCTTGCTTCTGACTCCAGCTTATTGCCTAGATGCTCATCCACTCCTGTACCCTGGTTTTGGATCCCTATGCAGCCTGCAGCATTTGTTTTATGAGCTGATGTTATACCTGCCATAGGTAGAGAGCCTAAGTAGCAGATGCTTTTCTCCATTTTCTTTGAACTGATGTTTTATGTTGCACATTTGATTAATATCAGATTAGTTTACTTTATTAGCCTGTGTTGGGATGTATTGCTGACCCATATCTGTTCTTTTATTTGCCTTACTCTTTAATCTGTTATTCTACTGTGTGGAAACTTACTGAAGCCTGTAGAAGACTATCAACTTCCTTGTAATTTATCACGTCAGTGAGAGAGGTTAATTTTGATGGCAATTAATTTATGGCAAACATAAACAACAATTAAACAATATTTGTATATTAGTGTTAACTACCATGCTTCAAAGGTAGCAATCATCTTAACTTATAATTAATAGAAACAAATTGTAACAGTGGAGAGATGAAAAAAATTAATTCAACCTCTCCTGTTTATTTAATGTAATAAAAATATAATGACTTAATTGATCTTTAGCTGCTATACATAAAAGCTAATGACATGAAATGAAGTTTAGATATTGGCTTCAGGGAATGATATTTTTTCATGTAATAAAATATAGTGGGATGCACATAAGTGAATACTTTATGTTCACCATTAATGGAATGATGTACTTTTCACTGTGGCAGGATAAATACCTATAAACAATTAATATGGGGAAGTCTGCTTGTTTTTAAAAGCTAATCTCTGGCAGTAAGTGCAAGGGGGAATGTGTTGCTAAATTAAATGGATATGGAAAGAAATTGATAGGGGATATTTTGTATCTTGTCCATTAACTCATCCTGCAGGACATACACAGAATGTCTTTGGTATCACCAAATCAAAACTCTGGTATCTCCATGTAGTTTGATAACCTGACCTTTAAAAGTCTTAAGGGACTACTATTAATGTGACTTTTTTTTTTTTTAAATTTTGTAATGCTAGCTGTAACATGAAGACCATCTGAATTAACTTTAGAAAAATTTTGTTCCGTTTTCTGATATTTTGGGTGTGAAAAAAGGTAAGATTAGGCAAACATCAGAGATTCAGGCAGTGGGAACCAGCCTGGGGTATGTTTCATCACATAGCAGGAAGCTGGGTGCCAAGAGGGATCATTAATCGCCATTAATTTCATGTGCATGTACCATGAGATGTATTGACATTTTCAGGAGTGTAAAGGAGAAGCAAAATAATTTATTGAAAATGAGATATATTCAGTAATTTTATTTACATTCACAATTCAGGTACAAATCGCTGTCAGAAAGAAAATGAGAGAAAATAATGCACGTCCATTCTTTCTGTGACTTGTAACTAGGAAGTTAAAATTAAATTAAAGCCACTTTGATTTTCATTAAACTAGAAAGAAATATAAATATTTTAAGTATTAATCAGATTTGCAATTAAAATTAAATAAATGAGTCAATGAACCAGCAATCATGTTAGACTGAAACACCATCAGGTGAGCAATTTTAACCACACTATGTGGTAATGGCAGTAAGTCCTTTTCTAAAGTGGAAGTTAACTTATTTTCCTGTAGCCTAACATACCAGAAAAGTACAGCCATTAATGGCACTTAATATATTTTTCTTTCATGATTTTTAAAATTTGCTTTTGAAACCTTTTCTTTAATTTTCTTTGTATGATTTTGTGCCAGTTAGTTTCACAGTTTAGTTATGCATTGTGTGATTATTTGATTGATGTTCCTGGTTTTGGTTTCTGTTTTTCCAAAGCTAGGTAGGTATTTAATTGGTGAGAAGACTCATGGAGTCTCCCGTGGATCTTAGAACACTGTTATACCAAATGGCTGAAATTTTTCTTTACTCTTGAAAAGGTAGTATTAATAGGTTTTCTTTTAGTTGAGGATAGTATAGCAAAAAATTTATGTGAATGGTTACTCCTCCAGTTTCTTGAAGTCTTATCTGTCTATAACGTTTGCCTCATTTTTACTGAAAGTAGTGCCAGCTTAGTTGACAGGTTGTTTTCATACTATACACATCTGCATATGTGAATATTCATTTCTTAGAACAGCCTCTTGTTGTTTTGTTAGATTATCTGTCAAAGATTAGTTAATAATTTTATTGATAATGAGATCTTTCTGTGGCCAAAAATCTTTCATGTGATAGACTTTACTGACTGATATAAATCTCAAAAGCAATCATTTATTGCAGAAGTGTCTGGAGTAACACTAACACAAGATACCACTAGATACTTGTGCATTTTTTTTTCACCCAAGGATTGAAAAAGAGAATTAAGAACTCGTTGGTTTTTTTACTTTGGTTTGGTTTCGTTTCCTTTTGTGAATGTGTATGTATTTATGTATCAGAATGCTCCTGCATAAAATGTATTTGTATTATTATTAGTATTAACTATAAAATTAGTTTCAGCCTTTTCTTTACTGCTAATGTGGCATTTAGTCTTGTTGAGATGAAGATGTAAGTTAACTGGTTGTTGCTGTAAACCAGGAGGCATTGTGTGAAGCTAAATGAAGCCATTAAATTTGGCAGTCACAGCCTTTTCAAAGCTAGAAGCTTCAGAAGCTTTTGCCAGATGATGGTGACAATTCTTCTGTGCTTGAGTTAGTTTTATTGCTTCATAGCCAATGTCTCTCTTCTAGGATTGTCTTTGGTCCTATTCCTAGCAGAGCTACATGTAGCGAAGTGTCCATCACAATTAGGATAGGCTAAAACTGAGGCACTCCTTGCTGGTTCGAAGCTCTCTGGTGTTGTTCAGTCTGTGTGACTGGAGAGCTTCAGTCCAGATTATTTTCCCTTCTCTTCCTCAGAAACTTGTGTGGATCAACTTTGCTATTGCACAAAATCTGTGAATAGTTATCTGATGGAAGACTAACTTACTTACTTTTAACATTTGAACATTTTTTTCTCAGCATTTGCTAGTTTCTCTCCAAGTATGGCAACAGCCATGCTTCTGTCTGTATTTGTCATCCAACTTCAGCCAATGTTTATCATTCACAAATAGATTACCTGTCTTCTTGAGAAATCAGTTAAAAATGTAGCTAAAACTGCTGCAGTATTTTCTCTAAAGTCCCTACATGTTCTTCAAAGGG
Organism: Brachypodius melanocephalos; assembly: GCA_013398615.1. NCBI lineage: Eukaryota > Metazoa > Chordata > Aves > Passeriformes > Pycnonotidae > Brachypodius > Brachypodius melanocephalos. The sequence continues at coordinate 8,904,650 of VZSR01003049.1, forward strand.
TTAACATAAGCAGATGTTATGCATACAGAGGTGTTTTACCTCCTCCAAAAATTCTGCAGAGAACCTCTCTGTACATTGCTAAAAAGAGGTGTGTGGATTTATATATCTGAATGGGCTTCTTCCCTAATTTGGAATCTGAAAAAAATGTTTTCATTTTTTAGTTCTTTTTGAAGAGTAATATGTGTTGTGCATATTTGATACAGACTTCAAGGCCAGAGGTATATTAAACAGCTCAGAGTGGATAAAGTCACCTTAGATTCAGTGCCTAACAACTTAAGCAAATGTCCTATAAGCAGGCTCTTGCTTTTTTTTTTATTCTAGGTAGATTCTTTCTAACTGTCTGGTTGGAACTGCTCCACTATACATAAATTATATATGTCTTGAAGTTACTACTCTTGTTTCTCGTGTTGTTACAGTCAATCTCCTTCATTTTGGTCAAAAGGGCATTGAATTGAATTGTATAAAGTGGAAGAGCTTCGGCAGGAAACGTGCAGAGTAACTGCAGAGGCTGTCAAGAAAACATTTCACAGAGTTTAATGACTAAACAGAGGCTAGATATTTTTGCAGAGAGAGTATGAAGAATACTTCTGTACAGGCTTAATCCTGTAAAAAATGTAGGCGTTGGTCAAGTATTCTCAATTTTCCGTGCAATACCACAGGAACATAAAAATGTCATCAGCTAAGCTTAATTGAAACAGAGGAAAATTATGTGACTTCAATAATAACTTAACTTTTTTTTTTCCTGTTTGTAGTAACTCTTTGAATTTTTCAGAGAATGTCAATGAGTTGTTATTTCTGTGACATTGACTCCAAGACACTTGGAGGCCAGTGCTCTGTAAGTTGGGAGCTGTAGAAATATATACTATGCAATAGTTCCCTTTTCAGGTAGCACTGAATTGTACCTTAGCTGTTGCGTGGACCCTTGATAGTGTAAGCAGGGCAATTCTGCTAAATTAGAAGTAGTTCATGTAGTTTCCTCTGTGCTATCTTGTGATTTCCCTGACAACACTCCTGTAGACTGTTTCACTGACCTGTGTCTCATGCAGCGATTGCATCAAATTGCGTGTTACTTGCCACAGTATGTACTCCCTTCCCCAGCTGAGATTTTTTTTTCTTCATCTTTACACTCACAGTGGTGTGTAACTGCTCAAATCAGATTGCATTTGAAGCCCAAGCTCCTTCTGAGTAGGTCTCTATCACTGTATGTTGACATTTTGTAATCCTGTCAGGAATCAATGTAGGTTTCTATTTTTCTTTTTAATTGACAGGAACAGGATGAAATATCAAGTTAAAATCAACTTCCTTGAAACAGTTATTTTTCTTTCAGATTAAATCTTGATTATTGTAGCTCTTGTGCTGCTATTAATAGCTGAAAATGAAGTTTGATTTTTGTCATTTTTGTTAACAAGACCTTAAATACTCTCCAGTTTTGGCAAGCTTTGATCAGTGTTTTCCCTACAAATAAGCTGAAGGCTCACTCCTGGGCAAACTTCCCTGTTTTCTTTATTTCTGTCTCAGCATACCCCTTTTGAAAGCAAATTTCCATTTGATAAACCAAGCTGCTTAGAGCTTATCCAGTTCTTTCTTAGGAAGCTGCCAATTTGCTTCTTATTTGAAAGTCCTTCTTTAAAATTTGTTCTGCTTCTCAGGAATAAGATAGCAGATTTTCCACAGGAGTTTGTTTTTCAATCCCTTCCCTGTTTTCCAGCAAGCATATTTCAGCAGCTTTAATTTGTCAGTAACCCACTTATGACTCAGCTCTGCTTTATTTGCTCAAGTTTTCTTTTCTCTAGCATGAAGATACAGACTCTCTCTCCCTTTAATTATTATAATGTAGATGATTATTATTCTCCCAACTTTTTTTGCTTTTCACAGTCAAAAGAGTTTCTGAAACCAGGTTGATTTAAATATATTTTATCCTTTTGTTGCAATTTAATCGTGACTTTTCATTCAATGATTATTAAAAAAAGTTCATCATCTTCTGTTACATTCCAGTGCCTGCCGTGCAAGGACCCTCTTGAGTGTGTTTTTGCTGCTGTAACTCCATGGAAACAGCAGGTGGGAGTGAGTTTATTGTGCTCATCTGCTCTGAGTCATTTTACCATGGCAGTAGGCCTTGTTGTGTACAGGATATGTTAGTTTAGGCCAAATATCTTGTTCACATCAATAAGTAGCTTTTGAACTGCATTAGCTCAGTGCCTGGATGAATCTTCATCCAAGTGAAATGAGAGCAACTGTTTGCACCTGTCTTTGGAAACGCTCACTAATTCTTTCATTGATAGTGCTCAACCACACGCTTTTCCTTCCAGATTTTCCCCAAACACCCTGAAGCAATTTCTAGGCTATTCTACTAGACTGCAAATCTTTGGCACTGAGACAGATCTGGCTGGCTTGACAAATATCATTTGTTCAGACCAGGATGATTTTAAAAGGATAATTTCATCAAACTTTATATCAAAGCTCAAACACAAGACTTAATGCTTTGGATTCCTCTTCAGAGTATGAGAAATACTGTGAGTGTAGCACACCCCACTGTCACACCTGTCTCCTTTGAACTTCCTTTTTAGGCTTCTTTACAGAAGAAAGACCTAGCTGAATTTGAGATTGAGTGTTCTGGGTCTTAAATTGTGGAAGTATATTTAGCCAGCCCATAACAGTCTCATACATTTCATAAGAATGCTGAGGATATTGCTAGCTTTGAACTAAAAGCTGTAGTTTGTGGTCCCTTTTCCTGAAAAATCAAAATATATATTTTACATTTTAGCAGCACAGCTACCATTTTACAAGGAATTCAGTGAATTTTTCCCAGAACTCAGAAATCTGGCCTATACTGGATTTAGCCAGACTTTACTGGCTTTAGCCAGACTCCCAACTCAGTAGAAATATTGCTTTTCATTTTAATTAGAATTAGTCCCACTTGATTAATTAATCAACAAGTAACAAATTGTGAGAATGGGCCAAAACCTAGCACTTGATAAAGTAAATATGAAGTTTTCAGTCAGTAGTAATAGAGTTACTCAGTTTGAGAGATATGAATATGATATCTGAGTATCATAGGTGAGATATGAGAGTGCCATTGGAATCAGTCTTACGATTTGCTATTTCTTAAAAAGAAATGTTTGTTTTTGAGGGCAAATGTCAACTCTGCTGCCAAAGCATTCCTCCAATCTGTTATCTGTAACACCTGGAAGGAGAGACAATAAAATTTTGAACTGTGATATAACAGTATCTTAGCTCAAGTTTCTGTCAGCCCTGCGCAATAAGCGTGACTGCAGGTTCATGGTACTAGGCTGGAATAAATTATCTAGTGATGTTTACCTGATACAAATATCTCCTGACAGTTCTGTACCCTGGTTATGGTAGTTATAATCATCAATAAACACAGGATACAATTATAAGCAAGCCTGTGCTATATACATAAATTGTGATTTCAATTTTAAAACCGTATTATGAATTTCAATGTTGAGAGATCAATGTTTTTGTACCATCCTGAGCTCTGAAAGAAGCCACCTCTCTATGCAGAATTTGCAGCAGTTTATTCTGTGGTTTGCTCAGCACTCACTGGGCTTCTTGAAGGAGCATGAAGGATCTTTGCAGTGAAGGAGAGCATTCCTACAGGTACTAGAAATCTTGTAAGTTTTGTGTGCTGACTCCACACCTATGGCACATATGTTTTTATTTTCTTGCATACTGCTGAATGGGCATGATTTAGCTACCTAATAGAAAAAAAGATGTCTTTTTAGCTGTGTTAGGGATAGGAGGTTGGAAAAATTGGGTGGTAATGCTGTGGTCTTTCATAATATCTTCATAATTCCTTCCAGCTGATTTTTCTGATTGTCCAGTTTTCCTCGTATAAATCAGAGATATATTTTCAGTTTATTCCAGGCTAACTTAATCCATGTCTATAAATTGCTTTGAGATCTTTTCAGAGTAAGCCTCCTAGAGCTCCAGTGTCCTTTTTCTTGAGAATTTAATTTTAATGTTAATTTTCAGAAGCGAGATAAAACATTGCTTTTACAACATTGTGCTAACAATGTAGCTTAACACAGTGCTAACAAGAGTAGCTCAAGGAGAAAGACCTCCGTATTTAATCACTGTTTCAGGATTTCTATGTTTCAAAAAGGAGCTTAACAGTTGAAATTCAGCTGCTCTTTACAAGAGCAGTGCAGGTTCTGTGAGTGACATTTCTCTAAAAAGGCTTTTCAGTGAGAGTCTGCAGATTTCACAAAGTCTTTTGTTGTTCTAGTGTAAAGGTCATGCAGCCTTCCTAACCAACATATGAAGAAGTTCTGACACATACAAAATCAACATAATAGTTGTCTTTGATGCCTTTAGGCAGTACTAGTAGTTGGGTATAATTTTACATAGCTGACAATTGTTTCATTGTGGAGTTTGTGAAAAAAGACTTTCTTCAGCGCTTCATTTTTCTTACCATTTTTGTTTTAATTTTTTATTATGGTAGGTCAGCCTTCTTTTTTACTCCGTATAATTATTCTTTTGCCTCTTGATACTGATACTGAGAAGCAATCCATATTAGTACTACTCTTCCTTGTATGCTCAGGGAGAGCAAATACTTTTGGACCCTCACTGTGTATTTAGGATTGCATTTTTCATCTGAACAATAACTAATTAGGGAAAAAAAGTGCCTTCATTTTTGCTGCTGGTGTTAATCCATTCATTAGCTGGCAAAGCTGATGAATGAGTGGTCTCTCTAGAGGATGAGCATGCTACCTTCCCAGTGTAGACAAGGTGACCTGATTATAACCTGTGTGATTTGAGTGGCAGTTCAGCTTGCTGCTCTAGTTGTAGAGTTGGATCAATGCTAATAAAGAGTGAAATGAAGAAGGGTTATAGATACAATAATGATCTCCCTAAGGCCTTTCAGTGGGGTAAAGAAAAGCATGGTTTTACTTTTATCACTGCTTACATATTGAACCGATAGCTGAGTCACGTTTTCTTTAAACAGAATAAACAGGCTCTGTAAGTGTACAATGTACCTTGTCATATTTACACTCTTAGCCTCAGTTGCCTAAGACCAACTCTTGAAAAACTGGATGATCTAACAGTAATTCTCCAAAATATTACCTTTGTTATGTCCCAGCACAACATCTTTTGTACAATTAATGACCTAAAGTCAAGTCTGAGTTCTGTTATCTTGGAACATTTGTGAAAAGTACATTTGTGACTAGCTATCTCGAATGCTCAGGGGATGGTATCTTTGTACCCTGAAATGTAGGTAAATCTGTAATAGTTATTGCCAGATTAAGCAGTCTGTAGATGTACACTGCTTTGAAAGCAATTATTTATACAACCCATGCAATAGAGAAATTTGAGGGCTGCTGTTACAGACCTCACTATTATTAACAGACTAGATTTAGTCAGGTAGCATTTTTAGTTGTTTTTTGTGCTATTCAAATTATATAACAGCACTTTCAAGGCTGTTTTTATTGTCAAAATGTTTCTATTAATATAGAATGCTAGTTAGAATGAGTTGCTGAGATAATATTTTAGCAGAAAAAGTATAGTGGTACTATGGTTGGTCTTAATTGTCTGCATTAAGTAATTTCCAGTGTGAAACAAGAGAAACATCAATTGGCACAGACTCTAGTTAAACAGATATATGCTATTTCAGTAATTGTTCCAATTTGTAGAGGTTTATAAGGATACATTTATTCTGTGACATTCATACCTATTTCATGTTTGCAATTTAAAAATAAAAAGAATCCAATAGAATACCCTATTGTAAGCACCCCAATGGATTTAAATAAAAAGACAAAAATAGTTTCCAGCATAATTAAATTGAGTTCTGTGATATTATACTGCAAATGCTCAGTGGAATTTGAAGCACATAGGAGGAAATATGCTAAAAGCACAGTAATTATACAATAAATCTCTTAAAATATCTACATTATTGGTGCTGGAAGTTGGGGAATAAAATAAAACCCCTCTGCCACTGTGAGACCTGGAAATAATAGCAAGTGTATATTTTAAAGCCTCTTGAACGAGAATTAGGCATTAGGATGTTGTTTTACTGTGGTATGTCTATCACCCATGCTTTTTTCCCACTTTTTTCTGTATTAGAGACAAGAGTGTGTGAATGACAATACATAGAGAATGCTGTTCTGTCCATTAAAAGAAATGTAAACATGTGAGATTGTACTTTTAGAAGTAGTAGGATATGCCATTGTATATATATTGAAGAAATCTCTAACTGAGATAAAGGTGCAATGAAAATAGTTTGCATTGTTGTAATTACGGACCATTTATAAGAAGTATTGACTTGAGACTGATTTTAGATTGCCTTGGCAATCTTTATTGTTGAATGTCAGCTTCTGAGAGCTGTGTTTTGTCCTTGTCTGTGATTGAAAAACAACCTATGAGAATCCTGACACTGGTGTGTGGAACTGAGTAGCACATCAGCATGAGATAGCTGGATTCAGCACCTTCATGGAGTAGCAATATAATTACTCTTATTGGGCCAGGCTCTTTAAAGTAAGAGTAATAGACAGATTCCTTCCTTGGGATTTCAGAAGTATTTGCTCTGAGAGTGAGGAAAACTTGTGATGAAACTGGTATTACGTTCCAGGTCCCAGGAAAATTGTAGTGTGTTAATTATTTAACCTTTGCCCATATCTTTCAAACTGATCCTGTCTGCCTGTGCCTCTGTGGGGATTCTGCCTCTTCTGCTTCTCTCCTTTTTGCTTCTGTTTGCATTTCTCTGCCTTCTACTCTCTCACTCTCTCCAGGTCCTGCAGTGAGAGCATGCCTTGCAGATCAGTGCTGTGAACAGTGAACCTGTGCTTTTTGGGCATGCTAAGCACAAGGTCTCATTCAGTCTGGCAAGTTCCAGCCTAAGCTCCCAGTCTCACAGAAACAGAGAATGTAGATTTGTTGATATACTAATTTGAGTGGATATCCATTACCAATAAACTGTTTCCCTTTTATTTCTAAAATACAGTCCCAATATAGCAAAGGCTTTTGGCAATGTATCTTTCCTCTGCTTTCTTTAGTATGTACTTCATTGCAGGTTTAAGAGGAATGAAAATAGCATTAATTAATTAGCATACCAACCCCTAAATTGAAACTAAACCTCTTTCAATGTGTTATGGTTGTCTCTGTTTATACTGTGACAGAATGTGGAAGCATTGGTTAGAACAATACAGAAGACATAAAAGTTAGTTATAACGAGAACTGTTTGACTTAATTTGTTTCCCCTTTGTAGAAATGGATTAGAGTAAAATTGCTACCTGTAATTACTGAGATCCAATTTTGCCAAGTAGTTAATTTTTAACTCCTTCTACCCATCAGGAAGGAGAAAAATGGAAGAAGTATTTTAAAATTAAATTTTATTTGAATGTCTATTTAAACAAAATTTTGACTATTTGGATGCCTTAGGGAATATATAATAGACTTTATGAGACATTGCAGTGTTTAGTATTAGTATTGGCTTTACAGGCCATAGAAGAAAGAGAATAGTGGTTCATTGCTAAGAAAAAAAAAAACGTTATGTCAGATTACCCACATTTTTGTGTGTACCTTTTCATCCATAATCTCCTACATTAAAAACTTAACAATAGGCATTGTTAATAAAAAGCTATGCTAAAACAGATAAAGCAGAGTCAGAAACTTAGTGCACTAATGTTGACTTTTGAAAAATCATGTAACATGAATTTATTGAATTTTCAACTTAATGCAATTTAGTCATCATCCAGGTTTGAGCTTTCCATGTGTACAGTCATATATATGACCTGAAAAACTGAAATTAGAATATCCTCTACTGGGAGAGTGAAAAAAAATCTTGGGAGTCTGAACTTTGCCATTCATCTCCTGCAATTCAAAGAAGTTTTAATGGTAAACACTAACAGGTGTTTATTACTAAACAGGCAGTTAAGTGTTGGACAGATCCACTTTTTGGTAGGAAATGGTTGCCAAGAGTGAAATACTGAAGTTAATGTGCTTCAGCAGAGCAAGATGAAGTACTTTAGAATGCTCTCTCCCCAACTGTTTGCCTCTCAGACAAATAGAGTAGTAGGTACACTTGGTTTTCAGCAAGTATCATCATGATTCGTTAGTCATAATGCAGCCAGTCATCAAGCAATATAACCCAAACTTACTTCTCATGATGTTGTGAAATTCTGAAGGAAGAGAATTTATTGTGCTATTTAAAATGTTCTGCCTTCCTAAAACTTCTGACCTATTAATTTCAAAAGCAATGAAAATGATATCTGCTTTTCTCCCATCTGTTCCAGCCAATAGATTTTTGAGTGTTGAGTGCAGTGAAGCCTAGGTAATTACCTGAAATTATTTGCTACTATTTGTATGTTCCTTTTGTGTTTTAAAGAGTCCTGTTTTCTAATGGGTATGGTGCCGTGTTCACTGAAATATTTGGGGATGTTCTAGGTACTATTTAATAGTAAATGAATATGATTGTATCGCACACAAGTCTTGCCTATGTTACCAGTAAGACCAAAATTAAATTTGTAGATTTTTATGTTAATTCTGATGAAGATTTGGTTTTCGTGAATGTTTTCCTCACTTATTGGAGAAAGGGATCGCAAGGAAAGAATGAGTATTTAGGATAAGGAGAATCAACTTTGTTTTGATTCCGATTTAGAATATAATTTTTGTAGAGTCAAGAGACTGGGCATTCATTTGTGCCATGAGACAAGTCTTAAATGAGGCCAACTGACAGGTTTTCTCTACCACACCTCATATTTCTTCTGTCTCAACTGCATCTTTTATGCTCTAGCTGATGTTGATATGTTAACTTGCATACATGAGGGAAGAATAGCTAATGCAGATGGCTCGCTTGCCAGAGAAGCTGTACCATTCTTCATGAAGCCCTATAAATTCAGTGTCTCCTGATGTCCTGAAACAGGTTTTGAAAAGCATGTATGGGTCTAAAAATTACATATTAGACTAGATTGCCTTCTAGTATGACATAAAAGCCTCCTTGTACTACTGTGCTTGCTGCTGTGGTCTAAAGGCATAAACCTCTTGTGTTTGTGTCCTGTATTTGTTAGATTTCCGGGAATGTCAAGAAGAAGCCACCATTTTTAAAGGGTGGAGGCCTAAGGGATTTGTGTGCTTTGTCTTATACACACTCCTATTTAAATATTTTGGACAACTCTTTTATTGTTCTTTGTTACAGTTAAAAATAAAAATCTGTTGCTTTCATGAAAATGAAAGTTTCATTGTGATACTCACTCAGACTGGAGGTATGCCAGCTTTTTATGACTGCATCCTTACTGAAATACATACTCTTCTATTTTCTGCTCTCTCCAAATACATTACATTGACTATAGTGTTGTTTGTTAATCAGTTTTTGTATAGTGTTGGCACAGTGTCTTGTGAAACCCTGGCTGCAGATTCTTCCATTGATACACTGGCAACAAGAAAACTGACAGCTGGTCGTTATTCAGGAATATATAATTATGTTTTCTGATCACTTGCTCCTATGACTGTCTTTCAACATGTAAACAGAGGGACAGATTCAAGTCTCAGCTACACCACTATAAATATGAGACTATCAAAAGTATTCTTTCTAAGTCAGAAGTGAAAAATCAAAGCTCATTCTGGTCATACAGGTAGTTTTTCACATGAGTAGAACAGTCAGAAAAATTCCTTTTTAAAAAATAATCCTGCAATGGATTATTTAATATTATTTCAGATTTAAATGGGTGCTTTTTATGCCATTATTGGAACTGGGATTGAATATCTGATGGAGATTTTAAAATTTAGTCACAATATTGGTTAAAGGAAAAAAAGGTTTCTCAGAAAAGTATGTACCAATTTTTACATTCATTCATGCTTGTATCTTTGGATTGACATATGATATCCAGCTGGCTGACCTATGATAATGATGCCAATAATTTAAAAAACTTGCTTTATTATTCTTAAGTATGTTAGTGTTTATTTAATTTTCAGTGAATGGCAGAAATGCATCTTTTAAGGGAAACTCAGAACAAAAAAAAAAGTTGGCAGGGAGGTAGATGAATGCTTTATGCTTTTTATGGATTTAAACCATACTTCCACGGGAGTTTTTGTTTTTATACTTACATTCCAGAATGCTGCAACAAAGATGTACGTGGATGTTCTCTAAACATTCTGCCTACAGAATTTGCATATGATCTCAAACCCCAGATTATATAACATATGTAATAAATTTCAGTGCAAAGCACTTATGAGAATTGAACTCTCAAAGCAGATTTTGGGGTACAGCATTTGTTCTAGACCCCTATCTAAGTGCCTCAATTAATGCTTCAATTTTCAGAGCTTCTGAGCAGACCTAATTTTCTTTGAAGTCATATGAAACTGCAGAATGGTCTTAGCACACATAAAATGATAAAGCTGAGCACAAAAATAACTTTGTTTCCTGTTTTAATTCATTTCTTCAGCCACAGAACTATCCTTTTGTTTGTACTATCACACAGTTGGAATGAAATGTATTAGGTGCAACTGATGTACTTAAATTAAAAATGAAAAGTGTTTAGCAGCTCTGTTATTTTTAAGGTTGCCTGCTGTGTGTTTTTGTAATTTGCTGTAATTTGCTTGCTTATAATGCTGTCTGTGACAGCCTTCCTCATGTGAATATCACTCTTTTTTTCTGCATGAAGTCCCATGCATTTATAGAGAAAGGATGGACAGTGTGGGCTTTACCAGTTTAAAATAAGCAGTGTCATAGAATGCTGAAGTTAGAGGAGAGAGAGGTGAGAGATTTACAGCTAGTTCATCAAATGTGGTACAAAATACTTTCAGTTCTTCATCAAGAGTAGGTGTACATGGCATTTCTTCATGAAAAAAATATCATTTTCTGTGGAAAATCTCACTTACTTGTAATCTCATAGGTAGAAATAGATTGTAGTATGCTGAAATAAGAAAATGAGCAAGAGGCATCAAAGTACTTTTAAAAATGAGACTTAGGGTGAAAGGGCATTGATGATAACTGAGTGGTGTTATGAAATCTGTCTTCATGAGATAGTAGCCCAAGAGTGGCATTAGCAAATGTTACTGTTCAAGAGTGTCCCAATGAACTGAGAAAATAAAGAATTGCTGTTTTATTATCTTTGTGGATTCTTTCTATGGCACTTGGTAATCTAGGGTTAGATAAATTTTGCATTTTTAATCAGAGATTCAATCTTGTGCCTACTATAGAGCAGAAATTTATATTGTTAAAAATATCAAGTTGTTCTGCGTTACAGAACAACTACATTAAAGGAATTGCATTAAAATGATGAAGTCCATCTGCAAAGTTACAAAATTTCAAAGTGAAATCTGCAGGTGCGCTTATGTGCATAATCTTTTCCTCAGATCTTGCTGCTTGTTTATTAGCTAGAATGTGCATTGTGTATAAACATACAGTGTTAGATGCAGCTCTCTGAAATTCTTAACCTACAATGAGGTTTAGGGACTTCAATCCAGCTAAAGCTTACAGAAAAAGGGTTCTGGATATTTGATGCTTTAGAAAGTTGGGACCTACACTTGTCACACTAAATGTGGTAATTCTAGAAAGTAACTGTAATGAAAAATGCAGAAGAAATATTGCTGGACAATATAATATGAAAAGGCTGGGAAATCACCATTTTTTGAGAAATTACTAGATGGATGATTTCTGACTGGAACTACAATTTAAACAGTCCCTAGAACACTGTCTGTCATTCATAGCTATTTTGAAGTTGGAGTTTTAAAATCTTTGCTGATTACATAGTTGTGTGAGTTTCAGGTAAAGTCTTTTTTTCTGAGTTTGAAATGTGAGTTAAGCAGCATGAACCTATGTGACTAAACCAATTGCATCTGCTTATTATGTGTTTTCTATTACAGTTCATGTTATTTAGACTAAAACAGAATGCAAAATAATAACCAGTGGAGCACTAAAACCATTTCAAGAATTAAAAAAAATATTGTAGACTTGTGCATCATAGGTATCAAAGTATACTTCCCCAAGATGTCTCAAACTGGAGTAAAGATTCATTTCTACTTAATGGAAATCCTGATTATTATTTTTCTTCCCTTTAATTTCACCTTATTCATCTTATATATTTAAAAATAATCCTAAAATAAGCTAAAATAGAAGCTTGGGATTTGCCTCTGGTTGCTTCATATGTTTTCGTTCTCACCAGTGAACAATTTTTATTATCCTGTCTGTTGTTTTCATGGTCTCTGAAATTCGTGCCTTACTGGTATAGTTTCTGATAATTTTTCTGTCTTGTTTCTCATATCCTAGAAAAGTGTATTGCACCACTTTTCCCTTTAGCTAGCCTAACACTTAATTTTGCATCTCCAATAGATTTTAATTGCTTTTGGTGATATTTGAGTACATGCTACAAAGGTCCTTAAAAGGGATGTTAATTGCAATTAAAAAAAAATCCCAGTCTACCATTTTGACATAATAATCTATAATGCTTGAATGGCCATATAAAGAATACTGAAGATATGAATGCTAGCATGACCTACATGTAAGACAAAAGCTATTCCCTTAGGGAATGGAGATAATTTGCTTTTGTCTCGTACATTATACATCTCCTCTTTTACATACCATATCCATGAAAAATATTTTTTGTTTTGTATCAGAGAGTTGTTAAAGTTGTGAGTAGAGTATTAGGCTCAGTTGTTTGGGATGTTAACATCCTGATAGGATTTTGGCACTCTCATTCTTTTTTTCTTGTTATCTGTTCACTGTTTGTTTTGTCCTCAATGCTTTTCTCCAAGTGAAGTTTTCTATTTCCTCTTATTTTTTGAAGAGTGAATGATAGAAATTTCTTTTTGTTGGGAATGAAAGAAATAGCCAACTCTATAAACAAAAAACAAGCTGAAAATGTTTTAGTGGTGCAGCCATACCAGTGATTATTTAGCCACTTTACGTTAAATATGCAACCAACCTCTCCAAAACTGATGGATTCTTAGGCAGATAGAGAACAGGGCTGGCCCTTTCTAAAGTACTATGTTGTCTCTTCAAACAGCATTTATGGGCAGAACTTGTAGGTAAGGGAAGAGTTCAAGGTACAATGGATACACAAGACTACAAGAAGAAATCATCTCTGCCACAACACTTAAAGGAATTGTCCCTTTATGACAAGTGAGCTTCTAGGGGTGGATTTTTCAGCTACTTTATGCTGAGGATAAAACGATATCGATTAGCACTGTGCTAAATTGTTAGCATCCTCTCTAACTTGTTGCATATCACTTTCCTATTCCAGGTTGTAAAATAAAGGAAATTGGACAAGGTCTCTGAAGGTCATAATTCTCCAATTCTGCACCTTCTATTCTTCTAACTAGACATGTATCATGTGGGTTAAACGATAGGGACCTAGACCGTTTTCTAGATAGAAAGCAGATGGAAGCGTGGTATAGTAGGTTTCTTGTTTGTCTTTCTGAAGGTACCTATTTATTTCATAGACACTTCTGCTGAGGCACCTCCAAGTTAAGTTTTTAATTTGAAACCTCACCTATATCTCACCACCTAGGATATTGGTATGAAAAATAAAACTTTATTTGATTTAATAAGCTCTGGGAAAAAATGATGCTCAGGTGAGCCAACTAGTCCCGTCTGTGTATCCAGTTTACTAATTGCCGTGTTACAGATTTCATGGACAGTGATATTTTTTAGACAATTATGTTTATGGTGTATTTGTTGTTAGATTATTTATCATTCATCATTTTACAGACAGGATGTGAATATAACTGGTACGTATGTAACTGTGGACTGAAAAATATGTATTTCATTTTCATTCTTGTATTATTTTACAGTATTTATATGGCTCTCTTATTTGCACATTTACATTTCTATATTAATAGGCAAGTATTTTTTTTCAACTATCAGCAAAAGAGACATTCATGCCGCTGTATCTTGTACAATGTTTACAGCACCTAACTTAACAGAAGTACTTACAAAGTATTTTACAGACATGTTTGGTTTCATCATTATTCAAGTCACAGTGTGAAATGTTTTACAGCAAAGGATCCAAATGAGTTGTTATGAGAGTGCCATGGGCTTACATGAATGTTTTAAACTATATTGCTTGTGTATTAACCTTAACATGAGAGGAAACACTGGATCATTGGCTTGCTGTGGGATTGTCAGCTTGCTGTGTGAAAAGCAGCAGCAACATGACAATGTGAGAAATGAGTGAAATCAGCAGAGAGTGGCCTGAAAGGCTGTCAGACTCTGAATAATGTTTGAACAAGTGTGAAGTGGGAATATTGTTAGATGATGTATGTGACGTATCAGAGCCTTGGAAATACTGCTCTTCTATCAGATGAGTTACTGTGTGCATCTAAGCCCTGAGTATCTTTCATCTGTACCACACTGTCTTAACTGTGATGTGCTGTATTTCCTGCCTCAGAAATTCTGCTGAATATTTTATAGGTTTAGGTTTTTTCAGCCGAACTTCAGTTTTTACTCTTTTTCTTTTTTCTTTTTTTTTTTTCCTTTAAGCATTGGCTGCTCTGCGTAACGTTATGATTAGGATTATGTGAGAAAAGCTAATGGGGGAATAGCAGCCATTTTTCCTCTTATGAGAATAACTGGAGTACCTACAGTGGCTAAACACATTATATTAGAGAAATTCTTTTCTTCAAGGGCTAATCGTGATTGGCAGTGCTAGCCATTAACAAGGTGTTAAATGTTACAGATTCCTGTTAACTTCAGTGGGAATAGTATTTAAGCCTTTAAATTGCACTGGATGCAGAAAATCTGTGGTGTTTATGATCAGGAACCTGCATCACTACTTTTTCCTTTTTACTATTGAAGGTGAGAATTTCTTGCTGAAGGATGTATCCTGTTCTCAAGGGCATCCAGTGTTGTATTTTTTTAACTTATTCAAGATTCAATAGTCATTTTAGCTGTGTGTTTCTAATGTTTTTGTCTATTTGGCTGTTGCATACATTTCCCTGTGTTTTTTCATACTTCTCCATATTCTTAAACATTATCTTTTATGCCTAGTTTGCTCTCATTCTTATTACAACTTATTGTCTTTGTCAATATTATTACAAGTAATGTGTAATCCGGTTTTCTCTTCTTCCTCTTGGCAATTAAAACCCTAAGGGAAGTGACATCCTATTAAAAACCGCAATAAGATATATGACGTGATACGATATACTCGCTTGACAAGGCATCCTCTCTAAAAAATATATATATTCCTTCTAATGTAATCTCTTATCCTACTTTATTCCCCATCATGCCTGTTGTGATTATTTCTGGTTATTATGACTTTCAAATTCTTTGGCTTCTGTTTGCATGAAAGTAGGGGTTTTTCAAAGGCACAAATGGTGGATACATGCACATTTCCTATAGAGAAGGTTGATTTCTGCTCCTTATGGATACAAGCAGCATGAGTATATTCTCATTGTCATGACTGATTTTGCTGGCTTGAGACACTGAACTTCCAGAGGATCCCACAGGAGACAATGGTCCCCCATGTCTGTCATCAATGTCCTTTGTTAAATGCAGTTTGTTACTATAGTTGCACTATAAATATATGTGTTTTGTTTATGTTGGTTGTGTGGTTTAACCCAGCCAGCAACTAAGCACCACACAGCCACTCTCTCCCAGTGAAACTCAAAGGTTTCAAGTGAGAAAAGTAGTGGTTGAGATAAAGACAGTTTAATAGGCAAAACAAAAGCCATGTGCACAAGCAAAGGAAAACCAGGAATTTGTTCACTGCTTCCCATGGGCAGGCAGGTGTTCAGGCATCTTGAAGAGACCAGGGACCCATCACTATAACCCTTACCTTGGAAGTAAAACACCATCACTTCAAACGTCCTCCCTTTCTCATAATTTCCCCAGTTTTGCATGTCGAGCACGATGCCATATGGTCTGGAATATCCCTTTGGTCTGCTGGGATCACCTGTCCCAGCTTTGTCACGTCACATCTACTTGTGCACTCACAGCCTCCTTGCTTGAGTGGTGGGGTAAGAGGCAGAAAAGGCCTTAGCCTTGGTGGAAACCCTACTCAGCAATAACAAAAATAACCCAGAGTTATCAAGATGGTTTTCAGAACAAATCCATAACAGCCATATACAAAGTACTGTGAAAAAATCTGACTTGATCACAGTGCAAAACAGCACAGTAGGCCATTGTTATTAGCTAGTTGTTATTATTAGGCAGTTATTAGCAGCACTTAGAAACTAATTATGTGGTTATAGTTTAGAGGAAAAATTATGGGTCATTCCAATTTTAATATGTGTCATTTTTGTGTTTGTTCACAGGTGATCTCTTAAAAATAGAATTGTGTTTTTATCCTTGTCCACTACTTATGAAGCAGGGAGAATGCAATTCTAGATTATTGTAAATTTCTATCCAATTCTGACTGAATGAAGAACGGACAAAACCTTTCCTGTGTAAAATACCTTTTAATATCCTAATGTGAGTTGCCAAATAGTAGCAAAGTAACTTCTGAATAAGTCAGTATCTGTTGTGTGTCAAAATACAACCCTGAAAACTGGACCTTTGAAAAGCAAACTTACTGTGCTTTTGGAATGGTATAGATTGTAGGAGAGAAGAAATAATATATACTGCAGAATTTGCTTTGATAAGAGTTTTCATAGTTGATATGATCATTGTGTTTCTAGAGCAAGATATTGCTGCTTTGTTGATATTCTTAGCTCACTAAAGGGCCTTTAGTTCATTGTGATGGGCAGTAACTCTGAATTGTTCCTCTGACTACATTAATATTACACCTTGAAGTAATGGTTCACCAGCAGGACTAAGACAGTCACGAACTTGTCAAGTTTGAAAAATCTTGGTCAGGGCCTGAACCTGTCATTTGTGAAATACTAATTTCAGCTCTTGCTTGTGTTGCCTTAAAGAATATGGCCTGATGTTCATAGACTTTATTTTACATTCCCAGCTTTAACAACCTTTGGAGTCTGCTCTTTGATTGCAACAAGATTATGGTTATATGTGAGAAGAACTAAGGAAAGTGGAAAAAGCTGTTTAATGTCCATTTTAAAGAATCTCCCTTACTCAGACAATATTCAATATTAAGATGTCCTTACTATCTCCCATGTGGCAGATGTCATCTGCTGATTATGTGCCACTGGCAGTCGACTAATTAGGTGTATTTCCTCCTCCTCCTCAGGTAGCCTGAGGTAGCCATACGCCAGTAATTGGTGAAGATGGTGCTGACAATATAAAATATTTAGAAAAATAGTGGTGTTCACACAGGTAGCAAAGCTTCAAAATTTGAGACCTTCGATGATGTTATATTAATTCAATTTTGACAAAGAGCTCCACATTTGTTCAAAGTACTTTTTCATACTAATTGGATACTCTTCAAAGGCTTAATTATAATTTTGCAATTACTTTTGTATCCTGGATAGATACAGAAATGCTAGTATCTTCACAATCGTATGCTTTGTAGCTGGGGTAGTGTTTTCTAATATTGAAAATTTAAAATACAGGGCAGTACAGTACTTCTTATAGATGTAAAAAAAGAAGGAAAACCCCAGTTCAGCATAGTCTTATTACTGCAATATCTGGTAATCTCTAGTGTGATAGGATCTTGCTGTACTTTGGCTGCAGTATTGTCACACACCCTTTGAGTGTTTAGAGAGGTCATAAGAATGAGGCAAAAATTTTGACTGGGGGCCATCTCTTCTGCAGTTTCAGTCACTGGAGAATGAACTGAACAGAAAAACCTAACCAAACCACTCAATAACAACAACAATAGCAACAACAGTGATAACAACAATTACAACAACAACAACAATAATAATAGAATATAAACCTTGTGCATTTATGTGTGTTTTTGGGTGGAGGAGGATGAGCATCATAAACTGTGGATTGTGAATCCAAAATATCTGAGAATTATTTTGCCTGTGTGCTAAGCATCTTCAGCAAGACTGGACATCTTTGTGTTTGAAGGAATAACTTTCTAACATCTGAGCTGAAAGTTTTGTTTCTTTTAGTCATGATTCTAGCAGCTTAAGGCTGAATGTAGCTGAGGCATAGCTGGGCAAGAGGATTTTGTGGCTGTAGTATTGCACTGTGAGAGGAAAGTAGAGGAAATTATAACCATTTTAGGCCCTCTATCCTTTCCTGATAAATCTGGCTATAGGTCCCTCCATAACTGATACACAGTTTTGTACCTAACAAAAGAGCAGAGGGCACACCAGTGAATGGTTGAAGGTAGTGTGAATAAAGTATTTGTGCATGGCTGTGTTTCTATGCTTTTGGATCTTAGCACTCTGAATATGAATGTTTTAGTGGACGCTGTATCTGAAGTGATCTGCAGTTGACCTGGCCTCTAGATGTAGTTTACAGATTACCTGGTAACTGCACAGAAGACTGATCTCTTTCTTTTAATGAGCCATTAGGATATTTTTTCACACAAAATTTTGAGCTAATTCCATTCTTTGGTTCTTGGAAATAGTCTGATTTCCATGCTAATATCTCTTGGTTAAGCTTTACACTTTGATAACAGATGCACTTTATGGAGTAGCTGACAGATTGCACTAGAGTTGTGCAACTACACTGCAGTTTGTGATTTTTGAATCCTGCAGCTGTTCATCCATTTAACGGAAAGGTTTACCATAGACCAAATGTGAACTGGTTGTGTTTGTAGAAATTACTCAATACCATAGCAAAATAAGGTTTCAAAATTTTAGCTGGTGGCATTCCCAGAGTTTCCTTCTGGTTGCCTCCAGAAGTCCTCCCTGGTTAATATACAGACACATGCAGTTCAGATGAGACATGCTTGTTGTGGGCCATTCAATTTTAAGGCATCTATGATTTTTTTCAAAAAGGAATAGACAGTAGGCCTTCTGAAGGGGAAGAGGTAATCCAGCTGATCCAGGCTGTTCCTTTTAGGCCTTTGTCAGAGCCAGTTAGATCTTAATTGCTGTATTTATACTGCCTAGCAATTTACTTAGCAGATCTGTTATCCTGAGTTTTCAGAAGTCTTCAAAAATTTCCAATCATCATAAAAAACCAGATCTGAGTGTATAGAATTCCTACACATATACACCAGAAAATTTGATTCTCTAATGTTGATTTTGGGGCCATATTCTAATACTTCTATTCCAATACAGATGCCCATATTCTACTGGCCATCTAATTCTAGTTCTAAGAATTCTAATTCTTTTATTTCCCAATGAGTATTACCTTACTCAAAAATTGTGGTATTTGGAGGTGGAGTAAGCAAGCTCCTGAGATTAGTGAAAGCGATAAACTCTGGCAGAACATGTATTAAAGTTCTAGGAAATTCAGCTGTTTCATTAACTATTTTTAGCTACTTTGTGACCTGTCCTGATTAAAACATGCATATTTATTAAACATACTTTGCAAACTGGGCAATTATTTGCTTGTTTAAATATAAATGTATCTAGTCCCCTTCAACGTTGAATGAAAGTTACAGAACAGAAAGACCTGGAGGAACTGGCTTGGCTAGAAACTGGTGAAAAGAATGTCTTCTCCCTAGAAATACATTCTCCTAAACAGACTGTTTTCATGTAAGTCCATTTGCTTTAGCAGAGAGTGCGTATTATCATACTCTGCCTGTTGCCTGGTGCTCTTGCGTGCAAGAGCTACACCTTGTTTGGTTGTCTTGGGACCATTCTGCTGAGAGCTGTCAGGTGAGCAGAAGGCTGGGGATAGAGTAGTGAATATTGCCTTGGAATTCCTGAGTAGGCAGGGGGAAGAGGAAGAAGGAAGGCAGCATGCAACATGGCAGCAACAGATGTAGCCCATCACGGGAGATTTTGCTGCAAGGTGGCAAAAGCTTATGCAAATAATGGAAATACTGAGTGGAAAAACAGCCCACTTACTTTGAAACTCTCTTGACAGAGTTTTCAATAGGCACAGTTTTTCCATAAATTATTTCATGCTTCCAGAAGTACATAATATGACAGAAGGGTTTTTGGCTGCTTTTTTTCTTGTGCTTCCAAATATTTCCTTGGAGAGTCTATGTGGACTTTCTGCTGAGTTCACATCAGCATTTTTTGCTAATTGTTCATGATGCTTCTCCATATTGTGAACTTTTTAATGGAAAAGTAGCAGCAGATTGCTGTCCTTAGAGATGAACAAAAATGTCTGTTGATGTGATCTAAAAAGAGAAAGGGTAGAAAATAATACTTAAAATAAATGTTTCCATTTCAGTGCATACAGAATGAGTGGTTAAATGACATCAAACAGCTTAATAATTGAATGAGAAGTCACGTTTCTTTCACAGTTTCTCCTCTTAACTTGCCTGGATTTTTGCTAAAGCTGGGTTACTGCTATGAAATTGCTTACTGGAGAATCTGCTTTTGCAGGGATGCTGACAAATGAACTCTGTTTTGCACTGGTTAGGTCAGTGACAAGCTGTGACTCATAAAACTTGGTTTGGTTGGCTTCTCCTATCAATCTGTGCTCACCCATTTTATCTGTGACAACAGTCTGTCATGAGGGTAGTCATTTGCCTTTGGCGGGTTCACCTGCTTGTCACATGTTGTCTATCAGGCATAATGATCTACCAGGGATAATGCTGGACACCATCAATCTACAAAAAGTAATGGTTGTCTCTTCAGAACAGAAAAGAAATTAGGGCTGGAATTGTTCAAAGGACTGAAAGAGCCTCACTGAGTATTTTCTACAGAACTGCTAAAAGTTTTTACTTGCTAACATTCTGGTATTGATTATTAAAGCAGACATTTTGTGTGTTTGGAGAATATCAGGTTATACACACTTTTGTAAATCAGCCAAGGATCTAAAACTGAACAGGTGACTGTTTCACTTTAGCTGAAAGCTGGCTGTGGGATGGTAGCGTCCTTTTCATATAGGGGACAAAAAGAACAAAACCAAAGGACAAATGGAATACCTGTGACACTTTTAGCTAAAATACATCTAGATATCATGGCTTCTAGAATTCAGGCCTCTGTGTACAAAATTTCTGAAGATTGGCAGTTAAGTTTCTGATGTGGGAATTTGGACATCCTCCACCTCTGCCTTATTCGTTAGTGTTTTGAACTGTAGTCTGACAGCACTAGATGGAATTTTTGGGTCATATTCCACAATGCTTATTTATCAAAAAGCTCTTGATTTGGGGTTTTGGTACCTTTTCTGCAGACTGCCAAGTGTTTTAGTGAATCTAATCCTCTAGTACATGCTGTACCTGTGGCACGTGCTACAGCTTTGGGGAACAGCCATTGTACAGTATATGCTACTGTGCAGATGGACCCTCCAACTGGATACAGAGCAAATATCCCAGACCCAGGGCAAAGGATATAGAGCACTATTGTGCTCTCAGTTCACTTTCACTGGGCGGTTATTTTGAAGTGATCCATCTCAACCTGGTGGGCAGAACTGTTTGGGCAGCTTTCCTCCTGAACTTTGTGGATAAATTAAGAATTTTTCACTACAGTCATGTTGAACCTTTCCTGACCCCAAGTGATGCAGAAAGTTAATGCTCACTAGGCCACTGTCTTATGTATATGTTCGGGGTGTCTTGGAGAGCAACATTTGCATGTATTTTTCATTTCTCCAGGAATCTTCCTGTGATAGTGTGAGTTGTACTATTTTCCTCAGCTGTGCAAATTTGCCAAATACTATGCCACAATAAAGTTTTTTTCATCATGATATTGTCATCTTTCATTTTTATGCTGATGCTACAGTTATGAGTGTCTTTGAAACATGATCTCTCAAGGTCTTACCTTTTTTGGGGTTCTTTTTTGTCTGTCAGGCATTAAATTATTAATGCTTCAAAATGAGATGTCTCTGAACACAAAAGTGAAGTTGCCAGTTGTCTGTTTTCTTTAATTTGTTGAGAAGTATTAGTCATATTTTTCTAACCTCTGATGACCTCCAGTTCTACTTCAAACATGTGTTTAGGGATTACCTTTGAGGATTGTTTCTTGTATGTATAAAGAACTGCCTTTTGTCATTGAAATCTTGCTGGATAGTAGTTATTTCTTTCTGTCATGAAAAGAGGCACTTTCCCCCCTGATATATTGTGGTTTAGCTTACAGGTATTCTTTATTTGTTGTTATTCCAAAATCTTGATTATTCTGGCTGCAAAAAAGCTCCCTAATCTTATTTCTTGTTCTCTGAATCGTGCCATACATCAGTGCAGTAGTTTTCCATAATTAATAATAAATGCCTAACTAAGCCTAGATTGATTTTTATTTTAAAGTAATTTTTTAAATGCAGGGCCTTTAAAAAACTTATCCAAATTTTATTTATAGTTGACTTGCTCATGATAAGTTCAGTTTTGGTCTTTTTAAAGCTATAAATATAAAAGTGCTTTATTCCATGATGATATTCACAGATTTTATTAAAATTTTGCTTTATCCATTTACAAAAATTTATTTAGACTGCTTATTTTCAGAAGACAGGTAAGAAGTAGAAGAGTGCTCTCTGCCTTTGAAGAACCAGGAATACATATTGATAGGAATATTACGGCAATCAGACATTCATGTCCTGTGAACTCCAATGAGAATATCTTGGTTTTTTGATTAAAATGAAATGCAACGTTTCTGCCTTTTTTCGTACTAGTTCTCACCCATTTTTTGTCCCTTCCTGTTCCCTCCAAACCCTTGAATTCACTTGTACCCCAGTAACTACTTTATATCTTGCATGTCTTTGTTCCTACTAACCAATTTCTTTTCCGCACTTGACTCCTAGTGTTCATCTGTTAGATTATAGTCTCTTAGTTTCTTTTCACTCTAATATTTCTTCCTTCCTTCTCTGCCTCCCTCCTTTTTCTTTCCTCTGGCTAGTCCTGTACTCTTAGCATTTGCTCTCTAGGACATAGTATTTATCTTTGGGTAAGTGTACACGGAATTTTTTCTGTAAAGCTGACTTTAAGACAATTTTTGCTTCAGTAGTGAGCAATATGGAACTAAACCCAGATGTGATAATGACAAAGTTCAAAATTTGGTTTTGGCAAATGCTGGAGAATATGAACTCATGGCTTCAATTTGTGAGACAAATGATCTCAGTCTGGCTCCCTGCTAGCAGAAGCCTCCCTCTTCCTTCTGTGACATGTTATAGCGGACTTTAGAGCAGTTTGCAAGTGAGGCTGACAGTCTTTCATTCTGGCTGACTGATGCAAGGTGGTAGTCTTTAAATGGTAAACACAAAACATGGAATCCTGATGGTGTTGAAATGAATGGCAGGAACGTCTACTGACTTTGTCAGAAGACGTTCTAGGGATTGTTGTTGCTTTGGACTTCAGGGAATTCAAAACTGGATTCTGGCATAAAGAGGAAACACTTGTATACATTGCATGCCTTTCAGACCTTTGAAAAGCCAGAGCTTACTGATGTTCTTTTAATTACTGGATGATGTTGTACAGGAGTGTGAATCTGAGGTACTGCAGCCCTGGTGGGAAAGATGCTCAGCCAGCTGAAACTGATTTGTATTGCACTTTGAAAAGGCAGCATTGGAGCCAGCCTGGCTGTTGTTAAATTGCTTTCTAAAGCTACTATTGTAAGTAGCTGGCTGTTTAGCTGCAGGAGAATCTGTCTGTAACCAGGGATTCACTTTTATTTTCCTGAAACGGGTTCAGACAAACCTTTATGATTTCCCTAGAGAAATACTTTATGTTCATATTGTTCATTCCAGGTGCATGGCTGCAGCCATACACCTTACTTCCTCACAACAATTTACTGTACATGTCAGCATTGGCTTTGCTGCTGTGACTGAGATAATTTGTTCTTTCTCATGAAAGGAAAGGTTGGAATCAAGAATGATGAGAGAATCTCATATTTCACTCCAACTGAAACCCGTAGGGAGAGGTTAATATTGTACAAGACTGTCTAATTCTGTTAAAAAAACCCCTATATCAATTGTAATCTTCCCCTCATAGCAGCATCTGTGAGGCATCTTACAGAAACTGTGATTCTCACAGGGAAGAGGGAGAAGGGATGGATTGCTTCTTTTTCTTACTAGCTTTTGTGATTCTCACTGTCTTTCGGAATAATAATGGTGATTGTGACAAACCACTGAGCTTTGAAAAGAGACAGCTATGCCTATGTGTACAACATGGTGACAACATTCAAGGAAAACATTTTCCTCATGTTCAGATGGTACATTGTGGACAATCTATTTCTTGCCACTTCTCTTGCCCTGGTTAATATGGAGGTTTTGACACATTTTTTTTCCTCTTGCATAAGTGAGGAAGTATCTAAACTTTAACAGGATATCTGCTTAAGTGCAGAAACCTGGATAGATAAAAAGGAGGGAAGAAGGAAGATGGAAAAAGAAGAGGGATTTTAAATGTTTCTAACTTGTTCTTATTTATTTTATAGCGTGATGATAGCACTGCTAGTAAAGGTTTTGAGAATCTGTATTTCTACCTTCCAAATGGTTTCTTTTTTCTCAATATTTTTATCCAGATTTGAGGGAAGGGTGTATCCATATATGTGCATCTATATATAAAATTCAATTTTCCTCTAAACAATAAATAAGGAGAAAACTTACGTTAGACCCTGCAGCTACCAAGTGGTTCACTAAGAGCCAGATTACTGCATCATTTTTCAAATTTTGCAGCAGAAACCCAGAAAGGTGGCTCTGAGCGTGTGGAACCATGGACACCAAATTCCTTTTTCCTTGGTCACATGGCGGTCCAGCTGGGCCATTGTCCTTGGCTTTTGAAGCTGTGAAGCACTAACATTTAATCCATTTCTGGTGGGCTGTTGAGACTTCATTTTGAGTCCAGTGGAAGATGACTCAGAATGATACTGAGCCTGAAACATTTCAGCAAAATGGTTTGGACTTAACAAAGTAACATCTTCTGATCAGGTTTTAAGCTAATCTGGGTCTTAGCTTTTAAGTGCTACATTTCCTGAAGACTCACTTTTGAGAAAATAATTTATTGCTCAATAACCTGTGGCATATCCACTGAAAGTTCCTTTTCACTGTTTATGTGCAGTGCAAAATGGAGAATAAAACTTTAAATAATTGTGGGCCCTCTAGCGGTCTTCCTGGAGCTGCATGTTCAGAAAATTACAAGACTGAAATGTATCACCTACTTTATGTATTCCAATATTTCCTGGTAATACCGAGCAAAATGTTGTTGTTTGGATTCCATTGTGTCCCCTTGTTATTTATATTAATGAACAAAAAACTCTCTACTCCAAAAATCTTGCAGTCTAGATGGAAGGGAAATGTCGGTCAGGTATCTCAGTCCATCAGCAGCCAGAAGCCATAGTTCAATGATTTCTCACAGCCAGCAATAAATTGCTGCCTCTCAATTAGAAATACTCAAATTCTCATTTTCCATGATCAGTGTATTTTATTTTTCTGCCATCATCTCTCTTGTACAGGTGCAATGGGCTGAACAAGGAACTAACAGGAGAAAAAGAAAAAACCCCATATCTTACTATAGTCTTCTCTAATACACATCTTCACATAAAGAAAAGTACATCAACTAATTAGAAAATTAACAGTTTAAAAATTACTCCAAAAGTTTGACAAGTGCTAACTGGGTCTTAGTCACTGCATATATAATACTTTCTTACAAAATACAGGCTTGTAACCATTCTTTTAGGTAGAGATAACAGGCTGCTCTTGGCAAAGAATGATGATGTGATTAACCCTGTAGCAGGACTTTTCCATTTGATCACCTACAAAAATAATACCTACCCCCCCCTTTTTTCCTGATTGTTTGTTTTCTCTCCCCTCAGAGAATTGCTGCCAAAGAAAAGTGCAAGAAAGCCAGCTGTAGTAGGAAATTTGATTATGCAAATGTAGTTTAGTGTTTGTAGAGAGTTACAGAAGATTAACAGTGTGTGATGTGAGAAATGAATGCAGCTTCTTTTCTAGGATGAATAACTGCAATCTAACGTAGATCTGTGGATGAAACATTCAGATAAAATCAGCAGTTGTGTTCTTCTGCCTCCCTCCTTCCAGTTTGTCTGTTTGTTTTTTACCACATATTCGACAAATCTCCCATCTTTGAAGTATCTGAAAATTGTAGAAATGTAGAAAAGCACAAGTGTCATAGATATTTGATCAGAGAACAGGCTTTATTGTCTTTTATAGAGGACCTGGAGGAGTGGAATTAGTAACTGCAAGTGACAGGTTCACAGCAAGTAAAAAGAGATGCTTCACACCGTACAATGTAAAGTTGTAAAAGCTTATTCTCCCAGATTTTGGGGATATTAAAGGGTTCAAAAATTCATTAGATATGTTTGTGAAAAAAAAAATCTATGAAGGCTGTTGCCTGTGGCTCAGAAACTCTGGAACTCACAAATCATATGAATCAAAGGAAAATATTCTAGAGAACTACTTTTTTATGCTGCTTCTGTTATTACATTCCCATCTACATCTGCTACTGACCACTGTGAGACACAGGATACTGGATGGACTTGGCTTGGTGTTCCCGCATCTTTGGAAAAAATTAGGTTTTGTCTTATATTTCAGTTTTGTATTTCTTTCAGATCCCTGCCTCCAGATGAGACTCAAACCACAAACACTAGGCTATCCACCAAGGAGTTCCTAATATCATTTCCATCATAGCTGAAACCAAAAGGAAGCATAAATTTTGAAGAAAAGTCTTGCTGAATTCTTTCAGACCAAATTAAAACAATCAGTTTCCTCCCCAGCTCCCTTGCCTTCTGGAAATAACAAACCAGTGAATGAAGACAAATACATTCTCATTGGTCCTTAAAGATTTAAGCTTTTCCCTGAGTGAAGATAATGGATCTTCCTTAGACAGGATAACTTTAGGTTTGGGTATTCTGTCAGGCTGCAGGCTCTCTTTGTGTATGTGCACATTGAACTGTGTCCTTTTTGCTTTCCTTAAAACATTTTGTGCTAAGCACAGTTCTCCACTTCAGTGTCCTTGGGAAGGTATTATCTTTATACTTTTTGTGAAGAATCAGTATTGCTTTAGGTATTGCAGTCCTATTATTTTGTGACAGTCTTTGTTCTTCAGACTTTGTAGGCTTTTACCTTCTCCTTTTCCCTTGATAAAAGACATGGTTTGTTTTTGTTATCTGATTTTATAAAAAAGTTTTCAATATTAGGTACTGATATGGCAGGAATTCTATTCATGTGAAAGCTTCTGAATCTTCATAAATAGGGTTATGTGTTTTCATAATAGCATTTTTTCTCAAAATTTGTCAATAAGGTGATAACTGTGAGTTGTAGTAAAAGTAAACACATAATTTTCAAGCAGTCTGATTAAACCCCCTTGCTGTGGTAGCTATTGAGGTTTCATTTTTTGATGTTTGAGATCAAACCTCAGTACAAACCTCAGTATTTGTATGAAGAAGAGATAATTCATAAGTAGAATTCTTTCCTTTAGAGTATAAAGTTGTCATAGTTTAACCCTAGGCAGCAGCCAAGCCCCACACAGCCACTCACTCACTGCCCCACCAGCAGGATCAAGGAGAGAATTGGGAGGGTAGAAGCTACAAAACTCATGGCTTGAGATAAAGACAGTTTAATAGGGAAAGCAAAAACCATGCAAGGAAAACAAAATAGGGAATGATTTCACTGCTTCCCATGGGCAGGCAGGTGTTCAGCCATCTCCAGGAGAGCAGAGGCCCATCACATGTAATGGTGACTTGAGAATACAAAAACCATCACTCCAAACATCCCTCTCTTCCTCCTTCTTCCCCTCAACTTGATACACTAAGCATGATCCCAGATGGTCTGGAACATCCCTTCAGACCCCCTTCCCTTGGGGTCGCCTATCCTGGCAGTGTCTCCTCCCAACCTGCCATGCACCCCCAGCTTCCTTGTCATTGTGGCAGTACTAAAAGCAGAAAATTCCTTGGCTCTGTGAAAGCCCTGCTTTTAGCAAAAATATCTCTACATTTTCAACCTTGTGTTCAGCACATATCCAAAACACAGCCCCATACCAGCCACTGTGAAGAAAATCTCAGCCAAACCCAGCACAAAGTGTATTTGTAGTTGATATGATTTCCTGCTTAAAGAAGTTGCATGATTTAAGGAAGACAGTCAATGGAGTATGGTAACCCTGTGAACTGTTGACAGGAACATTTTTGATTCCTGGTTATTCACAGCTGAATGACATAGTCCTGAAGAAATGGTTTAATCTCTCAGTGCTTCAGTTCCCATCTGGATAGTAAAGGTTTTGATGATGATCTCCTTAATGATAAGGAGACTGCATGCATGCCGTGCATTCAAGTGCAGAAACGCATTTGTTTTCACTGCTTGTGGCAGGTTGTGGTTTTTAGTGTCAACTGCTCTCTCCATCTTAATGTCTGGTGAAGAGGATTCTAAGGAACAGGCCTAGAATGAAGAAAAAAAACCTGTTCTGTTTGCTTTGTTGGAGGTGGAATGTAGAGTAGAGCTGGAGTAGGAATGAGAGAGTGTGAAAAGTGAACAACAAATAGACAGTAGCAACACCAGAAGCAAAAACAGGAAGACTGAAGGGGAATGAGATCAGCTGTAGTTGAAAGAAGCTGTTAGACTCATGATTCACTGAAGAGGTCTGCAGCTGGAAAGTGTTCAGGAGCAAGACTATGTTAAACCATTAAACAACAACAAAAAAGACAACGTATAAATGGTTTACTGTTTTGTCCTTACAAGTGTACTAGTGCTGCCCAAAGCCTGAGACTTTGCAAAACAAGTGTACTTCAGGGATACTTTGCTAAAAAAGTGAGATATGAATGCTTCTGTCCACAAGCCTAAAACTCTTGAAAAAATCTGCTGTAGTATCAATACAGTGTAAATTTTTACAATTTTCTTAACTTGAACTTGGAAAGACCTATTGAAATCCATTAGAAAGAATTATTGAATTTTGTTAGCTTGTGACCTAATTAAAGTTTTAAAATAAATTTTTCTTTTTCTTTCTGTGTCTCGCTAGGAATATGAAAATCATGCCAAATAACCCTTTGGCACATGGATTGAGCCGTGCTTTTAACAACTGAGCTGTACTTGCTCTCACTCGTATTTTTGGTCTTCAGTCACTCAAATATAACATCTGCCATTTTTGTGGATCAAAAGCTTTCTGTGCCCTGAACTTTGTTTCTGTTGATCTTAATTGTTTTATGCTGCATTTTACAGTTTGTGCCTTAGAACACAGATGGTAGATATTTACCATATATATAAAATTATTATTATGCTGCTCACATCACATGCCAGGCCACTGATGTAGTAAAGAAGGAATGCCTTGATCTGCATAAATCTGTTGCATACATTTTCAGACTCTGTTAATATATTTTTTTCTCACCCTTTCTTTTGCTCTAGTTTTGTATCATATTTTATAAGAGCTCACCCTGGATATTCCCTTTTTCAGCTGTATATTAGAACTTCATTAAGTATGTATTGCTTTGACTAGATGTTTCCATTGCCAAAGCCACCCCATTTCAAGCAAACTGGGGTAGCTCAATTCTACATTCCAGGATGTTTGGACCAGACATATCCTGACAGATGTCATCTTGCAAGTATTGAGTATTTTCAAAAGTAATAATTCAGGCTTTATGTAGTTTCAGAAAAAGCTGTTGTAGTTTATGCAGTAATCCAATGGCTCAGAGGCCCTGTGTGCACATTTAGAAGTTCTAGAAGCTGTTAGTGTTGAAGCTTGTGCTCAGTATTGTGCGTGTTTGCGATGTTCTGGTATCATGTACAGGTCTGTTCCTACCTTTCTATTCTAGACTGCATTGTATTGCTCCAGTACCTTCCAGCTATAGTCATCATACAGCTTTGAGTGCATGTTAGCAACCATCTTCTCTCATAGTAGTGAGATTAAAGGATCTGCACATAGATCTAGTGAGATGTGGAGAGAGATCAAACTACTGTAAATGCAGCCAGCCAATACATCATTATTAGTAGTTTATAGTAACTAAATGTATTAAGATGAGAAAGGAAAACCATAACAAAGTGAAGTTCAGTCTATGTGTCCTTGTTCATAGAGCTAATTTAATCTATAGATAGTATTTCCAAACAACTCTGGTTATAGCTGTCTGCTGTTACACTTCTCCAAATGTTCCATATCTTATTAGTGCTACATGATAGTATCACCAGAGTTATTAAATTTCTGCTCACCACCACAATATAAGTCATTGAAAGGCCACCAGGCACATAAAGTGTGCACTTTTGCAGTTATTTTATTTGTAGGATTTCTGTTTCACTGTGCAACTTTACAGTTATTAAAAAGTATATTTAATCTGTTCAGTTGGCTGTCTCTTGAGTTGCTGTTCCTATTTAGTGTTGCTACTTGGTTGAGTTTTAAAGCATTTTTCATTCATGAAGCAGGACCAAACCATTATGGAGCTAATATGATGTTATGTGCAGTAGAGACTCTTAATATGCATTCACATTTTGGAAATATTCTAACTTGGATAGATTCTCGTGGCCTAATTTTAAACTGGTTTATGTCACATGCTGTTCCATTGACTTGGCAGAATTCAGTTCTCTAAATGCAATTATACATGTGTAACTGAAATAGATTTTTTCCCCTTTTGCCGTGCTTCTGTTCTGAGTTACTTGTGCACCCCTCACAGAACCACAAAAATGCAGAAGTAAAAAGCCTATTATTTTTCAAGGGTGTCTATATAATGTTCCAAACACAACTTGGTAGCTACATACATACATACATACATACATACATATATATATATATATATACACACACACACACTTAAAATTTAATTTTACGTGTTGGTACATTGGTTTCCTGGACATCTGGGGTTCTGTATCAGTTCCTGCTGTAGAAAGAATTTTGCCTGTTAGTTTCATTGCCATGCTAGTACATCAGCACTTTTCCACTACATTGTTCTTGGTGCTCTTGTGCCTCCTACAATATTATACTGGGGTTTAATGAGTGGGTGAATTATTCCCAGGGTGATTAACAGCTGCTTTTTAGGTAAGACCCACATATATACACACCTATACATGCACATGGCAGGAAACATTTAATAAAAAATGTACTTTCCACCAATTTCCTATTTTTTTAAAAATTTTGTTTTTTAAAAAAATGGACAGAAGTAAAATGGGGTGCAGTTGTGCTTTATTGAAATTTTGGCATTAAAATCTAAGCACTTTTAGGAAAACAAAAATCTTAGGTTTTCTTTAATCAGAGAAATTCAGCAATAACTATGGGAAACATCCTAATTATTCCTTTCTCCTACATTTTCCCTTCACATACTTTTCATTACATCTATCTATAGTTAAAGCAGCTGATCCAGGAGGACAACAGTTTTATGGCTGGAAATTTTCTGTTACAGGCCTCCAATTGTTAGAAAAGTTCCTGTGCAGAAACCGTGTGTGTTGTGGGCCTACAACTATGGCAGCTACTCGAATATTAAAGAGTGGGAGAATGTGTTACTTGTATCATGTGCTGAGAATGTTTCCTGTGTTCTAAGTAATGTGGATATGTCTACAAGTAATTCATAGCTTGAAATCATAAGCAGGTCTGAAGTAAGTAGGTTAGCCTGGATGGTAATAGTTTTAGTGTAGGTATGGCCTCAGTAATCCTTGGAATATGTTAAAAAACCCACTAAAAGAATTGGTGCTATTTGGCATCTGATCGTGATTACCATAATTACTGCTGACTGCTTTTAACAGAGCTGCCTAAGCTCCCTCCTTTGGATCTGTCTGCATAAGTTGTGGCTATGTACCTTCAACGTAGTTACCTTTGCATGACAATAGTTCATCCTGTGCAATAACTGTCCTTTATGCTTTCCTCCTTGTAAAGTCACCACTCTGCCACACTACACTGTGAGACAATATGTGATACTTAAAAAAGATGTGGTGAGCATATCCTTTTATTTTCATATGGATAGTATTAATGGACGGTCCAGTTCTAAAGTGGAATCATGTCTCTTATTTGAGTAAAACTCTATCTTGTGCTGCTCAGACAACATGATCTTATCACCTTATTTAAGTACTTCAGCAGAGCTATTTAGTTAACACAATTGCGTAGACAGATTCTGAATAATTTTGAACTTTTGCTGATGATGATGACAAAAAGTAATCTTTTTATCGTGTATAGGTGGTATATAGTAAAAAATGGGCAAAAAGAAACATGGAACAGAAAATGGTGCTAACAAAAAATACAAAGACAATGCTCATTATTTAATGTTTCTTCAATGATCACAGTTTTGACATCTCTACAGTGATGCTACACATTAACAAAAGTCAGAGCAAGTACTCAGTGAATCTTTTTTTTTTTTAAATCCAACACGTTGCCTATACAACTTCACTTTCATATGTTAAATACAAATGTGCAGTGGTTGGGGGCTTTAGATGATTGCAATGCAGGGAAATTAAACTGATTTGTAAAAGTGTTAATTTCTTATAGCTACATTTACAGTTGTGTTTAATCTAATTCATAATAGGAAATCCAGTTTCATACTTATATATGTGTGTGTGTGTATATATATAAATGCTTTTAATATTAATTTCTTCAAACATTATTAGGAAATCAATGTTGTATCTTAAACTATGTCAGAAAATCTTGTAAAAAATGGAAGTAAAATAGGATTTTCAGAGAGAAATGGTTCATGTATCAGCATGGCAACAGGAGTTTCATTATGTATGATAATGTCCGCATGTAATTTCTTTCAAACCTTTAGAAATTTTCCATGTGTGGTTTATGAGGAATTCATTGCCTGTTTCTGCAACTTGCAGCAGTGGTTACACTAAATTGTTTGTCTACTTTTTTTCCAAAGTAGAGTCCTTTGTGGGGGTTATCTTACATTTAAATGGCAATGATTGAACTACTAAGCAAATTTTATTTAAGGAATCTACTTTTCTTTTGCTTTGTCACCTCATCTTTCTTTTCTGTTTTAGAGCAACATTATCAACAATTATTATTGTATCATCAATTGCTTCTGTAGACTGACATTTTCATAAATTATTGGTTGTCACGGTATGGCATTTTTCTGAAATCAAACAGAGATCAAGCAAATTGAGAAGTACATTTATGTTCTTTGTTGCTTAGATATGATTCACTATGTAACAACTTGGTGGTTGAAATAAGTCCAAAGAATATAATAACTGCAGCCAATGCTCATAAGATAGTCAATGTGTTGAATCACTTATGTGTGCTAATTTAAATGAATTTATTCTTAAGAGACTACAGTGACCATTAATAATTTCTTGTTTCATTGATCTGCTGCACTGCTTAATTGTGTTTTATCTAGACTCTTACTTGCCCTCATTTTCCCATTACTACTTTTCAGTAACTTGTGATGCATATTGTCGAAGAAATACAGCTGGCATTTGTTGCAGAATCCTTGTGGGTATCTCCACCAGGTAGATAAAATCTGTTGAGTGTAATAGTCATGTTTGCAGTAACTATGAAATTCATGGCAGCTTCAAGCACTTTACACCCTTAAAAATGAAGCCTAATGTATAGCAGGGAACAGTTAAAAAGGTAGTGACCAATTTCTGGATGAGAACATTGAATTTAGTATCCTGCAAACAAGGGAGGGAACACATTAACTGCAGCAAATGTATGAGAAATAGACTGGTATTACATGTCGCTTTTCAGCTGTTAAATTAAAAATACACCTTTTCTTTACTGTATAATTGACTTAAGGATCCTTTGCAGAAATGTCTTCATAAGGTTCTCTGCAGATGTAAACTCAATAAAATACTTGGGAAAAAAGCATACAGCTTCCCCTATCTTTAGGAAGTCTTTTCTTAATGGGATTTACACCATGTAATGAAAGAAGCTAGGTATCTGTTCTTGTGTGGCCAAGTCTGTAAGTAGCTTTGTTTCACTTAGCTGTTAAAGTAGAGCACAAACAATAGAAACTAATGTGCATGCTGAAATATTTTTGTAGTGATGATGCAATGGTTTGTTTTGAAAACCTTACTGAGGACAAACATTTGCCAGGATCATGCTCCAAATTATGTAAAAAACTGTTACTGGTCAAATAATGAAGATGTGCACTTTAGATCTGGAATGGATGCCTGAAGACAAGACTTTTCTCATTTAAAAAAGGCTTAATCAGGTATCTCCTCCCACTTGTTCCTTCATCACAATTTATTTGTTTGGCATGAGGTGTGTTGATGGACACTAATTTGAAGCACAAACAAATTAACTTTGCAATTGGAAAGATCACACTTTTTTTTTTTAATTGCAGTCTGTCATCTACTGTTCATCTAAAGATGGTGGTTTCTTGTTTTATCTGAGGACATGCAAATAATTTTAATAGGATTGAAAAGGAGAAAATCAGACTCAAATATGCCTGAAACCATTCAAATTCTGATTGGAAGAATCATTTTTTGTGTGCACTTCATATTATAGTGGTAAAATTGAAACTAGAAATCTATGTATTTTTCTAAGTTGTGGGGATTTGAAAAAGGAATACAGATTTTGAATTTGGAAAGTGAATGAAAAACCATTTATGTCATATTTCTTTTCCCCTTTGCTCAAAAATATAACAAAAATATGGTAGAGTTCCCATAGAATGGTTTAATGAAGGAAAGAGTTTGAATGCCTATCTGATAAACATTTACAGATGGACGTACAAAGGCAATACTTCAAAATGTAAAAGATAATCAATGTGAATAAAAATTTGGCTTTGAATACTTTACTGCAATGTTATTACTTCCTCTATGTGGTGTGTTTCCAATTTGGAAAAATAAAAACCCAACTGTGAGCAGGAAAAAAATATATCCTTCAATAGTGACTCCATTTGTTGAGAAGATCTAATGGTTTTATTTTCATGCTTAATGCCTGTGAAGTTGCACAGACCATAATTTCTAAATCCATCAGGAATACCAGTGTAGTACTGTTGCCTTCAAAACTATCTGTAATGGATTGCTTGCTTTTGATTTGTAGAGTGACATGGCAACCAGGATTAACTTTCACCCCCCCACCCCTGTTCAAACATATATATATTTTAGACCCCATTAAAAAAATTAAAAAGGGAAGTCATAACTGTTAGGTTAGATCATGGTTTTGAGTTCTGGATTCTTATATCCCTGCACCCAGGCTGTTAAAACTCAGAGATTGATATTTAATGATGTTTCTTGCCCTTTGTTCCCCCATCTAAGCTATAAAGCAGATTTGACAAGCTCTTTTAAAAAGTGCTTGAAGAAAAGGGGAAGACAAATGAGAGGCGGGAGCGATAAAATAGGTTGTTGAGAGATGCTTTGCCATCTGAAAAGCTGGAGAATAACTTCTGGATTTGGCAAATCCACAAAAATATCTTGTATTTGACACAGAAAATGTATTCTTCTTTTGATTAAAAGATGGGAGCTACATGCATCCATACCTAATTGTACATACATTTATTTCTAGTTCAAGACACATTTTCTTTAGGTGAAATATTTGAAATTTGAACAGAACACAAGACATCATTTTAGATATGAGGAAACCTTAATGAAATGAGGTGCTAATAAGAAATAATTGTTTCTAAAATAATGAAGTGGTGCAAAGAAGAGTTAGGACATGGATTAAAGAATTGGAAACCATTTTTTTTTGTTGTCTGGGATGCAGAGAATCATAAATGCAGTGTTTCCCAGTTATCATATGAGGTATGTAGAGGAAGACTCTTTAGTTCAGCAAAGAAAGTTATAGAAAATCACATGGCCAGAATTTGAAATTAAAAAAAAAAAGAGGATAAAGTAAATGCAGTTTCATTAGAATTCCTTGCCATGAGCTACTATGCATTCTCTGCCAAAGAAAATTCCAAAATCAAAGGGTTTCTTTAGTAATTGTATTTTTTTCATGATATTGAATTCAAACACAGTTACTGGACTTGAAATGGGCAGTAATTTAGGGCAACTTGCCTATTCCTTTATGCAGGATAAAATGAATCATTGCACAGGTTTCTTCTTGCCTTAGAATGTGTTATTTGGAGTGGATTCTTAAATCTATCTCAGGTTTTTTGTGCTGGCATATCTTCATCAGAGCAGGTATTTCCTAGGAAGAAAGAAAATAATAGCCAAACAGGAAATCAGAAATGCATGATAATCTACTAAAATTATCTTTTGAGTGTGGTCAAGTGGAAGAGTAGACTAAGTAAAAACTTTTCAAATTAGAAAACATTACTGTCTGAGCAATCTGTCTACCTAGGCTGAAAAGCCTTTTACCTGAAAATGCTGAAGTGCATTTATAGATTTTTTTCTGCCTTTTTGTGTATGAGACAGTACAAGTTCAAGTCTACTGTCAATAGTGCTTTATTCAGAGAACTTTGGATTTCTGCAATTGTTTCCAGAGTCTTAAATCTGAAAATTACAGACTTTGTTCATCTCCGTCTTGCTTGGTTTCTTCTTTTTTCTTTAGTCAGGTCAGAAAGTAGTTCTAAATTGCTTAGTTACATTTTCTTTAATTCTAGTCTCCCTAATCGTTTCGCTTGACCCATAGCTACTTAATATAGTCTTTCTAGGCAATATTCCAAATCTTCAAAGTATCATAAAGATACAATTATTTTTTTGTCAGGCATGAAATACAACTTGATTATCATTCAGTATCAAAAGCTAATCCAGTTGAAATAAGCCAAGTAATGGATTACCAGTGCAACATAATTGTTTTGCTTATGTGTGTATTTGGCTACATCACAGAATACTCTGAGCTGGCAGGGACCCACAAGGATCAAGTCTAACTCTTAAGAGAATACACAGGGGTTGAAGCCACAACCTTGGTGTTATTAGTGCTCTGCTCTAACTAGATGAGCTAACCTCAGATGAGTTCGTGTCTCATCAACTGCAGACTTGAAAAACATGAGGTAACCTTTTCTATACCATTAATGAGTAATTTCAATAAATCAGATAATTTGGAGTTGTTTTAATAATTTTCAAAGGGAATTTACTAATAATTTTGAAAAGGAGAAGAATATCCATTCTTTTTGTATTTGTAAAACTTGGGCTACTTGAATAGCATTTCAGTTTAGCAGTTCAGCCTCTTTGCCGGAGTCAACAGCTCCTCCCAGTTCTGTATTATCTGTGAACTTGCTCAGTATCCCTTCCAGTCCTGTGTCCAAGTTGTTAATGAAGATGTTGAAGAGCACAGGGCTGAGGATGGAGCCCTGTAGAACCCACCAGTGATAGGTCCCCAGTCTGACATCACCCCGTTCACTGTAACCCCTTGTGCCCAACCCATGATCCAGTTACTCACCTACTGCATGATGTGTTTATCCAGCTGTGTGGTGGACATTTTGTCCAGAATGATACTGTGAGAGAAAGTATTGAAAGCTTGATGTTTAGAGGAGGATGATTTAATTTTGCATACTTCATATAAATCAATTAAAACAACATGGAACAATAAATCTTCTTGAGATGTGGCATATTACTTCTGCTGGTTTGGTAACAAATATACCTAATTTAGGAACTGCAAACAGCAGCACTTCTTCAGTACCCAGAATCTGTTCCATGAACAAACTTGAAAACCTTTCTAATCGTGCTCAGTCCATATGGGACTTCCTTTAATCGTGGTTCTGTAAATTAATCATCAGTTTTTTTTTTTGTTTTGTTTTTTTTTTTTTTTTTTTTTTTTTTTTTTTTTTTTTTTTTTTTTTTTTTTTTTTTTTTTTTTTTTTTTTTTTTTTTTTTTTTTTCAGATTTATGACAATGTACAATTGAACAAAGACAAAAAGAGTAAGTAGAAGTCAAGGAAGGATTCTCAGTAATAGTTGGACTTTTAAACTCTTATGTGAAAGAATTGCAGAAATATGTTGAGGGTTGAAGCCTAGCAAGTGAATCACACCTTTCAATGGCCTTATTTAGAGACAAACCAAACGTAGAACACTCACAAGATCTGCTTATTTTATATTTACAAATACGATTGATTTTACTCTCTTTTCTCAGAGATGACCCCACTATAAGAGCCTCCTTTGATACATGTTTTAAGAATTTCAGAGGTCATCACTGCTTGTTTCAAATTTCTTTCCTTGTTCCTTCCAGTCTTTTAATTGGGAAAAAACCATTTCCCCCCCCCCCCCCCCCCACTCTGGTCCTTAGTGTAGAAAAATCCTTTTTATTAATTTTTTTAAAATTTAAACCAACTGCAATATTAATTTTCTAAATGACAAATGTTGCAGCAGTGGCTCTATCATGCAGATTGTTAAAATATGCTTAAATTATATGATGTGTGTTAAGATCCAAAGGAGCGCCAATGGCATATTGAATCACAGAATACTTCTAACCCCCCTCCCAAATCCCACAAAACCCAAACACCCCTCCCCACCCCAGACCCCCAACTCCATATAGATTTATGTGACTGTCCCAGAGGTCCTGAATTAATAATATGTAGCATGTGCACAAGAATGATATATGGAAGAGGAATGGCTTATGTCTCTGTTAAATACTGCATTGTAAAAGTTGTACCAATACATGTTTGTGAGACAGGTCCTGTTTCGCTTGCTTTCCTGAAGGTTGCTAATCTCTTGGGCAGATAAAGAAGGTGGTAGCTTCTGAGGTTTTTGATTTAAGAATCCTGTAGTTTACCTCATACATGCATACATACAAGCAAAGCACTAAAGCACCATTAAATTTTAAAATACCGTTCAGAAACATTAAGATTTCTTATACCCTGCAATTCTTAGTACAAATGGCTGTATTTCGAATTAAGGTAAAGAAAAAAAAATCTAAACCCATGAAGAACTAAACAAGTGCAAATCACCCAGGAGTTAAAGCGGGAGATAGGGATCCTAGTGAGTCAGTCTGTATTTTTCTGTAGCTGAAAAGTGACAGCTGCCTTGTCCCAAAGGCTATTTTGCATTTAAAAGTGAAGATTATACAGACAACACAGAAACTGTCTCCTCTCCACTCCATTCAGCTCATAGAAAAGTCCTGTAGCTGGGGAGAAACAGTTTGGTGAAGGTCTTCAATTTTTTCACATTCCTTTTCATTGCTTGTAAGATTAAAAAATGGCAAAATTTTGAATAGTGATATAAGTACAGAACAAATAATTTCATGGTGATAATCTCAATTTCACCTCTTCAAAACAGTAACTGTGTATGTTCTACGAAGTCACTTCAAATGGAAATACACTACAAAATTGGGCAACTGTAATAGAATAGAATCATAAAATGGCAAGGGCTGGAGGGGATCTCAGATCATCCAGTTCCAACCCCCGGCTTTATGGGCAGAGACATCTTTCACTACATCAGGTTCTTCAGGGCTTCATCCAGCCTGACCTTGAGCACTTCCAGGGTGGAGTGTCCACAACTTCTCTGGGCAACATGTTCCAGTGCTTCATCACACTCTGAGTAAAGAATTTCTTCTTAATATTTCATCTAAACCTGCCATCTTTCAATTTTAAACCACTGCCCATTGCCTTAGCACTATCTGCCCATCTCTCTCCCTCCTTTTCATAAGCCCCTGAAATGCTGAAGGTCTTCCTGGAGGCTTCTCTTCTCCAGGATGAACAATCCCAGCTCTCTCAAATATCTTTTTAGAGAGGTGTGCCATCCCTCTGATCATTTTCATGGCCTTCTCTGGACCCATTTTAACATGTCCATGTCTTTTTTGTGTTGAGGACTCCAGACCTGGTCATGGTACTCTAGGTGGGGTCACTAGAGGGGCAGAATCACCTCCCTTGACATGCTGGACACTCCTCTTTTGAAACAGCCCAGGATACAGTTGGCCTCCTGGGCTGCAAGCACGCTCTGTTGGCTCATGTCCAGCTTGCCATCCTCAAGAATTCATAAGTCCTTCTCTGCAGAGCTGCTCTCGATGTTTGCACTTCTTGAACTCCATGAGATTCTCATGGGGCTACCTCTCACATTTGTCCAGGTCCCTCTGGATGGCATCCCATCCTGTTGCTTTGCTTTGTGTCATCTGCAAACTTGCTGAGAATGCATTTGGTCTCACTAGGTCATTAATGAAGATAATGAAGAGCACCAGTCCTAAGACAGAGCCCTAAAGGGCCTCCAGCTGGACATGGAGTCATTGGCTCAACTCTGTGGCTGCATCCATCCAGCCAGTTCCGTATCCACTGAGCAGTCCATCCATCAAATCTGTACGTCTCCAATTTGAAGATAAGAATGTCATGTGGGATTGCATTGAAGGTGCTACAGAAGTCTAGGTAGATGGCATCTGTTAGTCTTTTCTTGTCAATCATTACCATCACTGCACCATAGAAGTGGCCAGCAGATTGATCTGGCACAATTTGCCACTCTTAGTAAAGCTATGCAGGCTGCCTTGGATCATCTCTTTAATGTTTATTTCTAAAATGTCAGAGTGGGATGTTTTGATATCGTTACAATGGCCTTTATTTAATATTAAATGCCCCACTTACACCTCATTCTGCAGTAAGGAGAATAAACACAGATCACCTGGGGAAGGAGGATAAAGTGTCTTTATCTGGGAATTATGAAAGACTGAACTACCCAACTATTCAGTATGTTTAAGGTCATTCCTAAATCAGTCATTGGTCTCTGAGACTTAATTTGGATAGGGATTCTCAAGGTACTGCTTCATTGACACATTCATGTGTGGCAGAAATGGTTCACCAGGATAGAATTGTGTTTGAACAGAAGTTGCATTATTAATCAGTTACTGAAAACTGTAGCTTGTCATAGTGTATTTTGAAGAAGTTGAGTATTCTGAGACATGAGGACTTTCTCTCAGTCAAGCTATCATGTAGCTTGAAATCTGAAAGTGCAGGGAAGAGAAGACTTTTGGCACTCTAAAATGAAATGTGAAAGCATAAAAGCCCCTCAACTTAAAGAGGCTGTAGAACTTCATTCTAAAATCTGCCCAGTACAGTTGAGTATTACGAATTTATTTAAGTACAGAAGGACAAAGAAAACTCTGTGAATAAAATGAATCAAACCCAGAAAGGTTCAAAATATACCCCAGACTTGATTAAAAGCAAATGAGGTTAGATGCTGATGCCAAAAAATGGAGAAGAGAAGAGAAAAAAAGAAAAGAAAAGAAAAAAGAAAAGAAAAGAAAAAAGAAAAGAAAAGAAAAAAGAAAAGAAAAGAAAAAAGAAAAAAGAAAAGAAAAAAGAAAAGAAAAGAAAAGAAAAAGAAAGAAAGAAATAGAAAAAAGAGGTGTCTGTGGGGGGGACAGGGAAAGTGACAGGGGTTAGATAGTTGGAACATACCACCCTTCTGAGGGTCCCAGTGATATCTTGTTGCTCCCCTCCATCTGGTCTTCTTGGTGGGTCCCCCATGCCAAAAAGTATACTAATCCAGGGATTAGTATACACTTTGGGCAGGTGGGAATGCCCAGGTGCCTCCCCTGCAAGGGGCTAGGTTTGACACTGTCCTTGCAAGACTGTGTGTCTGTTGCATTATAAGCAGAGCTTTGGTGCAGGGTCTGGGGACCCCTTTGGGCATAGGGAGGGCCTTTGATGGGCCATGACAGCCCCTCAGCTGTCATTCATGTGGATGTCCCATAGATGTGGCTTTCCTGGGGTGGGGAGCCCCCACAGCTGGGCTGGTCTGCACAGTGGAGGATGGGCGTTCAGTGCCTCTCACCAGAGGCTTTTTGACCACATATGCAAAACCTCTCATCCTCTCTTTTGGTGTGAGGGTCTGAGTGAGCCTGACAGCAGACAGCCTGGAGCTGAGGTCTCCACCCTGGAGGTGAGAGGCTTAATCCTCCTGAGAATGTATTCTTCTCCTTCAGCTCAGACCTGAGTCACTTTCTCTTATCTCCATCATTTTGCGATCCAGGCCCATTCAAGGTGTGGTGGTCTTCCGTGCAGCTTTTGTTATACAGCTATGCTATAATAGGCAGAAATCCTTCATAAAAATGTTTAAGCCATAAACCATAACATTTCAGTCTCTGAGAGTGAATCTTACTGGAATCAAACAGTACAGGGGGATGAATCCCAGTAATCATTTGATATGTTTCCTTGCAGAAAGATCAAATAATTTAGAGAATAGTCTTTCTTTCACAGAAAATGTGAAGGAATGCACCAATATGCTGATTGTTTTGAGACAAAAGCAATTCCTTTTCTCTACGTAGAAGTTAAAATTCTATTTTTCTTCTGGTATTAGAGCTGATTTTTTTTCATCAGAGTGACAGCTTTCTGTTAATGTGACAGCTTGATCAGTTGTCATTTTGTGTCAGTCCACTAATTAATATGTTGATTCTGTTTTTGACACCAACCCTGAAGAAAAGATGTTTCTGATGCCTTAGGTAACAAGCTGAGATGTGCAGAAGCTAGACATGTAGGACAGAGAGACCTCTGTAACAACAGTTTGCAATTTAAACGTAAGTAATAGAGAAAGTGATAACGTTTTACACAGTTCCTCACAGCCTGTACTGAATGGCACCTTGTGCTGAGTAAGAACTGCTGGAAACTGGCTAGTAGATTTTTCTTTCCCACTATGGCCAATCTATTTTTTCTGAAAATCAATGTGGGAAAGCAATACCAGCAGGCATTAAAGTGTAAAAGAAAGCAAAAGTGAACCACCCTTCAGGCTTGCAGACAATGAAATAGCGCATACTTACACAAACTGGTAGTTCTTCTGAGCTCTTTTAGCCACAGCTGAGACTGTGTAACCTCTGCAACAGGTTGTGTCTTGCTAATTACATTTTTATAGTCTTACACTCTGTGTCAGTTTAACTTGAAATTCAGTATTGCCTTTGTTTTGGCTTTTCCACCCTATAAACTGTTATACCCCACACTACGGAGGTACTGGGCTTCCTAGGAGAACTCAATTGCCTTCAGAGGCAGATGTGCTAAATGGCAATACAAGGGTGATTTGTCGAAGCAGATTTGGGACGTGACATCTGATACTACCTGCAGCACTGTCAAGGGAGGAACATTGTCAACAAGCTGTTAAAAATGACTTCTAATGGCTGAGCAAAGTAGATGAAACATCGAGAAAATCGCTTTGTTCTTTGTTCTTATTGATTGCCTAATTTAATTGGCATAGTTTTATTGAATTTTTTAACAGAACAAAATGAGATTTTAATGTAATCTCACTGAGGTTGGTTCTAATTAGATATATTAATTTATTATGACTTTCTTGGTTAGTAGAACTAAAACTCATTAATTTCTTTTGATGAAGTTATTTTAGACAAAGTCCCAAATCTTCCAGCTATCTGTACTCTTGGTTATATTGGTGTACACTTAGCTGAAAATCTACAGAAGACTGAAGAGACCAAACAACTTTACTTATTATGTTGAAATTCAAATTCTAAAACCAACCAAAAATACTGAAAACTTTTGATATTTTACAGATAGCATTCTGTAAGCTTTTCAGGCATTGATACACCTGTGCCATCAACCTCTGCAATTGTTGCAATAAGAGTGAGACAAGGCAAAGTAGGTTTCTTTGTTTGCATAACTTTTTAAGGCCTAATCACTTTCCAGTTTCATATTAATTCTTGATGTCTTAAAAACCCAGATGGCAAAAGAAGATGTCAGTTTAATTTTGCTGGATTAGACGTTGAGTGATTTGCAATACACTTTTCCTTTCAAACAACTTGCTTGAAATATGATTTTATACACTTTAACTTCATTCTTACAAGGCAGTTTGGATCAGGAGTATCTTGAAATTCTCTTGTATCATTCAAATTTGATCATTTCTTTCCAAGCTTTATGCATTGACCACATGTGAGCTTTTTGGGACCATGAAAAGTAGGGTGGAAAGTTTATATAGATTCAAAGAGCTGTTCTGTACTGGGTCTAGAGATGACTTTGCTGCCTGTGTCATTTGTGGGATGGTATGTACTGGTGAGGAAATAAAAAGTTGTTAACACTGGACATTTTGGGATTTCCAGTTTAAATTTAGAAATATCACAGTGGTTTGCTATTTATTCACTGACACTCCATTGTAAATGTTATTTTCTCAACAAGAACTGCATTTTCCCTGGAAAATATGGGACATAATATTATCAGAGTAACTCAAATGCTACTTGAATAATGCAGATAAGACAAATGATCTTGACCCACACCCCCCTGGTGATGAAACAAAAAAGCTGTTGAAAGAGAAGAGATGAGGAATTAACTGCTTTCTTATCTTTGCTGGATAGAATGACACTATCTGATTGTTAGTGGTATTTGTTTTACAGAAAAGCTGAGTTTTCGATGTGTAAAAATTCTCTGGTTTATACTGCTTTGTTTATTCACAACATACATAAAGTAACATTTTTAGTGTATTTTAGTTCTTTCTGAACAAGGCCAAATGGCTTCAACAGAATTTCAAGTTTGGATATGTCATTGTTCAGAAACAATGTCTTCCTCTATAAGTTTAATGTAACAGAGGCATAGAAAAGGATTCAGATGTCTCTATTAAATACCTGCTATGTAATACAATTGCTGGAAATGGGAAATAGACTGAGAAAGGAGCATTCTCTGACTCTATGAGTGACAATTTAGTGTGATTATGAATTCTCTGTGTTCTCTTTTGAAATGGCTGATTCAGTGATGCCCTGATAGAGAAATTACTGTTGAACAGCCGATGTCAATGAGGATGATGGCAAGCTGGGGAAGTCATTAATTTGGAGCAATATTTTAGATATTTACTTTGATTCATCTGGAGCTGATGTACTCAAGGATGGTTCACAATTCCAATTCCCCAGCATTGTGCTAACTTTCAAATCAGTAAGCGCATGAATGCTGACATTCAGACTGCTGTATCTGCCTGTGCTCTAGCAGGCAAATGAGAGAAGCTGGCTCCAACTTTGAATCATTTTGGTACTTCTGCAAGTAGCAATAGGCATTGTGTAACACTGAGATGGCTAAAGGCAGTTGTGTAGATATGGGCCTTTGCTTCTTTTGGATGAATTCCCAAAGGGTAAAATACCAATAATAATAGGGGGCTAATTCTTGGTTTCATAGAGATGTTGTCAGAAAAATATGTTCAGTAGGTGTGTGGATATGCTAAGCATATTAGTGTCCTAATAAAATGTTACTGATTTTGCAGCAGTGGTTTATTACATACTTTTTTTTCTTTGAGTCTTAATTGCTTTACTTTTCAGGCTCATGTTGATAAGAAGACCATATTATGGTCTTAATTTCTCAAATCAGATTTCATGCATTTTTGCTGACAGAACATGTCTACAGACATATAAGACATATCAAAAAACAATAAACCTTAGAATTTTGGAAGATTATCCATTA
The DNA here is from genome assembly GCA_013398615.1 of Brachypodius melanocephalos. NCBI lineage: Eukaryota > Metazoa > Chordata > Aves > Passeriformes > Pycnonotidae > Brachypodius > Brachypodius melanocephalos. Next base: position 8,949,532 of record VZSR01003049.1, read on the forward strand.
ACTTTCAGCTTTTTGTACCCTGCAAGCAAAACTCAGAAACAACAAAATGCAGTGAAATATGAAGACTAATTGGCACTAGCATAAGTGGTCTTTGTCAACATGTCAGGAGTGTGTCTAGATTTCTGCTTTGATGTTTTACTATATGGCACAAACCTCAACTGGGGTTTGCTTTTTCTCCTGCATATTATTCTCTGTCTTTAATTGGACATTGATCTTATAGGGCATTGTTCTTGCAGTGTTTGAAACACAATGTAGCCCTTTTCCCCTCACCTTGCACTCTCTTAGTGAAATAAGCCATGTAGGAAGATGGTATGAGAGAGAGTTTGCTAGGTAGAATTAGGAAAAAAACCCCAACTTTTATGGTTAGCTTGAGCTCTTCTAGCGTGACACACAGACATGTTTCTGCTAAATCAGACTTGACTGAACACTTGCAACAGGCTGTGAGTGCTCTGATGTTTGACAGCTCTTGTTTCAGGTTTCCTTCAAGAGAGCATGGTTCACTATCAACTGATCCACCCCCGAAATTGAATCTTAAGGCTTTCTGCAAGTACTATGCTACGCTCCCATCATGCAGGAGGGAAACAGTCTGTTGCTCATTCTGACTGTGAAATGAGCCAGTGCTATGTGATTACCTTTCAGTTTGACTCTGGGAAGTAACTTGAACCTCATCAGATTGTGCATTGTTTGGTTTCTCTGTAGAGGTGCTCACTCTTTTCACAGGCTTTCTGAAGTGTTGCTGTAATTGTTGATTTGTGTTGATTTTTCTTTTCATGTAACACCATATGCTGCAGTTGAGAGATGCATTCATAACTTGTTTTCACACAGACTGAGTCCTGAATCACACACACATTGTCTTGATGCAATTTCCTTTGACAGTCAAGAAAGCCTGCTACAGTTGTGGACGCGTTAAAAGGCAGAAACCAGTAGTGAAAACCAGAAGACAAAATCTATATAGCCTAAACAAAGGTGGAATAATATAACAAATGTGTAAATGAACTTGTGATAGTTTCCCATTTGTGTCAGTTCACAAAATGAAATAATAAAAGTTCATGCAAAGAGGGAATTAAATAATGCCTTTAGGTGAAAAGTTTCAATTTTCTTGGGAAAAGAAGAGATGTAGTAGTGTCACTGGGAGAAAGTTATTGTTTCCATGAAAAAACACCCCAACCCCTAAACAAAAAATGTTATCATAAATTTGGAGGAGTGTGAGTATTTATGGATAATACAAAAAGTGATAGGTAAGTCTTTGAAAAAACTGTTTTTGTTCAAAGTTTTAAGTCAATTTCAATCAGTAGGGTGAGATTTCTGTGTTTGACAGCTCACTTTGTGTCTGTCTCTGATGGAGTTTTAGAGAAAAATGAAGGACATACCCAAGGCTAGCAGCTGCCAGAGATGGGACCTGAGGCTAGACTTATATCCATTCTGACAATACCCACATTCCTAGAGCTCTCCTGCCTTCTACCATTCTCTCCATCATGGGTAGACACAAGCTATTTTCTTTAAGTCAAGTCAATAACTTGGCTGTTATCAAAACAACCTGATGAGGTGGAAAGTCATTTTGCACTGCCTTTTCAAACTTAGAGAACTAAATTCAATAAAAGCAGCTCAGATCTTTGGGGAGAAGTGGCAGCCTAATCATTAAGGAACATGTTCATTATGAAACACCAGAATATATCTCACTGAGAGCAGGAGGAGATATATTTGGTTATTGAGCTTTCTTTTCTTCACAAATTTTGTCAATACCTGTGTAGGGAGAATGAGAGTGTTCATTATTGTGAGACTTACTTTGTCTCACAATAATGAACAGGGTGTGCATAAGGATAAGAATATATTTATCAGTGGAAATGATGCCATACCATTTGATTGCCATATATGCTGTGATGATTTTTTTCTTCTTGGTGTTTTAGCTTCCTTAAATTCCCAGAAAAATTGATTAATTCTTATTGAGGTATGAATAAAAAGCATCATTAGTTTTTTTTCACTTATTTAGTATAATTACTATGCTTCTTTCTTTTGAGTAAGTCACAGTGAGGGAGGTAGACACATTCTATTCCACTTGGTTACAAGATTGCTTGGTTAGAGTAATGCTTGGAGTGTTTACTTATTAGGGTTGTTAACCCATTATATTTTCCCCTGAAAGGGGTGTAAAGCTTGGACTCCACTTCCCAAAATTCTTGTTATCTGGTGATTCATCTTGTAGAAATGGGTGGTCTTTTAATCACTGAAGCTCCATCTCACTCTTGTGCCCTTACTTCTGGAACAGCTGAAAAGGTCAGTGCCAGTCTGAGTCTCCTCTGCTGCATGCATCTGTAGAGCATAGCATTGATCCTTTCTTTTTCCCTCTCTGAAGAGAGCCTTTTCTTGCATCTCAAGTGGAGTAAGGGAGGGAAAGGGCATTCCATTTCGTGAAAATCTTTTCTACTTCAACTCTTTTTCATTCTGGTACAGGGTTAAACCTCAGCTTCTGAAATTCTCTGTTAAAAATGAGACTGCTGTCAGTGGCTTGCAAGAGGTCACAAGACTGATTGTTTTGGAGATGTGTGCCCCGTAGTGTTGGGAAGCTGAGGAGCAGGCAGAGCAATGGAGAAGGCAGGCTCTGAAGAGCACCAGACCTGCCCCTCTGCAGCAGCTTGCTATGGGGAGGGAAGGGCATTTTCAGCATTTCCTGTTACTTTATTAGAAAGACGGTGGGTTCTTAGTGTATGAGGGTCAAAACAAATGTGACTGAGGATTTTCTCTGCCTCTTGTCTCCTCCACTCCCCTTGGACCCATAGGGAGCATGTACAGATGTCTCAGGTGAAAAGGAGTGGTGGTGAAAGATTACCAGCCTCAATAGGGGAGGAGGCCAGAGACCTGGGGTGAGCTACAGCATGTACTGGCCTCACAACTTTGAGGCAGCACTCGATTAAAAACAGTCTTGTTGCATGCAGGTTGTTCTATATGAGTGCATTTTTATCTCAACCTAGTGACTCTGTTTTCCCAAGTGCTGTTTTCTTTTGTAGGCAATATTTATATGGAGAGTACTTTGCTTGTTATTAATTTCTTGTGATACTGTCCTGGGATACCTTAAGGTGCAGATAGTGAATGTCTATACTCATTGCTTTGTCCTTTTATTGAATTTTGTGAAGTTAATAATTTAGAAGAGCAATATAGCTAGTCATGATGCTGTTATTTCTGGTGTTTCTGGTGTTTCCTGGAATAATATAAAAGTTAGGACCTGGTATCAATTGTTTCCTGAAATAAGAAGAGCCTTTTTAGGCATAATGTGAGGTTAGCTGTTTACTTCTTAAGAATGTATATGATAAAATATCTGTAGCATACATACCCCCTAGCCTATATCATTATAGCTGATAAATTCAAGGCATCTAATCCAAAATCATGCTCAGTTTATTAATGACATTTTCAGAAGAAATGCAAACTTACCGCAAGATTAAACAACTGACTTAGCTCCCAGAGATGAATGTTGTACATTTCAGAATCTCATATAATGAAAAGCAGAGCTTAATTGCACACTAATGTCACAATAAGAAATTCTGATTAAAAATCTTAGAAGTTTAGGTATAGGAAGTCTGGACAAAAGTTGAACTTCTTTCCTCACAGGACTTCTGATTTTTAATGGTATTTGCTGTATTTTTATGAAGTAATTTATCATCTCCTAGATAATGCATTCAGGGCTTTTCTAGTACTTGATTTATCAAGGAGACTGCTACTGAATTATTTTGTATTTTAGTCCAAGTACCATGAGGGTAAAAGTGACAAGGCTTCTATCACTGACTGACTACTGCCAATTCATACTTCATGACTCTGTTCACTTTCTTTTTTTTTTTTTTAATTTTTTTATTATTATTATTTTTTTCCTGGAATTTTTCTTTTCTTTCTCTCTCAATTTGTATATTTTGTAGCATTTAAGCAGCTGCTTTAGAGGAAAGACACCACATTATCTTCTTGGCTCACTGTATGACCTCTGGCAGTCACTTAGATCTTCTGTTCCTTGGTTTAATTACATGTAGAAAGGGGAGATAGTTACACCCATTGACAAATATTTTAAGAACTATTCCTTTACAAAAAAAAAAAAAAAAAAAAAAAATTAAAGGGTTGTTGAGGTAAGTCAGAAGGGTTTCAGCCTGATGATTAATGAAAAAAGAAAAACTGACCCTGCCGGATTGTCAGCTGCACAACTTCACTTGTGGTTTACCAAGCTTCCCATTTTGAGCAGAAGGTCAAGAGCATATGAAACTGTGAGTGGATTTTGAATTGTATCTCAAATATTCTCCTCAGCTTCTGCTGAGACTGGATATGAAGGATCTATTCAGTAGTTCCTTCTATGGTACTTTCAAAATTTGTTACAAATAGGTGACATTGCTGCTTATTCACTTTACAGAAAGCAATCAGGAATCATAGTAAAACAGTTTTATTATTTCCTTTTATATTATGTTAAAGTCAAAGAGTAATTCAGTTGCATTAATTTAACTTATAGTTAGAAGTCACAATCATTATCTAAGATGGTCTTGTGTTGATGTTAACACCTAAGTTACTGGCAGTATAAAAGTAGAAGAGAAGCTGAAAGCAATGATGAGTCTGTAGCTTGCTATGCAGTAGCCTTTTGTCAGTTATGTACCTGGGCAAAAACAAGAGACAATTTGTGGTTCTAATGTATTTCTGAGAAAGCGAAGAGCTGTTGACTCTGCAGAAACAGGAGGCTTTTAAACATTTAGTTAGTACAGCTGTCAACGAATTGGCAAAATGTAAATGTGAATGATTGTTTTAATCCTGCTAAATATTTTCTTCAGCTGATCTCATGTATTTCATGTTAAAATTGATTTTAACAATGAATATAAGCAATCAGCTTCTTCCAAATCACTGCATCCCATACTGTCTGTAGGCAAAAGCATATATGACAAGGGCTAGCAGCAACTGGGTTAAATATTGTGTCTTCTTTCCTAATACTCGATCAAGAAGACATGTGTGAAAAATTCTTCTTCCAAATTGTTATTATGAAGTATTTCTCTGGACAGCACAAGAAGAAAATACCAAAAAGGGTGGTGTTTTTTTTTTTTTTTTTTTTTTACTTCTACAAGTAGTGTAGAACAGGTGATTTCAGATAGCAGCCCAACCTCATAGACAGTTACCAAGAATAAAAGATGTAGGGTAAAGGCAATAGTTAGGGTGAAATTTCCAAAATAGGCATCTACTTTTTGAAACCTGAGGTTCAAGGAGCAGCTACAGAGTTCAAAATTTTTGAAAGCACTATATGACTAATATGTCTAATGTGTCCAGATATTTGAACTTAAGTTGCCTCTCTTGTCCTTGCAGAGTAGATAGTGCTAGTATTTGATTGGATAGTCTTCCATTTTTTCCCCAAGAATGCTATTTATTTAAGCTAATCAATGATTCCCTAAAGCCATTTGAGATGAGACAGATTTGCTATGGTCCTAGGACTTTATCTGAGATGACTTCTGCAGAAGGTCCTGCTGACTATGCTTATCACTTCAGTTGTATGTCTGCAAAAGTGATTTGGAAAGTGGAGACCTCTGTTGCTAGTGACCTAAGAGGTGAGGACAGACTTCAAACTCTCTCCATGTTTCTTAACATGTAATCAACCTTGTCTAGGAGAAATCTAGCTAGCATGTTTGACAGCTAACTCAATACTCATGGTATGTAGAGTTTGGTGATCCTCTGGAATTCCTTGAAAAAATGTGAATAGTAAGAGAAAAGCCTGCTTAAAGAAATTGTTGGTATTTAAAGAGGTGAAGGTGATCTACTGGTGTTGTGTATTCTGCTTTCCAGAACACTAAGAGTGGCTTGTGGTTTGAAATGTGTCCAGAAGTGAACAGCTTCTTCCTTGTGCTCCTGAGCACAGCTGTCATTTTTTGGGTTTCAAGGAGAATTTGAAGAAAATTCTGTGCTATGTCTCAGTTGTCTAAGGCTCTGTACATGGCTATGGGGAGAGCTAATGAGAATTTCCACTGCAGTACACTTTGGAGAAATCAGGAAGTGCAGCTGGCAGTGAAAGACTCCAGCCTTAAAGATAACTGCGATAATAATGTGATGACTGGGCTTAGGGCAGAGCTTCCTTTCATAATGGCTTGACCATGGTGCATTGACTAAAAAAGGATATTGGGTGACTGGTGTGGACAGGATGACTGACCTTTTGACTGGTCATTTTGATGGGTATCATAATGCAGTAGCCACTGAGTTCTCTCTAGGTCAGGCTCTGCGCCCTAATCTGTCCAATTGTCTTTAGAGTTGTATAAATATTAACACAGCATAATCTTATTTGCAGCCATTAGTTGTGCTTTTGAAAGAATTCCCTCCTAACCACTTCTCTATGGTATGTTAATCCTTTTGAATCCTGAGCAGCAGTTATGACACCTTGCCTCTTACTGTGACACTGATTGGTTTCACACACAAATTAAACAGGTGACACAGAGTGATGAATGCCACGTTTTAGTGCAAGACTCCTGCTATATTGTCACACAGACAACAGTACAAAATAGTAGCTTCCAAACTTCAAAAGGATTCTATCAAGCTAAGTACAGTAATAGTAAGTGTAGCTTTCCTGCATAGTTTTCATTAAAATTAATCCACTTGCCATGGTTTGATTTTAATTTGTGATGTCGTTGTTCCATACTAATACTGAAACTACCACCTCACAGAATAAGAAGAAAATGTTTTCGTTTAGAGAAATAAAAAAACTGTTTGTCATGTGTTAGGATGTTGATTTTGTTTTTAATGTATCAGAATATTTAAACATATGATGTTCATTCCTTTGAATTTTATTAATGCTACTATGATATGCTTTCTGAAACATTTATTTTCATTTATTTTTAACCTGCACAAGCATTTATAGGATTTTGGTTATACAGTTTAGGAAAACAGGCTGAATTTTAACACGGAAACAAAGATACCGCTTTATACAAACATACAATTTATAAATTTAAATTACTTTACTAGTGTGCATTTTATAATGCATTTGCACTGATTCAAAGTTAATTTCATGTGAATTTAGACTTCTAAGCCCCTGTCAACCACTATATTTGTCATGTTTTATTTTTCTTTTTCCTTATTAATATAGTTACTATTTTAACATCTGTTAAATTTTAATGGACATAAAGTTTATTAAAATGGGAGTTCAAATTGCTTGTTGGTCACTGTGGTTGCCCTCCAAAAAAAGAACTGGGTCTTTTCCCTATCCCCCTCCATCTGTCCTGGTCTCCAAGTCCAACTGAGTGGGCTCCAAATATCTGTTGTTTTGTTCTACTTTCCTGCTTTATATGGAGGTTATTTTTCATATCTGTGTGGACTGAAAAGTTACATGTATGATTGAGAGACTGTACTGCAGATTTACCTGTGTGAGTTGCGCTTTGGTTTCCCTAGTGGAATAGAGTGTAGGAATTTAAATGCTTTCAATTTTGGGTCTAGAATTGCAAAATAATAAATTACTTGCCTTTTTTTAGTGATCTGATGATTTAAGAAGTAGGAAAGCAAAGAGGTCCTAGCTAGTTGTCTGCGGCACATTTGATTGGGGAAGTCTCTTTCAAAGGCTAAAACAAGAGTTGAGAAAAGTTTCTTTAAATTTGTTTATTTTGGTTCATACCAGGTCCTCAGATCTCTAACTTTCCTTATGAGCATTGGGTTTTTTGCCTCTAGGAGATCAAAAAGCTGATATTTTTAAAACATTGCAATTGTTGTCTTTGTGAGCAGAAGCTTTCCCTTTGCCACAGCGTGCTTGGCTTTTAATGCTCATTTAATAACCAATTTAATGCCGACAGAGTCAGATTTGATGTGAGCCGCTGGCTTTGCTCCGATTTAGGGAGTACACGTGTGCTTTGTCTGCTTTCCTGCATGAAAAGGGTGACATGACCTTGAGAACTGAAGCATGCCAAGACACTTGCCAAGGAGTGAAGCAGGGCAGACATGCCGTTCAGCCATTCCTCTGGAGACAGCCACACTTGGGCTGTGTTAGAATCATTACAAAGGCTTAGCTGGGAAGTCTGCGGCTTTTAATGCAATTTCATGGTAGTAAAACTTGTTGTCCCACCAGCTAAAAGAGTGGGTGTTTTAATAGAATAAGCATTTGATTAATGAAACAACGTGTACTGTACAGAAGAAATGATCATAAAAAAGCTGCTTTTTAACGGTCTAAAGTACCTTTTGCAGCTTGGAACCTTTTATCACCTTGTAAATCGCCCCTTGAGATGAATAGTTGAAGTTAGACGAGGCACACTTCCATCACCAGCATATCCTCCTTCAGATATTATTATAGAGCTTGGGCTGCAGCTGCTTCAAAGCTGCCCTTCTCACCAACACCTTTTTACATCTTGCTTTCATTATGCCAAGGTGCATTCTGCGTTATTGCAGTGGCTTTGCTTTTAATAATCGTCTTGATGAAAACATTCAGACCTGAGGGAGGTCCACTATTTCTCTTTATCCTTCTCTTACAAGGTGGTGACCATTTTTTGCTACTTTTGTTCTGTTTTATAGATAATGTTCAAAGGTGCTAGTTAACAAGACTTAAACATACTCAGGAGGAGAGGAAAAGGCACAATAAAGCCTACTTTAAAGCGAATATAGGAGAGAGAGTAAAGTTATGTCATTTTCATTGTGGAGGATTGAAAACTTCTCATTGCTTTCAGTGGGAGTATAAGCAGGAAAATAAAAAAACACGACCCTAACAGCAAACAGATGGCATTCCCTTTTCTGTGATTTTGTACACTTTTGAAGTTGTAGAGGAGCCACATAAGCAGTCATGCTTTCAATTATTTTCCCCACTAACAGAGGCAGACACAAAATTTATTCGTTTTTTCTTACTGATTACTCTTCCATTCCAGTCAGTGTGTCTGAGCTCTAAATTCTCTTATGTGAAAGAAACTTCTTGGCCTCAAAACCAAAGGAAATATTTACTGAGTTTAAATTTTTAATTTGCTAGTCTCTCTCTTATTTTGCCCTTCTTAGGAATTAGAATGGATGCTGCAACGATATGGCTTCAATTTAGTTGAGAGGAACACCCAAAAATAGTACTTTTCCGTAAGAGGCATCGCTCCACAGAATGAACGGAAGACCTTTTCAAGTTCCTGTTTTTTCCCTTTCTCCATTGTTGCTGAGATATACAATGAACATCCAAATTTAATCATTTTCCTTCACAATAATAGTAAGAAATCTCTTATCTCGTGTTACTACTAACCTGAAAGCAAAACTTTATAAGAATGAATATGATAAATCCCATAAAGACTCTAAAATGGAAACACAGCACAATGTCAAGGTAATCCAAATTAAAATAATATATTCCCAGTATGGCTTCAAAATAGCTATTGTGTTTCAGAGTAATGATAAGCTTAGAAACAAGAGTATTTTATGTTTCCCTGTACTTTTATGCTGGGGTCTCAAAGCACTTTACAGCTGTAAATTAAGCAATCCTATAGATGGTGGGGGGAGAGAGTCAGCAGTTTGTACATGGAGAAACAATATTATGAAGGGGACAATATAATGTAACCCACAGTTAGGGGCAGAAGTAGGAAGACAAGAAGATTTTTTTGATTCATGTGTCTAGATTTTGTGAGCTTACCAGTCATCCTTTCCAAAACGTATTTTTGTGTAGTTTCAGGAACTATTCTGCAACTACCAACACAGATATAAATCAATGGTCACAGGAAAGGGAATGAGATATTTCTCAAGTAAGATTTCCACTCTGCTATTGATTTTCTATGTAGCTGTGTCTTAACATTGGTCCGTAGTTCACTTGTCCTTTGTAAACTCATGCGCTGATATCCTTGAAAGAACTAGATAAGTGCAAACAGGTTTCTTTCTGTACTGGAGATGCCAGCTGATAGCTGTTATATCTCTGTGTGCAGGTTCCTCTCCTTCATCATGCTCCAGAGGTGACGATTAAGAGCTGCATCCTATAGTTTCAGAAAACAAGGGGAGTTTTTATCAACTTTTTGTTGTCTTTTTTTGTCAGGCCCTCTAGGTACGAAATAAGAAACAGCTATGGATATGCTATACTGAGCTGTTTGTAAAAAATATTACAGGAAGCCTCCTTGCGGCATAGAAAGTGACCTGATTTTTTTTTTTTCTGGACACCAGGGATACTAATCTGTATATATTGATGAATACTTTTACATTTTAGCTAGCTACTATAGGCCCTGGCACAGCACAGGTCTTGTTTTTGTCCTGGGACATCTTGGGCAGGTCTGAGGGATTGTGCCTCTTCAAGTCATGGGACAAGAATTACTGTCTCAGATGTAGTAATATACACTGTATGCCTCCAAAATTAAGTTACTTCAGCCAGCCCTATTTCTGGATTGTGTAGCTTTCTTTTGAAAAATTGGTTTATCTGTAGGCCTTGGCCAGAGTAGTTAGAATCTCCTTTTTGTCCTCAGCTGAAATCCATGGGAAAATCTTTGACAAACACATTAATCATCTATTTCAAACATTATTTCACACAGAATACAAAGAAAATTAGTTAAATCCGAACTCCCATGCTTTATAGCATTTATAATGACTGCATTTTTACCAAATAATGATTTAACAACCTAAGCAGGCCTGTTGGTTTTATTTTTTTAAAGTCAGGCTTTTGTGTGAAGAGCCACTGAAACTTCTTCTTTCTTTCCTCTTTTTTTGTTCTATTAATTTCCAGGGTATTGCATCCTTGATCACAGAAATATTTCAAGAAAAACAATGTAGCAGAATTCCCTGGAGTGAATCTTCAGTGAAACCTTCCTGTCCTAGTAAACTACAGTTCCTAATTAGAAATAAGGCAATCTGTTTTACTTTCATTAATTTTTCAGTGCAGCATTTTTTACTCTGGTCTTTATACGTCATACTCTCTGAAGTTTCCTGTTTTGATGAAGACAAATAGTATTTCAGTGAAATGCTGCAATTTTTTTTTGGAAATGTATCCCTGTTCCTCAAGGTTCAAAAATAACTCCCCAGATGCTTTCAGACATTCTAAAGTCTAAAATCAGTTTGCAGTGTTAATGATACTGGATTTAGAAATGATCCAAAGAGATAAATATCATGTATGAATGTAATGAGACTGGAATTTTGAAAGAGAATTTTAAGTATTTTATTATCTCCTAAGAGAACTGAGAAATAATATCTGTGTTAAAAAGGTTTTGCTAGAAAAAAGCAGAATCAGAGTTAAGGATGACTAATAGGTTTCCATTAAGGAAACAATGTCTAAGTTCTAGAATTTCTTTTCAATGAAGTGAGAATAACTTGGCTCTATCAAGAGATAAGTTACCTTAATAAATTTTCTTTGTTGATTTAAAATCCCTTTCATGAAGTACTGAGCATGCTGGATCCCTCTATTTATAGAGCAATAGGAATTAAAAAAGAAGGTAAAGCAGAGGCATTTTTATTGTGATGCTGTCCAGGCTTTCACAGTTGCAGACATGAAAATATATGATAACTGTAATCTAAAAAATAACAATTATCTGTCTAGATATGAAAAAATTAATCTTGCACATTCAAAGAAGCAAGTCACTTTAGACCTCAAATGGAAGTCTTCGTATTGAATTCAGTGGTCAATGGATCAGGCATTTCTTAGATTTTCCCCAGCTTCTTTAAATATACAGCATAAATAATCTTTGCTGCTTGGAACTGATGAGGAAAATATTGATCTTGTGACTTCAGGATTAACAGGAATAGAGAGGAACTTCCACAGTCACTGATTGATGTCCTTAACCTCTGCAGGGTCCACTGTATCCTGCTTGGCACTAGCTCACCCTTTTTAAAACAGATCCTTGTTTCTAATCATTCTTATAAAGTTCACTCTTTTTTTGCCATTCTGTCTTTCTTTTTGGCCTTTTTCTTTTCATGTCAACTTCCCAACATAGTTAAGTGAGAATTTTAAGGCAGTTGAGAGTTAATTCAGAGGGGTTTGAATGCCAAGCTCCTGTGCACATCTCATTAATGTTATGTATTCAGCAGGCATTTTACATATATTTAAGATGCATAAGATGATAGAATTCAAGTTTCTCTTTTTAGTACCTCATGGAATTTTAATGATTTTTAATAGAATGTTTGGTAATTGATTTGTAAAAGCAAAAATAATTCATATTTCAATGTTTGGCTAAGTGTATTTAAAAGCAAATTGTAGTAAACAACTAGCAGACGGTGAATTAAGTGCTATGACTTCTTTGGGTTCTCTGAGAACACATATTTTCTTAGCAACTGCCAAATGTTGATTTCATGCCCTTCTCTAGGTCCTATAAGAAAAAATGGTGAAACCAATTTAAAAATGTATATTGCATTTTTGTTGACAGCTTGTAGAATAAGTTTCAAACATATGGGATTCCAAATACTTTTAACATCTGTATAAGAGAGAACTTGTAGTGGAAACAATCATGGTGCCAGAAATACTGCAGTGATGTTGCTGATAGGACTGTGACTAAATGAAAGATGTAAGATTATGCACTGATACATTATCCTAAAAGTGCAGTAAACTCATGACTAGATTATGTTTGAAATTCTGTTGTTGAAATTTGACTCTCTTCAAGAAAATAATGGAATGTATATAAAGAGATTTTTTTTCTCCTGATCGCCAGTATTTTGGGATGTACTTTTGAGCTAGAAATGATTGCCCTAGCTCCTTGAACATCTAAGGAAAAACAGACAAATGAGTATACAGTAGCCTTAGACTTGCAGCTTTCTCACAAAAAAAGAAGTCCTCTCTGATAGATACACCCCTACCAAGGCTGACTGCAGCAGATTTAATTTGATCTTTCGAGCACAGATTAAAAATAGTGTTCTTGTTTCAGTTAGAACATTACCACTTAAGCTTCAATACAAAAGGAGCTTTTTCATCATCCCAAAGCATGCACTCTCAAACATTTTAACTGACAGTGGTTTAGTATTTGCATTATCTTTTCCTGATTGTGCATTTTTCACCAGAGACAGATGATAAAAGTTTATGTGAGAGAAGATCTGCAGTAACATCAGGAAAAGGCTTCATATTCTGTATTACTGGGGACTGCGGAAGAAATTGGTGATTGCATTAAAAGAAATTGCATTAAAAAATTGTTGAATTTTCCATATGTGAGCATTTTTGCGTATTTAGCTGATACTGCTGTTCTGCAAGGAGGCACACAACATCAATCTTGTTTTAACATTAGAACCAAAGTTGTAGAGTTGTAAAGGATTCTTCCAGTATTCATGGGCCAAGGAAGATGATTTTTGCATGGATTAATTGTAGAATTAAAAATTCATCCTGTCCGTAAGTAGAAGTAAATACACAGATGTAAGATCAATTATTTGAAAGAAAATAAGATATCTTAAGGCCAAGCCCTAAATTTATTTGCACCTCAGATAGATTTCCTAACACCCACTTTCATATATTTTACATCTTGTTTTAATTTGATTAAAGTGGGACAGACTTGTCAAGTAAGTGGTTGAGTCACCATCCCTGAAAGTACTTGAAAGCATGGTTTAGTGGTGAACTTGGCAGTCTTAGATTTGTGGTTGTACTCAGTGATCTCAAAGGACTTTTCCAACCTACGTTATTCTGTGAACATGGTTTGGGGCTTGAGGACCTCCCATAACAGTCTTTGCTTTGATAGGGGGTTTGTACTGTACTGTACTGCCCAATGCATAATATAATGCAGACTGATCAAACTGTGTTGATATTCTGAGCATTTGCCAGTGTTGTAAAATGTGAAGTGTGTTCAGTTATCTTTGTTGGTTGTTCTTCCTCTCCCTTTTCTGTGTGATCAGCTGGATGGATGGGAAAGGCACAGAAGTGGCCAGTCAGTCTAGATGGATGGACTGGCTAAGGCTTGCATGTTACACAGCACTGATGCATTTCACATAATTTATCAGGCATTAAAATTCCAGTATCTCATATTTGTGAAAAATACTGTACTGAGAGCTAAAACAGCACCTATGAAGAATGCCTTCAGAAAATGAAATGTTAATAATTCACCCCTGTCTAATTGTAACCGATCCTTTTATCTGTGGGCTTAATTTCTAGTCCCATTAATAAAAAAGGTCTATATTAGAACCATCAAATCTGTCAGAGAAATCATCAGCATGATTATATGTTTGAATTTTCAGGTCTGCAAAGAACTTTGTATCACAAATATATTCTTGTGATGTCTTAGCTTTTAAACCCTTGATCCCAAATCTATTGTATTTGATGAAAAGTCCCTCCCAGCCTTCTGCAAGAGACTGAAGAGAACACTCAGTGTGTTCCTTGTAATCTGTGTTCCTGGCAGAGGTGCCTGTGACAATGGATCCAGGTAAAGATTTTTTCCTGCCTAAACAGAAGGTTTTCTGTACTCAAATACACACTCTGTGCCCATAGTTCTGTCCAGAGTATTACTCTATGTGACTGGAATGGCCTGCAACAAGTGAAGCAATGCAATAGGAGGAGGTCTATAGAGCAGAATAATTGATCTTGAGGATCTGACATTTCTGCTACATACATTTCAAAAGTTTTAGATTAAATTAGCTTAGGCTTGTTCCATAGGTGAGTGTGCCAGGTGTTCACCCAGATTTCTGTCTTCTCATTTAGTTTAACTGGAAGGGATCCAGTGCTCTCTGAGACCCCTCTATTGTAAAAACAGGGGTATGATACATGTAGAGAGAGGCAAATACACATGAAAAGGATGTTCCTGACACCAAAACACATGCATTCAGTGTTGGCTTGATTTGAGCTGTTTCATGACTGAAGACGTAAAGTCTCAAGATCAAAATAATTGATTAAAAAGGCAGATTAAAAAAAGCAGCCATTTCATTTTCAGATTATGAAGTTTTACTCAGAATTACTAGACAATTATTTCTGTAATAGTTTTAGATTCTCTTTGACTAGTGTAGAGTATTTTTACCACAAGTGGCTGGCAACATGTATCATTGGGTGTATGTATTCCCCTTTAATGGAGAAATCTGAGCCAAATAGGAGTGCCCTTTAAGGCATGTGAGCAGTGAAATCTGTTAAGAAAGGAACTGAGTTTATGTGGATATTGAGAAGTATTTTTTTTATTGAGATGAAGTTAGTGTTTGTAGTGTGAAGAAGAAGCTAAGAAATACTCAGTTCAAAACTTTATTATGGAAGTATTGGTCATACTGTTTAACTTTCCTCCTGACCTAAAAAATTATGATCCCATTTCTCAGCTTCAGTCAGATCTGACAGTAGTGGAGGTATTTCAAACATTCTAAGTCCCTAGGAGTTTGTGAAAATGTGACCTTGGGTAGAAGAAGTACCAGCTGTCTGAGCTGGGGAAAAGCTTCAGCTGAGCCCTCACTGGGCAGCATAGAATCCACACTGAAGGAAGCCAGGAACCTAGGACTTTATTAGGTACAGGAATAGCCACTCAAACATAACAAAATGCTCATCAGTTGTTATATTAAACATGAAAATTTCTTTTACATTAAGATTTTTCTTTTCATCTTTTACTGTGAAAAAACGAAGTTGAAATTGAGGCTTTGTATTACTGAATATCAGTAGGTTATCTGTTCTCATTGAAATGAAAGCAGGAGTATTGCATTTTACTGTTCTATAACTTCTGGTCTATTTGTTTTTGTGATTCACTGAAGCAAATAAGCAAGAGTAAGACAATGGAGTTCCTGAAGCCATGTGTAAAGAACACTACCAGAAATCAAAAGCTTCAGTGATGCTGTAACTGAAATTTGCAGTTGCTGAGAGATTCTGGTTGATGCTATTGCAGGCTTGCTGTTTCTTTTATCTACACATAGCAGCAATGTTCATTTGAAAAGAAGTGTTTAGAGGTCACTTGACAAACTCTGCTCTGCATGAATCTCGGAGTCAGTTTTTGGAACAGCAGGTTAAATGTTCAAAATTGTGCAAGTAAATGGATAGTACCAATTTTCCAGAACTCATGCAGTTGGAAGATGTTTGCATCCTGCTTCTACAAGAAGAATTCCAGGCACCAGAAGTTTCCTGCATTGATTTAATTGGGAAATATCTTGTTCAGACATCTTTATCTAATTTCCCTGTCATGAAAATACAAATTCACTGAAAAATTGTGACACAGAAATAATGAGAATGACTTCTAGTTGAAATGACATTGTATGTGCAGCTTAATTTACTAAATGCTCTGAAATGTTGATTTAGAAAGCTGAAAAGAACATCTCCTGTAATAAAGTATATCCTTACAATATAGCATTTAACGTGTCTGCCCAGTTGGGGAAAATATGTTTCTAACAATGCAAGGTTGCCTTCCCAAACACATACCTGTGTATTTTCTATCACAGTACAGGAACAGATGAAGTGGATTCATTTAATTTTGCTTTTCATCATAAACCCTCAAGATCTCAACTTCCCTACTCATTTTCTAGAAGTTACCATCTTTAAGGAAATTAATTTTTAAGTGTTGTAATTTTATAATTTTCAACTACCAGGTGGCTAACATTACAGTTTTTAATTTACTTTCTTTCACTAAAATATGGTTCCTTTTTTGAGTACTGGTCTGAAAACTATGCCCATGTCTGAATAGATATATAAATATGAAAAAGTTATAACACTGCCTAATGCTTGAAATTGGCATTAGTTTAGACTGGTTTATGATTGGTGAGTCATAAACCTCTCAATGATGACAAGCATCTAGGGGTCCTGATTCTCATGTCTCTTTTTCTGGTTTTGTACCAGCTCCCTGACTGGAGTAGAATAACTTCTGGTTTATAGATACCAGATTTATGGCTTCTGTGGATTATCTTAATTTAGTTAAATTAAAATGAGATTAATAAAAACCAGTTTGGAAATGTTTTATCAGAATTCTACATGCACAGTATTTTTCTATATTATAGACAGATACTCTGTGGACATTAGAAAAATCCTTCTGATAGAGTGTGTGCATATAAGAACATGCAGTTCAGCTGATTGAGTTTTATGTTAGTTGTAATGAACAAAATTTATCCCATTGCTAACAGTTTTCAACGTTTTATGTATTTAAGCAATTCTCCAGAAGCTAGTGATGCCATTTTTTATTAAGGGCTTATTTTTATTAAGTATCTCATTATTCTTTCAGTAGTTGCAGGCAAGAATCATTATCTTCACTTTAGAAAACTGATACAAATATTACGGTTTCCTGAGGAGCAGAGAAGTATCTTCTTTATTAGAAGTCCCTTGATTAAATAATATGAGATTCTTCTAAATGTTCTTATTTGTAGGCTCAGTATGTTTAAAAATTAAATGTTCTTTAAGGATTGTCCACTGTTTGTAAACATCAATCCCATCCATACATACAAAGGAAAAAACAAAAGGCTGGATTGTATGGAGTGTCATAAAAAGATGACTTTCCAAAACTCTGCCTTGGATGGTGAGGTGATGCACAGCACTGGATGTAATGATGTCTCCCTAGCAAACACCAGAAGCAAATGGTTTATATGTAGGGCATCACAACAAAAGAAGGATAAACTAAAAATGATGAGTAATTTTTGCTCTCCAATGACGGTTGTGACATAAAGTGCTGAATGTCCTTAGGAAAATCTGACTGTCTAAAATCCAACTGCTACATTCTGTAAAATCCTCACTGAAACAGTTGAGCTATTTAGTTAAAGAGAGAGAGAGAGCAATGGAAAGAGATGAGATTTAGAATAGCTAAAACTTGATAGTTTAATCTGTTTATGTTTAATCCACAGAAATACAGATTTAAGTATTTTCTTTATATAAATATAAAGAAATATAAAATACTTTCTTCCAGTTAAAAAAAAACCTTGTAGTGCCTGTGTAAAGATAATTACGTTCATGTTTTATTCTGTGTCATGGTTTGTAATTTACTGGCAGTGGTGGGCCTTTGTTAAGAAACACATCTACAGAGTGGGTATTTGTAGATCTGATGTTGCTTCATTGTCTCAGATTTTTCTATGCCTTATTTCTCCCTAAATCTGTGGAAAAAAATTCCAGAGTTTTGGAAATGCTAAAAAGTGATTTGTGTTATATGCAGTAAATACTGCAGTCCTGTGTCAGATGCTGCTGTCCTTACACCTATTGGACAATCAAGATTTGGAACAGTCATATGCAGATTTTGAGCAATGTAACAAGAGGTTTTTTCCCCCTATATAATGTGTTTTAAACTAACAACATCCCACAGTGCTCAGTAGTTGACCTATTATTTTATTTAGCTTAAATCAAGAGTTTAAACCAGCAAGACTATTTTGCTCATAAATTTTGTGTAATTTAAATATGGGGTTTTTGTAATTCCATGGAAGTTATTAATTTTGTGTGCATGAATAAAAACTTCCAGCCAGCAAAATATTAGTGATTAAAATACAAATGTTATACTCTAAAATCTTCAGTGAAACTATGAGTTTTTCCTTAGTTGAAGAGGGAGAATGATAGAGATAAGATTTAAAACAGTTAACATGTGAAAGACAGGCATCCATGAGTTCTAATCTCTAGATATGAATTCAGATACAAGTTTGTTTTTTTTACCTGCAAGTGTAAAGGACAGATAAGCATGTTTTTATCAGTGAATTTGGCTTAATAGCTTTCTGATGGTATCTAATACTACTGCCTAAACATTTATGTTTCTATTAAAAGGTAGGTTGTAATCTCAGGTCTTCTACTTCCAACTTTGAAAAATACACATTAGAATTTTTTTTTAATCTTTGAAATCCATGTTGTAGTAAATGAAGTCTACAGTCATATAGTGGTTATATTTAGAAGTTTGGGTTTTTTTTTTTAATTTAAAGAGGAAGAGAGCTATAATTCTTTCTGCTACGTATTTATTTAAGAATTTCAATTTTTCTTTTCAGAAATATTTACTGGTGATAATTACTGATGTTCTAAATACATGTTGGCAGAAATGGAAGGGTTTTGCCACGTGTATGATAATCCAAGAATAAAAATTTATTACCAAATGGGCAGAATGCTTGCAGAGAATGTGAGAACAAGAAGTTTGAGTGCTCACCTTGTCTATTCTAGATCAGTGATGAACCCCATTCTTCGTATTTTGCATGAATGTCCAGAATTTTAGGTTTGCATCTATGATGTGGTCACTGATGTTCTCTGGTGAAAATGCAAATCACCTAAGTTATGCACAAAAAGAGAATGGGAAAATCTCTGAGGTCTCAGAAAGCTCCCAGAAGGCTTCCAGGCCTCCTGAGTATACAGGGAGGTTCAGGGCGTGGTTAATACCACATTAATGACTGATCAGCCCATGGAGCCTATTCCTGCCATCTTTGCTGCAGTTGTGAAAACTCAGAAGTAAAAGGACCAAGAGAGCAAGAAAGCTTATGAGACTGCAGAAGCTCAAAGGGATGTTGAAATATTTGCTTTTCTCCTTTTCTCCTATCTGCTAAAGCAGAAAGAAAAAAAATTGTGAAGGCAGTTTATCCCACTCATTTATTAATCAAACAGTGGGGAGATCTTTTTTGCTCCCTTGTAATCTTCAGGGTTGAAACATGCCCTGTATATCTAGCAGACCCCAGAACAGTGGGTTTTAATTAAAGGATTCTGGAACTTTATAAACAAAATTAACCCATTTCTTTGTACTGCCATGATTCAGTTTGAAAAGCTAGGACCAGAAATGATAAGCACGTAGTTAAAATAACTGTGCAATAAAAAGAAATATGTCCATCGTTGTTACTCTAGTCAATCAAGGTTATCATAAAGAAAAAATAATTGCATTAAAACCTCAGCTATTACATTTAGGAAATAATCTTACAACAAAAGAAGAGGAAAGAGTAAAAAGTTTGTGATGCAGGTCCAATCTACTACACAGTTCCTGGAAAACACATTAGGGTTTTCTTAAATTTATATTGAGGCACTTTTTTCAACCCCAGAATACAATGCAGCATGAGTATAATGCTAACTTACATCCTGGGCATTATAAAATTTGGAATCTGCTTGCCACTGCGTAATTTCACACAGCAAAAGGAAATCAGGAGGGATTAATTCAGTCTCTTAAACTTAAAAGGTTGTTCTAAAGGTCCCCTGTCAGCCAGTCCTACTCTTTACCTGTGGGTGATGGCTGCAAGAAAAAAACCACCTGGCTGCCTTCCTTTCACAAGCCTGTGGACTTTTTGATGTTGCACCAATGTGTCCCCATAAAATAGCATGTGTTAAGCAAACAAAATGTAATGTATTAGGATCTGCTAGCCTTTGTTTTAGGTTATTCATCAGAAACTGTGGTAAAAACACCCCAAGTTAACCAACCCTTCCACTCTTTGAAAAGTTTGCTGGTAGCAGAGCTTGCCCTATCTGGTTTCTAATGTGAACCAGCAATCTCACACTTACTGTTATTTCATCTACTTAGAACCAGCTGCTACACACTAATATGAGCTCCATGTAGATAGAAAGGTGTCCAGATTGGAAGAACCCTTACTCTCTGGTTACTTTACTTCTCAGGCAGAATCCTGAGGCACAGAGTAACCTGAAAACACTTTCCACTGAAACAGCACGTATTTTGCTAAAGCAAAAGATCTATAGGCCATTATAAGCATTGTTTCTACTGCTTGGCTGTCAGAGCTACACAAGTACACCTAACAATCTGCAGTTTTGTTTTGCTTTTGGAAATAAGCAATTCTTTAGCTGGTTGTCTTAGCAAATAGCCACTAAATTCTACATGAAAGTAGGAAAATGAATTAATTTTATATGCATATAATATTCAGGGCACGTAGTTTTACCAAATAGCTTTATGTAAAATCCCTTCCCTCCCCCACCCAGTAGCCATGACAAAGGCAATAAATATTGAAGTCTGTTCTTCATCAATTTTACAGTAAACTCATCACTGTGTGATAGACTGTGCACTCAGCTAGCTAATCAGTGTATCAGAAAATTAATTCAGGTAGAGCACCTTTTGCATATGCATTTGATCTGATTACTGAATTTGCAGAAATAACTGGGTTATTGTCTTCATGTGGATAGCAGGAACTCACAGAACATGAATATTGCTATATATATAGTTATATATATGGCAATTGCTATATATTGTGTGGTATCTCAATTCTACTTGAAAAATGATTGCATGGTATCAGACAGCTTAGACTGTTATGCAGAAAACCAAATTAATAAAGGAAGCTGGTCTGCCTTAGAGCTGCTGAGTTATTTCAGTTATCCTCTGTTAATTTGGAACTTCACCAAACTTCAGCTTTTGGACTTGATTTTTATATTACTGGAGTACAATGACCTCCCAAACTAAGATCTAGCCTGGCTGCCATCTCCATAGCAAACATGCTAATACACATTTTCCTCTACAGAGAACACAAAGTAGGTGATTATTATCCCCCACTTAACTAAAGAAAGCCTAAAGTATCTCTTAGTTCTTCATGGTTTCTCAGGAAATCAAGTACACAAGCAGAAAGGGAAATATGGATTTTGTCAATCATTACCCTATTCTTTATTGAAAGAGAATGCTTTTGTTTTGCAGACCATTCTGAGTGATGCTCTTCCCTTGCAAGTGACTTTGAAAATCTCTAGCTTTGCTTTCTTGGTTCTTATAGCAGTGGAGCAGATTAACTGTTTAATGTCTGTGATATCAAACTGGGAAGCAGAATATGCTTTCTCTTTGAAGGGAAAGGTTTGTATTTTGGGCCATGAGGAAACACATGTGAATGAGTCTCCATTGGTCCTTGTCTTTTATGAACAAGATTGAAGCATTGCTCTTCTGTTTCCTTGATTGTTTTTCCACTGAACTTGCAAGAATCTGTCTATCTTCTTTTGTCTTCAGCTTTCAAAGAAGAACTTGCTTCTCAGTGGTGGCAATGAAAATCTAGCAGCTTCTCTAAGAGTCCTGAAATAAGACATAATCTTGCATGAATATCATATGTTCTCCAGCATTTCTGATTCTGTTTTTGTTTGCCTGGACAATGGGACCTTCAGGCAAATAGGTTAATTGCAAGGGTGTATGAAGAACTATAACCTGGGGAAAGGATTATGCGTTTATTAGTAATATGATCATTGGTCATTTTTTTACAGTTTCTCCTAACTTGAACTGATAAAAAGCTTGACTAAAAGTGGTAGAGTACCAAAAGGAGGTCAAAATTATTCTTCCAGGAGAATAGTTTCTTTGGTTTTAGTTAGACATACTTTAAATGCTAATAGTGTCAATTTATTTGATTTACTTTATGCAGTTGGCAGCTAAACAACTTTAGAGGCTCCTAACTTCAATTTTCTGCAGACAGGCAAGTGGCCTAGAGACCATTTTCAGTGTGATTAAAAATGCATTTTAATTCCTAAAGCAGTTGGGTAGAAATAACTGTAAAATAATAAAAGTATTTTTTAACAAGTGGTGGACACAAGATTTTTGAAAAGATTTTTTTTTTTAAGGGTAGGGGAGTTTCAATTTTTTTTCAGTACATTCATTTCCTAGTGTGGACTGCAGATAAAAAACAATTCTCTTGCATGATTTCGAAGAAACCATATTGCATAAAGAAGCTCTGTTTTTGCTGTACATTGTGGCAGTTCTTTTACAATTACACCCTTAAGCATTGTCACTTGATTGTTATAATGTTAATTACCTCTGAAAGTTCCCTCTAGCCCTTCTTAAGAATATGAGTAATTGTAAATGCATCAAAATGACTTCCATCTTATGTGCATTGATTAAAAATAAATAAACTTGACCCAGAAATTAAGTAACAATGAAACACAACAATGAAGCTAAAAGGCTTTTTTTTTCCTCAGGTTAATTGTGTATGTTTTGCTCACAGTGAAACATTTTTTACAGCAACAGTAGTGTCATACATATGGGACTAACGATGTTATCTCTTGAGGGAATATAGTAGCTTAGACTGGAGGAGTTTCTTTTCCTCCTAAATATGGGGCTTTGTTTTACACAGGAGTTCAGGTCAGCCCTTTGATTGTACAGTGCAGGAGTGCAGATGTCCTTCTTGTCTGATTCCTTAAGCTGCGTGTCTGTGTAACTGATGGATTTATGGTATAAAAGATGTTATTATGAACTCACTGAAATCAGTGAGTCTACCTGTGAAGTCAGTCTTTCTCACTAAGTTGTCAAATGGTCCATGGACATTAGATCCTGTCTTTTGGATATAAACACTAAGAAAGGCCCTTCAGGCTCTCTAAACTCAAGTCTTTCAAGGCACCCTAGACCATTTCTTTGTATGTGATATAGGACCCTCTTTCTGCACATGACTGAGCTGTCTAATGTGGCTCCTCTGGATGCTTCCATGAATATTTTTCTTCAGTGATGTGAGTTCCTGAGAAAAATCCTTTGTCCTTTCTTTCTGCAGGATCTCCCTTAGCTGGTTCTCCTCACTTGGCTGCTGACTCTGGTGTCCTCCTTGTCTCTTCCCTCTGCCACTGCCCTCATGCCTTGGAGTCATGTGTGATTTCCTTTCCACCTTGGCAATAATTGATCTGCACTCTCCTTTCCTTTGAGAAAATCTTGCCCTCACAAAGACTTAAGAATATAAAATAATGGCTTTTTACATAGTAATATAGCTTGTAATTGTTAATACTGCTTTTATCAGGACTTTTCTCAGAGCAGAAAATCTTTCCTGCTCAGGACACAATATGCTGCTTAAAGGATGGACACAGCATGCACAAGGATAGAATTTGTTTTGCCTTGCATAATGTCAATATTCGATTAGCATTTAACAAAACAAATATATGTAAATTGAACATCTGACTTTTAGCTTCAAGATCATAGTAGCCCTGACTGCAGACTTTCATAAAACCTCTCAGTGGGACTGGAGTAGACATACTTCTACTGTAAAAGTCGAATCTGCAGAATTGAACCATTCTGGCAATGATTTTAAGGAACAAGGATTTCCCTCTATGTATACAAAGGAACAGTAGGAAAGAATTTTTTTTTAATCCTAGGAGTAGGGGAAGGGCAAACGGAAGGAAGTATGAAGCTATTCTTGTAATATTTTTTAATTTAATATTTATATCAGAGAGGTGTTTTGGGTTCCATCAGGCCAGCTTTCTGCTATGGACAGATCTTTCTGTTATTTAGCAAAGTTGGTACTGAAATACCTAGGAAGTACAGTGCCTTGATACCTCAACTCTGATTCATGGGAATGCATCTTTGTATAAAGAAATATGGGTCAGATATTGCTTTTATGTTTTTTAATATGGTGATGTAAGATGGTTAGCATACTATTCTCAATTGCTGAATTGAGAAGGTTGAATAGTACTCCTTTAATTGGTTTACTGGTGAGGTATCCTGAGACATTTGTCTATGTGATACGGCACTGAGAAAGATGCCAAAAGATGCCAAAAGGACTGAACACTTGTTTTGTTTCCAGACTCTGATATTGGTGGTCCCTATTCAAATATGTTATGGCATGGAAATGTTCTGCTTGATAGGAAATTACAGAAAGCAGAAATGAGATAATTTCTTGGAACTGCTGCAAATGACACTGGGTACAGAGTAGATGGTATATAGGGAGCACAATGCTGTTTGAAGTTAAATTTCCATTCCACTGAACCTGTACAAGCCTCCAATAATGGATTGAAGTGAGTGAGACTATGGAAATGAGTGTAAATTATGGTTTCCAAAAGACATGTGAGATTTAGACCAACTTTGGGCCAGTCCTTGCCCCTTTTAATATGTCTCCTTTTACATCCTTATGAGTAATGGAAACTCATTGCATTAATTTGTATTTTTATCTCTCAGCAACATTTCCCTTGGTTCTTTACTGCCTACAAGATACTGCTTTCTGTAATAATAATTTTGCAGCTTCCACTAGCAGACACATATGCTATTGCTTCCAGTCTCTCATCTAAAATCACTGACTGACAGGTCTGACAGAAACAAATAGCAGGTGCACTGATAGATATTGTGTTTGGATTTGCTTTAAAGAGCTTTCCCCCCCCCCCCCTCACCTTCTCTTCATCTTTTTTTTTCCCTGGTTCAGCACCTTTTTATATATAATATAATAATTCCAGTTTGCTTGGTATGTAATCATGGGTCACTATACTAATATTATCACAGCTGTGGATATAATGTCATGTTATTTCCTTTAGAATATCATGTGCTTCTGCTTTTTTTCTTTTTTTTAATATACCTCTGTATCATATTCCTTTAATTTCTTTACAAAGGAACGTTTTTCAGTTTTCTTTCCTTACAGTATGGCAGGATAGACCAACAGCATGCCAAATGGCTTCTAGATTACTTGTTATTTTAATTCTCTTAATACATGTACTTTTGTAGATGCCAGTAGATCCCATCTGTGCCCTGGTTGAAATACTATGAATGACACAGATGAAAACTACATATTAGCAGAAATACCTGAGGAAATTTGGGCAGTTTGCCTTTTATAGTCTGCTGGCTTCTTGTTCCAGCTGGACAAACCACAAGGATCCTTTGCTTCAGAATTTGCCCCCTCTGTGCATCGGCTTAGAGTTCAGATTTGGGAGCATCAGAGTTGTTAGTATTTGTCCACTTTTTGAAGATTCTTTGCTTCTCATCACATAAAAGCTTGCTAGAAACTCAGTAGTGTTTTCTGCAAACGGAACATTTTAAAATATATTTGCTGTACTCTTTATTAATGAAGGAAGTGTAATTGTATCAAAGATACTTTATGTTGAATTCAAACTCCAAAGGTAGGTAAATATGTGAGGCGTAAACCAGTTACTCTTAGGCTGAATTAGGTCAAGGAAATAGGCTTTTGTTTTTTTTTTGTGCAGTTATTAAAATCCATCTAAAATGATAAAAATACATATAAAAGAATTAGTAAGACTGGTAGTAATATAATCTAATTACACAGTACTTTTATTGCAACAGGTGGTGAAAGACCTTACCTGGAATTAAGGATTAGTATCTCCATTTTGAAGAAGGGGAAATTGAGGCAGAGCATTTAACTGGTTTCTTCAAGATGACAGAATAAATCAATGATAACAAGTAAATGCAGGTACCATTCAACACAGTGGTCTGTCTCTATGTTACTAGGATTCCTATCAAGGGAAATCTGCCATAGTGTGAAAGTGAAATCTTGTAATTTTTTAATGCTTAGAGGTAATCATGGGCTTAGCACCTTCGTGAGAGAAAGAAGAAAGGAGCTGGAATATGCACCTTGATCCAGTACAAGAAGATTCTCTTTAAATATACTATGCGCTCATGGTGAATTTGCAGCTTTCTGATATGAGTGTCCATTTGGGAATCCATCTGTATGATATGTTGTATCTTGATCCTCCTTGTCACACCCTCAGCAAAAAGCAGAAGCTGCATGAGGGTCATGCTTGTGAGTTACTTCAGTTCAAATTGCCATTAATGAGGAAGTTACACTCCTGTATTTTTCATTGCCATTACACTGATGGATTACCTTCTGCTCACATATGTGAAAAGGTTATTTCAGGAGGCCATTTCTTTTTCTAGATGTATAACAGTACCCGTTACACCAGATGTCTACTGTATGTAACAAATAAGTATTATTCTTCACAATCATCATCACTATGAATCTGTGGATTTTTGTTTTGTGAAAGAAATTGGCTTGAATTGTGATTTGAAATAGTACAATCCTTTCCTGTAGCAGAGGGGAGGCTGCAGAGGAGGTTGAGGAGGCTTGGTGGTTTGTTTTTGTTTCACTCCTGCTTTTCATCTGTTCTAGGGCCTGGCATTCCTTTGCCTTTTCAATTTTAAGGATCATTTACTACTCAAAGTGTTACGAGTTTAGTTTTAAAACCTAGAGGTGAGAGGCTAAGCAAATGTAGCAGAGGGTTTATGTTGTCCTGCCAGAATCAGGAGAAGGGCAGATGAAATGGAAGAACCAAAACACTTTTTCCTGAGAGTGGAAAGCCTGGTCAAGTGGGAATGTCTGTCTGCTCCACAGCAGCTTCAGTGTCTTCTTTCTCCTTTTAGGGTGGCAGATCCATGAGGAAATTAGATAAGTCAGTGTATGAAAAGGTAACAGGGTTTTGTTTCTATGAAGAAAGAAGTTTGAAAGTTTGTTGATGGGAGGGGGGAAGGAGTGGGGAGAAGGAAGCACAAAGTCTAGATGAAGATCAAAGTTTGTATACTTTCTCAGTTCTCTGAATTTGCTGAGTTCACTAGCAGGTCATCTGTCACCATCTGCTTTAGTCCGTTTCTAGGAGCTTTCATTGGTATAGATAGAAGTTATGTTAACAAAGATGGCTACACTAAACCCTAGGAGCATTCATAAGAAAGAAAATTCACCCTGGGAAGAAGTTGTGGGAAAGTGTTTGTGGTAATTGGCTGTGTTGGAGAGTCAGGGAAGAGGATATTTCCCTTCCTACTTTCAGTAGGAAGTTCCAGGAGGAACTGCTACATTATTAGTAACCCAGTCACGAAAATCTGACATTAGAAGGATTTTAATTTAAATTTTAAATTTAAAGCCATTTAAAAATAGTTCTGTATAATAGCATTCTCCCTGAAATAGCAGGGAGGATGTGGAATCAGCTATTCAAAGAAATGAGATCCTTATGTGATCAAA